>UXGC01000022.1:0-618469 GCA_900480045.1 Eurytoma adleriae | reverse complement strand
GTATATTTTAAACTTAGAGAAGATGGACCTACAGCAATGATACCTTTACCATATAGAATGATATTTGCAGTTGCAACAGACAAATCAGTTGTATTATACGATACACAACAAGTTGCTCCTGTCGCTATTATTTCAAATATTCACTACACCCGGCTAACAGATGTTACTTGGTAAAGAATATGAAATATATTATTTTTATTTCTTACATAATTAAAAGTGTTAATAACTATATTTTTTTAAAGGTCTTCAGATGGTAGGATATTGATTGCCTCTTCTTCTGACGGCTATTGTTCTATAATTCATTTTCAAGAAGGTGAATTTGGAGAAATTTACGAAATGGCAACACAAAACATTGCAGTGCGAAAGAAAGAAGATGTTAAAGAGGAGGCAGAAAAAAAGACAACGCCAGCACCGTTTATAGAGCTCGGTGTAAATGCCGTCGACATTGACATCTCAGAAACGAAATCTTCTAACAGCGACAAGAAGGTCGAAGAGACAAGCAAAACAGTGGGAAAAAAATCATCGGCAATGGAAGATAACAACAAATCAGAAACTGAAGCTGACGACGATTTTCAGTTAGTTTTAGAAGATACAGTTGCTGATAACGATAAACCTAGCGTGAAGTCCACACCTCCTAAGACTGAAAAGCCACCGTCTGCAATTTCGGCGAAAACACCTCGAAGAGTCCAGTTGATAACATTGTCAAGTCCCAAACGAACGAAAGCAGACTAATTTTATTTTTCAATTGAAAAATTATTTATAATTATTATTAAGGATAGATTTATGTGATAACCGTAATTTATTTACAAAGTATATAAGAATAAAAATATTTTTGCGATATAAGAAGAGTTTAAAATTTAAAATCGATTTTTTGAAAAAAGATTCTTCTTAACCATTGCATTAGGAATAAAATTAAGGTTGTTTATTAATGTTTTAGCATAAATGATCATTGCCAATAAAATGAAGAGTAAGTGCACTTTAAATAAAAATTATTGTCCAATTTGTAACTATCAAAATGAATATTATTTACTTTTAATTGCACTATTATTACCTATACGCATCCTTAATTTTAATGTTCAGGTATTTTGCAATCGCAGGTCACTCGAACTACAAAGAAACCCGAATATTCCTCCTTGTACTCGTAAAAGAAGAACTTCCTTTCTAGCGATAAGCTATCATTTGAAAATAATTGCACAATTATCTTATCGTCTATGAACATAATTCGAAATAAAAAGTAGTGTAAATTTAGTCGAGCGAAACAAGTAGAACTAACTTAGCAGTGATGTTTAGTTGATCATGAACGTCGAAGCAGATTATCAAAGTGATCCTCGCCGCTATGCGGAAGAATATCGCAAGCAAAAAATCTCAGGCACTACGTATTTGGAATTTCGAGATGTAGACGAACTCGTGCGTAAATACGTAAAGGGTAAGAAAACGTTAGACTATGGCTGTGGTTCTGGAAAATCCACAATTTTTCTCAAGTCTCTGGGATTAAATGTAACTGGTGTGGACATTAACGAGCATATGATTAAGTATGCATCTGAAGCCGATGTAAATGGAAGCTACAAGGTAATAACCAGTGCGAATGTTCCAGTAGATGATAACACCTACGATTTAGTGTTCTCAAGTTGGGTGATGCCGAACGTATCAAGTAAATCAGAGCTAATTAAGATTGGAAAAGAAACTGGCAGAATACTTAAACCAGGAGGTATATTCATGATGATTGTAGGCAACAAGGAGAGATACAATAAAGATTGGTTATCAATAAACACCGAGTTTCCAGAAAATCGAATACTGCATAGCGGTTCCTTCGTCAAAGTACAATTCAAAGATACTAAATTATTTATCTGTGGATATTTTTGGACAGAGGAGGATTATAAGGAAATTATTGAATGTTCTAATATGAAAATATTAGAAATTCATAGTCCACTTGGCAAGGATTCAGATGGATATAATTGGAATCTTGAGAAATTAATATCACCAGTAAATATATATGTAGCCCAAAAAATTAATAATACAGAATAATAATATTTATGTTTCTACTAGTTATGGTATTAATTTTATGTAGGAAATGATTGTGATTTTTCAAATTTGTGGTTTACTTATAAATAAATGAAATTACGATCTTACCTATTTCGTTTTAATTCCTATTCATTTTAATTACGTGCTCAAGGTATATTTTCATTAAATGCATTAAATTTCAAGTAATCTCTTAAAATATTGCTGAAAATGGGTACGCCTCTTTTACATAACATTTTGTGCTACGTTTTTTTTACATATCTTATCGAGCCAAGTGGCGCTATTACAGTTGCAGTCGCAACTATTAATAGCTCAACTATCTAATGATATAGTATAATTACGCAAAATTGGAACATAAATTTAAACGCGAAGTAAAAAAGGGGTAGGATACCCCTTTACTATTTGGTACTACTTGGTAAAACAAATGGGCATTAAAATAATTTCAAAAAGATAAATGATTATACAAGAAATTAATGCAAATCACAAAAATTTTGAAAATTTATAAATTTATATACCCTCTTACAATTTGTTGATTCAGCAATTCAACTTTAAATTCTAATACTCTAATAAAATAGTACAATTGGTACTCGTTAGTTACAATTGACTTTAGTCAAATAAACATTACTCAAAATTTTAATAGCTAAAGTAAGAGAACAAAGTAAAAGAACAAATCTGAATACCTGTTTTCTTTCAGAAAAACGGCGTGCATTAATAAGATGAATTTATGTGATAACATTAAATCACAACATATATAAAAAACAAGCATTTATTTTGACATATAAAAAAACAGTACAAAATTTAAAATTGATTTTTGGAGAAAAATTTCTTTTTGTCCACCGGATTAGGAATAATCTGCAAAGAAAAATAAGTATCTTACATTTTTGAATATAGCTAATTACATTTTTTTGTACGAAAAAATAGACTTACAGTGTCTTGTCCTGGTTTCCAGCCAGCTGGACACACTTCGCCGTGCTCATCCGTATATTGGAAAGCTTGTACGAGCCTTAAAGTTTCATCGACCGATCGGCCAACTGGGAGATCATTCATAGTGATTTGCCGCAAAACGCCTTTTCCATCAATTATGAAAAGCGCTCTGAAAGAGATTTAATATAAATATCGACAAGCACAATTATATTTTATATAGAATTAAGTAGAGGAGAGAGGAGCATAGTGGGCCGTGTATACGATTTTTTGTAGATAGAGGCGTATTGTGGGCCACTTTATCATTTAATTGATTTGCAACCTCTAAACTTGAGGTATCGTACTGTTATAGTTTAGGGGTTGCAGATCAAATTTGGATGAATAGGTGGCCTGCAACACTGCTCTAAGAAATTGTTTGCGCAGCCCATTTTGCCCCGCTCTCCCCTACTATTTTATCAAATAAAAAAATTTAAATAACGTAATAGCTGCAATATTTTGTACATTATCAAATAATATTTCAGTATCAAAATTAAATTAAATCATTGTGATAAAAGATAATTATTTTTTTGTCTCCAATTACCGTAGAGTATGTCCTAAATCATCCAAGAAAACGCCATAATCTTTGGAGATTTTGTGCGTGAGATCAGAAAGTAACGGAATTTTAATGTTCTCCAATCCTCCCTCTTTTCTCGGTGTATTAATCCATGCCAAGTGCGTAAAGTGCGAATCGACAGATGCGGCCACGACTTCTGTGTTAATTTTCTTAAATTCTTGCAGCCTATCCGAAAAAGCTAAAATTTCCGTTGGGCAGACAAAAGTACTGAAAAAATTATGATTTTTAATAATTAAAAGGTTCGTGTACATGAATTAAATTCCACTATTAGTTACTATTTACTCACAAGTCGAGAGGATAGAAGAAGAACACTAAGTACTTTCCTTTGTAATCGGAAAGTTTCAGTTCTTTAAATTCGCCTTTGACAACAGCTGTTCCTTCAAAATACGGTGCCTTTTTTCCAACTGAAAAAATAAACGTTAAATTAATATCTTTTTTCCTTCCTCTTTTATTCATAAAATGTTAATGATAAAAGTGACATTATTTTTACGTATTTTTATCGACTTATTTCACCTAAAAATTAAATCGATTTTTAAACATTTAAAAATTAATTTAACTATAAAATTTAGTTAAAGTATTTAATGAAATTATAAAATAAATAAATAAAAATATTCGAAATTAAATTAGTACCGTTATACCGGTTGAATAAAAGAAAAAATTTTGTTATCTTAAAAATGTATTTTCGTTCGTTTGTTTATGCGCGGTTAAAAACCCGTTATCTTTATTACGAATTCACGTGAATATATTAACACTCTTGAAATTCTTTAAAAAAGGTATTTTACAAGGTGTATTAATTCCTCATAAATATACTCTTACAGTAATATTACATAATTTATCTGTAACAAGTGTTTTTAAATGATACAAGCGATAGAAGATAATCTTATTGCTGAATAGGACATATGCACCTATACTTCTTATCAGTCAACAGTTTTTAAGCTAAATCGACTTACGTATGGAAAATTGTTTTTATTACTTAAAGTATCATAACTGTTGAATTAAGTAAATAAATTATCAGATATTTGATTAACATAAAACAATTACAAAATAACAAATTGTTAGTTCACGAAATTTAAATTTAAACATAATAAAAATTAGAAAGCATAAAGTACATAAAGCTTAAAAATTCTGCTGCTACCTTATAACACGATTGAATTTTAGTAATTAAATTGATAAAAGTAATTGAAACAATAAAGACTGCAAATAAAAACATCGGCTCAAAGACAGATGTTAGCACAGCTAAGGGCGTACGAGCAGCCGGCGAACAAAAAAAAGACAGCATCAATCAATCTCGCTGATCATTAAGTATATAAATAAACTTGCTCCAAAATTTCAACAACTCAAACGACATATAGGTATACAGATTCGCGCGGCGATACTCACTGACGGCCTTGGTGGTGTGCAGCTGGTGGCCCTCGTGCTTGGACGTGCTGGGATAGACGGTGCCGCCGGCGAACGAGTGGCAGGACTCCTCCTCGGCGATGCCCAGGGCGGCCTCGGCTATTGCCGCCCACAGCAGCATCAGCGTCACCGCCAGGACGCGCGTCTTCGCCATGGTCCTACTCGTGTGCGCGCACCGACGCTCGGGTACAGAGAAAAAAAAGAAACGGGAAAGTCGCGTTATCGCGACGCTCCGACTGCCACGCCGGGTATGAGCGAGTGTCGTCGGTCGCGCGTGCGGAGCATTAACCGCGCTTTGTCGTCACCTCCTGCTTGTGTACGTTCTATCTCGCTGTGGTGCCTCCTCTCGCGATTGTTTACACTGCACTGGTGGGCGAACGATTGCCGACTTGCCGGCCGTTGCCGACTACGAATATACAAGTATACGTTACGATCCGTACTCGGCAAGTTTGGAGGTTAGGAGTGGCGCGAGATTTTGAAATTTGAATGATTCTGCGCTCCAGTTTGAACGGCGCTGTAATGGCAGTCTTTTTGTATAATAACGATTACAGAATTTTACAATGATTTACTTACTCAGATATCAAATTCAAGCATAAATCGATGGGGTGTTGAGCTGATTTTTCAGATATATACATACTTGGCTACATAAGTGATAAGAATGACAATTTTAAAGACGTGGGATATAGTGACAGGTATTTTACAACAAAATTGATTATTTCATTTAATATCATAAATAAAGTAAAATTAAATTCTTAAAATTGATGATTTTCTTATGAAAGTAAATTATTGAAGCAAGCGAATGTTTGAAAAATTTTACAAAATAATAATTCCATTAAATAAAAATTTTAAAAAAGTAAAAAGTAAAAGTAGTTTTTAAGTAAAAATTCATGTCTAGAAATTGTACTTAAGAATAAGTATAAAATGTTTTAGATATTTTTATGAGTGAAGTCTCATAGCGTTTATAACAATGCTGAATCATCAATTTACATACGAATTTAAATAAAATCACGATAATAAAAAGAATTTGATTTCTATCAAATAAAATAGCAGCGAGAAACATCTATTATATTTTTCCACGCTGTACCGCAATAGTTTTATTATCAAAGGGAGGGAATGCCCTCGCTCGATATCTCATTATAATCGTAAAATTTAATTTTAAACTTTGCAATTTTTAATAGTTTTGATTTTACTCAAAAATTATTATTTTACGATCCAATAATGTAGCTGCAACGTTAAAGTGAGTGGCATCGTTTTGGAGCGCATCTCGAGGGTTGGGCGCACCAATCGGCGCAGAGCTAGGGTGCCACGCAGCAGGAAGTCCAAGCCGACGTTGCAGCACTCGACGATAAGTCCGCTTTCGGAATTTTGAGGCGTGTGCATCCCACTTACACCTGGGCCCAGCTGCGCCGCAAGATGCGCGGACGACTAGAAGCTTGCTTCTCCGAATTGACGCTGCTCCGCTATACCGCACTCTGCATGCTGTCTAAACTAAAGTAGGCTTGTTTTAGAGGCTTGTGTGGAGTTAGGCTACTTTGCTCGCTTCGCACATTTTTTACATTATGGGTGTCGATGCAAAAAAAGTATCAAAATCATTTTGTTTAAAAATTCTGCGCTTTTAAAATATTGTTTCTAAATATCCGTTGAAACATATTTCTGTTTTCAAGCAATTTAAATACAATTTTCAACTTTGAGATTGAGATTTCAATTCAGTTATATGCGTTTGACTAAAAATATAAATTTTTACTATTTTATTAAAAAATATTGGAAAGAGTTTAAAAGTACTTAAGAAAGGTTGTCGAAATAGAATATTTTACAATTTATAAGAAATATTGTTATTTTTTCATATTTACATAGCGTAAAGTAATCGCAGTAACATAGATTCGTTGATCGTGACAGAAAAAATACAAAATAACAATTTAAAAAAATTCTATAAAAATAAATTATTCGTATAAAAATTCTACACTTAACGAAACAATTCTACTAATAAATGGTACTACTTCATTCAACGAACAATATTTTCCAGTGTCCCGAGCAAATGCAAATGCTCACCCTGCCAGTCTCTTATTTCCTCATTTCAACTTGACGTTTCTCTAAACGTCCCAGTTTGACAAACTCATCAGTGTTCTCGATTTGTATCACATGCGTTAAAAAATATTCCCCTAATCATAACTCATCATGTATGATTGCGTTCGACAATGATTCGCGAGTTAAAAATCAGGTACGCTGTATCAAATTGCGTTCCTTTATCATTCTGCACACGAAAATTCGTCGGAACTGCCTCCCTCGATCGGCAGCGTTCCTCTTCGCTCTTCCCAATTGTTTAGAGATTCGATTCGCCTAAGCTTTGTCCGCGTTCGGTGAGAATTCCTTACACCTCACGGTCGCCGCTTCGATGGCGTCGATCAGCGATGCGCGAAAACCATTTTTTTCTAAGCAGTGGATCGCTGATATCGTGGAACCTACGGTAAAGAAAGAATAAGTATATTTATATAATTTCACGTAAGTCTCTTGTATAAGCAGATATAAGGTGATTGTTTGGTTTTTTTTCAACTAAAGGCAGATGTTTAATTTAATTAAACATTTCCTTTTATGAAAAAGAAATTATTAATCAATTTCTTTTATGAACGTACCAGCTGGAGACGATACATCGTCCTTTAGGCTTCCTGGATGCGTGTTTGTCTCCTTTACCATCGTGCCAGCTCCAAGGACAGTCTGTGAGGCCAATTTGTACGCAAGATCTCTAGGAAGACCCATTTTCACTGCGCCATCTGCCATGGCTTCAATCATCATGTAAACCTGCATTTAATAATGCATTCATTATTGTATTAAATATTACACATTCACGTACAAAAAAAGACATCAATTAATTATAATATTACACCATGACTTCCTACGAATCATCATAGCACATCATAAAAGGCCTATTACAGAGTATCAGAGTGAAAGAAATGTGTCTAGGGCATGAAACACTCGAGGTATCATTCATACGATACCCAAAGTTCAGCAGGTTCTGGCAGAATTTACTTTACTCTACTGCTTTGAAAGTGACAAATTAAAGAAGATCTGTTTTCAAATGAACTATAGTATTAAGGAAGCGACAATGCTATCAACCTGATAATGACCAATTTAAATTATTTGTTATTGTTGTTAGTTTTGTCGTTATCGTTAATACGTACGTATGCAGGCCCGGAGCCGGCGAGGGCGGTGATTGGATTCATCATGCTTTCGGGCACCTCCTCGCACGTCCCCACGGCGGAGAACAACCGCCTCGTGACATCGGCGTCCGACTGGCTGGCATTCGATCCCCGCACGTACACCGTCGCCCCGCAACCTACCAGCACCGGTATGTTCGGCATTACCCTCACGACTGGTGTACCCTTTGGTAAGCCCTGAAATCGAAATACATTATCATTTTTCATAATCTCACTTAAAAGTATAAAATCTAAATAAACGTTACAATCGAAATAATTGAGAAATATGTACAAATCACTTTTTATCATTAAAAATATCTAAATGACTATACCTTTTTATGTAAAACAATAGCGCATGAGTCGAATTAAAAACCAAGTAAACGATAGTACTTACGCCTTCCAAAGTATTGAGCGAAACACCCATTGCTATCGACAGCAGCAGCTTCTTCTTGCTGGCGATGTTGTCCCTCAGTTCCGGCAAGATACTTTTCACAACCTGGGGTTTCACCGCCAGTACCAAAACGTCGCCGTGCTGCGCTATTTGTTGATTCGAGAACGTCGTTTTCGATCCAATGGCCTGCAATAAAACAAAGGGGTATATCTCGATGCTCTTGATTTTCTTTGGACGCGATATTTCAAGATCGACATTGACAAACGCGGCCGACTTGTGCGATCGAAACTTTCCAGCCTCGTAAAACACTGTTTGCCGAGCGCAACCACTCCGTTGTAGGCTTTAGAAAATGAGACCAACATGATATTTTTTGAGATATTGGTCTTGTCATTGGAAAATTATTTATTAATATTTATTAATATTAATTTATTTAATCGTAACTTTTTTAGAACCAGAATCCGAGATTAATCTTGGTATCGTCTTCGTCTCGGAGTACAAGATGAGATTTCGGTCTGGGTCTAATAAATTAGGAAAAAAATCATGCCTCTACCAAGGCAATACCAAAATTAATCTTGCGGAGCGCTCCAGAAGACGCGACTGATTGAATCGCGAAGAAGAAAAAAGACCGCAGGCGTCGGCGATCGAAGTCTAAAAATACCGAAGCACCGCTTGCATCGTGCACCTCGTGAAAATCGCGCGCGTATTTTTAGCGCGGCGGGCGCGCGAACAGCTCGCGCACGTGCGGCGCGCTATCGCGGCAAAGGATTTCCCCGATCGCGATAAGCCGCGGCGTATCTCGGATCTCCGCGCAAATAAGCCGCGCGCTTATCGGGGGAAAGGCGCGCGCGCCGATAGCCCGGATTACACCTAATATCGCGCGACCTGGAAATTTTCCAGTCTCGTGAGGGGCACGAGAATCTTCTACCGCAGGAATTCCGCGCGGATGTCCTTTGAGCGATCGATCGGTTCGCACGGATACTTGTGTCGCTCGCTCGCTCGAGTGGGTGTTTTAAGATGCGCGCGACGAGGTGGAGCGTCGATTGGGATCCGCGGTGTTTTTCGTATTCGCGCGGATGTCGGTAATGAGTGGTTCGGATGCTTCGACCTTTGAATAGGAATGTTTTAACACCTCGCAGGATTTTTTAATGACTTTTTTTTACCGAGTATGGACGTGCGAATTAATTTGAGTAAAATGATCTTTTGAAGAGGTGCGGAAATTAAGTTATTTCGGCAGAAACATTTTAATTTTTGATGCAGTAAACGAATACTTACGAGCACATGTTTACTATATTTAAAAAATAAATCTTGCTCATCTTGATAGGTATACTTTAAAAGATAACTCTTGACAATAACATGTTTATGTTTAACACTTAAGAACGACAATGAAGAATTTAAAATATGCAAAAAATAAATAGTAGCTGTACAATATTGTACTCGTAAATTTCCATCGTTGCAAAATCAAAATCAACTCAAAAATCAACTGTACTCACTTCAAATTCTTTGATTGCAGCCTCATCCGTGGGCAAGCAACTGGCAAGCATCATCTCTCCCTTGGTTAACCCTGAAAAATAACACAATTACCAAAAATTCACATTTTAAAAATCCAAATTTTCGCGTTTTTTTATATCCTTTACACACATATCATACTTTTTTTTTTCAATGTGCTTTAAAGTTTGACTTTGCTTTCAATCACTTGCGCAAGCTCCGCAGCCACTTAAAAATTCAACGTACAAAAGAGCGAACAATATTCCACCGGTGACTGAACGAGCAGCACGTGCGAATTCGCGATCGATACGCGCTTTTCCTTTGTGCCATTTTTCCGACAGGTGCGCGTCGCGAACTTGACTCTCCCGCGCGCGAGCCGCCCGCATCAAGGACGAGCGGCACGAAGCACACCTTCCGCGCGTGCAAACGCAGCGGCGCGCTTTCTTCCGATGACTTTTTAACGCCGCGTTATCAGCCGGTGGTGGCGAATAAAAAAAAAACAAATCCGAGATATAAAGATCGGAGACGTAGCGCCGCCGCCGGCAGAATTGGTCGTACCTGCTTTGATGAAGCCTTTCGCTAAGGCCTGGGCCATTTTGCCGCCGCCGACGAAGCCGATTTTCAGCATTCTCTTGGCTGCTCCTCTCTGTCTCGGTGATCTGCGAACACTTTATTGTTTCATTTAAGTTTTATCGTCTTTTTGTTGTGTGGATCAAACGCAAAAGTAAAAAGGGGGGAGTTGAGTGTAGAGAGTGAAGTGGTTATACTTTGCAGTGCAGTGTTTTATCAAGAGGAAAAAGTGAAAAAAGTTTCGTGATTGTGGGAGCGTTGTTGTGACACTCGTGTGGAAAAAAAGTTTGTGTGAAAGGAATTACGTAATTTAGTCGGGGCTGAAGATGCGAAGCCAAATGCGTTTGGAGAATTTTAGTCGAGCGTTTAGTGCTGATATGCGATTTCCTCTAAATTACTGGAAAATTTCTAATCTACTAAAGAGTCATTTGCAGGCTCAAAAGCAAGGTCGCTGCGACTAGTCATTAGAAATTTTCGAAGATAATCTGTCGAAGTTTAATGTGTTTTGAAAAACAAAAATACGATAATTCTTTTAATCATTTGAAATGATCTTCGGAAAAACAGATTCTTCAAACCCATTCATAATGTAAAAAGAAAAAAGAACAATGACGGAAGAAAATATAAGTAAACAATCAGTGAGAGTTAATGAAACAATGGTATAAGAATGTAATATTTTCTTATAGAAGTATACCTATTCGCATTTAATCTGAATAATTAATAATTATTAATAAATTTGAACCAATTATTAAAGAAAAAACGGATTCTCCAAAATCAAAATCTTGTTTGTAAAACAAAAAACAACTAGGATAGAAAGCAATACAATAAAAGTTAATAAACCAAAAAAATAACAGTTTTTTGTAAAAACCCAACTATACCCGCTGAAATCGAATAATCAACAATTATAATGACTCTAAACCGATTATTAAAGATTCTCCAAATCCGATCACTGCGTAAACCAGAAATGAACAACAAAAAAGGCGAACAATCCGTCTATCCTCCAGCGAGTAAAGTCAATAAACCGATATATCGATCGACAAACGGCGAGGTGCACTTACAGCGGCACGAAACGAACGAGCGCGGGGAAAAGCGTCGATCGAGCTTGGAACGTGATGAGTCGCGGGACGCGGGATACACTTGCGACGGGCAACGCAGCCGAGCGATGCAGATAGACTGAGGCGAGGGCCCGGCACGCCGCGGCTACTTATCATAATGTTCGGGCTCCGGGGGCTAAGTTACGCGTTCGTAGGTCCCGCGGGCGGCGATCGGCGCATCCCCGGGATCCTTGCAAAATCCGCGCGCCGCTTTATCGCCCAGAGATAAGCCCGGCGGCGAGATCGAGCCGAGCGCTTTTTTACGCTTTTCTTTTTCCCGCGCTGGATGTAAGCGCGTTGGTGGTGGGGAGTGATCGGTTTGACGAAAATTGAAATTATTTGGGAGGGGAGGCTTGCTCAGAGGAAAAAGTTTCGTTAAAGTAGAAATTTAAATGGGCTGTTTTAATTTTCTTAGGCAGACTAGTGTTATTGAAAGAGTTGTAACAGTTTTTTTGTAAAACTTAAAGTGGGAACTATAGGAAATAGTTGTAACAGTTTTTTGTAAAATTTTATGTGGGAACTATAGATTTCCAGTATGTTTTAAAAGTAATTGTAATCAATTGTGCAAGAAATTGTGATATAAGTTTTCAAAGATAAGCACGTTTGAAGTACTAGATTAGTATAATTTTTATACTGCTACATTACAAAAAGTTCAGTAAATATTTCTGTAAATTCAAATTTGTTACCCTTTCACTAAAATAACAAAAAATTCTTCTTTTCTATTAGTCCTCAGCGAATAAGTATACAAAAATTAACAATTATACGTTTTTCTCGCAGTGATTTTTAAAGAAAACATAATATTTGCTAAACCAAATTTCTCTGTAGAACGTAGAAGAATATGTTCTAATAAACTATTGTTTAGTTTATTAGCAAAAACGATTTTTTTGATGAATAAATTTAGATTTACTTTCTAGTCTATTTTAAGTAGAATAAAACTTATTTAGGACTTCATCAAAATTAAAGAAATAATTTCGAAACGAGTGTTATTAAATTGTGGAAGAAATATCGTTCAACGAGGTGATATCGGGCTGATGCTTCTGTAAGTACGTCACAAAGCCGACAGTTTTTTGTGCACTACCGATTTCTTCCACGAGATCATTTAATTAAAGTTGACGTTCATTTGTAAGGGTGAAAGTAACATGTTATCTATATCGACTTGTATACGAGATTCACAAATACTTTCCACTGCTTAGTTAAAGAAAACGCAATTAACGTACGGGTAGTATACATAACTATAGAATTACGTGTCTAGCTTTGTCTATACTTAATCTCTAAGCGAATGAAAAACTGACTTTTTCTTAACAATTTTACCGGAGCGAGCCACTGTTACTTCTGGACTAATATTGATTTGCAGAAAAGAGAGACTACGCTGCACCTAGGCTGACGCAAGTCTGTAAAATTTCATAATCAGCTCATGTGAGAATTACAACCCTTTTTTAGTATGAAAATTATTGCAGTATTCGGACAACAGCAATAATTACGTAAACATTTCAAATTTAAAATTTACATACAACTCTTTATTAGTTTATTGTTGAAACGCTTGTAAATAAATGAGTTGTATTCGCATTAATTAGCCTTACTGAACAGTTTTTACAAATTTGTTTAATAAACAATACCTGCATACAATAATAAGAAATATTTACAAATTATAAATAACTGTTAGTACAAACAACTGACTAATTGCGAATCGTCGTGATATTTTGATAATGGCATTTGTGATCAAAGTACGTTTCACGGTTTTCTGCCTTTTAATCGTAAAGATAACGTGAGTCATTAGCTCGGCGTTATCTTTCACTTCATCTACGGAGGACTTATCGGGCCGTGTTTCTATCTGTCTCGATCATCCGGGCAAACATCAACGGAAATAAAAGGCGGCGCATGCCGCGGCATTGTCGCAAAATTATTATCAGAAAAGGCGGATGATGTCTCGAGGATTAAGTGCATCAAAAGATGTAATCTTCGATATCAATAACGAGGTATTATAAAAGAAGAACAAAAAACATGTTTTCAAAGGATTCGCCATAAGTCCGGAATGCAATCCTTATAAATACAAGATTTAACAAAATACGAAAATGTTTTGCATTCTTTTGCCTTAAAAATTATTTACGAGTAATTTATAAACTGGTAGTTAAAGATAACTACTTATTTCTTAATTATTTATCACAGTAACAGCATTAGGGGACAAAGTTCGTAAAGGTCGTTATAGTCAATGTACATACATAATGATAAAGAATTTCGTAAATTTGTAAAAAATTTTTATGAAACAAAAATATAATCTCGTTTTTTAATTAAGGTGTATTTTTTATAAAAATAATGCAGCCTCCATCTTTGAAAAATCTTAGCAGCTCCCACGGCCGCACGTGGGTTATCACGCGACGATGACCCGAGTGGAATCAACAGGTCCGACTCCACTTTGTTTACCAGATAAGGTTTGAAACCTTTTTTTGTACTTGAATTCACTTTTTTACACTATCCTTGTGTGAGTTCGTTAAGAGTAAATATTTATTGTAGTTAAGGGAGTCACGTACTCATTTTTTATGCCAAAGACGATTACTTTTTTAAGCAAGTTACTGAACTGATTTGTGTAATAGATTTATATAACACCCAGAAGTAGCAGAGTTATATAAAATATTATTATATATTAATTCCGTGAATATAATCGATCAAAATTTCAGATAGACAATTGAATTTTTACTGTACAGTATAAGTACCTTAAAACCCGATAAATCGTTATCTGATAGATTACATATTGTATCGAATCCGGGTTTATTCTAGAAAACACTACTACATGACCTATTCATGCTGCTCTTAGTTGCGCGAATAACAAAAATGGCATTAATGCACTGACTATGAGAAAAATTAAGCGTAATACGTGATAACCTCCAATCGGAGTAGTATAGCAATGCCCGTCATTCGGCCTAGTCAGCGCGCCGAAAAGTATAGCCAGTGCGCCGAAAAGGTGCACTTCCTTCATGGCAGAAGCGTATCTCCTATACCGACGGACTGGCGCGGAAATCAGAGCTTTCAATATAATTGTAGTATAGGTAGTGCGCTGAATTTTTCTCAGTATGGATTCAATACTAAAAAAGGGTTATCCAAATTACTTACATACCATGCAGATTTAAGCACTAAACCGTTTCACACTTATAATCAATAATTTACGCCCAATTTTAATAATTTAAATTAACGAACTTTTCATTTCAAAGGTAAAATGACTTTTAATCGCTTTTGAAAATTATAATCGTTTACAACGATGTATTGACTAACATATTAAACCTATAGTTTACAACACTCACATCTTTAGCAGTTATATTATTCTGAATTGCATTGCTACTGCTCTATACGGATTATGAGTTTGTAATCGCTCTAAACAGTTATCGGCGTAGATAACTGTCCTAAATTTTGTCGAAAGCGAACCAAACCGATAAGATATTGTCGAACAAGAATGCACTTAATGTGATTTTCCGGAGATCACATGGAGAATTTCCTACATATAGCAACAAACGTAAAAGTCCTAAACTAACAACTATACTACGTTAATGTTGCAATTATAAAGAAAATACGGTAACTAAACTGTAATGTAATTATTTCTACTCGTCGGAAAAACTGCATCGCATATAAGCTTGTACAAAAACGTATTTACCATTTTTATAAAAGTACACAAAAGTTGCGCAAGTGTTGTTCGAGATTCTCAGACAATCTAAAGCCGATCTAAAGCCCAAAATGTTGATGAGGTTATCGATTGATCAGATTCCTTGATTTTTTTCATCGATCCAATGTCTGTAGTGGGTAACATGAACGTAAATCCCGGGCTTATTCGCCCCGACTAAAAGTTGACCGCAGCTCGTTAATCCGTACAACTTGAATGCACCTGTAATGCCAAAATTTTATATAAATATTTTAAAGATTAATTAAGAGTCCATTAATTTGTCTTACATAGAATACTTGGAAAATTAATAAATTTAGTATGATGAATACTTTTGTGTAAAAAGATTTTGCTGGATCAAAATTAGAATTTCTTTGACTTTTTGTCGCCTGTTATAAAAATAATAAATTTGAAAATTAAATAAAAATTAAGCGAAGGCCCTAATCATGAGACTGTTTACAACGCTGGAAATTTTTGAGGGAAAACCACTCAGATTTTTATCTGTATCTTGGTCGATTGACCATAATGGAAATTTTTGTATGATAAAATTCCATAAACGGAGATTTTCATAGAAAAATTTCCTACAAAACGGAACTCGTAAAATTTACAGGGCTTTTCTCGTATACAACACGAAGCTTTTTTATTATAAAATCAAGGAGCTTTTCATATAAAATTTTCACCTTTGTCCAACCGCCTAAGATTCCTATAAAAATTAGTGATAAAAATATTCATTATAATTAAAGGAAAAATCATTTGACCCAACTATCCTCATTATTAAAGTTTTTCGAGAAAATTCTCCGAGTGCACTTTACAGAAAATGAACTTTTTCTGCTTTTAATAATAATGCAATTATTAAGATACATTATTCCGTCAAAATTAATCAAGATTTCCACATTTAATTTAATATATACAGTGGCAATTAAGTTAAAAATTAATCAAGGAAAATTACGAATTAAAATTGAGGATTCATCGCGCCAATATATTAACAGCTGATTTTATCACGATTTATTTTTAAGCGAATAAATATTCATTTTGATTTGCCGTTCAAAAGTCTAGACTGTTATCAGCGCTACAATTCGCCAGAAATTGATTATTTGTTGGCGGAAATTTTTTTGTCTATCGTACCGTTGTGCAAACAGGCGAGAGGGCCGTTGAAGCCGCCAGTCGCAAGTGTCCAGTCCGCCGGCTAAGCGACCGGCGCAGAGTCATACCGTCCGTGATCGATCCCTGGTTGTACACGTGATCGGCATTGCAGATCCTCTGCTCCCGGAGTGGTACCCATCCAAACAGCAACTTTCGGGAATGTCCTAAATAGAAACAGTACTGTTTAAACCAGTCGTCTGAATGTCATTTGAATTTTAATAAAATGATGTGTTGGAAAATAATGTTTGCTAAACAGCAGGTCCTGCTGACCTTATCCTCAATTCTTTGTCAATTCTATTTTATTTTGCAATTACTATATAAAGAAGATTGTTTTAAATTTTTGTAAAAATTGCAATATACTACGCAATATAGTATTGTTTAATCTTGAGACCAAGTAAAAAAACTTAATAATGTGATAAAAATGCCTTGTAATCATAAAACAAATTGCAACTTTTATATTGAAAAGAATTATTATACTTCTTTGAAAAATTTCAGTTTTTATTGCAAATGTTGTCGTAATTGTAGATTCTGCTTATATTATATTATAAAAATATTATATAAAAATTATATTACATAAAAACTGTAATTTTTTCCAAGTTTGTGATCATTTTTGTTTACATTTGAAATCTGCCCTCACATTAATCATTTGTAGTAAATTTTCCTTATACTAAAATTTTCTCAGTACTATATGTATGAATAATTTTTTCAATGTTGTTTCATTTTTAACAAACTGCTCTTGTTTATTTCTATCATTATAGAAAAAACACTTTGCCCGTATCTAGAACAAAATATTTCTACATTCAAAAATATATGCATTTACAATTAGTAAAAAAAAGAAAACGATCACGTACTGGAACATCCAGTTTCGACACTGCCGAAGCTGCTGATGGTTCAGTTCAGGCCGGGAAGATTCTCGATGCTCTCGTGGAGTAAGCAGATGGGTGGTATGACGCGCTCGAGGGCATATGCCTATACCCTTTCAACAGTACCAACGCGATGTCGCTGTTCAGCCGGAGGTCCTTATGGACGAAATAGTTCGCCTCCGCTTACGATCCCTCGTTGATCTTGAATCTAATTTAGAATTTTAAGTTAAATATACTATTTTATAAATTGTTATGCGAGTGAAATAAATGGAATACTTTTTAGATTTATTAACTTTTTTTAACTTTAAATAGCAATAGAATTACCATGTAATTATATACATATGTTCCTGTAATTTATAAAAAATTATACATGTTCATATAATTTTGATAACATGTACAAAATTAACAGAACTAGTTAAAGATTATTTTCTAGTTGGCTTATGTTCAAGTTCCAAACAACTGCAACCAAAAAATATAAAAGTATAATTTTTAAATTGAGCCTTTTCACTTTCACATAATCAGGTATGTAATCAAATGCAGTAAGAAAACCAATTGAAATTAAAAAGAAAAACCTTTGGTAATTATAAAATTAAGAGAAATTAGATTAAGCCATGAAGGCAGACATACAGAAGTTGTATAATCTTTTTTGATAAGCAAATACTTTATGTAGTTCCTATGTTAAATTCATATATGAACCACTGTACCTTTAATAGATTTCATTCCTAGTCTCAATTGGACATTTTTCTGATCGGGTTCAAGAACTGGATATTAGGCCACACTTGCTGAGTGAAAAATTAATGCCTAAATCAATTCATACAAATTCCTGCTTGACCAGTAAACAGTTGTTGCCTAAAAGTATGTTAAAATTTAAAAATAAAATAATGAATTCATATTTTTATATTGATTTTGCTGTATACTTACTGCAGGCATATATGCAGCAACAGATGTGAGCCCTAAACTTATAGAACAGAAAAACATTACTTTGTATTGTTCTCGTTTTGTTCCTGGTTCAACTCTAAATAATTGGCGAACCTTAAAAAGAATAAAATATTAATTTTATAAAAATAATGTGTAAGAGTGTAGTAAATTTAAGCTATTAAATTATAGTTTAATTGACCCATGTCAGAATTATCTGTAAGATTATCCGTGCAAAGATACCTGATCAGTAACAGGTAGAACAATTGATATTCGGAACAAAATGATGTGATTGCAATTGTTGCCCACCATGATAATCCAAAGCATTTGATAAGCTTAAAGAAATTTCTTCTGACTGTAATGCATTTATTATCGATTTCATAGCTGCATCTTTCTTCTCTGGTTCAAAGAACTTTTGTTTATCTTGCAGTATATTTGAAAAATTCATTTGCGATTCTAATTTCGATGATGCCAATATATACAGTGGATTATTTCTTGAAAGTCTCACTGACAGTCGAAAACATGATGATTGATTGTTATTATAACAAAAAGTATGACCCTGAACTTTTCTAACACTTTGTTGTAAATTTAAACTAGAATAAGTACTACACTGGAAAGATCTTGTTTCGATTGCACTGCTGATTTTAGAATTAATCATTGTCAAGGACTTATTCATAATTCATATTAAAAATCAAACATAATAGATTAATTTTAGATTTAAAAGTGTTGCAATCATTACTTACATGAACTAATTATCAATTATAATTTCTTCAACTTTTCTAGAATTTATACTTCAACTTAAAGACTGTTATTCAACATGGTGGCTTGTCAAATGAGCGAATCATTAATTCTACTTTCTAGAATCAAAATTCAAAATTGGCTGCGATTATAACAGAAAAATGCCATTAGTAATGGTCGCGACGTGGCGCAGGCGCAGTGCTGCGCTGTGGCTGTCACCATTTTCTAGGTTAGGTTAGAAACTGTTCATTGAATATTCTTCAGTCGCATTTGTGATCGTCCAGCAGAAGGTTTGCAGATCCAGTGTGTACAAATGTGCGTAAGAAATAACGAGCCTTTTATTCATTAATTAAACTAATTTTAAAAAATAGTGAATGCAGATATTTTTTAAACATTTTTCAGAAAATTTCAAGACTACAGTAAATTCAAAATTAAATTCAAAACATTTAAAATATTTTTTAAATCCATTGCAATCTAAATAATGTTTAAAAGTAAGAAAGTGCAATTTTGGATTTATAATCCATTATTAAATCATTAATTATTTGAATAAAATTGATATCGACAAAATATTAGAAGACTGTGCAATGTTACTCAATAATTTACATTGTCCTTGAAACATACCTTTATATAAATGTAGTTACTTTTTTACTTTCAGTTTTTGTATGTGAATTACAAAAAGCCTAACAATGCTACGTACAACCAGAGTAGCTGGATTAAAAAGTCCTTCAGGGCTTAGCTTTCATACAGCGGTAAGTTACAAATAAATGGAAAAGTAAAAAGTTCATTAAAAAGTTAAAATTCTTAATTAATATATTGGTTTTTAGAATAATTGTTGTAATAAAACTACAAAAGAAGAATTCACCGAAAAATTGGCATCTGGTCCTCAATTAGAAAATTTTATATCTGGCGATGCAACTGAATATGATGGAGTTCTTAAATTGGAAAAAGGAGATAAATCAAGATTGCGACTTCCTCCATGGCTCAAAACTCAAATACCAATGGGTAAAAATTACAGTCGTATAAAGTCTCAACTCCGTGATCTTCGTTTGAGTACAGTATGTGAAGAGGCTCGATGTCCCAATATTGGTGAATGTTGGGGTGGTGGAACACATGGTACAGCTACTGCTACAATTATGGTATGTTATTTAGAAATACTACATATTATTTAGTTTTTAATTTTTAATTTGTATAACTGAAATATTTGTAGTTGATGGGAGACACTTGCACAAGAGGATGCAGATTTTGTTCAGTAAAAACAGCGCGTGCTCCACCACCATTAGATCCTGAAGAACCAAAAAATACAGCAACTGCAATTATAGACTGGGGTCTTGATTATGTTGTGTTAACTTCTGTAGATCGTGATGGTATTTACAAAATCTTTAATTATCGAAAAGAATTTTTTCCATGCATCATCTGAACTTCTAATTTATTTCTAAATTTGTTTGTAAATTTAGATTTACCAGATGGAGGTGCTAGTCACATAGCAAGCACTGTTGAAGAACTCAAGAAAAGGTAATACTAATATTTTATACAAAAAATAAATTAGTTTTTGAGTGTAATTTTCAATTTTATTTTGCAGGAGTGATATTCTAGTCGAATGTTTAGTACCTGATTTTCAAGGAAAAGTGGAATGTGTAAAAACAATAGTAGATTCTGGATTAGATGTTTACGCTCATAACATAGAAACAGTGGAAAGATTAACGCCTTTTGTACGAGATAGACGCGCACGATACAAGTGAGTAAATTTTTTTAAATGTAAATAAATAATTCAAAATAAATTTATTTACAATTTATAAATAGAAACATAACTAGTTACCAAAGATGTGTTTTGTAATGAATTTTTTGTTGCATTAACAGGCAGTCACTATCAGTACTAGAGGCGGCAAAAAAGGTCAATCCCGATTTGATAACGAAATCGTCAATAATGTTAGGTCTTGGAGAAACAGACGATGAAGTAATGCAAACTATGAAAGACTTGCGGGAGGTCGGTGTTGAAGCCGTAACTTTGGGACAGTACATGCAACCGACGAAAAGACATTTAAAAGTTATTGAATACGTGACTCCAGAAAAATACAAAGCCTGGGAAAAAATTGGTCAAGAATTGGGTTTCCTCTACACAGCAAGTGGACCCTTGGTGCGATCTTCTTATAAGGCCGGTGAATACTTCTTGACAAATGTTTTGAAAGATAAAAAAAGTAAAAAGGGCGAGAGTGAAGTATATGAAAAAAATGTATGAATGTTAATCACAATTTTTTTGTGAATTAAATGAAATGTTTTAAAGTTTTTGAAGGATTTGATAGTAAAAAATGGAAATTTTCCAAATGTAGTAATTTGGATTTTTAAAAACCGTTTTCTGGACAAATTTATCAACTTGGAAAGTTATACTTTTTGTATATACAAATATGATTGTAATATAATTGTTAATAAAAAATAAGAAATTTTATTTATTATATTGAAATTAGTGAGTGTTTTATAAATAACATTATAAAAGTATTTCCAAAATCCCATGTAAATATTTTGCTGTTTATACTAAAATTTGTGTTTGCTGGTGTGTACTTAAGTATATTTTCATTGTACATTTGCTGGTATTATAAAATCTCTTTGTGTAAATAAAATTCATTATATTAAGAAACAGAGACAGCATATTAATATTTATTTTTTTTATAATTGTAATCAAAAATCGAAATTGCAAAATAGGAAGTGAATGAATTACTGTAATTATTCTGTATCCATGGCTGATGGTCTGTGCTCCTCAGTACCAACAGCAACTGACGGATCCCTGGGACCTGGGTCAGATGGAGGATCCTGTGGTGGTCTATCGTCAGATTGTATTTCACCTTCAGTAGGTCTGCCACGCTTCTCATCACCCTCAATTTCAGAGAGATAAACTTGCGTCGCGGTTTCATCCAAGATAGCAAACTCAGTACCCTTACCAACTACGCCAATTGAGACATTCTAAAATTCATATTAAATCATCATTATTAAAAAAATTTATTTATTGGAATTAAGTATTAAATCATTTGTTTATTAAAATAAGTACCTTTGTAGACAAATCCGCTTCATTTGGCAGTGTATCACGTAATGCTCTCAAACCATGCTTGATAAGATCATTTAATTCACAGCTTGGGAATTCATTTAAATGTTTTTCTAAGTAAGTTCTAGCACTTTGCGATCGTGCACCAATAGCCATTGCTTTACAATCAAAGTAATTGGCAGATGGACATGTTTGATAAATATGAGGACCTTGATCCTACAATAAATGTATTTTACAATCTCTAAGAATATTTAAAGTTATCTTTAACATGAAATTGTTTATTTTGTTAATTACTCACATCATAACCAGCAACCAATAATCCTACACCATACGGCCTTCTGTCGTAACGCTGAGTACATGTCTGCATTTTATTTCCCAAAGTTGTAATAAGGCGACTTACTGGCAAAGTGTTGTCATGTGAATATTTATAGTTTAAGCATTCTGATCTCATATATCGGCTGCAATTAAAATTAAAGGTATTTATAAAAGATGATGGAAGAAAGTAATGATATTGTGATATAAAAGAAAAAACTCAAAACAAACCTTAACATTCTAGCATCAGCAGTAAGTCCTGACATAGCAAATCCAACATGTTTATCGATAGGAAAAATTTTTTTCTGATGGGAGGACAGTTCTGATGTTGCTCTCTTTAAAGCTACAATTACTGCATGAGTTTTATTCTTAAGACCTACTGTCGCCGATCCTAGTTTGACAGCTTCCATGGCATATTCAACCTGATGCAGGCGTCCTTGTGGACTCCAAACTGTGACATCGCTGTCATACTGATTCCGAAACTGGTACAAGTAAACATGAAGTTAGTTAAAAATTAGATTAATGTTGATGTTTTTAAGTATCAAGAAAAAAATAGTTGATTTTCTAAAAATGGACCAAACGACCGGCATTTTTAACTACGATGACGTGACAAATAATAGGTACGATATCAAAATTTACTTCAACCTCGTAGAAACCTTCAAATAAGTCAAAAAACGTAAAGAAGAAATTTGAGATTAAAAGAATAACAAGGAAAGGAATTAATCTTTAAATACTTTACCGAATCCGGAGTAATAGACGTTGTGCATTTGGAGGTTAGTTTCTCATAAATATCATTTGCACTGACAAACTTACCATGTTTTTTGAAAAAGGGCCGTGTTCACCAGTTCTCCCTTATTCCAAAGCCTCCAACAATTAACCAGCAATTGTATTTGGTTTGGTTATAAACTGTCAACTCACGGATCGGCGTGATGTATCAAAAATGGATCGTGGAAGATTCGCAACCTCACGGACGTTACTCATGCAGGCAACACTCGCGAGTCTCGCGACAATGCCGCAACACTTGTCCGCGCTACCAAATGCAATTGGACAAGCGGATTAATGCTCAGGTAATAGAGGTACTTTAAAGTAATTGTTTATGAAATTGTTTTTGCATAGGTGACCACGGACATTTTTTTACACTGTACTGAAGTGATAGTGTAAAAAAAAATTATTTTTAAGAAATATATTATAAATAAAGATGTCCCAGAAAATAGATTTAAAAAAAAATCTAGATCATTTGCAAAATATGATTCAGGAAATAAGTTTGGCTTAGGAGTTTTAGAATTTTTTTATAAAGTTCTATACTTTTCGGCATAATCATCCTATCGATGCGAATGATGATTTGGTTTCTCAATTGCCCCTGTACCTATATCAACCAGATATACACAGCGAACTTAATATTGCCTATAGTTATAGCGTACAAGTTATCGAACGGATAATATGCATTTATTATTTAATTAGTTCAGAAAAATTAATAGTGAACGAAAGTGAATTGACCTTCATAACAAGAAAAAAAATTATATTACTTTTCAGGATGTATGTTATAATAGCACAGAAATAAATTAATCTATTTTTTTTCTAATGATTTATTAATTTAATTGCGAATTCATTTCAGCCCCAAATTATAGAATAGATACAATAGAAATTTATAATTTCTATCATATCAACAAACCATAGAGATTCTTCTACCTGTAACTTCATCAAAACGAAAATAATAATTTATACATATAATAATTATAAAAAAAATGTATTACTTTAAATAAGGCACATTCGTCGCGTACGCGTAGAATTAATTTAAATAACCGAACGAAACTCAACCTTGCAATCCAGTATCCCTTATACCCATAACCAGTATGAAATCGCAGAAAAATCATCGGCAATGAAGCTGGGTAATTCAAGTACGGTAGCGTATTTCAGCGGCGAGGCCGCGCGCGCGGCCGGTAATTCGACGCCGCGGCCGCGCGCGCGCGCGTGCAATATCGAAGATAATATAAGCCGATCCACCGGCGGTAGGTGCACGATGGTCGCAGCTGCGCTCCGCGCGCGCACAAATCGCGTATACACCCGCGCCAGGCGCAGCCTCCGTTATATCGCGGACTGCACGGGCGAACCGCTCCGCTTTCGAGGCGCGGAAACCGCCGCAGTGCAGTAGCGCGCGCGCACCTACTCCAGGCAGAGTATACGCTACCCTGGTGGAGTAAACTTTTGCTTATAAATGTTCACGTAGTGGGCTAAAATGTTCAAAAATGTTTAAAAGTGTTTAAAAGTGTTTAAAAGCGTTGCATTTCGTCACATACTTTTAAACATTTTTTGAACACAAATAAACAATTGTATTTTTAGTGAGTACGTTATCGTCACAGTTTTGAACATTTTTAAATAAAAATGAAAATGCAAATTATATTTATTTTTGTTCAAAGATGTTCAAAAATGTTTAAAAGTATCTGACCAAATGCAATACTTTTAAACGCTTTTAAACACTTTTGAACATTTTTTAACAAAAACTATTTCCACTAGGGTACCTGTACACCTGCGTCGAGGGCAGCGATATGGAGCGGTGGAATGGCAGGGTAGCCGTCGTCACCGGGGCCAGCGTCGGTATCGGTGCCGCTATCGTCAAAAAGCTGCTCGAACAAGGTACCGTTTATATAGTTTCGATATAGGGAAGAGCGAAGAATCACTCGATTTGAGGGAAAACTGGGTCGCAATCGAATCTCGAGTGGCTCAGTTTTTATTTTCTGAAAAAAGAGTGATTTTTCACTCGGATAGTATGGTTTTTTCAATATGTTCACTCGTCTATATTATCAGAGCCTGCGATGCGATTTTTTTTTAAATATTTTGTTTTCAAGATTTTGTACAGGACAATCATTTTTTTATATCTTGTATATTTTGCTTCCTTATAGGACCTTGTTTAGAAGGAATAATTAACAAATCTAATGATTGCATTTTGTCGCATATATTTACTGTTTTCATTAAGAGATCGAAATTGTTTAATTGTTCTGCGCAGCTTAATTTGAGACATTATGATGATTTTTTTTAATTATACTCAATTGTGATGTTACGTTTTTACATCGCTGCTTTTTTTAAAGTATCAAGTATTATGAAATATTGTTAGTGAAGCCAATCAAAACAGTGGTTTGACCTTAATGTAACAATATATTATCTTATTACGCAGCGTAAATTGATGATTATACTCATTAAAAAACAGATACTGTTTACTTTGGCGCATATTTTTTGAACCATTCATAATTATTACAATTATTTTTGGCACAATCTTTAAAAATTTGAATAAAAACATTCAAATTACTGTCTCAGCTAAACCGACTGTTACTACTTAAAGTATTTCAATTTCCGCATTCTAATAATAAATATCAGATATTTTTAATATATATCTCATCTTCGCAGCAGTCGTAAACTGAAAAAATTGTTAAAATTTCGAGATCAACCGTGGCATAGTCCGCGGAGCTAATTGAAAAAGATGAGCGCGCGGAGTAGTTGTTCTAAACATAGTGGACGACGAGGCGGCAGAAGGGAGTAACTAATGAGCCGATGAATACGGCCGGCTTGATTGGCAGGATTAATCGTGGTCGGGCTGGCGCGCAGAGTCGAAAAAATCAAGGAATTGACCGACGACCCTGAGGCGAAATTGCACGCGGTCGAGTGCGACGTGACCAACGAGGAGAACGTCACGACCGCCTTCGCTTGGATCAGGGAGAACCTCGGCTCCGTCGACGTGCTCGTCAACAACGCCGGCGTCACCAAAGAGACCACTCTCTCCGGTAACGAAAAAAATACACTCACATGAATCGCGATTCTTAGAGTTGGAGAATTTTCTTGGAAAAATTACTGACTCGGGCGCTAAAACTGGTCATTTTTACGGAAATATCATTGTAATTTTTATTTGAATATTCGATGATATGAAAAGTTCCGTAGAAATTACGAAGATTTCTTTGTAAATATAGAGCTTTTCCCATAATAATTACACAGCTTTCCGTGAGTCGTCAAGTTTCAAGTAAAAATGAGTGATTTTCACGTAAAAAATTGCAGTGGTGCAAACCCGCGTCCCACGATCACGTAATTTTTGCGGTGAACTACATAGTAATTTTTACGCGAAAATTCTCTCAGTGTTCGCTTTCCAATAATATGAAAAAAGCATTCAGTGCAACGAAAGTAGGTTGAAAATCAAATGCATTTCAAAGAAATTTGATAAATTGTTTTGTTAACTTTTTGTTAAAAAAAAGCTTCGTAAGTCGATCGTCGGTCATCTGATAGGAATTATTTGACAATCAGTTGAAAATAGCCGAATAGAAAAAAAAGAAAAAGTATAAAGTTAAAAATAAAAAAGCTGCGTTTGTCAGTGTTGGAAATGCACCGGGTTGTCATCAGATGAATCAACTAATCATCAGCTGATTATAGTCAGCTGATTTTCACTTGTCGCTTTGTTAGGTGACAAATCAGGCGATTTCTTTTATTAGAAGAGTTGACACTTGTTTCTTATTTTTAGAAACTTTATAAATAACGAAATAATCAATATTCAATTCATTCATCAATCTCAAAAAATCATTAGATAATTTTTTTTTTAATTTCATTTTACACGTCTCATAGAGTATTCAAAATTAAAGATCGACACACGTTTTTTCTTTTTTTGTAATTCAATGTTTATTAAAAGAATATTGTATATAAAAATTACGCGTAATGTCGCGAAATTACACCATACACATATATACTGCACCGTAGTTTATACATCGCGATCATAGTAAATTTTTCCTAACTAAACAAACATTCATTCGAAAAAAAAATTATTTTTCAATATTCTATCACTTTTCTTCCCAATGATTAACGATTGCTCGATTCTCGCGTCACAGACGGGAGCCTGGAGGACTGGCGGAGCGTGTTCGAGGTGAACGTGCTGGGGCTGTGCGTGTGCACGCGCGAGGCCGTGCGGGCGATGCGGGAGGCCGGCGGCGAGGCCGTAGTCATCCACGTCGGCAGCCTGGCCGGCGAGAGGGTGCCCGCAGTCCCCGGCTTCAACGTCTACCCCGCGACCAAGCGGGCCGTCAACGCCCTCGCCCAGACTCTCAGACACGAGCTCGTCGGCACGAAAATTCGAGTCTCGGTAATTTGCTGCAAATTTTTTCCATTTTTTTTTTAAAGAAAAATATTTATTTTATTGAATCATTTGGTTGAGACTGATGTGCGTTGGGAACTCTGGTAAATATAGTCGATTAAAACCGATTTCTTAATTGGAAATCTTATAATTGCACATTTAATCGGAATCCGATTAATTTTCATTGTTGTGTAATTAAGATTTCAAATTAAGAAATCGGATTTAATTGATTTTTTTTTACCGGGGAAGGTACGTTCCACTTATGCGAGTGATAATTACTGAGCCAATCGATTTTTTTTCTAAAAAAGAGTGATTTTTCGCTCGATTAGAGTGATTTTTTGAAATCTTCACTTTTCTACATTATGTGACTAGACGAGGTGGAAAATAAGTCTCAGATAATCGCTACGAATTAGTTTTTATTTTTAAAGTTACAATAATTTATGTTGTTCCTGATAAAGACGGATAATCCCACCGAACCGTCGAAAATAAATCGTTAACAGCTAGTCCGCAGCGATCGTCTGAGACTTATTTTTCATTTTTTTACCACTGCGATAATTTACTTAAAATAGTGTTATTTTTTCCTCTTCACTTTTCAAGGTGAAATTAACGATAAATTATTATCGTTGCAGTGTGCAACAAGATATTATGCATGTTTCAATTAATTTCGCAAGTTGTATAATGGGAATCATTTTTATGCAGACCATTAGTCCTGGACTGGTAGCCACCGAGCTTATGGCCAATTACTCTGCTTTTACGCCCGAGGTACTTAGGGCAATGCCAGTGTTATTACCGAACGACGTCGCCGAAGCGGTGACCTTTATCCTGTCGCTGCCACCGCACGTTTTGGTAATTATTATAGCGCACTCTATTTCTGCTCTACTTATTCCGTTGAATGTTACACTATTTAATCAATAATTATTGTTTTTTAGGTACAAGATATTGTATTGCGACCCGTTGGAGAATCTTGGTAAAAAGAGAAACATACAAGTTGACGTATTTTTTAAAGTATTTTTGTAAATCGTTTTAGATGACATTGTATTTTTAGTTTTACGCGAAAGTATTAATTTGTTGCAAAGGAAAACCAACCAATTTTTTTGGAACTGCATTTAATTTTCTAATTAGATGGTTCCTTTTTAAAACGAACAATTACTCGAAAGTCCTTTTTAATATTACAAGTAATGATTCTCTCTGCACATGTTTAACAAATTTAAAATAACAATTAGGAAGGGTGTAAATTGAAAAGCTTGTGATTTTATAAAAAATAAATGCCTTTATTTCGCATAAATTTCATTGCAAACAATAAATCCTGAATTTTTTTGTTATTTTCCATAATCAATTAATATTCTGTACAATTAGTAATTAAAATTAAACGACAATATCGCGGACGGGCGTAATGACCAAGTCCTGAATCAAAACGTTGTCGGGAGTCTGGATGGCGAGGATGACAGCTTCGGCGACGTCTTTGGGCTTCAAAGCCAAGCGAGGTTTCTCCCGCAAAATCTGCTCGGTGCCTTCGGTCTCGACGAGTCCGGGGACGATGCTCTGCAATTTCGAAAACGACGCGTTATTTTTCCGCGGACATTGGCGAAAGTAAGAAAAAAAAAACGTCCAATCGTTGATGAATGCGTTGAGACTTACGATGACTTTGACGTTGGACTGAATCAGAGCGAGCTCCACCCGGAGGTTCTCGGTGAGGCCGAGAAGGGCGTTCTTGCTGGTCAAGTAAGCGGTGGAGGAGCCGCGACCGCCCAGGATTCGGTTAAGTCCGCTCACGGAGTTCCACGCGCCGTTGTCGTTGATGTTGATGATCACTCCGCTGTTCAGTCCTGAAAAGAAGTCGAACGTTGCGATTGAGCGTTGATCGATCGAGGAATCGACATTGAATTCGATCTCTAAAGTTGAATGAATAAGTGAAATTTCACTTGAATAAGTACATACTCACTTATTCTAAGTCGAAAGTCTTCCACGTAATTGCAATAAATGGAAGGTATTTCACGTTAAATAAGTGACTATTCATTTATTCTAAATCAAAAGTCTTCCACAATAAATGGAAGGTATTTCACGTTAAATAAGTGACTATTCACTTATCTAAGTGAAATTTCACTTGTTCAACTTCAGAGGGGAATTGAACCGTTTCGAGAGTACGTACGCGTTTCCTCGCAAGTTGATAAAAGCTCACCTTTTTTCTTGAGAAGCTTGAGCACCTCCCTGGTGAGGATGACGACGCCGAGGACATTGACGTCCAGGGTTCTTCGCCACTCCTCGATGTTGCCCTCGACGAGCAAAGTGGGCAGCTGGACGGCCGCGTTGTTGATCAGGATCTCAATGACGCCCAAGTTCTTCTCGACCCACTCGACGCTTCTGACGATCTCCGACTCGTTGCCCAGGTCGCACTGCAGGGGGATCAGCTTGCCGGGCTTGGATTTCCACTCGTCGGCCAAAACCTGGAAAATTCGAAACGAGCGATTTTAAATTATTGAAAGATGCTAATATATAATTTGTCTCTGAATTACGCGATTCTTATGAGGATGAGCATTCAACTTTTTCGAAAAAATGTTTAGTTTTCAACAGTCTTCCTGAAGTTGAATAAGTGAAGTTTTACTTAAGTGAATATTCACGTATTCTAAAATAAAAGTCTTTCACGTAATACAATAGGTGGAAGATATTTTATGTTAAATAAGTGACTATTCATTTACTTAAATGAAATCTCACTTTAGAAAGTGAACAAATGTAAGAAAAAATAGGATTGTAAATTTTCACTGCACTATTTAAAGTTAAATCAGTGAAAAATCACTAAAATTAGTGTAATTTTACTAAAAATAGTAGAAAGAACTCAATTATTCAGTGATTAGTGAAGCAAGTTCCACTAATTTTAATGTTTTCTTTTACTAATTCAACTTTAGAGGGCAGAAAAAATCTGTATAAAAAAATGCGCTGAATATCGTGTACAAAAGAAGTTTCCAAAATGTAACGAAGTAAAGAGACTGAAGTGCGAGCTGACCTTGAGCTTGTCGACGCGGCTGTCGATTCCGACGACCCTGATGCCGTTGTTGACGAGGAGCTCGGCGATGCCGCGGCCGATTCCGCTGCTGGCGCCGGTGACGAGAGCGATCTTGTTAACCCAACGGTCCATGTCTAATTCGGATACTTGGAGAACTTGGAGTTCGTGAAGAATTTTGCTTGAGAAGCAAAAGAAGGAAGTAGTACCGTTGCTTTAGCTGCGAGTAGCTTGCGACGATGCGAACTGATGCCTTGGACGGTGCGCGCCGCCCCTTTTATACCGGACCGCGTCCGGCCGAACTCGCGCCGCCGGGCACCCCTTTGATTGCAGGGTCGCGAACTCTATCGCAGTGGAGATTATGAGCGTGTACCTTATTGAACGCGATGCAGCGTCGAGAGGCCGCGATACCGGCGTTAAAATTAAAAAGAGCGGATAAGCGCGCCGTGCAGTGCTCTGCGCCCGTTAACATGATGACATAATTTGCAGGATTGAGTGGTATCGTTTTTTTTTCGGGTGATTTTCGAGTTCGATTTTACCTTGAGTAGCGTTACGTTTCGAAGATTCTTCCGTTTTGTTCAAACTTTTTTTGAGTGGAAATTAACAAATTTAACTATGATATTCAAAGAAAAAAGTAAATTGCATTTTGCGAAGTTTCAAATGAATGCCTGCTTTAATTATTAGAGACGGTAAATGAATGTTTATATAAACAAGGAAGTTTATTATTATATTGACTTATTAATTTATTTTAAAATAATGTAGAAAGTGTCAGGGAAGTTTAATCGTTAACTAAAGAACTATAACAAAAATTGGCATCTATGATTGTCCAGGAATACATTTGATTTATTATTAATTTATATATTTCTAATAATAAATTCTAATAAAAAACCCAAAGTTAAGTAGCAAACTAAAAAACAGAATTTTTAGTAAAAATTAAATGCAATAACTTTTCTTTTAAAAATTTTTTAAAGCTTCTGGACAATTTATGGTTAATTTTTTTATAATGAATAAGTACTCTTTTGGAGGTTCTTAGCTAGCTCGTACAATTTATGACTGCTTTACAGCTCCAATATATTTATTTAATAAATAAATTTAAAATAATTTAATAAATTTTTTGCAAATTCAAAATCAATTTATTTCTTATTACTTTTGCTGTTGATTATAAAGTTAATTCTTTCACACTACTTACTGTACAATTGCATTATCTTAAATGCGTAAAATCATAACTGATTAATTATTAATTTGTAATGAACTAACTCTCAAATATTTTATACACGTTATAAAAAACGTTACACATTATAAAAAACGAAAAAACCGCGGTGCAAAGTCTTTTTTACTTAAATTCAGATTTTTTTTCATGTATACTTTTGCAAAATCGGTTCCTTAAAACTGCAGCGTACTTTAATTACTGCAAACATAAAATTTAGATTTAAATTGAAATACTTCTTTAAACAAGTGCATGATTTTTTCAATCGTCAAAATTAATATAAATTAATTTCACTAAAAATACATCTAACTCGTCGTTCATTAATTTCACCGATTTTATTTTGATATCCGTGTCTTTGATTAAAAGAAGTTATTTTCGCTCACTTCATTTTGAGATTAGTTTATCTTTTGGAGGTGCTAAGCTGGTGCAATATAGCGCGCATGTGAGATCAGTGTCTAGAAGCCCAGACAATGTTTATTTTTTCTCTCGTTACCAGATGCAGAAAAATAGTTTATAAATGTCATTTTATCGGGGCGCGAGCGCGTCAGCGGCAAAAACTCCCCCCCGAGTTTTCTACACGCCCGGCGATACCAATAAGCACTGTCAGTCAAAAATTAATGTCTCTTTGTAGTATGTTTATACCTTGCGCGATAATGTCTATTATTAATCTTGCACTGGCGAGAGCATACCTCAACAGCCTCTGAAATTTACATCATTCCTTGATAAATGCCACTTATACTTATTGAAATCTTTTATTATTGCTCGAATAACGGGCAGCGTAAAATTAAATTAATGTGTTTTTCATCGAATTTAGATGATTCAATTTTTTTATCTTTAGTTTTCTGATACTATTTAACTATTTGGCCTCGACGCGAATCTCTCTAAAGCTCGAATACTGTTAAAACAGTTCTTAAAGATGTGCATCCCTTTACCGGGCTAACGCCGTGATTAAAAATTTTCATCATTGACTTTTATTAATGGTGAGAAAATTATTTTTTCAATAGGAAAAGCTTCAAATAAATCTTTTTAAATGTTTATTATTAGTCTTAATTATAAAATCGTGCATGTAATGTATCAGCTAAAAATTCAGAACAGTGTTTAAAAAAGAAATACAAGCATCAACTTATATAAAAAAAACGCATCTCTTTGGAAAAAAGTAACCAAATGTAACGGAAAAATGCAGAGGGTACGAAATTACTGCTTTTAATGTTGACAACCAGGGTGAACATAGGACGATGCGCGTCTCCTGCTGCTTTGACTGGTACAAGAAAAATTAGAGCAGAGCAAACTTTCACTCGCCTAAAATAAATTTATTTATTTATTCCTAAAGAATTCTGTTTTAAGTCAAGAAACAGGTGTTGAATTTTTATGCATTGCAGTTTGATAATTACTGGATTACAGACAAATCGAACTGCATACTAACTTTTAAATGAAAATTTTAGGTAGATGTCAAATGTATGCACTGTTATTTGATTTATAATTTTATTGTTTCTTTATTTTACAAAATATACGGGTTTTAATGCTACATTAAGTACCAATAATGTCACTACTTAAGTAAATAATGACACTAACTTGCAAAGTGAAAAATATACAGTATAACTGCATATATGTACATACACAAACAGTTGTCATATTTTTTCAAAAACTTTATTTCGTGATTTTAATGAATATAAATGTTTTCAGGTATATTCGGTCTTATTAAGCCTTTTTTATACATTTGAATTAGATATTTAAAGTAGTCAAAATAATTATAAAATACGTTATTTTGATTGTTGCACATTTCAAAAATGATTATTACTACTCTACAAGACATCCATTTGATAAGAATACATGCTATTTACAAAGTTCAATTAACATCAAGTACTACAGACAACGAAAACTATAAAGATAAAGAGATTAAAAAAGTAAAGAAGTACATAATTAAAATTCGCTTTCAGAGGAGCGCTATTTGAAATAGGTATCTTGTGAAACGTTCATTACAAATGACGAGTTGCACATTATACTAATAAACATTTAGTAGCAAAATATTTTTATGTAACATTTGATAATTTAAGAGGCAATATGAATAATCAACGATGCCCTACATTTCTTTATAAAATCAATTATTTTTTCCAAAAGGCTTACCTTTTGCATACGTAATTAGTATCTTAAAATTATTTTAAACTTATACATTTCCAAGAAGAAAAAGCGATATATTTCATAAGATTCGCAAAAAAGCGCTAAGTAGATTGTAGGAACTTTTAGAATTAAAGTCTTGATCAGTGTCGTGAGTAAGAAATAAAAATTTTAAATTCTGTTAAAAAATTATGATATATTTTTTATTTTTCGATACACGTGTGAAAGATGATTTTCGGCTTTTGGCATTAAACTCACATTTTGCCGAGAATCAATTTTATTTACATTTTATTTTCATTAAAAAGCACTATTTTATCGGTGCGCAGATGAAAAGTTGGATGATTAAATGGTCAGCTGTTAGTGTAATTGTTGGCAGAATGACATTAGAACGGGTGCATCGCTGACCGAATGTAACATTGAAACGGGTCCGGTAATATAGGCTCCGTGCGCTCTTTGTCCTCCTCATTATTTTGTTCCTTTGTCTTGGTATGCTCCTGATGGACCTCGTTCACGTGTGCACTACCGTTGATCAAGTGCACATTTTCACGTAATCTTTTTCCGTTTATTTTAAAACGATGAACATTTTAGATATGGGAATTGCTACTTAGGATTGCCAATTTCATTGATTAGTATTTGGAGTAGGTAATTTAATAATTTCAATTTAGATAATTATTTAATTACTTAGGATTTAGGGTAAACAGTATCATTTCTTAGGATAACTTATCGTACGGTATATGTGCACATTGGATAGCGGAATTTTGGTACATATAAAAGGTTACATAAGGTTAAGGTACTCATTGGATTTCAAATCTTCAATATGGTTGTGTGGTAAGAATAATTTTAATTTTTTTTTTAACGTTTAATGCTTTTTTACTTTTACTTCATGCGATAAATTTAACTAATTTATTATGCCATTAGGAGTAAATAAGCCATCTACAAGCAAATTGATTATTTTTTACAGTAAGCAAATTAAAAATAAAGTTTTTGATTGATAATTTTTTATGAATGAATTTTTCGATAATTTACAAAAAATGACTGCTATAAAAAGTAAAATCAATTAAAACTTGAAACTAAAAATTAAATATGCAACTAACAATGCTGTTAAATTAACTGTAAGTAATGAAAAAAATATTAAAATAAAATATATCGATACAGTTATAAACTCCCCTTTCACCATTTTAAATGGTTCTTCTGACACTGTGAAACTGAACTATAAACTACTTACTGAAATCCTGAAAATGAATAAATGAATGATTTAAATGGAATGAATGAATTAGTATGAAAATTTGTTAAACGTATTTGTGGCAAAAATCGTTAAAAAATTAAAAAAATTTTCGAGCATCCATCGAGATTACGAAAATTTAATAGAGAACAAATAGTAAATAGTTTTAAGTTCAAGGGAGAACATTAAAGCATTGCATGCATAACTGTAGAAGATGAGGCATCTCGATTAACAAAACCGACATACAAATACCTTTGAATCGAATGAATTAGATCCTCCGGCAAATCTTCAAAAGTATCCAATGATTGACTAAGAAACCAATCCTACACAATCCATTAATATTTTCCTTTGAAATAATGAAATTAACATTGTGAAATCGAGGAATCGAAAATCCTCATCTCCTCTTGTTTTTCAAGTAAATCCATGACTCGAAATCCAAATTAATCCCGCGAGGATAATCCTATGCTGCATGCGAAATCCAAGTATTTTCTAATTCGAAGTGAAAATCCTTTTTTTTTCAATCATAAAATGATTATGCATTATTATCGGAATGCATCATTAGCAGAACAGCTACGATGAAATCCTCTTGTGTGAGAATAATTTCCGGTAAGTGAAGTCTTATTTTTATCCTCGAAATCCTTAAGGTACAGAAAATGCAATGAAACACAGATTCCCAAGACTTTGTAGGATATACATGTTAAGAATCTTGAATTCCTCTTCAGTGACTCCGTTGAACATGAATTTTCACTTAAAGTTTGAAGTTTTTTTTCACTAAGTCTTTGAGAGAAAAAGAAAAAAAAATCAAAAAAAGTCAATGTTCAAGTGCGTACATCCAAATGTGATACAGACAGATGTGAAGCGGGCAAATCCTGTATGCAAATTGATTCACTACAAAACTTGGGAATGGTGCTTTAATCCTTGCTAATCAGAAATTGCTCCTTTTTAAAAGTAAATGTGGGATCCTTTTTGCAAAACGAACTCCGAAATACTGAATTCGATCCTTTTAATAATCCTCTTCGCGAAAAATCCTTTATCTTAACGATATCCTCGCTTTTTATCCTATCCTCGCGATCCTTTCCCGACGATTCTTATGCTCTCCGCGTAAAATCCGTCCAAAGCAACGCGTCGCGTGCGCACAATCCATCCAAGAAGCAAGATCATCGTGTGTGGGTTTCAGGTTTTTCATTCATTGTGATACAATCCAATCCAATATACAAAAGAAGAAAAAATGCATTAGTTGATTATCATTGAAAACATATTATTATTATTAAATAATTTTATTATGTCTGTGTTCATTTATTTGTGTACTGAAGTAATCTAATTCTCACTATCTTAGCAAATAAATATTTTCTATTCATTGAAGGGATTCATTAATTTAAAAATTCATAATCTGTTACCATATTGATAATTTAATATTTTATCATCACACATATAAAATTACAAGGATTAAAGAAAAAAACTTATTTAAAGTATATATTTTAAAAAAAATGAAAGTAATTTGAAAGTGCAATGATTAAATTCTCAATGGCGTCAATTTATTATAAGAAATTTTATGCAAAATGTTTCTTTAATTTACTATACAATTCTTTGATCTTAGTACTAAGCTAAATCTTTTATTCGTTTTAGACAATTTAAAAAGATAAAGCTATTGAATTAAGTAAAAATTAACTTTTTTATGCGGCGTTTAAAAATTAAAAAAAAATATAAATTTGTTTATTATACTTCGTCATTTTTTCGTTGTGATGAATTCATTATTCAAGTACACTTATTAAATGTACAGTTTTAAGTATCTACTCTTTACATTGTGAATAAGTAATTAAATGTTTATATTTTTAAGTGACTTGATTAAATTTGTTTTTGTATAAATTTTTAAACATGTAATGTGTACATATTGATAAGTGTAAAGGAATGCATCATTACAACGTACAAGTACAAAGTGATTTAATGCATCTCTTGATTTAGCATTCAACTGGCTCATTAGATTAATCATAAAAAAACAACATGACGATCTGTTGGCAATAAATTCAAATGAACAATTATTAAACTGCACTGAGGCAGTATATTCACAAGTTTATGGTTAACATAAATAATTGAAAAACTCTAAAAAACTGGTAATTGATTTTCAGTACTTGAGCTTTTCAATTAATAAAAAAAAAAACTCTATCATATCCGAACATAGCGCAGAAGTAAAAGTATGCTGATCATTTTTAAGATAGAGTACAGTGTATACCATACGTACACTCTAATCATATGAACGAGACCTCGATCGTGACCTGGATCGCGAATAATTTTTACGCAATGGTGAATATGTTGGCGAACCCCTTCTACGAGGGCTATAACTGCGAGAACGTGTGCGTCCTCTATCTCTATCTTCACTGCGACTTCGATCACCACTACCACTGTGATCTTCTTTGACTCTTATGTAAGCTACCTCTCCCTGAAATCAAATATATTATAAAAATGTTTTGATCACTATTATTTATGCATTATAGAATTAAGTAACAATTGCTAATTTCTTTTAAAAAATATGAAGAATTTGAATGTTTACCTCATGTGATCTAAATCGTGAATCATCTAATTTCTTGACAGCATATTTCATATCTTCGTAACGTAAAAATTCAACAACTCCAGTGCCGTCTTTGTAAACATCCGCAAAACACACATCTCCAGCTTCCCTCATATGATCTTTTAAGTCTTGCCAACTACCAGATGGTGGTAAACCAGTCACGAGTACTCTGTATTGAGACCTCCTAGCTGGAGGTCCACGTCCTCTCGAATTACCCATGTCACCTCTACCTCCTCTGCTGCTATCACCTCCTCTACCCCCTCGAAAATTACTGCTTGGTCCTCCTCCTCGTGGGAATTCCACTCTGAGTCTGTATCCGTCGTAATCGTAGCCATCTCGGGCATGGACGGCATCTTCTGCATCTCTAAATTAAGAAACATCATATAAGTAATGTGTAAACAAATTAACTTGAACAGAAAATTGAAAATAAAATGGAGAGACAGAGGAATTGACATTTTGTTTATTACTAGTGCAATGAAAACATAAAAAAAAGGAACGAATGTGTTTACAAAAAAAAAGTTCTATCCAGAGTTAAAGAATAATGAAAAAAAAAAAACATTACAAACAATATAAATATGAAACAAAACTTTATGGATTCAAAACACTTTACTTCTTACATGTTTTCCTAATCGGCCTTCCGTTCGAGGCATTATGCATAATTAAAATTTACAATTAACGCAGTGTTATAATGCAGATTAATACTTAGATTAGAAAAATTGAATGCGAGCACGCTGGCCCCGTCGGCGAGCAGCTTACCTGGGATCGTCGAATTCGACAAAGGCAAAGGGCGGACCTCTGCGGTTCTTCAGGTCAACGAAAGAAACCTTGCCGAACTTGTAGAAGAGGTCCTGGATGTCCTTGGTGCGGATGTCGGGCGGCAGGTTCCCCACGTAGATCCTGCACTCGTTTCTGCCACCACCGCCTCCGTGCGACATCGTACCAAGTGCCTAGGGTGAAACTCGTACGACGCAATTCCAATGCTTACAGGAGGGCAAAGTCTGCCTGGGTCTAACGACGAGTCGCCGTAGTTTGATCGAAACTTGCTCGTTGCCGTGGTCGATTTGTGCCCTTTTGGAACTGGGGAAACAAACAAAATGGCGCACTGTATAAGCCCGGCGAGACTGCGACGGTATGAAAACGAAATGCGAACCCTGGGCCGCACGCTGCCGATGCGCCTCCTACTGCGCACTGCACCAATAACAAACACTTCCGCCGCTCCGAACGGGTATCACTCGGTTACTTCCGGTATGCACAGTACGATATTATTAAATTATTCTCTTCTCCGGCGTTGTTAATGCATTTTGTAAAATCCTTCTTTATTCTAGCCTGGCTTACGATATGTTTTTTACCGTGTTGTTGTACAAAAATGTCAATAATAATTGGAGACCGCAGCAGCGGCGTCGCCGAGAAGCTTTAGTGAAAACAAGCACTAAGTAAAGAGTTTTCTGATTGGTTATCTTATGTAGATTACAATGTTGCCAATTCATAACAAAATAGTGGCTAGTAAATTGAATTATTAATAAAGTAAAATAAAATAAAATAAATTAAATTAGTACTTAAATAGTAAATATTAAGTAATTGTATGCGTATTACATAAAGTGTATGTACATACGCAGAAAAGTAAACTATCATTTATTACAAAATATTTTAAATAATTAAGTAATTTAAAATAAATTCACATAATAATTACATACCTAATTTGTTTATTCAGCACTAACGTAAATCAATACTGCACCGAGCTAGTCAAGCTACGTAGATATAGTCCGAAAGAAGTCCCAGTTCAATAAGGCCCAGCGCCCAATCCGCTTCAGTGACAAAGTTGGTAGTACCAGCGATCGCCGTATTTTGCTACCTTCAGAAAGTGCTGGTAGGCAGCGTATGCGGTGCGGCAGCCAGGACAGCCGTCTTTCCGGCCATCTTTCGTCGAACGTTCAGCGTGGTCGGGTGTGTTTGCTACCGGTGTGTCGCCCCATAGGAACAATCGCAATTAGCCGCTGCTCTTCAAGCGTCGCCTCATTTCTCAGGGAATCGTCGTGCTGCATGCAAGTTCGCCGTCGCCGTCGTCGTGGAAGTTGAAGCGGATCACCTCGTCACCATGAGTACCGACAGCATCGAGAAGTTGTACAAGAATTTTGGCGTGCTCGCCGACGCCAAAGACAAGCTATCCGAGGTAAGGAAAGCGCCGTCGCTTCGCCGACGCCCCCGAGCGAATTAATCGCGTGTGCCGCCGGGGTCTTTAATTTGGTGCCCGTGGTGTGGGAGAGGCCGCGTACGGAGTTCGGACGGGTTCATGCATATACATATTTTAGAATGCATAGACGACAGTTGAGTAACACCTATACATAGGTGATTCTGTAGACGATGCCGCCTTGTGGGGGAGATAGATGTCTGTATTAGGGCATCGAGTAGTTTTGGATCGTTAAATTTCACTTTACGCTCGTAGTTTTTATTTGTGCATCTGAACAGAACGGCACCGTTGGTCCGTAAATTGGCGATGTTATAAATATTTATATATTTCTAAATTTGAGATTTTACAAATTTTTAACCTTAAACTAATTCTAGTAAGTAAATCTTGAATATAGAGTGAATTTTAATTGATGCGAATGATGGATTCACATTCGTGTAGGTGATGGTAAAAATTTTAATTGTTAAATCATAATTTCTCGAATTAATAATACAATTTGCTAATGAAAATATTTTGGAGCAAATTATAGAAAGAACGTTTAAAAAAATTATTTCAAATTATAAATTAAATATAATTTAATATAATTTAAATTAATTAAATTTAAATTATTGAATTCATATGTTATTATTGTTATGCAGTAACTAGAGACTACCAAATATGTATACTGCAGTACTTGATTTACAATATGTGGTAAAGATTCCGATTATATCAATACTAGAGTACTTGGTGTCTTGTTTATTGTTTGAATCATGTATGTACATCAAGTGCAGTATGAAAAACTAATCAAGAAATTTAATTTAGAAAAAATGGAGTAACTTCGCAAATTATATGGATTTATGTGGATGTGAGACGGCTACAGAAAGCTTCTTCAATATCTACATAAATCCGTGCAATTTTATTTACGTTACCTTTGTGCAAATAGTCTAAGCGTAGAAAAAAGTAACCAAAAATTTTTACCGAGAACTGTATACTGTGTGTGAAAGTTGGTGGTCTTTAGTTATTAGCTGATCCTTATTAATTTAAGAATTATAAAATAAAAGAAAAAGTATCTAAATTTTTCTATTTCTTACAGCATGAAGCAGAGTACTTAGAAATTTTAAAGGCAGTAAAAGGCACTCCAAAGGAAAAGCGATTAGCCTCTCAATTCATTGCTAGATTTTTTAAACACTTTCCTAAATTAGCTGATAAAGCTCTTGATGCACATTTGGACCTCTGTGAAGATGATGATACATCGGTGAGTTGCAATGATTCATTTATTATTTTAATAAGAGATTTACTTGTTATAAAATGAATTATTTTATTAAAAATGAAATGTGTTATTATTTTTAGATAAGAAAACAAGCGATCAAAGATTTGCCAGCATTATGCAAAGAGAATAAAGAACATACACCAAGAATAGCAGATGTATTAGCACAGCTTTTAATTTTCGATGATCCATCAGAATTAGATGTGGTTCATAACAGTATTATGACAGTAATGAAGAATGATCCAAAAGGTAAATTTAGAAATATATTGAAAAACTAATTGGATAGAATTTAAAACAATCTAATTTTTAATAAAATTGAATGTTTATATTACAGGTGCCATAAGTGGATTTTTCATTCAAATCATCAGTGGTGACGATACCATAAGGGAACGTTGCCTCAAATTTTTATCCACTAAGTTAAAAACCTTGGGTCGTGATGTCATAACCAAAGAACCAGAAGATGTTCTCATATCTGAATGTAAAAAAGTTCTGCAGGTAAATAACTTATTTTATGATGTACACTAAAATCAACATTTTATCATTAGAAAAACTTACAAATTTGTATTAATTACAGGATGTTACTGCTAACGAATTTCACAATTTAATGGAAATTCTAGCATGGACTAGACTTGGCTCTACTGTTAATGGTCAGCAAGAATTGGTAGATATAGCAGTTGACCAAGCAGAACTTAACGTGCCCTTCAAACACGATAACTTAGAACAATGCATGAGACTTATTCAATGTATTAAACATGCTCTACCCTACTTTAGCGTGAGTATCAAGCTTATTTAAAAAATTAATTGCTTATTTAAAAAAATTATATTAAAACTGTTAATTTATTATTTTTCAGTCTCAGGTTAATTCTTCAAAGTTTGTTTCCTACATTTGTATGCAAGTATTACCTCACTTGTCATTAATATCTTCACCTGATGGAAGAGACATCCAACTAGAGCTGCTAAAATTACTTGCTGAATTAGCAGAATACTGTGGTAAACTAGAAAAATCCGAAGAAAAAGTTCAACAACTTTACAATGCTTTAATTGTAAGTTTTAGTCCAAATATTTAGTCATAAAAGATAATTATCAAAATTTAGTGATAAAAAATAATTGACTAAAATTTTTGTTTGTTTTTTTAGATATTCATGCCTCTTCCCCCTGATACAGAAGTTAACGAAGTACCAAAACTTCAATTTAGTCATGTAGAATGTCTAATGTATGCTTTCCATAAACTTGGCAAGCAATCACCAGAATTTTTAATCAAAGATCCAGAACAGTTGAAGGAATTTAGATTAAGGTTACAATACTTTGCACGGGGAATCCAAGGATATATTAAAAAATTAAGAGAAGCTATCAATGGAAAAAGTGAAGAAGAATTAAAGACAAAAGAAAATCAATTGAAAGTTATAGCTTTAAAAACAACAAATAACATAAATACACTTATCAAGGATTTATTCCATTCACCGCCAAGCTTCAAGAGTGTTATCCACCCATCATGGAAAACAATCATCACAAAGAATAAGGTAAAAATTAATGAGAAAGTCAAAACTTAATAAATGATCCCTTTTTTTCTATTGCATTAATAATATTTTTTTATTCAATTAGGATGATAAGGTTACTACTGGAATTAAACGACATACTCCCATTACTTTTGGAAATGGAAGTAGTAACAACACCAACAGCAATAACAGCAACAATTCAAATAAGCGATTAAAAGAGGATATGCCAAGAAATAATAAGCAGCTGTATACTCCTCCAAGTGGAAAATATAGTTCAAACATCTCGTCAAATTATGGTAAGACTATATTTTTAATAATTAACATTCTTAATTTTAATAATACCATATTTGTTTTTTTATTTTAATATATTAAAAATTAAAATTCATTTATTTGACAGTAATATGGTCAATTTTTTCTTTTAAACATATGAGACAAAACATTTAATAAATTAATATTCTACATTAAAATAAAACATAAAGAATAAAATTAAATTTAAATTGCTGGTTACTCTTATTAATTTCAACGTTTATTTTAATATAATTTTGTGAGCATATTTTATCATTCTATTTCTTTTTTGTTACAGGAAACCGAGGCCGATTTCAAAGTCGGTACAATAAAGTTGGTGGACGAGGACAATTTAGACCACGAGGTCGTGGAACGTGGAGGAAAAATACTTACTAAACTATATTTAGCGATTTTGTTTTGGTTTTTAACGTAAAACCAAGTGTCAAAATTTTGATAAAACGCGAAGAAGTTTTAGCAGTGTGACAAGACTAAGAAACTTGAACTTTCTCTAGTAGAAAAGAAAAGAAAGATATTAATCGAACTATTTAAAGTTTTTGTACTAAGAAGCGAATTACCGTTATAGTCGACGTAAGAAATGGATTCAGATTTCAGATAACTTTTGAAATTATTATTTAGATCAGTTAGCGATCGCGAAAAATAAGCAATGGGAGTAATGTACTTTATGAATAATGTATTACCTATACTGTCACAAATGTGATTAATTTTACGAGTGCATAATCGACTTTTCCATTGTGCCTAGTGAGATAGGAACATTCAAGCTAAAGAGTGCAGCCATGAGCAGAAAGTCTTTTACGTGAAATAAGAATCGAATGATTGAGTAAGATACTTTATTTTGATTAATTTTTGAAAAAAAAACGCGAACAAAAAGTTAAGAAGTTTAACGTTCCTTTTGTAAATTTAAAAGAAAGCGAACATTTAGAACGACGCCTAAAAATCAGACAAGCGAAAATAATTAAAATTCTGTGCAACCTAATGTCACGGAAAAGAAGAATAAGATAAGAATATCTGAACGAGCGAATTGTATTAACACAATTAAGGGGCACAAGTGGCGTTTTGTACGGTCTTTGTATTATGCTTCCCAATTCCTGTCCTACTACCTCAAAATTTCAATCTACCCTATCCTTTATAATTATTTCTTTTTTTTTTCAATTTACATATTTTTAATAATAACAGTTTGTTGACAGATGCAGTACTATCAAATTGGGAGCTGTTCAAGAATAACTTATCTTGAAGATGAAAAATAAAAATCAAAGAAATGAGACCTGAAAAAATTTTTGTTTTCTTTTTTTATATTAAATTTAATTTAATTATTTTTGTTGATTTTTTATATTTATAAATCGTTGGGTCAATCATTTCTTTGATTACACACATAAATGTAATATTTTTTTCTTGTTTCTAGACATTTTTCCTATACTACTGGAATGGAGGACGATGCTTATTTATATAAATTAACTTTATTTCAGATCTGAGTGAAAACTGTTAAAGCTGTTTACATGAATTTCTGGAGCAGTTAGCAAATAATTTAGTCTTGTTCTTTTTCAGGTAAACTTGGAAAAGTAGCAGTTTCATTTACAAACAGTCATTGCTTAAGGTAAGTTTTCACTTTTTCTTTTAAACGTCCCCTTCTCCTTCCTCTCCATTAGTCACCTCGAACTTCAACATGTTATGCTACTTCTGTAATTCTGTAGATAAATCCTTATTATGGTAATAAAATTTTTTTATTCTTAAATTGTGTACAATTTCTTATTGTAATAACCATCATCACTACAAATATCCATAATCTGATTTATAAAATATTATTACAACTATTAGCTATTTATAAATAAGTAATTCAGTCTTTAGTAGGAGTAGGATAAGCCATTTGATACAGCATATCATCAATGACTTTGCACATTATGCGATCACTTTGACTACAGGGATCAATTGCTTGTTGTTCTGCACTTAAATCACTATCTACTTCCATACCTTCTGTATTAATAGAAAGTTTTGAATCTAAATCTGATGTATCAGGTAACATCTGTAAAGCATTTTGAAGAATTTCTTGGACCTGGAATTATAAAATGAATTTGAAATCCTTAAATATAAATGTACTAATAAATGAGCATTAACAGTTAAATTTATAATGTACTAACTTTTTCTAAATGCTTTTGAAACCGAAGTGCTGTCTCAACTCGTTGTCTTCGCTGTAATTCCATCATTACTCTGAGTGTTTCTCGAGCTTGATGAGGTCTAAATTCATTTAGGAGGTGATGTATGTGAATAAATAATAAACTAAGATCTTCAACCTAAAGAAGAAGAAATGTATAAGTTAATTAACTTATTCTAGTAATACATAGTATAATGCATATTAAGATAATGAATGGATGTGAAAAATTAATGTATTTAAAAAAGAATGTAAATAAAAATAATTAAATTCTTTTAAATAAATGATATCTGGACAATGGAAAAACAGAAAATGTAATTATTCCTACCTTTTCTGCTCTCTTTGGGCTGTCTGGACAAAGAACTAAGAGATCGATCAAATCTAAAAAATTTACTAGTAAAGAGTGATTCAGTTTTTTCAATTCTCTTCTTCTGTCAAAATGTTGTGGATATAAACGTTTGATTCCTTGGGCTTCCAGTGGCCTAATTATTGCATCATCAGCATTGAAGATATTACCAAACATGGAGTAATTGTCATGAATAGGTGGAGGTGGTCTTGGAGCTCTATGTCTTCTGACATTTTCATCTGTGTATAAATTTATATACTGTACAGGTGGAAGCGGTAAAGAGCTCACTTGAATTGCATCCGAAGAAGCCATTATATGTTATTTCTATCTGAAAGAAATGTGAAGCAACATTAGAAAAGACCATAGTCATTAATCATTGAAGTTACGGAATAAGATGGAAATATTAATTTGACGATGCAGTATAAAATCAAACTTTTATCATCAATTTTGAAGCTTAAATGACACTACCTTCGAGTTATACTTGAAACTTAAGCAAACCTATTTAATTTGATATTTATCACTCATTCACTTAGAAAAAGAGAACAATAATTTAAGTATTTACAGAAAATATTTTTAATATTTAATTCACAATTTTGATTCATGTTATAAACTGCACTCAGTAAAGTAACATTACATGAAGCGTCTTTTAGAGGTTAAAATTAATGGATTCAATAATTAAATAACTTGCTAATGATAAATTTGTAAGCGTAATTGCCAAAGTACTTACTTTTCTACCTTATGTTCAATTCGAGAATAAAATGGCTTCCAATTCGGTACAATTTGCTCCCTTTTATAAATAGGGAATCATCAACAACAACATAAACATTCGGAGTCGCACAGACAAGCAGGAGCAGCACAAGTGGTTGGTGTCGAGCCTAAATCACGCGCAAAACATTCAAGAGATGAGCCGTCTCGTCTGCGAGGCTCAAGATCGAAGTGTCCATCCAAGAAGGCACAAGCACCAGGACAAGCACCCGTGTCGACACTGGCCGGCGGGATTGCGTCTTAGGGTGGGGGAGGAGAGCTATGGCAATGCTACACACTCTTCTGAACTCGCTCTTTCTCCTTTCTGCTGCACCCGCAGTGTTGCCAAGATTCCTCTGTCTTTGGACTTAATATTTTTATAAGCCCCATTAAACTTGAAGAAAATTACGGTGCATAGACTTCCTTCACTGGGCACTTTCGATCATCTGCTATTGCTACCCCCAAAAGAACAAGACATGATCCACGAGGCCGTTCGGTAAGTAGTGGGAGTTAGTTCGACTCCTATTGGCTGCTAAATGCATGCGCAAGAGAGCCCTGCAGTGCTAATTGATGAATAGATCTACTCACCTTCGGAGTAATTTATTATTGTAAAAGCGCGAGTGATGACAATGACAGGTGGTTATATCTGAAATTCAACCATAATATGATGGAATTAGAGTAATGTATAATATTGCAAATGTAGATAGGAATTTTTTTCAGGATATAGTTATAATAATTAATTGTTATATATGTTTTATTAAAATCGGATTATAAATACGTTCTTAATTAATATATAGTATAAATACTTTGATTCAAGCCTATATATACATACGTTTGTGTGAACCCACTACTATCCAAGTATTGTAAAACTATAAATTGTTCTTTATTCTTGAATACATAATGAGGTACCTATGTAAATTTTATTATTTTTTTTTTTTTAAATAATATGCTAACGAGGGCATGGTTATATCATTTATCGATGAACATTAGTAAAACTCATTACATTCGATTTTATCAAAATGAAATAAAGAAAAAGCTTGAAATACATTCGATTAAGTTATATTAAACTAGCGTTGAATTTCAAGCAGATACTGAATATATATACATAAAGAAAGGTGTCCAAATGGACCTCTGCGACCCTACACCCAACTGGTCTCCCTGTACGCAGGCAGAGAAACAAGACGATCGCTTTTGCATGATCGCGATACCAGTTTAAATAGCGCGATAAAAATGCCTCTAAAACTTATCGAACGCGAAGAGCGGCAGAAATCTCCAGCCTCGGTTATCAAGCGTGCAATTGCCTACCGAGGCTCGCTATCGCTTATAGGCCGAGTGCATTAAACGCGCGGGGGACAGGTACACACGAACGAGCCGACAACATTGGAGGAGCGGCATAACGAACGAGCCCTACGTATACGTGCTATATGTAAGTATGCATGTGTATATCGAAATACATATAGGTACTCACACAGGCCGTCGCGCTCGAAACGCTGTTAAATCGTGCAACGCCGCTCTCACACACGCGCGGGCCCGTATCCTTTCTCTCTTCTCTTCTCTTTCTCCTCTCTGTTGTTCCTCTCTTCTCTCCGCGGGCTGCGCTGCGCTCGCTCGCTCGCTCTCGGGGCGCTCGCTGTGCGTGGCTGGCCGAGCGCTGCGCGCGACGCACGCAGGCAGTCCCCGCTTTTCTCTCTCGCGCTCCCGTGCGATACGAGGCTGATCGCGCGCAGCACGCCGACGGGGACGAGGAGCCGCGGCGCGTCGCTAGGTGCCCGGCGGGACATGCGCCGACGGCGACGACTTTTCCCGCTTCCAACACGTGTGCAGTGAGTGAGAGTGCGCGGGGCGCCGTCCGTGTGCACACGCATACGCGCACCGTGCACGTACACACGTAAACAGCACGGCGCGCGGCAGGAACGAGACGGCGTTGATAACAAAAGTGAGAGAAAGAGAGAGAAGCTGCGCTGGTGACCGTGTGGCACCTCGATGAGGACACGTCGCGCAGCCGCTCGGCCCAGGCGGCCTTTCCCCGTGCAGGCCGGCCGCGCGGTCCAGGGTCCAGCAGCAGCAGCAGCAGCAGCAGCGACGGGGAAGCAGCAGGAGCAGCCCAGCCGCCGAGCGCACGGCCAGCCTTTCTGACAGCTCGCCCCCCGCGCGCCCCAGGACAGGTCCACGTGAACGGCGACGCCGGCCCGGCCTCCCCCTCCGCCGCAGCCCCCCTCGCGCCTCTCCTCGTCCACCGAGCCAGTTTTCGTTTCTCGTGCATGGTGAGTAGCCGCGCGAGACGGAGAGCGACCTTCCCCGCTTCTTCGTTAACTTCGATTTTCTTTCGGGTTCTCCGCTTTTTCGCGCCAGCGGCGCGGGTGTTGGCGATCGCTCCCGTGTAAAACGATCGCCGATTACACGCTGTACACACGGTTATACTTGCTTACTTTTCAGGTGCTATATACGGGTTGAGTATTCGGAGGAAGTGTTTTTCGCTTTTTTTGTTGAAGCCTGTATGAGTGTCTAGTGGAGCGAGGCGTATTTTTGGAAGCTGCAGCTATGCATCTTGGTGCACTGACGGTGAAAGGTTTGCAAACGATTTTTTTTATCATTCGAATCTGTAGTCGTTTGATGGATAATTAACTTGTCTCCGATAGCGGAGGCAAATAAATATGCGCGATAAAATCGGTGCATTAACGAAGCTAATTAGAAACACGTAAAAATGTACGTCCCTTTGCTTCGAAGTTATAAGTGAATAATTAAGATAAGAAACGTTTCTTTTTTTTAATCGTCATGTGATGCTTTGGAGTACAAGGAGTGAAGATCAATTACGCGGTGGAAATTTTTATTCTCTCGTAAACAAATTCTCTCGAGTGTGAATAAAGGCGAGCAGCTCTTCGGGAGACATTTTCTTTTGAGTTTTGGAGCTAACCGGGCTTAATGTACATTATAATATGCATGAGGATTTTACGAATGGATTCGGCTCTTTTTTTTTTCTTTTAGGAGGACCGCTATGTATATATAGAAAGATAGCGAGATATAGTTCCAGGGAAAGTGGAGTCTAAATTTGTTTGTGTTATACAACGGCTTCCCCTAACTCGTTTATCGCCGCAAAGATGTAAAGAGTGACACTGAATTTTTTATGCATTTCGTAAGATAACGCTTAATATTTGGAGCCGCGGCATTCGTTGACACTTTATTCACGCCGTAAGATACTTAACGAAATCTTTGTTATTGCAGGTGTTTTCTTCGAGCTCCTTTTCGAAAACTCGAGTCTTACGAGGCACAAATCGTTGTCGAAACAAACAAAAGAATGAATCACACTAGGAAATGCCGATCCAGCATGGCTCACGGAGGCTGGCGTACGTGTGTGCTCAAGCTCCATTATGCCGATTCCGATCGGTCAATTTAATTTTAATTGCGGCCAATCATCCTGATCGCCGAAGCTTCCGAGGGAACCGGCGAATTTTACTCTGTGTGTGCATGTGAGCGTCTGTACGGCGACAAAAGCCGGGTGCCACTGCCGCGGAAGGTAGCCACGGAAGATACTCTCAGAATAGCCGCTTTTAAAATAGTTGCACGATAAAGGGGAAGCGCTGCTCCGGAAAAGAAATGGCGAGCCAGCGCGCGCTATCTTCGCGCGTCACCGCGGAATTCCGCGCGATTGATAAAATTTTTGCCCGGAGAAAGAGAGAGAAGATAAGGTCTCGTATGCGCGCCGTTTCCGGCTGCTGCGCACGTCGCACAATAATAAACCGCACTCGCGCCTCTTTTCTTTCTCGAGCGTGAGAAGCGGAGTGTCTTTGACACGCGCGGGCGTTGCGCCCGGGGAAAACGCGTGCATGCACACGCAGCGCTTTCAAGGGCACCGGTCATTGTTTTCGCGCGCGCGCGCTTAAGTCTCTCTCGTTTCTCGCGATCGGCGCGTCGCGCTTTTCCGATCCTTTTACTTTTGGTACTTGCGCATATGCTTACCGTGCGGGCGCGCGTCGCTTATGTACATCCAGCTCGCGCTCCGTTGGATTAATTCCGCGGCGTTTCGCACTCCCGGGTATTTTATTGAAAGGCTGCACTTGTTGCGTTTTCCCCTGCGCTCCCTCATTGCCACCAGCGCGGCTCGGCGGATTTACTTTGGCAAATGAAGTTGCTCGCTCGCGCGCGCGAGAGAGAAAAAGTTTTGTGCACAGCCTCTCGACTTTATATTTGAGCGCGCCTCTCGCAATCAAGGTAAACCGCGCGCGCGGAGTCACTGCGAGATATGATAAAGTTTTTCCTGTTTTGTCATCCTTCCCCGCCCGGCGAATTACTTTATCTCGCTTTGGAACTTCCTACGGAGTCCGCGCTGTCCATTGTAATAATGAGTGCGCATAGAGTTTTGGTATGCATGAAGAACCAGAAGTGTCATTCGTTACTTTAATTGAATTTTTGATGAATTAAAGTGCTATGTAAGAGTCATTTGTTTGTCCGTTATACTCGCGCCGGTGAGATTAGCTTTAGGAGTGTAATTTGAATGAAATTAAATCTTCATTTTCATCCTCGCTAATTCCTGGAAGATAATGGGCGTCGTTACTACATTTTGTTCTTAATTTGTTTATGATAATATTTGTGATGATAACTTTAATCATTAATTACTTTACTTTGATGTTTAGTTTGAAACATTTTTAGAGAAGGCTATAGGGATCTGTTATATTTTAAATTTTCTCTGTATATACTTGTTTGATTTAAAGATGTGATATTACATAAACAAATGTGAATTTCAGGCTGAACTCAGAAATTTCTGCAAGGGATGGCAGGGAAGGATGGAAAACCCGAACCCCAAGAAAATGACATTGTGCGGCAGGGTTTTATGGTGAAGCGTTCGCAGAACAAGAAGCGCTTCACGCCGGTTAACTACAAGCAGCGCTGGTTCGTCTTGACTCGGCAGCATCTCGTTTACTACGATGGGAACGGCGAGGTAAACACTCATTTTTATTTATCAAAACAAACAATTGCTTAAGTATCTTAATTGCCATTATCACGAAACATTCTATAATTCATGTCATTGTAACTGAACCTTTTCATATTTATTTTAGAAAATGTTTTTCTGTCTGCAAATTGAGGTTAGTGACGAAGATTACTCAATTTTTAGGAAGTAAGTTCCGCTTCATTATTAGTTAAACGTAACTTTTCTTCGACAAATTCAGATAATCTGGTCACTTTAGTATTTTTTTTATAGATTAAGTAGAGTAGCTGTTAGTTTATTAAACTTTTAGATTTTATGTGTATATAGTCGTTACATACAGGGGTATAGGAAATTAACTAATCTAATTAGTCTCGTATAGTTTGACGAGAAGGGAAAGGTTTTATCAATGTAATCAATTCTTTTTAGATTTGTATACTAATTGTTTATGTCACAAAAAACTAATATATTTAAGACGAATAAATGAAGTAAATCAAAATGATTGTACATTATTGTATTCTCAATTTTTTAATTGTGTTAATTAATTCAGAATACAGTTTTACACTGGATACGATTTTATTAATTTCACGATTAATGAAACAATAAGCATCGCTGTTTTATTTAATAATTTATTTGTAAAATCATTTTGGTTTTTTAAACAACGGTTATCATTATGACTCCGTTATTTAATTAAATTTTCACATTATTATTTAAATGTGAACATTACAATATTCGTATCGTTGCGCGATAAATTTTATTTATCGACTGAAAATTACACTGGAAATTAAAAATTTAATAATTGTTGTATTTTCTCGTACTGCGTACTCTTTTACACGCACTTAACCGCTGATTTGTTTATAGAAAAATGGCTTTTTATTCTAAATGATCATTTTCCTGAAATGCAATTCTCGTAAACCACGTCTGTCCCGCGCGAATACCGCGCAATAAACGTAACTCTTTACTCAATTACGCATTCGCATTTTAAACTATTAATGCAAATTTTTATATTAATTAATCGTCGTACTCGTAATAATGACGCCGGCATAGCGCAACGGTGGAATAATAATTCAAGCGTATAATCGGTTCATTACATTTATTCAATTTAAAATTTAAAGAAGCTTCCGCGCGCCTCCCCGTAAAAAGCACCATGTGATTCACCCGCGTGAGTCACGGAGGGCCCCGAACCCGTTAAAATACCTCTTCGCGTTATATTTTTTCCCTCGCACCGCAATTATTGCGAAAGCTCTTATTAGCGATTTTAATAATAGACGTAAACATTCTCGGATTTATTCTTTTTCATCTCCGCGAAGAAGAAGAATAAGAAGGAAGGGGGGGTGCAAAGCCAGCCGACCGCAAAATTATCGTAACACCGTGCATTAAAAGGAACGCGCGCCCGGATAATATCACCGTAATCTTTATATCGTCGCAAAAAAAAAAATGCTAATATAACGGCTAGCGGCGCTCATTTTTCACCCGACGTCGCGCACGGAAGGCTTGAAAATTGAAAAAACGAGAAGGAGGTAAAAAAGAAACGCGCCCAAGTCGCGCGCACACCGCGTGCACTCGTAAAATTCACACCCCGGCGCGGCGAGCGCGTATACCCACTTTTTTTATCTCGCTCGCGCGCGCGCACGCCTCCCCCGTTTTATCCTCGCGAGCGCACGTATGTGTACGTGTGGGGGGAGAGCTGGCACATAAAAGCGAGCGAGCTGCGTCCGAGAAATTTTTCATGATCCTCGAGCGACCGCCTCGTGCTCGTCATCTTCGAGGAATTCACTCCGGCGGTTCACACGTACACACCTTTCTCGCACAGGCACACGCGTGCATAAAGGAAAGGGATAGATAGAGCGAGGGAGAGAGGATCCGCCGGCGGAGGAGGAGGAGCCGGCTGACTCATTTCTGAGGCAGCCGCCGGGGCACCGGAAGCTAAGCGATTCCCGTTCGGTGCGCGCGCCCGGAGACACGAGTGCGTTATACGCGCGTACATTTAGGAGCCTCGGCTTTTACGAGGCGACAAATCAGAGGAGGGAGCCCGCCGACGGGGGAGAGCGCGCGCGCGCCGCTATCGGGGAAAACGAGAGGTCGGGCCGAGCTGTGCCACACGGCGATTGGCTCGGGCTCCTCTTCTTCTCCCATTTATTTTTGTTGCTTCTTCCTTTCTCTCTTTATTCCTCGGCTGTGTCTCTCTTCTTTTCTTCTCTCTTTTACCTTCCTTTTTTTTTTGCTTCGCTTACGCTGGCTTGCGCTGAGCTGCAGTTCGCTTTGTTGGGAATCGATTGGGCCGGGCTCTCTCTTTCTCTCTGCGCTTGAATGTAGAATATCGGATTTGTTTTGTCGTTTAATGATAGCTGTTTACAGTTCTTTATGCTCCATGCTAATTACCAATTTACTCGGTCCATTTTTTTTACGGGCTCCTTCGAGGGGAATTTAGGACTCGCCGCGGTAATTTAATCAATCGGCGATCAGAATCAGGTCTACTGATTTTAAACTAGACGTTGTGTTCGCGGATATCTGGAATAATCTAAGATTAATGGAGTTGGGTAGTATTTTTTAAAATTTCTTTTTCGTTTTATCGGGGATATCTATTTTGGGAATGAAAGTAAATCGTGAAAAATTTTGTGATTTTTTTGAAATCAATAAAAAGATTATAATTTGCTATTAAATAAACGACTAACGGTCGTAAACTTTGTTATTTTTCCATATTAGCAAGAAAAATGTTATACTCTTTATCTCGAGGAACCAAAAGACTGATTTATATTCGCTTCACGATTCGAGCGACTTTACACGGTCCCTCTTTTTAAAACTTTTTTTTGGTAACAGTATTAAATATTTTATGCTGTTAAATTTTAATAGACTATCTCACGCGATATACATTTTTATCTAGCCCACGGTTAAAAATCGAGTTCATAAAAGATGCACAAAATTTTCCAGGAAAATTAAAATCTCAACAGACTCGGCGATCGACCGGAGAATTGCAAACTCGAAAAAAGTCAACGAATAAAAAAAAAATTCGGCTGATTTGTGGATGAAAGCTCGTGATTGAATGGAATTGAAAAAGCCCCGCGCTGGAAAATAAGCCAGATATATAATAACAAATATACGAGCTGCACAATGGGGCTCTCGGAGTGAAGCGACAACAATGGACCACGTCGGCATAATTCGCCGATCCATAGAAGCCATGGGCACCCAGCGGCACACGACAAATAATGTATTCCCGATGGCCATAATGTACGTGTCTATACTGTGAGAAGAGCCGGGGAGAGAGCGAGCGCGCGCAGATCGAGTTACCGCGAAATGGCCTGACGGTGCTCTTCTAAAGACGCCTGCCTGCAGCCGGAGTCGAGGAGATCGGCCCCTTCGAGTGCCGCGCGGAGAGAGATGGGCGGACGGAGGAGCCCGGAGGCCAAACTCCGTAGGAAAATCGTCCGGAGGAGGCTAGAGCCTCGTCCCTCCCCCTCCTCGGCTAATAAGACGTCGGGACTCTATTCTCCCGTGCATTCAATCTGCGCATAATGAATGTGGGCCAACGTCCAAACGCGCCGCATCCGCTCGAGTATCTCCCTCTCTCTCGCTCCGCGAGGGGCAATTTATTATTCTCCCGCTGCCGCCGGGCGAGCGGCTATGTTAATAGAAAAGTTTTCCACCCCCGTGGCCGCGGCGCGTTTTCGCGGTATCCAGTCGGTCCCGCCGGTCCATCCCGCGCCGTCGACGACTCCTTCTCTTTCGCCCGCTCTCTAATTTCTCTCTTACGTTTAAATCGCTATTGGGGGAGGAAAATTAGGTTGGAATTTAAAATTCACTCGGGTGGGCCCGCTAAGATTTGCATTCGCTTTTTATTGGATTTGTACTTTTTTGAAGTAATGCTTTTTTAAAGTGATTTTTTACGTCAACTTTGTAAATGAAATGCCGGGAAAGTTTAAATTACGATAAAAATTTGAAAAGTTATTTTTTGAAATTTTCTCTTTTAAATTTTACGTAATAACTGTTGCAATAATTGTGAGTAAATATACGAGTTTTGTTGCATTAAGTATTATTTGTTCTCTAAAGATATAAAATATGCAGATTAATTTAAAATACAAATAATCATTACAATTTAATTTAATTATCACGTTACATTGTTGTTTTATAATTTAATAAATCGAAGTAATTTAATTTGCAAAAATAACTTAAGTATTTTTAATTAATATCCGCAAGTGCAGTAAATATGAAATAAAACCGTGGTAATAATATTGTTTTATACAATTTTTACATTCAAATTTACGATGAAGCTCACCGTAAAGATGACGTGAAAAACATAATTGTGAGACGGTTTATGAGACGGACATTTTTACGAGAAAATCGCAGTTCTTTTTATCTTAAAGATTGGTCATCAGTGGAAATTTTTATAGGGAAAGCTCCTTAAAATTTACAGAGCTCGTGTAAAAATTACGATACTTTTTACGTAAAATTATTCTTAATTGCCAGTCAACAAACCGACCCACGTTTAAGTTTTTTACGTTGAGATGAAATCGCTGAATAAATATTTAAAAAACTTAGTAAAAAGTGATTTTTTAAAAGGTAGAGTGGGGTATAATGGCCCAGTGACCTACACTAGTGACCTAAACTTAATTTACAACCTCCTAAACATGAAGTATCATAGGTTTAAGTCCGCTATTTATTATTATACCCCGCTAATTTATTGCGTCCTTTTGTCTTATTAAATACCACTCGTCCATATTATAAATAATAATCACGAGAATAAAATTGAAAATACAGATAGATTTACAAAAAAATTGAATAAAATTTCATTTGCGAGATGTAATAACTATCCTTAAAAATAATCATTAAACTAAATAACTGCAAATTGTCCTTTAAATTTAAGATGCTTCATTCCAAATTAATAAAATCTAATGAAAGCAGCCGGTCTACGTAATACAAAGTACATTCAACTGCGAATCAGAGCGCACTCAATTATCACTTTCAACTGCGCGAATATTCGCGCGCTTCTCGCTTCGAATTAACTTTTCGCTTTACAGCGAAAAAGATTTTTCCGAAAAGTTCCCTCCGCCTCGAGCGTGGCGGCAAAAGCCGCGAGTAAAAATTCGAACCCACCGCCCCTCACCCGCTTATACACCCGCATGCAGCGGCGAAGATCAAAATCAATAATCTCCGCGGAGCTTCTCCTCCAAAGTGTCGCCCACGGTCACGCTGCCCGTCCACGTGCGCGGATCTGCGCAGCGTCCTTTCGAGGCGCGGCCCGTACAAAGGCGCGAAGGGCACGTTCCCCCTCGCGCGAATAGTACACGCTCGAATTTGCTCGAGCCTCGCGGATGAATGAGCGCGCGGGGGGGAGGCAAGACAAGAAGGAGGCGCGGTGGGTGGGGGGGAGGTTTGTTCGCCCGGAGGCAGCAGCAGCAGCAGCAGCAGCCGGGGGTGGGAGCGTTACGTATACCAGGACCATGTGGAAAATTGGCAGCGCAGGCGCCGCTACCGCGCGCGCACTCTCTCGGGGGTCCAACCCGCTCCGCGGCTCTCCCTCTCTCTATCGCGCGCGCACCCCTCGCTGGCGGCGCGGGCCGATTCCTCTTTCAGTCGGTAGCCGCTGCTGCGTCGGGAAGCACACACAGACCTCTCCAGCAAAAGCTCGCTACGGTCGCGCGCGCAACGCGTTCGACGTTGACGATAAAAAAAGCTCTCTCTCTTCTCTCTTTCTCTTCTATCTTTCTCTTCTGCATCGTCTCCTCTTCTCTCCTTGTGCACTTCGCGCGGAGAAGTTCGCTCGTTCTCCGACGGATTTTCGCGAGTCCCCCGCCCCCCCTGCGGTGAGGCGGCTCGTGCGGTACCCGGAGAACCCCGAGGGTGCGAAAAAAAAAAAGCGCGGCAAATACGAAATCGGGCGCACGGCGGCTGTTGTGCAATCGCCGAGGGAGAGACGCGTGCGGAGGATCGATCGGGGATCTCGCGCGGGATAAGAGGAGGGCTCGCGGGAGCGGCGAGAGGAAAAAGGGTCGAGGAGAGGCCGGGAGGTGGTGGAAGAGGATCCGGCGGCGGGCGGGCTGAGGCGGCGCAGGACCGAGCCCCGAGAGCCGCGGGCACGAGGAGGTGCTCGCGCCGGAGCGACATCCAGCAGCTAACGCCACGGCGTCGTCCCAGTTAGCGCGACCCAATTCCGCGTCCGCGGAGTCACTACTCATCTGCGACTCCGAGGATAGCGCGGAGGTGAGCGGAACGATCCCCTCGCTCATTTGTAGATCTTCATCCTCACGAGCGTTCCCATTTTACTCCTTATTTTTTTCTCCTGACCGATGCGTTTGACTAAGACATCGTACTTTTCGATTGAGAGTTTTTTTATTAGGGATGTAGGATTTTTGTTAAAGAACTATTTACTTATAAAAGAGTAAAATTCACGTAGAAAGAGTGAATATTCACTTATTCTACGTTATAACGCACTCACTTTTTCGATAAGTGGACGACCTTTAACCTTTGAATATTCATTCTTTCATATTTAGAGGGAACATAGGTTGACATTTTTTGCTTTCGTTCTTTTCATTTGTTACGTCTTGTGGGTGTTTTTTGGAGGGGTGCGGGGTTTTTGCTGATCGTCCCGTTTTTTTTAACGAGATACGTATTGCATGCGCGGCGGCTGAGTTTACCGTGGGTTATACGTTAACGACTCTTGATGAGCTCTTTTCTTTTATGGGGGTAGCTGTTTGCTTTCTTTTCCTTTCTTAAGCAGGGGGTAAATGAGAAAACGGATTTGTTAGAGCGCGCAGTCGAGGGCCGGCGTACAATGAGGTGAGATGGGATTCGAGGTGGAACCATAAAAAGTAATGCCCGGCCTGATCCTAAGGAACGTAATAGAGTACGTTTTTACAGGAAGCGAGTGGTTTATAAAATTTTACGATTCCATATCGATTATAGTTTAGATTCAAGGAAATTCATTGAAATACATGTCATTATTTGTACAGGAGTAATACTTATTATTTTCGTATTCAAGTATACTTCTTACATATTTTTGGTATAAATCGATTTGAATGAAGAAATAATCGTTTCATTTTGTAAAAACATTATTAAACGTTACTTATTATTTTTTTTTATAAATTTTAAGTCAAACGCGTATGGTTTGATTTTACATAAATTCAAGATTTTAAATTTATATGCAACAAGATAACATTGAAGTGACAATTAACAAAGTGCTTCACATAACTTACAATTAGTGGTGTGCCTACACCAGAATGGGTCGTGTACGGTATTATACAACTGATTAATAGCATTGTCAATTATTAGATCGTAGTTTCGCAGAATTCAATAACTTCATTTCATCTGTTATTGACGTTTAATTTAATCAGTTACGTTAAATACGTTACAGAAATCGCAATAAAATTAATTGAACTGCAAAATGGAAAAATCATTCGCTAATACACTTAACTTTACAGACAATTACCTGCTGGATAAATTTCGGAATGTAACGATAATTACGAAACCTCGCTGTTGATTAAATTACATTTCCCGAAATAATTAACGCATACGAACGTCGATACTCGACGCGCATCTTTTTCAAGTGCACAATCACGGGTACCGGATTATTGGTAGTCGGTCGACGATAGAAAATTCGGCCCTCCCGAACTTTTATCATCCACAGGGGAGGAGCCTCTCTCCTGTCTTTATCCCCGGCAAACCGCGCAGTTCGATTAAAGCCCCGAAAGTTGAGCGCACACACAGCTGCAACCCCTTCGCGAAGCGAATAAAAAAAAAAAGTGACGAGTGCAACTCACCGAAAAAAGCTCCGCAATATTCGGGCAGTTTTTCGCGAGCGAGCCCCGCGCTAATGAAAAACTCCTCTTCTCTCTCGCGCGCGCGAGATGCGCAATATAGGCGCTTCCGAGTTCCTCGGAAATTATTCTGAATGGCGAGCATAATAGACGGCGAGGGGAGGCCCGACGTTGATGTTAATTTCGATTGCTTTTGTTCGGCCCGTCGGGCTGAATGCCGCGCCGCGGAAAGGGAGGCGGAAGGCCGAGAGGAAGCTCCCGCTTTTCCGTCTCCGCGGAGGGCGGCCCTTTGGGGAATACCCGGCGACTTTCCCATTAATCCGAAAGAAACAGCTTCTGCGCGGCCGCGAGAGGGAGAGTGAAATGGGCCGCGCTCGGTGCAACCCGCGCCCCGCCGCGTATACGTATTTTCCATTTAAAAAAAAAAGTGGTTATTACCCGGTGCAGCCCTCCCCTTTCCCTACCGCCGCGCGCGTTTCTTAACTTCGCTGAGTGTACATACCCAGGGTATTTTTGCTCTCTTTCTTCCCGCCCGTGTCCCAGCGGTGCGCCGAGCCGGGGAAATGGAACTGGGTTCGCTTTTTTTCTTTTTTTTCCGCTCAAGCCCGGTTTTTTTTCTACCGCGCGTACCTTCTGATCCTGACTCTTCCGCGCGCTCGCAAGCAGGCGGTATCTTCCCGTTTTTTTTTTAGAAACCTCGCAGGGCCGCGATGCAGCGAGCAAACTTGCGGGCCGGCGTTTGAGCGCGGGAGTTTTTAATTTCACGGAAGGGTTTAATCGGCCGCTGTTGTGTTTTCATAAATGTCTGATGAGGTGATTTCACTTTGCTTTCGAGAGCCTCGCCAGTGAGATGTAAATTTAAAAGGCGTTTTTAAAAACTTGATTAGAGGCCGAGCCAAAAAAGCTCTAGAGCGCGACTTCCTTGCTTCTTAAAGTGCGCCTTTGTAAATGGTAAACGAGGGGCGGAAGAAATTTCGCGAAAAATTTATAAAATACACTCGTATCAATGTCAAAATTTGAAGTCAGTGATTACAAGTGTTAAAATAAAATTTAAATTTTTTTACCTTTAGGTGAAATTGCAATTAATAGTGATAATAAAACATAAAGTATCATTTTAGAGTAACAATAATATCAGTAATAATAATAAAATATAGAATAATAATAATATTAATAGCCTTATTATTGAAAACGAGATTACAATAAAATAAGATTTATCCACTAAGTTACAATTATTAACGTCAAAAAAATGAATAGTATTGTAACGTAAATAATTCCAACATTATATCACGAAAAATACTCTTTATCTAAATATTATTTTCAAATTCTCGTTGTAAGATATAAATGGGGTACAATTATTTAGAGTAGATAGTCCTATTAGCGAGCTGGAATTTATTATTGTGCTGGCCTTCCAATGCGAGACACATATTACTTCGACTCCCTAATAGGATCTTATACATTCTATATTTTAAAGTTATCACCAAAGCTTGATATGGGTATAAATTTAATAATTTTGATTTATACTTATTACTTTTATTGTCCATTCTCCGACGTATCGTATATTCGCGTGTAACGATTTAATAAGATAAAATTACAATAAATCAAATAGTGTGCAATTTAATTATAATTTATCGATACAAGTGTCGGCCCGAAGGTAGAAAAATTTTAGCGAAATTTCTCGATATCAGAAAAATTCCTGTAAAAACGCGCCGGCAAAATCAATACTGCTTCCCCCCGCGGAAACTAAAAGCCTTGTGCCCTCGAAAAAAAAAGATCTCAGTCAAATAGATACTCCTCCCGGCGTGTTCCATAAATTTCAATAATTAAACGTCATACACGCTCCCGGGGTAATGAAATATTCCAGCGGGTCATTAGCAATTCTTCTTATTCTCCGGAATATTCCATAAAAAAGGAATTATCAGAAATCCCGGGGCGCTTGACTTTCCTTTAATGCGATTTCCCTCTCAAAGAGCCGCGATAAATCTCGGGGGTTCATTAAAATCTCGCCGAGAGAGCAAAAGAGATTCGGCCCACACGCGCGCGCGAAATAAAAGATTGCCGGAGAGGACTCGAAATGCGAAATCTGCCAGTCCCGATGCACGCGCGCGACGTGTATATACCTCGCGGAGGAAACACGAAAATCCGTTTATCGGAGAAACTCGCCTCGCGACTCAAAGTCTCCGTACAGGGTATCGCCCACTTACGTACGGAGTCCCGGCGCGCTTTGTAAAATCCCCGTCCCGCGCAATAAGAATCGGGGCGATTTTTCGGCGCGGGAGTAGGATCGAGATCCTCTCTCCACTCGTCGATCCGATAAAAGCCGCGCAGGACACGCGCCGTCTCTTTTTTAAGTGGATTCCCGATTTCCCGGCCATTCTTCGCGATCCCGCGGCGCATGAATTATTGAAGCGCGGGGCCATTAAAGCTCGCGGATTTTCCTTCATATATATATATATATACCGTGTCAGCCGGGGTAAAAAGGCGGCGCTCCTTTCGACGCTGCCGGCGCTTTTTCCTCGTTACACCGTCGGCCCGATTCGCCGATGCTATTACGGGCTCCCGGACCGATAAGCCCGGGACGATATCGAGGTATCATTTGGGGATTATTTAAAAATCGCCGCAATTGCTGCTTCAACGGTGGAGTGCATTGAAATTCCGTGGCTCGAGTGGCTATTCGACACTCCGGAGTCTCCGTGTAAAAGCTCCACTTTAATTTCGAGTTAATTAACTTATTTTGCGGTACTTCGATAAGGTGGTTGTAGCGTTCCTTATTAAATTGTGTATTCATTCGTGGTGTTGGGAGAAAGATTAGAGTCGTTTATTTGAAAAATTTATTTCATTTATTTTAACACCAAAATTATCAATTAATTTGTTTTAATTAAAACTTTTCTGAATTTATTCGTCTTTATATTTCACGTGTGCTAAATAAATAATAAATGTGTAATTAAAGCTCACAAAGCAAGCTCTCTATAATAATAATAATAATTATAATTCCAGAATAATATTATATAATTTATGAAATTTTGCGTGAACAAATACCATCGTGTATAATTCAAAACTTTTTAATGAAAATAAAGTTTTAATTAATTTCACCTATCAAACTCTTAAATCTTAAACGAAGCGCTTTTGAAACAAATGGATAAAATTAAAATGAAACGTTAAATAAACAAATAGTAATACTACACGCGAGTTAAGACTAGGCTACCTAAATTTTTCATTATAATTAAGAGGTTAAAATTTTCTTAATTTCATGCTTGTCAAGTTTTTGCGCCTCACCGGGGCCGACGCGCGCGCCAGCAGCCCCCTTTACCCGCGGCTCGCGCGCTATAAATTTTGCAGTTGCAAACGCGCCGCGGCGCCTTAAACGCATAATTAATGAAGCAAAGCCGTTGAGCGCAAAATCCCTCACGTTACATTGCCCGGGAAATAAAACGGCGCAATTGCCTAGCCCGCGCGACCCCGCGTTGTATGTTTATATATATTACCGCCGCCGTTTTTTTTTCCTCCCTTTTCGTAATTTTTTTTGTACCCCCTCCTCCCGCGCGTTTTGGTTTCACGTTAATGATCTCCATTGTGGTATAACCGTGGCGGTCGAGGCCATGGGTTACGCGCTTGTACACATTAATTAAGGGTCGAGTGCTCGCCTCTCATATTTTAACCTACTTTTCGACGGGCGCGCGACTCCCGGTGAGCTTTTCGCTTTTGCCGACTCGCAAAACGCCGGGGGAAAACCCCGCCGAAAAAGCTAGGCTAAGCCGACGCCGCTCGCGCACAATTGATGCTTAATTACGTACCCGTCGGGGAGGGGGAGGGGTGTGTGCATACACTCGGCCAAAAATATCGGTTCGAAGCGAGCGACGCGCGAGCTTTTTGCAAGCTTGACGAGCCGCCGACACAAAACGATTTATATTCATTTTTCGCGAAAATTGCGTTTCATTCATTAGGGCGCGGCGGCGCTTATTTCCGGATTATCTCTTGCGTTAATTTAAGCTTTATTAATTTCGAAAAAGTCCATGCAAGTCAGCGCGCTCGTCGAGTTATCTAACGAGGTGCTTTAGTTCGTTTTTTTTCCGTTCGTTATTTAAAAAGCTTATTAAAAAAAATTCGCTTTAGCAAGTCAATTATACGAAACTATTCCAATTAATCCACGAAATACGCGAAAATCATTAACCGCGTGAAAAGAAGAACTTTCGTAAAATCCAATGGAATCATCGTGGGTCCGCAAAAATTTCCGGGAACAATCGATCCCCTAATTATTCGTACCCCGCGGGTCCGCGCAAAAAGTTTCGGCCGCGGGCGCGAGTCGCAGCTTTGACTCGTCCGCTCGATCATTTGATTTGGCCGCGCAGTCTTTTCGCTGCAATCACGTCCCTCTTTGTTTGGCCCCGTTCGGCTGAAAGGGAAAGATTAAACCGAAGGAAACTCGCCGGCTGACATTCGCGAACTTTCGAAATTAAAGCCTCCGTCGTCCTATATAATTCATTATTCAAGACGTGCGCGCACAAAAAAAAAAAGAAGAAAGATCCAGGGCCCTCGGCTTGCAGCGCGCTCGTCAAAGCACGCGCCGGGGAGTTTCACGACTTTTCGCGAACGAGGGGGAAAAAATAAGCGGCGCGCGCCGGGAGACGAGGAGGTATATACGAGAGAGGCCGGTGCTCGCCTCTTAAACAGTCGCTTTTTTTTTAATAAGAAATCAAAGCGAACGTGCCGAAGCGGCCGTCGGAAAATTTACCGTCGACGTCGATGTGTGGACGAGCTTGCGGACGGGAGGGGCTGCACGCGCGTGTAGGTGGGAGTGCTGAAGAGGCGAAACACGACGCTCGGGTAATGTCCGCGAGCACATACGTGCAAGCTTATTAACGGCTGCAGTATGTGCAAGTTGCGCTTATGTACGTACGCGAGCAGAGGACAAATCGGACGTTGTTCTCGAGGGCGGAGCTTTTTGCGTCTTTCTCCATTCTCTTGCCCTTTTTCTTCTGTCTCGTTCGCGTTGAATTTGGGCTCTCAGGGTGGGTTTGTATATTTGCTTAAAGTGGCCGAAGTTAGCCTATTTTCAGACTTGTTAAGCGGGGTCGTAATTTTTTTTTCATTCTATCTGCGTGCTTGTATTTACGGTTTGAATATTTTTTATGTCGGTAGAGCTTTTTCTATCTTGACTTTATTCTCTGCATTAAGCGTGCGAATATGATGCATGCAAAAATTTAAAATTAATGAGGGAAAATTAATTAGTAAAATATCCACTCATCATTTTTGTAATTAAAACCTACTGAAGAGCTGGAGTTAGAATAAATTTAAAAGTATAATTCTGGAATATTTGACAATATTAATCAAATAAAATCTCCTAATTTCGTTTATTAATAATTCATACTTTACTCTTTTAAATTTGCTTAACAAATCAAACATTCAATTTCAGAAAATCAATTAATTTACCATGTTAACGGAACTCTGTTTACAAACGCATAATTATTACACAGAGCTACATTTTCTCAACTTTTCCGCAAAGAAAGACAAAGCAACGTCGCCTTTGAAAAAGTTAAATCGCCAGACTGACGTTTATACATACCTGCCTTGCGCTAAATTTAAAAAGGATTAATTCATCTTTTACTTTGTCGCATTTGTAATGGTAGCGCCGACTTTTTTTGTGGTTAGTTACGCGAAAGTAGGATATATTCCCGCGGGAAAAGCAACTTATAACTCCGCACATAAAGTAATCTTACTTTTGGTGTGAAAAAAATATTAGGAAATAAAATTCCCTTTAAATCCTTTGAAACGCGAAATGCATTCGCATGTTTTCATTCCCGATTCACCTATAAACAAATATTTTCGAAAAGATTTACAATTTTTTTAATTAAAAAGTTCGTTTTTTAACACGATTTTTTTAAAAATACATTTTTATAGAAAGTAATGAAAATAAATCTAAATTAGTATCTAAAATTTCCTATCTTTGATTCGATTTAATTCCTTCTCATTTATGAAATTTTAATTTTAATAAAACCCGACGTCGACTTATTCTAAAGTAAGTTATGTACTACAAATGCTGAATATAAAGCAAGAGTTCCTCCCATTTTTACACTTCCATTTGCGCTACGTCAGCCCTCCAGAACCTAAATTGAATTTGATCACGTTTTCCATAAAACCTTGAAATGTATCTCGTATATAACAAAGTATTCATAACAATTCGATCTTATTCAAGAGATAAAAAATTTTTTTCTCAGAAATTTCGTTTGCACTTTCATATTCGTTATTGAACGTAAATACATATCATTTAATTTGCATTTACTTATTCTGTGATTAAAAATTTTAATCAAATGTTAAAACCACCTGCTTCTAATGTATTTATAGTTAAATTAAATTTCATAGCAGTGCACCTTTGAATGTCATACTACGAATATTTGAATCTGTGGAAAATAATTCAATACAGTATGAAGTACGATGTACGTGTTGCAAACAGAAGACGCGTTTAAAAAAATTAACCACCCCTTGCACCTGCTATTGTTACGCTAATCTCTATAATAGTTTGACGCGTCGTTAACGTATGGGCGGATGATTGAATTAAATCGGTGGCTTCTGAGCAGAAACGATCACGACGCAAATGTGGTTATTGATTGCCAGGAGCACTGGTCGCAACTTGGGTTGTCGCAAGGGTACGGCCAATGATAGATCTAAGGAGATCCGTGAATCGCAGCGTCGACCACTGGCAATACGCTGAGGATATGCGAGGATTACTCGATGCAGGCGCACTTCCACAAATTGACTTGCATCCGCATTTCGGCGAACTTAGTCTTCGAAGCTTTCCTGCAATTGCAGGTTTCTTTTTTAATTCAGTGCACTTTTTATTTATATCGGATCGATGTTTATTCTTACAATTGAAACGCACATTATTTATTTGATTTCGTTGACTGTAAAAAATGTGGTAACGATTTCGAAGCTTTTTCAGAATCCGTTTAAAAAATTTATTAAAAGTGTTAATGGAGCCTGTGAACTGCAAGCTTTCTATATTACAGTTCACCTACAGTAAAGTCAATCCGCGGTGAAAACGCAGATTGTAATATTGAATTTTTAAATACAAGCTTTTATGGAACTAATGGAACTTTCGAAAACCAAAATGAATTTCTAGATTTCTGGTTGCAGATTATACAAAGGCACACAAAAAAAAGTTAGTTATCGGCTAAAACAGAATTTTATAATCAAATTTATGCGATTATTATTTTTGACTAGAATCAAAATTTTTGTTATACACATAGATACAACCATTCGGCCCGGGGCCACCTTAAAGCTGCTACCAAACACCGGTGAACAGTATAAATATAAATAAAACCGTATAAAGCAGAAGGAGGAAGCTGCAGTTAAATCCTCCCAAGACACTCTTCACTCTGAGTTTGTCGCACATCGAAAAATCCGGTATCACCAGCTCACCTCGCAAATGACGCGGCTGTAACAAAGCCCGGGGTAATCCTCAGCTTAAGCTCGGGAAAGAAAAATCTTGTCGAATTTTGCAGAAACGTCATCCAATCCCAGTTACAAGACCGCACACCGCTCTCAAATCCCTCCCGCGCACTATATATTATATATATATACACCTGTAGGTCGACGTCGGGTCTGAGAAAAATCGTCGCGCCTCGAAAAGAAAGGAACATCCCGAGCGGAAGAAAGAGCGCATCCCCCGCGGGGGGGTTGTTCGCCTTTGGCCGGGCTAAAGCCGGCCCCGTCGGCGATGCGGATCTCGGGACGTAACAATACCCCCGGGAGCTGGCGGCGGCCGGGTCGAATCCGAGCGGACGTCGCGTCCGTGTGTACAACAGTATGTACATGGAGTGTATGCATTGTGACAGTGGGTCCGTTGTGTGTTGCAGCGGCGCAAGGAGCGCGGCCGGATCGCCGTGGAGAGCGTCCACGTCGTGGAGACGGCCACGCTGGGGGGCAGCGCCGGCGACGTGGCCGGCAACGACTCGAGCGGAGGCGGGGGCGGCGGCGGAGGCGGCGGCGGCGTACCGCCGGGCATGCCCTTCCAGGTCGGCTACCGGGAGGCCGGCCAGGAGTACACCCTCTATCTCGTGGCCGCCAGGGAGCAGGACCGCACCGAGTGGATTCGAGCCATACGCGCAGGTAAACTTGATATTGCACACGCTCCATTCATATTTCATTCGGCGCGGGATGCTGATGCGGTTACCGCAGGCTTTTACGGCCTGAATGCGTAATCAGTTTTTTACGGGCCGCGCGATTCTCCAGGTACAGGGGGATTAACAATTGAGCTTCGAGGCGTGATTCTACGGAGAGCTAAATTTATTACAAGTTATGTTAATGGATTTCGTTAACTGCTGGGATATACTGGGAAATGTATTTGTTCCTTGATTGAATGTAAGGAGAAAAAGGGGTTGTAATTTTTATTAGCGCGAGGAAAAATAAAAAAAATTTTAAAATAAATTAGTATTATTTGTGTTTATTTTTTTTACAGGGTAGAAGTTACATATAACTTTTGCATGTTACTGTGTCGACGTCAGCAATTTTATTAGATATTTTCATCATCGAATTAATTGACATTTTTGTATTTTCCAGATTCGGATATTGATTATGAATAAATTGTCAGTATTTCACGAACAAAAGTATACAATTTAGTTCTTCACTAATACAGTTTTATTGCTTAATAAAACATGCAAATGCAATAACATTACGTAGAATTTCTCAGAAGAATAAGAAAATTAGAGCAGACTGGCAGCATAATATATTAGTCACAGATAATATAAGAAATTTAATTGAAATGCAAGCAATAATCAACGATATTTATTATTAATCTCAAGTGCACTATTTACGTCGCTAGTAGTTTGCGATTAATTTATCATTACATTAATCAATTTTATAACCAGTGTTTAGCCTGAAAAGCAAACAATCAATTGACACGAAACGATAGTATTGTACAATCGCGTAATAAGTTTAGTAGCGATAGACGATATTTTCCTTATATGTTTATTCAGCAATAGATTATTGCCGTAGCACAACCGTAGCTGCAATCGAAGCGAAATTTAGTGCAAATGGCAGAGTTGACTCGCGCAATATTTACCAACGTAATTAGTTTATTCTCGGCGTTTGTTGCGCTACTCTCATGCCGAATTTCTCATGCGCTCTCAATGGAAAATATCATTGACGCGATCCTACGTAGGTGTATTGAATAAAAGTTTGCAACTTCCCTAACGAGCTCATTAACAATATATATCCGCGTCCACGCGTTATTTCCATCGCCTTACTTTCGGCGCTTTTTATTTAACGCTTGACATTGTTGTAAGCCGAGCCTCCGACGCGCGCAATCGCGGCTAACATTTAAGTGTTTTTACTTTGTAATTCAAACTTGGCGCGAGTTACGAAGATATCGTAATTAAATTCATCAAAGTTTAAGAGCCATTATCGCGAAACTGGCGCGCATCAAATTGGCTCATTAATTTAAATCAAAGACCGCTCTTCGTTAAAATAAAACGCTTTATTATTGCATAAGTACGGAAAGCAACTGGTAAATATTCTTAAGTTTAACAGTCTCTCGTCAATTATAACTGTGCGTAATTCTTGCGAGAAAATTTTCTTATCCTAGTTGTAATGATGTATAGCGATAAATTGCAGTTGGATATTTTAATGATTCAGTGATAAGTCAGCAACTAATTTGGATAAGTGAACCCTGTAAAAAAGTAATCATAAATTTACTAGAATTTGTATATTTTAGCCAATTTATGGTTTATTTTTTTACAGAGTATATATACACTGTAAAATAAGTGAATATTCAATAGTAAATTTAAACGTCACTTATTCTGCAGTGAATATTCACTTATTTTGCAGTGTATACACACTTATTCGAATTATCACTTAATTAAATTTAAAAAGTTCGCTTTGATAATACAAAATATTATCAACTGATAATACACATCGCGAGAATCGCTGCAACTGCATTAAAATCGTGTAACAAATTTCCGCACGCGACGTGCTGGACGGTTACTCGAGGAATGAGCCGCTTCTCAATTTTTACGACAAAACTCGCCGGAGAAATTTCCGTTTTATCAGGTTACCCCTGCCTCGGCGGCGCTTTATCTTCGTCTCCCGGTGGCCTCGGGACGGGGCGTCGATGCGCTCGCGCGCGCGACATGCAAAGTTTCCGCCGCTAAACCGAGTTTGATGCCGCGTTCGAGTAACGGCCCGGCGATTCAAGGGAGCGACGCTTTTATACCTCGCGGCCTAAGCTTTTTCACTCGCGCCCCGCGTAACGTCGCCGAGCGAGCTCCTTTTTTTTTGCGCCCCGTAAGTATAAAAAGCTCAGCCTCGTAAAAGTTACTCCCGCGAGCGAGTGGCAAACACGATTACCTTACTCCGCAGTGATACGATTGCGGCCTCGCGTAATCGAAAGTTTTAAGGGAGTTGAAGCGATAAGTGGCGGTCTACATTCTCCCGCGGCGAGCCTTTTGTTAGTCGCGCGGCACATCAGCCGGAGTTATTTCAAGGATTATTTACCGTGCCGCGGTGGAGTACGCAAGGCTGATTTAAATATAAACATTAAGTGAGCGCAGTTTGCGCGCGTGCGACTCTATTGATTTAATTAACGTTAGTTCCACTGTATTCAAAGTGTAATACAACGTATAAGAGAGACAATTTTACAATTTGTATATAAGAGATTCTTAAAGCAAGCCTTTTGTTGATGTATAATATACATTTGTTTTTTACAAAATTCGTATTTAGTATAAATAAATTCTTGTTAAAATCACACAAATTACCATACTTTTTAGTAAAATTTGCCAAACGTGTAGTAAATGTTACTGAATAATTGAATAATATTGTAAATTTCATAAACGTATAATAAATTTTACTATAAAATATGGTAATTTTTTTTTGTCAGGCTGTGACCCTTTTCTAGAGAGTATAGTAATTTTTACTCGACCATATGTAATATTTACTTATAGATTTCTCTGTGTACGGTATTTGATGAACAAACCGAATGAACTGAATCTAAATTAATCAACATTTTTTTTATCAAGCGTATATTTTCCTGGAATTCGTTAGTACGCGAATGAATATTATTACTCAATGACCTGTAACGTGCGCAGTATCCTCTAGTGTTTTCAGCCGAATTATTCATAAAAAAAAAATTTCAACCGAATTACTCATCAATTATTCATCTAAAAAGATTTATTTTACATTCAAAGTTCAGCGGTGTACGTTGCGTACTGCTCGGCGTAAATTAATTAATGTAGCTTCTGGGAATGCATTTTAATAATGAAACAACATTTTACGGAGTTCGCGAACTTTTTGCGCTGCACAGAGGTTGTCTTGATGTTTGATATATATATGCGTGCAAATATGTATACACAAAAGTTGCAAGCACCGGGGGCATGCAAATTCAACGGGTCTGTGTTTTGTGCAGCGAACTATATTTGCATAACGCGATTCAAAGAAATTGCGGGAGAAATCAGGACCGGCGCGCGCGCGCCTATGCGCGTAAATCGTTAATTTCGTTGATTTTCAAGCACTTGTTTCCCCCCCTCCCCCTCATCGGTTAAATCGCGCGCTCATACCGAATGAACGATCGCGCGCCTTTTTGCGCTCCATTTGCTCCGGCGGCAATATTTGAAAGGCAATTACGAAGAAAAATCGCCGATTAATTTCGCGACGATTCGTTAATTAAGCGGGCTAAGAATCAAAATCATTCGATTAAATCCTTATCGCCGCGCTCGCTGGATTAACAATCGTCAACAGTTTCGAGCGCTACGCTCCGTTTTCTCGACGTTTGCGCAAAAAAGGCTGCACGGGGTAATCAATCGCGAAAATCGTAAACGCTGTTTACTCCGGTCCCAATATGTTGATGCTGATATTTCGGTGCATTTACATTGGCGCGGGAAAAAAAGAAGATGACTTTGACCCAGCGGTGCATCCAGCCTTCAACCTATCGAGCGCTAAAAAAGTGGGGGGGAGAAGCAGCGTCGAGGCCAATTTTTCTGTGCAATTTAACGGCGTGATCTATCGCGGCAGCACTTTGACATTAATAAAGCCTTATCTGTCAGCTTGTTACTCTCCACACGTCTTTCATCTTTTCCGCTTTCTTTGAGGGATCGAACTTTGAGGTCAATAAATTCTAGCGGTTTGTTTGCTTTTGAGGAGGGGGTCGTATGCGCGCGGCTCTTCGGCTCTCTTCTCGTCGGCTTTTTCGCTGAGATAGGAAACAACTCCGACGTAATATCTTATAGATCGCGCATCCGAAATTCAAATCGCGCCTCAATATTATCGCGAGAGCTTTTATCATCAATTACTTTTTGCTCTCGTGCTTTCGATCGCTCCACCTCCTCTGCAAACTATTCCGAACAGTCAATATTTTTCACTAATACCCGCTTGAATATTGAAGTAACTCAAATGAATTGACCGTCTTTTATTAATTAATTAATCCTTACGCAAAAAGAGAATGATGAAAAAGCATCCATTGATTGTGACTGGTCAGTTTGTAGATTTTTATAGATTGTGACGTATTACGACGTAAATTTGTAGCGAGATTTTGAAAAATCATTTTATACATAGACCAGCTGTAATCTGAATCTAAATGCGAAGCGCGCATTTCGACTTCTCGTGCGGTAAAAGCGAAGTAAATGAAAAAAAAAGCGTTTAAGTAAATGAATGGAAACGACACCAAACGAACTATGCTCTATAAAAAAAAGGAGGGTAAAAAGGTGCCGCAGAGACGGTGAACGAGTGGCAGGCGTCAGCCCGCGCGGGGACTCGAGATTAGCGCTTACTTAGCGAGTTCATCGATTTATCCCCGTCGGAACGGGAAACGTGATTAAGATCGACCGCGGACGCCCACTCGAGAGATCGACGCGAGAGAGACACTTCGGACGCGCGGGCCGATATTGCGCGCCGCGGCCGGGGCTCGAATCACGCCCCGGCCGTATCGAAAGCCCAATATCTCGGAAAAATCGATATCGCGCGGAGGGGGGGCGCGCGCGCGATAAGCCTATGCGCGCGCGAACACGTACGGCGCACACTTGCGAGCTACCCCGCGGCTCCGGGGGTGCGGAGTCGACTCGCCGAGGGGGAGGGAGGGCACTTGGAATTCGATTTTTGCCTTCATTCGCGCGCGACTCTTCACGAGCCTCCTCGCGGAAGAGCCGTCGAATGCGCCTTTTTAAGCTCGACTTTCGGCTACTCTTTCACTCCTGGCTGTCTGTCTGGCTCTCTCTTGAACCTTTCTCCTTCTTCGATTCGAGGCGTCGCTTTATTTTAGTCTTCTTTTTCGTTCTTGATACGCCGCTATTTATTCGCGGTGCTTTTATTTACCTTTTTTCTGTTACTACGGCTGGCTGTAATTTTCGCGATTAATGAAGCGACTAATGAAGCGTGTCGGTAGCTTCGAGTGTGCCTTTGTTTTCGATCGACAGGGGAGCTTATTGAAAAAAAAATTACGGGTGTCGTTTATCTAATTTGTCGTTTTCTCCAGATTCAGTATCCAACCTTTTGTTCCGTTCGATCTATTGTTTGCGCGCTACAATAAAATTTTTGGCATTTTTAGAACAATACACCCACTTTTAAAAATAAAACTTTTAAATCGATCATATTAAATCTTTATTAAAGTCTTTAAACATCAGAACATCAGAGGCACTTCGAGTACAGCACTCGTAAGAAATAATCCATAAAAGTGCGCGTAAATCTCGATCCTCGCAGCTTAATGCCACTCGAGAGACATGAAAGTGCAATAAAATTAAGCGAACAGTCCTTTATCTCCGTTTCTTCATATTCCTCTTCGCGAGTGGAAAATGAAACCGCGAAAACCGCTGAAACTTACAGGCAAGAGTGTATGACCCACCCGCTCGATCGACGAGTGTGACGTATCCGCGAGTGGGGGCTGACGTGTACGGATGCGAATATTACGTGCTGCAAAAAAGGAGGGGGAGAGGAAAGGGGTGTGCGCCCCCCTCCTGAAAACCGACTCCGTTGGAGCCACTGAAAAGGCACTTTTCGTCCTGCCGCGAACGTATACGTCATACTGCCGGGGGGCTGTAAAGAGGGCCGGAAGTGGCTCCGATGTGTACAGGGAGAAAAAGGAGGGTAGAGACACGGAGCCGCGCTCAAAGTTTATATGGAGCCGGGGGGGCTCGTCATTCGCACGTAACCCTCATTACGGTAGTTTTCGTCGAGTGTTGCATTCAAGGCAAAACACTTGCACCCCTCCTCCTCGGATTTACTTGCGCAGCCTGAGTAGGCGCAGACTTCGTACCTCCGCGCGTCCCCTTTTTTATCCGGCTGGAGTGCACGTATACAGGCACGCGCGACCTAATAGTTTACGATGTATGCAAAAATTTTATACTCGTATCTTTGCGACCGATAAAAAATTGCGGCCGTCGATTCATTCAGCAGTAATAATTGTTATACCATTTCAAAGTAGTAATTTTGAAAAAATTAAGTAATTCGCGTTAATTTTTTTGAAAAACAAAATTGTCTTGTTTCTATGAATGTGTGATTTAATTATAAATCATGTCAGTTTGGACGATTTAAAACAAAGAAATGATTGTTAACGGGTTTTAAACCTCGTTTTTATGAATAAGTACTTGAGTCATGTTTAATGTGTTCCCGAGATTATCTCTTCTGTATATGTTATAATTATTTAGCGAGTCAGTCGTTGATTTATTCAGCCGTTGGATTTTTCTGAATTCAGCTCTTGATTTTATCGACAAATCGTTGACCCTGATAATTTTATGACTCTTTATTTATCAGACGTTTATTATTAAAAATTTGTATTGAGGTTTATTTTCTTGTGGAATAAAAATTTATATTTAAATTTCTATACATTAATAAGGAAAATAAATATGCAAATTCTTTTGTAATTTTGTTACAACAATTAAGCGGGATCAGTGTTCTTGAAAAAGATAGTTCATTGTCTATTATGAAAGTCAATCTAAAATAAACGATCAATTTTCTCGTGTAAACTGCTTTCTGATTTAAAATTCAAGACTCCAACGAACCTCTTCATTAAATCTGAATGTGCAAGGCGTTGAAATTTGCATGGAATGTTTAAATAGCTGCAAGTTGATAAAAATTGCGTGTTTTCAAATTTTATGCAGTCATGAGGTTCAGTCAACAATGCAAAGTGAATCTTTGTTCAAAGAAAATATTTAAACTTATTATACCACTTCCGATTTTTTCATTTGACGTACTCTTATATTGAACATTTTTTCTAGACGTGCAATAAAAAGTATTTGCACCCTGAAAAAAATAACTATAAATGCATTTTCTGGCCAATTTATGGTTAATTATTTTACAGGACCGTTTGTCAAAAATATGACTCTGCAAATGTCGTGACACGGACGCAATAAAACATTGCAATAATAATTATCCACTTACTCCAAAAGCAACATTCTACTCGACTCTTTTTCATACATCCCAATTATCTTAACGCAAACGGACGTAAGGCTCTTAAGACTTCCAAACGCATTACACCCACTAAATAAGATTTCCGAAAGAACCGCGGGAGATTCGAGCGTCCGTCGTCGTCGGAAAATAAATGCTCCCCCTAAAAAGCTTTCTCTCCCAATGACATTCATCCCGCGAAAAATCGGCTCGGAAAGTTTCCCGCGCGCCGCGAAAGTTGGCTCGATCAAATTAAGGAAGTTCGCCCGGGCTCTATCCTATATACACCGACGGCTCCGCCGCGGAGAGGGTGGATGCGGAGAACTCGCGCGGGATTCGAAACAAACGATCTCGACTCGGGGCGACTCGATTAAAAATCAATGGCCCGGGCGCGCGTCACTCGGGTGGCCCTCGGCGGTCGTTAGCCCGGGGATCAGTCGCGACTAATCCTCTTCCGATCCTCGTGGGTTCAAGGGCCGGGGACTGCAATCGCCCGCAGCCTGATCGCGCTTATGCGTCAGCGCAAAGAGCAAAAGGGACGCGCGGCGCCGCTTTGCGAATGCCACCTGCGCCTTTTGGAGACGCATTCAATTGCCGCGCTCTATTCGTCACTCGAGCTGCATTCAAATTTAATTGGCGGAATTTTTAAATGTTCATTTTATCTTTTTTTCTTTTAGTTGTGCGATTTTTTGTGTTAATTGTAGTATTTTTTTCGGGGCATTCATTAATGTTCTTCGTTAAACGAGTTTAGTGTAATCATTGTGTTTTTGCAGTAAAATTTTGTGTAATGTTGAAAATCACTTTGATAATTAATTTACGTATAAGTAAAATAATTTAAAACGTGACTAATAATGAGAGCATCCGGTTCGCTGCATCTGGATGCACTACATCGTGACGTTTCGCGTAACTGTGCTTTGAGAAACAAAGCGAATATCCGCGTGAATTCTCTGCAATCCTATCTACAGAGAATCTGAAAACCCAACTTCATCAAAAACAATACTAAAAATTTGCCTGAATGAAACGTTGAAATAGTTTATGGAATTTGTACAATATCGCTTTTACTAAGGGAATTCTCAATATTAGATTTTGTTGAAATTCTGTATACAGTCAGGTACATATATATTAACAGGTCTGTATCGAAATTCCTCGGTAAAAGTTTCAAGGGATGAAAGGACGCTTCATGCACAAAATATTGAAATTTTTTTTCATTACACTGTATGAACTTTTTCTTCTCAATGATTTCAATTGTATATTCATTACGTTTTTCGGACAGGTTCTTGTAGGAGATTAATTTCACTTACTTATTACTTACTGCCATCCTTTTTTAAAGAGAGGCTAATAAGAGCATGACACCTACAGAAGGCTCTACATGCGATAATGTACAATTAAAGATCCTTAAAGAAAGAAAAAAGGATTTATAAAAAAATGATCGATGGGAAAAGATTCGAAGACTGACGTTCTCTACCCTGTTGCAGTGTGCAGCGAGAATCCGGGCCTCAGCGCGCGCTACCACGCGGGCTTCTGGAGCGGCAAGCGCTGGTCCTGCTGCCGCATGTCGACGCGCTCGGCCGAGGGCTGCGACACCTGCAGCTCCTGGTCGACCACGACGAAGCCCGGCGCCGGCGCGCCCAGCATAACCCCGGCCAACAGCGCCGACAGGCAGCAGCCGTCGTCCAACGTCACCGGCAGCGCCACGACGACGACCACCTGCTCCGAGACCAACAACAACCCCATCGTTCAGTCCCAGACGCGCTCCAATAACGGTGAGTGCCCTACGCTCCCCATCGCGCGCCTTTATTGTCCCAGCGTCTTCCGGGTCTCGCTTGTTTTTGCGCGAACGAAACGACGCGGAAGCAGCCATCCATCAGGCTGCTCCCTTTTACGAGCTGCTTTTTTTATTTTTGCGCTGGTTCGGGTATTTTGAGCTCGGTTATTGATCTTTAAACGAGCGCGCGCGAGATAATTTTGTCCGTTGGGTATATTTTAGGACGGGTTTTAAGTGCACGAAGCGCAAGCGCACATTTTTAGCGAAAATGAATATTGAACGTGCATTTCTGGATCGAATTATTTCACTTGACAATTTTATTCTTATCGTTATCTTGTTTATTTTTGTCACATTTATCGGACACGCTTGTCTCACGGTTTATTAGCGTTTTTGTACAAACTGAATGTGTTCTTAATTGGTACGTTTTTGTGCAGTTACTGTACTCAGTTACAGTGAGTCAATGGGTAAATACAATACTAGAACAAACAAGAAATCAGTTTTGAGTCAAAATTATCTTTTTATTTTAAAAGATGAAATAGATGCTGCACTTTCTGTGCATAAACAAATTCTGTGATCGATGACTTATCTACAAGCTTGTAAATGTACTTTTAAAGAATCTTAAGAATCGTCCAATCGTGTCAGCGTAGTATCGAAAAGCCATTTCTCAGTGTAGATACACATTTACTATGCATTCCGTATCCGGAATCACCACTGAAATTGGCATCGTTCTATCGGTAGCGCACGTCCCCACGTACCGGTGTATACACCGGCGGAATATTTTGACGTATACTTCCAGTATTCAGTTTTCTCTCCGCGCTCCTTTTATTTCTGGCACTTTTCTTTTTACGTCATTATCCGTGCAAAGTTTATTCCATTGAAAATTTAAATTTTACGTATGCACCGCGTATTTGGGGCTAACAGAGAATACGGTTTATCTATAGGCAGATTACTTCTGGTCCGTAAAAGGATCTCGCCGTTTGAAATATGTATCCGGCGGGATATTTCAATACGGCTTTTTTTGCTGCTTTTCTATGTTTGACTATGGAAAATAGTTTAAATGCAATGATCAAGCCACTGTTTAAACGAGCCGTATTTTACGACGCTAGCTTTTTGCTGAGGTGGAAAATAAAAAGAATTAAAGTGGAGTTTTGAGGAAAAAGCGCAAAATGTGATGTGCACGCCGGTCTTGCGACAACTCATTACTTAAAAGCGCGCGTACCTGAACTACACCGGGATCCAAATGAAAAAATATAAAGAGGCTTAAAAAGCGTCGACCGTACGGTCGGAATGAAAATTTAATGATTTTAAAAATGTCGCTTCGGACAGTTAATTATATTTTAAAGCGTGAAATTTTATGCACTACATGAGCTTTAATTCTAAATAGAGAAATTAATAATGTAGAAATTAGAAGTCTTGAAGTATTGAAAAAAATATGTCACTTATAGCTTTTAAATAACAATTATAAGTACGTTTTTTTAAATTATTTTAGAATACATACTATTAATTAATTTTTACTGAATTCAGTGAAAACTGGTCCTCAATCACCTTAATGGATTATGAATTTAGTTTGCGAAAAATTACGTCTCACTATGAGAAATTCCTCGTTAAAATGACGCGGAGAAGCTCGTCGTAAAAATTACGCGAAAAAACGTAATCGTCGATCGATTTACAATTAAAAAGAAAATTTTTACGGAAAAGTTAATTGTAATTTTTATCGAAATCTTGGGCGTTAACATACACTCCGGAAAAAATTAGTAAGCAGAGCTTCTCCCGTAATAACTAAGGAGCTTTTCCTGTAATAATGATGTGAGCTAGCAACATTCAGATAAAAATTACCATGATTTTCCCGAAAAAAATTCCAATAGTGCAACCGTTTAACGATTACGTTTTTTCGCGCAACATTTACGGCGCTCCTCCCCGTAATTTTTACAACAAAAATTCTCCCTGCTTACTTAGCCCTTTACAAACCGAACCTACCTACACTTTCGAAAATATGCACAAACGCATCCGTAAGTGGAACAGTCCTATAAAAAAACGAAATGACTCCGCTAACTGTACACCCGACCCGAAAGCGAAAACAAGAGCGAGCGCGTCCGGTCAGCCGAGTAAATACCGATTTTTTCGCGGAAACCCAATCCCAGCAGGAAGAAGATGCATTAAAGTGCAACGCCCATGCGTCCGGAGACAAAAGAGGCGAAGCGAGCGACTACGCCGGTGACCGAGAGACAGAGACGGAGCTCAGGTAGCGTAATCGGGAGAAAGGCGCGCGCGCGGGTCGTCCGAAAAGCCGCGGCCGTTGCAGCGTCGTCGCTGGAGTTGCAGGTCGAGCAGAAGAACGAGAACGCGAGCTGGCGACGGGGCGCGCGGGGGGGGAGGAGGGGGACACGACGCGGGGAGAGTGCAGCAGCGAAGGCGAGCGAATCGGTGAAACTCGGCGGCGGTAGGGGGGCCGCGTGCCCGTCGAAGAGGCGGCCGCTGCCGCGCGGCGACACACTTGCTCGGCCGCTGCGGCCCCGTCGCGTTTTCCTCTCCGCGCTCTGTTTCGAGTCGTCGCGCCGTGCGGCCGTAAACCCGAAGACGACGGCTGCAGCGGCCCCCCCGTTCGCGAGTGCAGCGGAGATGAGAGGCCTCAGTGCGTCGTCGACGAAGCGCCGCGGCACACAGTGAGAAATGAGCTCCCTCCTCGCCTCGACCGTTAAATGGAGCCTGGGGACGAAGGACCGATCGCCGGATGGCCGCGACATGAAGCTCTTCGGCTGCCGATGGTCCTTCAGAAATTTCCCGCTTAATCTTCCATCAGGTATACGCGCGGCTCTGCGATCTGCATTTCTATTAGCAAGGCCGATTGTGCGTGCGTGTGTGTATGAACGTGTACCGGTTCCCGCGTACGCGATGGGAGAGATAAGGAACGCGCGGGGGAGTCGTTCTTTATGGAGATGAGGAGCGGAGTTCCCTCTTTCCTCTTCGTACTGATGAGTTTTAATTTCGCGAGATGTACTTCGGAGGTGGAGCTTTTTTATTTTTCGATCGGTAAATCGGCCGGTGGACTGATAAATTGGGTTCGGCGCGATAACGAAGGCTGCTGTGTCTCGCGCGCATTTAAAATGCTAAGGAGACAAATCGCACGGCCGTTTCGCAAGGTTGACGAATGGCAGCAATAAGGGCGATATTAATTTTCGCGATTTGTCGATGCCGATTTCTGCCGGCTGCGCTCATTTCGCTCGGGGTTTTTGTTTTGGCGTTTTTCACGGCGCCGCGCGCTTCGTTTTTCCGCTAAACTGTTCCCACGTGACACCTGAAATCTCCGAACAATGAAGCGCGCGTACAAATGGACGAAGGGAAAAGACGAACACACGCGGGATTGTATCACGTCTTACGTGACGAGGCGAGTTACGAAAGGATTTGTCAGTGACAACTGCTGTTATTACTGCTTCGCCGTACTCATCTCTCATGTGATGTTTTCTTGTGCAGATTTTACGAAATGCACTTTGTGCAGTTCATTCTTTTTTTTTCAAGAACGTTCAGGTATTTTCCAACAAATTTTTTTTTGCGCTGGTAAAAGTCATTGCAGAGCGAAGTAAAAATTGAACGACGCTTTTTTAAATTCCAGCGATTTACTTGCAGTGACAATATCATTAGAAACATTTAGCAGCAATAAATTTAAACTACTAATGAAAGTCAGAAATAATTTATTCCTCGACAGTTTGCTTGACATTTGATATGCGATATTGTATCTTTTAAAATTGAAAGTTTGTATCTATTTTATTTTGCAACGGTGAAAGGAATTGGCGTTTATAATAAGCTGACCTTGTAACACTGCAAAATGTAATATTTCAAAATTACGCGCATAAAAAATTATCATATATTTTCCTTTGTCTTTTATTGAGTGTTTGTGTGTGATTTATTTAAAACTACCGGATTAGAAATCGATACTTTAGAAATTAGGCTTCTGCATTAAATCGTGAAAGTTGAATGGAAAATCAAGATCTGCTCATCTGTATCACGGTCTAATTAATCTATTGTATTCAAGGTCAACGTTACTCTTCTTGTTCAGCGTTCATATCTTTCATTGTTCTGTGTGGTACATACGATTGCAATAACATTTTTAAATCGTGCATAAAAATGTTTTAAAATACATAAAAAAATGATTTTAATGAAATTTTTAAACCGTAAATAATGAAGTAATGCATACAAATATTTTACACGTATTTTAAAAAATTTTCGAAATATCTTATTTTAAAAAAGTTTGTAATTTTCTGCTGAACATTGTTTAAATATTTTACATAAAAAGCATCGTTATTACTTCAAATTTTCGTGCATTAAAGCACTAACTCTTATTAAAATGTTATCTATCCGTTGGGTAATGATTTCATTAAAAATCTTAAAGTTTTATTAAAATTGACAAGTATGTTAAATCTCAAAGTTTTATAGTTAGAAACTTAATCCAAAGTTTCATTTTGTGTGTATCTTTAGTATTGTGTTTCAATATCAAGTTTTAACCATGTCTTTGGATAGCAGTTATTAAATTCGTTCCAAGTTAACCCATTTATAATTAAATACATTCTTCTCCATTAATTTCGCCTTCCGGACTTGACATTTTAACTCGCATTTTATTAAAACTAAAATTTTGTAGTGAAATGACCCCGCCGAACTTCTTCAATTTTTCACAAAGGAAAACATTTTCAATCATTACTTTTGTCAGGCTATTATTCATTTAACATTACCCTCGCCATTTCCAACTAATATTTAATTCTTTTACTGAATTTCTACAGAATAGATTTTTCAAAAGTTGCCTCTGTCAGTACAATATTTATTTATTTACTATACAATATGCAGGTTAAAAGCCTATTACATAAGAAGTATGGAGAAGAAAAAACTATATTTTAATACCTTTTTGAGGAATCGCCCTGCTTCATGCGCTGTAAACATTTCACTTACAAAAATTCTGTTCTGTAAAATTTTTTGCGCAACACCACTTTGCATAACAAACGCAAAAAAACACACTCACATTCTCTTATAAGTTAACCCAATTACAAATTTCAGCTGCATTATACATTGTGCTAAAAAGCATTCAAGTCCCACGCGTGAAATTTGAATCCCGTAGAGAGGGAAAACAATTTTTTCAGCCGTTCAATCGCTAATACTGCGCCAGGTAATCGATCTCCCCTCGTCGGCGGAAAAATTAAGCATATCTCTGTCAAGCCACAAAGGCTCGGTGTGTCAACATCGATTACGCAATCAATATACCCCGGGGTCGGGCGCCAGTCGCGGCGGCGGTGCGCTTGCGGCTCGCCTCGAAAAATAACGCGATCAAAGACGTAGCCTTTCAAAAAAGTAAAAAAAGAGGAAAGGAAAAAAATCGAAACGGGCAAAGTGCACGAGAGAGGAAAGAGCCGCCGCCGAGCCCTTTCATCCCCTGTGCCCGGGCGTTTCATCTCGAAATTTCTCGCTCGCAAAGGCCCTCCACGGGTAGCCGCGCGCGTAACTATCGTATCCTCCAAACGCGAAGCGCAATACCTATAGTCAATATTTCATCGGTAAAAATCCGATCGATTTTGTACTTGCGAATCTTACACGGACTGTGAGTGAATAAAATATTCAGTGTTTCGTTTGCGGATTCGCACTGAGAATCAATGAAAATTCACTTTTGCAGAGATAAAGGGCTGGTTACGCGTCAAGCTCGTTAAAAAGAACTCCATAAATATCGAGCAAACGGATCGTGGTATATATCGGCCGTGGATCGCAGATTCGCGCGGCGAAAGGGGGAGCGCCGGATGATACCACCGAGGCAGTGTCATCCGCCGAATGGCAAATGGCGCTTGCTGGGCTCTCGAAAATCGAGGTCAATGTGGGACCCGCACCGGCGATACTTGCTCACGCGCGCGGGGGCGGAAGGCGGAAGGGGGGGCTGGTACAGTACATCGGCAGAGGCCGCTGAAAGAAGACGCATACGTATATATATACCGGCGCGGGCCAGAGGGAGGAAGGCACGTTCGGACGAGAGAAAGACAGATAGACATCACGTTTAACTGTACAATGCACTCGACTAACAAGAAACAGTGAACAATCCGAAAAATCAGAACGTAGTAAAAAAAATCGCTCTATACGCAGAGAATGGTTCCATAAAAGTTGCGCTAAAAGTAGCGGAAAAAATTATCTGAATATATGCTTGTAAAAAATGCATTTTTTAGAAAATGTATAGATTTTTGGAGAAGCACATTCACATCACAAGAGGGAGAGAGAAATAGAGAGAGAGGAGAAGAGCTGGAGGGGGGGGGGCGAAGGACGTGCGCGCGTATCGCACCTACGGGTATGATCGACGTTCCGTGGAGCAGGCGCAGAAACCCGCGCCGCCTCCGCCCATCTTGGCTCTCCGCACCGGCCCCGCGGCGCGCATGCATTTCCCTCTTTCTCCGCGTGCACGGCCCGCCGTTGGGAGTATATCTTTCCTGCCGCGCGGCGGCGCGAGAACGAGCTGATCCCCTTATATGTATACATGTATATACAATATTACCCACGAGTGTGTTGTGCATATGTGTACATGTATATATATAAAGTGCGCCGGGCTGCCTATCGCGGGGGAGCGCGCATGTGCGTCGGCTCGTCGCACTCGATTTCCGGCGGGACTCCTTCCGACCCTATCCCCGCGCGATTATTATATTACTCGCCTCCGGGAGTCGCCGATGCGTTTAGCGTTTTATTCGAGTAGGAGAGAAACGAACTGATTAATGGCACGGCGGACCGCCTTGCCCCTCGCGCTCGCCGGATGAAGACAAAGCGACTGCGTGGGCGACAAATTGCCACTTCGATCTTGCGACGCGATGCTGCTGCATTTTTTTTTTTTCGATGCTCTTACTGTGCGTTCGGAGGCACTCGAGTCAAACGAGCAGCTCGTACCGACGTCGCGATTTGTCGGTGCAAATTCTACAATGATTGTTTGGTGAATTATACAAATTTTAGATATTTCTTGTATAGCGATGGTCTTCGGTAACGCGGGACTGAAAGGCAAGCGAAATGAGTATAACGGCGCTACTCGTGCTTTAGAGAGTGTTCCAGCCGTTTCATAAATCACTTCAACGTGAATTGCGGGCGCTCGTGCGGTAAAACAATACAAATCTCTTTTGTGAAATTAACGGCTATTAATGATACAACCTATATTAATCGTGATTTGATCTCGTAATTAACGATGTAAATTAATAAAAAGTTTGCTCGACGTAAAAAAAAAAGGAGCAGCAACATTAAACATGCCATTTGCAGCGCAATTCGCAAGGTTTTTTTCCGCTTCGAAATAAACAATGCAGCAGCCTAGCTGCACCGGTTGCAGGGGCACAAAGAAACGAAGCAGTTCCTTTTTAACAATTCCGCCCGTCGTTACAGACCAGACGCGTTTGTTTATGCAAAAGAAATAACGGCTGCGAGTCGTACGTCCGCTAAAAGTTTAACGACGTGTTGTTCACCGAGCGCCGCGGAGTAAGGAAGAGGACGTTATTCTTCCTCCCCATTGCCCCGCGGGCCGCTCACGGTATCCCCCCTTTCCCCTTCTCTAATTTCATCCTCTTTCTCGATTGCCGCGGCAGCGTCTCCTCGGCTTTATTTTACTCTCCCGCCAGGGCCCGTACGTGGGTTTTTCTAGTACGTGTAAGCGGATCGACAACAATGGCACCGCAATTCTTTTACGAGGGTAGGCTCTTTGCACTCGTGCTGATACACACTCGAGGTTACGGAGTCGGTAAATCACTTTTTAATGCACTTACCGGGTAGCGTGTGCCCTCTCGCATGCTCAATGATAGTATACATTAAATCGCGATTTCGTTGTGTGGAAATGAAATTAGCCTCTTGTCACGTCGTTGCGTTTCATATACGTTTGCTTATTAGCGGATAATGCAATAAATTAACGGTGATTTATAATGGAAATGCCAAGTACATTTTGCATATCAATTATTAATAAAATTAAAAAGACTGATGCGGGAGTAACTGTTTGGATTGAAAAATGATTGCGCTTTTTTGCAATGAAATGTTATAAATACCGAGTATTGATCATTTAATGATGAAATACCGTGGATTTCTATCGCGGAAGCAATTCATTTGAAGTCGGATCAAAAAAGGGAATTAGCTATTTTATTTTATTTTAAATCAAATTCTCCCGTTATGTTCCGTTTGATAAATAATTAAAATTTTTGTCAAGTTAATAATTTTTTAGAGATTGTGATCGTTCGTAGTAAAATTTATTCTATGCGTTTATGAAAAAGTTGCCTAAAAAGGAAATGTTGAAGTGCCCGTGAAATAATTAAAAAATTTTTTTAGGGTAATTTGATGTACAAAAACAAACGATCTTTGACTAGATTTAAAAGGCTATTTCGGAAGATTCTTAGGAAATATTTGTTGAGAAATGCCGCTAAATTTTCTTTTTTTTTTACAAGAAAAAAGAAGATTCCTCAATTTTATTGATTAGATTTTAAACATCGTGTTATAAGTTTTGCGTTTGAATGTAAAATTATCTACTTTTATAATCTCACGGTTTTTTGGTAAATAATTTATCACAACCCGAAATAATCTACCGACAATGAATAGCCAATGCCATATTTATGTTGGGTCAAATAGATTATGAATTTGTCACACTTAGCACATACCTAGTTACAATTATTTCATAATTATTTGTCATCCCAAAATGCAATGACGGAGATAATGATCGTTATAGAAATATTGTGCCATTCCTTCAATTTCGTTCGGTAATTGGGCAACGTTACTACCGTTTAACATCAAATCTCATAATTGCGAGGTTGAGAAAGCATAATTTGCTGATTTCGTCTGGAAATCATTGAGCAAATGGCTTCTTTAATTGTTCGAAATCCTCATTTTTGATTTGTAAATCCCCAGTAAGTTTTTACGAAGGGATAAATTGAGGTTTAGAAATTGTTTAATTTTTAGACGATATAGGTATTCTTTATAAAAATTGAAAGTTTGTTTTAAGCTTTTAAATATTATAATTAAATACCCACTTAACTGCTACGATTTTCGTTTATCTAAATTGTTGTTTTTATTTTCAGTTGACTCTTACAATAAACACAAATCGACCATGAACAATCATTGCTTTTAAAGGTGCAACATCGCGAGAAGATTTTCCTTTAATTTTCTCTCGCAGCTGCAAATGAAATGTAAAAATCAATACTTTAAGCGCACTGAATTCTTAACGTCGCATTTGAATAATGGAAAGCTAAAAGCTTTCATTAGAACAGAAAGTTAAGCAAAGTCATCGCGGCCCCAAAATCAACTTAGAAGAAAAAAAAAAGAATAAAGGAAATCCTGCATACATCCATCCTAAAAGCACAATCAGTTTTCATTTTCCCCCGACAAACTAAATTGACTAAACAAATTCCCAAAAAAAAGAACACAGCCGGCGATACGCACACAGTTTTTTTTCAAAAGTTCGATCGAAAATCAATATACACTCGTCCAAGTGACCTTTCCAACCGGAAAAAAGTCGCGAAGAAATTCACTGTACGCGCGCGGAGCATCGAACAACAACCCACCACCGGAATTCTGGTTTAACCCGCTTTTTTTTTTCTCTCGCGGAAACGGCCAATAAAGCACAATGGACCGCTCGGTAGACGAAGCAGAATATAAACGGTGACGCGCGATAAAAATGTAATAGCCCCCTCGTCGTCGTCGCGCATCGGTGTGTTCCGCGCTGTGCGCACCCACACGCGCGAGCGCCGCACACACCACTCGAGAAGCTCCTCGGCATTCTGTGTAGGTAGAAGCGCGGAAAGTAATTATCACCGGGCGCCCACGCGCTCGAGCGAGAAGAAAGAAAAGTCTTCAGGGATATAAAAGCGACGAAGAGAGAGGCAGAGGGAGAGAGGAGGCAGCCTCTTTCTGGGATGCGCGCGGTATATACACAGCGGAGTTACGTAAAGCGGCGTCGGTATTAAGAAAGGTGGGCCGGCTGCTCGCGCGGCATGCCGACGAGATGATGGAACGCCGAGCGCGAGGACGCTTCTGAATAAAGAGAAAGGGATGCGTCCTTCTCCGCGTCGCGGGGGACGACGGCTCTCGTCTGTGTGCAGCGCGAAGACAGCGGGGAACGGAGCGGAGAGGGTCCGCGAGCGATCGCCGTGCGGTGAAAGTAAAATTTTCGCTCGCTCCGGAGGAGGCGATTTTAATATTGATTGGGGAAAACATTTTTGCCTTGCCGGATGCCCCTTTTTGCCGGCGGAGAAAGCCCCTCTGATAAAGGAAGCGTTGAAAGAACTTTTGACCCTTTTTTTTCACGGGGAACGTTTACGACCGCCCTGTACACGTCGCGGCAAAAGAAAGAGGTGCGTGACGTTGCGGAAAAATTTACTGTCGTTTCTTCGATTTGCGATGTAAGGTTTCTCGTTGAAGGGGGAATGTTATTGGTTTTTATTCGAGAAATCGAGTGTTAAATTGAATAAAATTTACGTAATTCGTAAGGCACTGTGACTAAATGGATTTGGAGTGGAAAGAGGAGAAAAAGTTTTTAGCAGTAAACGACTAGCAATAAGCTGTTTGCATCATTACTATTAATTTAGCAATTAATTGTACGTTTTAATTAAGTTTAGCTTAATTCACTTTAGTAAAGTTGGTTTTTTTAAACATCTTTACATTTTCATTTTACCGCTATAATGTACATTATTATTCATCTGTCGCATAATGTACATTTTTCAAGAGACGATGTCCTTTGTTTAATGGATAGCAGGCTTGATACGTTCATTACGGTTATACTCTCAGAAGATTAGTCATCCTCTGTCCCAGTCTCTCGTCTTGCCAGAGAAGGACGCAAATTTGACAAGAAACGAGGTTAAAATTCGAACAATAAACGATTCACGGAAAAAAGAAGAGGAAGACAGGAGAGGCTGCGGGAACGATTAAAAATGAAGAACAGTGCAGTACGTAGACAGCGGCTTAGCGGAGGAGCTCCGCGCGCGCTGGCAGATCTGACATTCTGTGTGATGACAACGATGAGACTCAGCAGTTTGAGCATACCGCGCTGGAGATGTGGGCGAGTGAGCGAGAGAGAGAGAGAGAGAGAGAGAGAGAGAGAGAGAGAGAGAGAGAGAGAGAGAGAGAGCCGGAGGCTGGAAGAAGCGAGCGCGAGCGAGACAAAGGGAGAGAGAGAGGGCGAGCCTTCATCCCGGTGAGCGCTATTATCGGCGTTCCTGAAACTCGATGTACGGAAGATTAGCGGCAGTGGTGCAGCAGCGCTCGCTCACGATTAGCGCACAAGGTTCCTCTAGAGAGCGAGACAGCTAGAGGAGAGCGAGAGAGAGAGAGAGAGAGAGAGAGACGGATGGAGGAGGCTGCCAGTTTGGCTTTAATCCGTTTATACTCCCTCTTCCTCCCTCGTACTCATGGAAAACTCCATTTTGAGATTTCCCTACTTACCCCAGCTTCCTTCCTCTATCCCCAACGCGTGCGTGCAGTGTTTCGGTGCTTTTGATTTAGTATACGTCGACGGTACTTAAGAGGATTTCATGCGCTATTTTCCATTCGCTGTCTTTCGCTAATTGTTAATACTCTTCACTTCGTGTTATTCTCGTCTTACTTCCAATTACTACGCGTGAGCAGTAAACGGAATTTACATCTCCTTTGTTTAATTAATTTAGAAAATGTATGTTCATTATTGCAGTAGCTGTGATTATTTGAAGCTTAATATCGCAAGTACAGGACTTTTTGTCTTCGATAATTGTTAAGTATGCAGCTGTTTTTATTCAAGTGCATTAATGAAAATATATTACACAACGCATTCTGCAAGATAATTTAATGTAAGCATTTACTTTCATTTTGCACAACTTAGTTTGCTTTTTAAATTAATTCATTCATAATTTAAAAAGCCTTACTTACCTTTTCCGATAAATTTCTTCATCTTAAAATATTCTTTTCTGATAAAGTATTCTAGGGAAGCGAGAGCTTTAGGAGAGATTGTTAAAAGGTATACCTGCAAAGTTTGTTTCATATTTCTCAGCACATTGTAAAATTAATTTGTTACTTGAATAAGCAATGCTAAAAGATTTTTAATTAAACAAGAGAATTTAACATATTTTTATAAAAAAAAAATCTCCAAACTGAAATTACAAAAATAATTTTAATTATCCATTTCTAAAATAATCTGCAACACACTCGCCAATTTTTTCATTAGCATATAACGGATCAATCTGATAAAAAGCATTTCTCCATAAATATGTTCAATTGGAATCAGATGATGCGATGTAATTTAATTACGAAGATTGCAAAAGTTGATTTCTTTGAAGTTTGCCGCTGCAGCGAAACTGAAAAAAAATGCAACGTTCATTAGAAAAGAATCCAATAGTGCATAAACACTTCAATCTTTAGGAAAAATTTTATTCCCAGTACGATGTCAAATAGTTAATTAACGTAAATCTTTCTATCCGCAGGTGCAGATACTTTAGAAGTGAATCATTTTGAAGTGTAAACATTTTCATTATCTATGAAAATGATTACACGTTAACTGAAGTTCCATTTAGCAAAAGAAGCGGTTTTAAAATAACCAAATCCGCAGCAAGCGTTTCGACTGTGAAACTGCAGTATTTAATGTATCGCAGTTAGCCACGGCAAACTCAATTACAACGAAAGTTAATAATTAATATCTCGTTAATCAACGTAGCTATATCGAGGAATTTAAATGTTCAATCAAACGCGGCCAGACTACCAACGCAAATAAATCCACTCCACTTACATTTATAAAATTCACAAATGCCTATCAAATCGACAATGCAAACTCGTATTTTCTCGCCTCGTTGAAGATTGAAGAGCCTTGCATAATTGCGCAATACCCGTGTATTTAAAAGAAACGCGTATTAAAACACACGCGCGCACACACGTAAACACAGATAGACATAATAACGCTACAGAGGGAGAGTTATACAGAGAAGCAACGAGGAAACGCAAAGGGCGCGTTTATTAATAGGTCGAGCATCGGCGCAATTACGAATTCAACGGAGTAAGTACATCGCGCATTTAATTGCGATAAATGCATCCTCGAGAGAGATGCGCCGAGGCGAGAGCGCCGTTCTCCGCGCGAGGAGCGCGCGTGCAGCCGGCGCGCAGGTGCACACACCTCTTTACGGGACGCCCCGGGCGCTCCTTCGCTTTAAATCATTGAGCGGCGGCCGAACAACAAACGCGCTGCTTTCGCCTCCTGTTATCGATCATTATGCAGCGTTACGGAGGCGGAGATTGGCCCGTATCCCTCGCTCCGCGGCGCTGCTCCGACCTCCGCCTTCGCGAGTAAAAATCGGAGCTGCTCTCGTTACGAGAAAGAGCGAAAAAGTAGACACTCGATTCGAGAGAAAATTGAACAGGTGAGGGTCTCGGAGTTGGGGATCGCGGATTTAGTTGTAACTGCACTGAGAGAAAATTTTTAATAAAATATACTAGTTTTTGTAAAAATTATTAAAACATTTCTCTCAATGTGTGAAAAATGCATTTGTGTAAATTGAAAGTAACATAATTTAATTAATTTTATTTATTTTTTTTCTTCGATTTACTAATTTTACTAATTTACTAATTAAGAGATTGATCAGATTTTCCATTTATTTCGGATGGTTTTTGATTGCGTAGCGGGAAGTTTTGAGTACGGACTGTCTTGCTGTACCCGGGTATTATCTACTGAAATTTTCATTGCGCAGCATTTGTCTTGTCTACCATTGAAAAGTGTCACTTATTTTTGAAGGATTGTTTTAATTTAATTTTATATTTACAATTTATAAAGTTTGATACGTCATTTGCAATACTAATAAGAAAAGTAAGTCTACCTTAATTAAAGTAACAAAATTTAATTAATTTTAAGGCTTTATTTATTTTTTTCTTCGATTTACTAATTTTAAGGTATTGCTGACGTTTATCTTTGATCATTGATAATGAGATGTGCTTTACTGACGAAAACGAGATGAGTGACATGTGTTGTTTAATTTTTAGGAGGTTCGGAGTGCGTCGCGACGAATGAATATTTTACATGTTGTGAAATGGATACGTTAATTAATGCGAATGCGTGTACTTTGTTATTATTCATTATTTTTGAGATTTATTAGTTTTTGGATAATTTGTGCGTTGGGAAATTTGCAAGTGCTGTTGTTGATGGAGTGCTCGTTTAATATTATGTGACTGTTTGCCAAGTATTATTAATAATTGAAAATACTCGAAATTGAATTCTTGGAAAATAATAACCATCATTTATTTGTGAAACAATGCATTATTGACAAATTTCAATAAAAGAAGATTTTAATTGTGTAAAATTTTATACTAACGCGTTCACTTGGAGTTATAAAAAATAATCTCATAATTTTTGAAACGTGTATTTAACACTGAATATTTAACTATAGAACATGAAATAAAAAACTAGCAATTATGAAGTCTAGCAGATTCCGATGACATCGAGTATTTTTTTTGTAATCTTAACATTTACCCACGCATTCAGTTCGCTTGTATGCTTTTTTCTTTGCACATAATGCTTCCTTCGTGTCGCACGCAATACCATTGCATTGTCCTGCTGCATTCGCGAGTCACATTTCACTCACGCATTATTTATAATGCAAAATGAAAAATATTCCAACAATATACACGTACAAATTCTGATGTTAATCTTTGGTGAAGTAGCCTCGCGTTTTTTTTTTCAATGCAAATATATTTTATCCGCATAAAATTTAAAGCATTACTTTATTATTTTTCGGGTAATGCGTTTAGCTAGATTCAACATAGTCGAGCTATTGAATTTTTTCGTAAAATAGATTTAACGGTATGATAACGCTGTTTCTATTTTATAACATTATTTCACTTCGGGCGTTAAATATTCTATGCGATATTTAGCGTCCGTAATTCCATATATGCACTTCAAATTGCTTTTCTGTTAGTAGAATTAATGAAACTAAATAATCTTCATTATTCAATAGGCAGGTATATCCACTCTATTAAATGACATGTACGCGTATATTGAAGTTAGGATTAAGGTTCTATATTTTGCACCGCATGTATTCAAAATTGTATTTAAAGTTAAATGGGTCAAATTGGTTCTAATGCACCAAATGTACCATATATCTTTTACAAATCGTAATGATTATTAGAAGACTTTATACTAGTTTAGAATTAATCGTGACTATTCACACGCATATACAAGTGAAGTTTCACTTATTCAGCTTTGAAGACTGAATTGAAAAACACAAAAATAATCTACTCTTTAAAAATTGGATAATACGCTAAATCGGCTGGAGCGAATTATTTTCATTTTTATTCTACAGATAGTTCACTAAAAGGCATAATTAAGTAAATTCTAATAGAATATTACTAGAGTTAATTAGAGTCGAATTTCACTCCAGCAAGAAAGTTACACTATCGAGCAGAAGTTTCGCAGCGCGGAACTAAAAACTTTTTTGCACAAGTGTCAATCTTCGCTCATCCAACTTCATAAGCTTAATCACAAACTGCAAACATAATCCACCCTTTAAATTACGAGAGACACGTACCTCATTCGTCGCTATCGAGCGTAAAATTCGCACCGCGGCAGCAACAATTTTTCGCAATCTCGCGCCTATCCGAAAGCGGGTTTCCGGCGCGCATTCATCGCGCATCGAGACGGGTCCGGAAAGGGACAGCGCCGAAAGGGGAGCGGGCGAGGGTTGCCCGCCGCAAAAGCCCGGGAAGAATGGCTCAACGGGAGCGGCAAAAGCAATCCGTCCCCCTCGTCGCACCGGAGTCGATTCGGCTGTGCAGGCATCGCGCGGAAAACTCGCGCCTCCTCTCGATCGCGACGGCGCGTCCCCTTCCGCCCGGTAAATATGTTCTCCCGAATTTCCCTCGATGCGAGCTCTGCCTCCCTCCCACTGCAGGCGCCACAATGGATTGCGCAACGACGCGGGTCGGGCGCGCGCTTTTGTGCCGAATTCCGTTCTCGCGCGAAGGTGAAACTCTCGGCGACGGTTTGCTCGCCTGCCCCCCCTTCTGCCGTCGCTACTGTACCTACGCGACGGCTCTCTTTTTGCATATTCCGCGGCGCGCGGCTTCGCCAGATGTTTTCGTGGGCTCGGCTCCGCCGCAATTTGCGTCGCCGCCAAAGCGGCAGCCCGCGTTTTTGCAATTACGAAAATCTGCCGGGAATGCGAGGAGCGCGGACTGATGACAAAAGAAAAGCCGGTGCCGCGCGCACGACAGACCTTGCACAAAGCGAGCCGTTGTTTATTTACTTATTTTTTTTTTAATTAAAATTTACTATTTCAAAGGTGAATGCATTCCAGCTTTGCGGGCGCTCGTTTCTAGTTATTGGAAATGAACGAAAAAATTTTTTCGAAAGGCCTTTATGAAATTTACAACGCGATCGTTTCGCAACTTTAATCAAGAATGCGCGTTTTTTTTTAAAAAGTTTATTCAAATGTGAACTGCGGTTTGTCGAGCGAGTGCACGGAGAGAAATGAGCGTACGTTTGCGCGTCAGTAGTAACAGACAGTCCGACCCGAGCGTCTGTTACTACTAATTATTAGACGCGCGCGCGATGCATTGTTCGGCCGCGTTCCAGGCTACGCGCCAATTACATTTTTTCCAGTCCCTTCGATCGGAATGAAAGAGTTCAATTTTCCCGCGATGTGCACGATTCCATTTTACACGTGGCGCGGCCTTGGGCGCCTCCATTTCCTTACTTTTACTCGGCTCGCGTTCGTTTTTATTTGCGATTGCGCCACACACCGTCGACCTTACAAAAAAAAAAAACAAGCTCCAGATAAAAATCTCCGTAAATTCGATCCGAATTTCAAAATTTCGCGCCGCTCCGACCGTCGAAATTTCGATTGTTACGCTTCAAAAAAAAGGCCATAAACTAGCCTCGTACACACGTCGCGAAAAAAGGCGAACTTTTTCAATTAACCGAGCGAGAATCGTTTAGCGCGCACCGCCGGCGGCGAGACACGCCGCGAAATTGGAGCGGCCGGCGGATTTTCAAGAACTGAAATAAAATTAAAGAGAGAAAAAGCAGGTGAACGCACGCGCAGGCACGTCGCTGACTGCATTATACAGGGGGGGGCCCGGCGCACAATGTCAACGTCGATAAAATAGAATTTTAAATGTCGAGCCGGGCGAAAGCTCGCTTGCACCTGAGCGCGCGCCGATAGCCAGCCTTGGACGCGAGCCAGCCGCTCTCTCGGATTCGCCGTTTGTAATTAAGCGTGATTTGTTGCGTTTGCGCTGCGCCGCTCGTACTTATAGGCGCTCGGTCCCCCGGCTGGAGTGCACACACACAGATACACGGACGGGTGAAATTTCCTTGGCCCCCGTGTATACGTACGCGCGTCGACGGATGCATAAAAAAAAATAGCGGGCTCACGTGCGGCGAAAATAAATTGAGTCGAGCCGCTGGGGATATAGTGGGACTTTTGGACGCCCCGCGCCGGGTACCGTTACACAATTGAAGGAGTATTAAGAGCTCCGGAAATAACGACGACGGCCCGTCGCGTTGATTAAGAGATTCATCGGATTTTCCGTTTCTTTCGGATGGTTTTTGATTGCGTAGCGGGAAGTTTTGAGCGCGGACTGTCTTGCAGTACCCGGGTATTATCTACTGAAATTTTCATTGCGCGGCATTTGTCTTGTCTAACATTGAAAAGTGTCGCTTTATTTTTGAAGGATTGTTTTAATTTAATTTAATATCTACAATTTGTAAAGTTTGATACGTCATTTGTAATACCGATAAGAGAAGCAAGTCTACCTTCAAAAGGTAAAAGCTTTCAAGTGTACCTTGTGGTATCGCAAGAGTTTTGTACGCAGTACAAGTTTTTTTTTCTCATTGCGATTAATTAGAAAATGCAAGTCCATTATCGGATTTCTTTGCAAAAAGAAGTATGCTTTAAAATTTTGTTATTTAACGAATAGATCCAATCGTCATTAGTGGTTCGTCGATTAATGACGTTAGATTACTTGTAATTACTCTCTGACGCCGCCTGACGTAACGCTATTTTTTCATGCGAGGAAAATTGTTTCTTTGATTCCATGATAATGCATTAACAATGGACGGTCAATCTTTTATTTTTTTAATTACCTTATCACAATCGTTTTATAATGCACTTCTGATAATTACCCTAATCAAGACGATTGACTTAAAATTGGACGGTTTTTATGCCGACAGATAAAGCTTGTAAATAATCAATTTCTTGTAATCAATTTTTCTTTTTAAATTGCAGAGGATGACATATTTTTAATGGAGAACGTCACTTTAATCGCCGCAAAATTGATTTCCCTTTAAATAATTAATCGTCGCAATTTATAAATTCGCGCGCTTCTATCGACATCATTTTCAAATTTAGACGTTACAGGCGTACAATACCTTTCACCTTTATCCTTATTTGTGTTCATTTTTCTGTTTCAGGTGAGTTTCAGCCGCGTATTTTCAAGAACGAACATTCGAAATTGCGTAAGTAACCCAAAATAAATTGAAGCGTTTCAATCGAAATAAAAATGGGTTTCTTAATTTTCCAACGCCAAATGAGTTCCATTAGAAATCGTCAAATTATCGTCAAAGCGGCAAAAAGATCGCGACCTCAGTAGGAAAAAGTCTCTTTCCAAATGCATCAAGCTTTCACCGTTGCATTCCCTTTGCTTTCGAGCCAAAAGCGTAATTAAACCCGATTTATTTATTACCCTCCCTTCGCTCGATGCGGCTTGCACATTTTTTGAAAAATGGCCCACCTCTTATCGGCGCCTCGAATCCACCGAACGCGCTCGTTCCGTAACATCGCGATAATCCGCGGCTCTACTAAATAAATCATCCTCCCCCCTCCTCTTTACCTCTGATAAAAGATTTCCCGCCTCTCTCCTTCCACACAAAGAAACAAAAAAAAAACCGCACAAAATCCTCGACAAAAAAAAATGCTAACCTCCGGCCTACTGTACCGGGAGAGCATGAGGCGCGAGAGGTGGAGAGGCGCCATTAACGATGCGGCTCACCTTCCTCGGCGCTGCGTCCCCTCCCGCTCGCCGGCCCCGTCGTCTCTCTCTGTCCCCCCTGCCTCTTTCGTCGGCTGGGCCCGTCGCTCGGGCCTCGGCGAGCGAAAGGCCAGCGGCTCGGCGGCCGCCGCGGAAAGGCAGTCTGCTCGAAGTCGGCGTTCGCGGCGCTCGTGCGTGCACGCGCCACACGGTACCCACGCACACAGAGCGACGCGTACACACGGCCCGATACCCGCGGCGGATACATCGGCCGTCAGCTGAGCGAGGAAGAGGCCGCCAGGCCGAGGTTGCGAAACCTTTACCGTTATGCGTTGAATCGCTGCTGGCTGGCGCGCGACTTTTCGGCGGTGTGTGCGCGCCCTGCGCTCGCTGCATCCGCGGCCGGGGAAGGACTGTACACGTCACTCGGATGAAGAGGGAGAGAGAGAAGGAGAGAGAGAAGGAGCCCGCGGGACTTGTGAAATTGAGTGCGCGACGAGCGCGGCCGGTGTGTCGTAACGAAATTCGATACGTTTTTTTTTTGCGCCGCGTCGATGCGCCTACGTGCTTGCGTGGGCCGCGGGTGTACGTACGCTACGGCTCGGCGAAATTTTTGCCGGGAGAAAGCGCGGAGGTGAGCATCGGAGAAAATAGCCGCGAGTGTGTGCGCGGGTGTATACGTGTACTGTGCGCGCGCGAAGGATTTCTAATGCCTGAGGTCGCCGATCGGTTTTGGGCGTGTCCTTGAATAAAAAAAGAAGGAGCACGTACTCGGGTGCACAGCCGGAAAAGCCGGTGTAAAATTTCCCCGGGCGACGCACACACACACCGTTCCACCGAGAGACCCGCAAGAAGGAGGCTGAAAAAGTCTCGGTCTCCTTCTCCCGCTGTGTACAGCACCTAGAGTACAAAAAAAAAAAAAAAAATTTATAAAAAGAGCGCCTTTCACGCATCCCGCGCGCGGGGGCCCCCGAGGTCGCACATCGCTGCCTCTCGGCTCGCGTGTGTACGTATCGAAACGCGCCCGGTGAAAAAGAGAAAGTCGAAGGAGGCCGGGAGTGCACCGCGCGGGAGAGACGGGGCTGCGCTGGTCGCGCGCGCGCCTTTGACGGCGAGAATATAAGTGCATCGGACGGCCGGGAAGATGATGGTGCTAACGGCGCTGAAGCAGGTCGCGACCGCGGCCACCAACGCCGTGCACTCGGCGACGGGCGGCGGGAGCTCCGGACACCATCACCACGGCGCCGCTGCCGCCTCCTCCGGTACGTTTGCTATTCAAATGGATTCCGCTCTGTGTGGCACGTGTGTGCACGCGAGAGGCGCCGTGTGTGCGTATACCGGTGCGCCTCGCTGTGTACACGATTCGAGGCCCCTTTTTATTATAACTTTATTTCTCGCGGTTTTAGTCGGGCCATTTGGGGGGAGGGGGGCGCATTTCGCAATATGTTAATGTTGCACCTTTTTACGAGAGGCGGCGGGCGCTCGTAGCGCTGCTAATAGCCTGAGTCCAGTTTTTGCGGCTGCGATTCTTAAATACAGCGCGATCTGGTTGCTCCAATCACTCTCTGGTCTATATTCGCGCGCTAGATTTTACCCGCGTATATTGCAATCTTTATGACAAGACACGTTATAAAAATGTTGTAATATAAATGTATTCGGTGAAATAGCCACTGTTTTTATTCGGGAGCGGTGCTGCCTTTTTCCATTATTTGCCGAGGAAACTTTACTGGTTGCCCAAGTGAATATTATTTTAAATAACGATTATTTGAGATTCTGGTAAACTTGTTCAACATTTAGTGAAAATGTGTTAATGCCGGTGCTTTGAGTGCACAGGTGATTATTTTCTTTTGTAAAGTTTTAATTTATAATTATTGTTGAATTTTTTGTTCGTTTGTTGTAATTGCAAGTGTTGATGTATTAAACTTAAGATTTTGCGTGCGTATTTTAATATTGGTCCTAAAAATTGGAAACATTTTTTCCACATCTAGTTAATCGAAAGGTATCCTTGTCGAAGCTGAATAACAAGTTTCAAGCCAGTTGGGAACTAATTATTGAAAAAATCACTTAAATGTTTAGTCAAACTTGCTAATTTCTGAACTCTAGAAGGAACTACAAATAACACGTAATTAATTTAGTTAACTTTTACTAAAAGTTGAGAAATGTTGATCGTTGTTTACAATCAATCGGTATAAATTTTATATCCAATTACTTTAAAAACTTTTTACTGCACGATTTTAGTTTTCATTATATTATATCAAAGAAATATAGTATGTAGTAGTACGTAGTAGATGGAATAACGTCTAAAATTTTATAAATTAATATTTCTTTTACTCCTACTTTATTCCTTATAAATATTGTTTGGTTATTATAAAACCAGTGAAATAAATATTTGATTTAAAGAGTATGAAATGAAAAATACACTCATAAATACAAAATCATTAAATTCGCTTGTTGTTCTTCTATACCAGTATCATAATACCAATTGCACAATAACATTAAATAAAAATATAAACTGATAAAAATATAAACTCAGTTCTCGATGAAGTGAAAAAGAAATTTGATGCAAATTAATGTAAACTTTATCGTTTCCGCAATTTTAAACTTATAAAAACTTTTCTCATTTATTGAGATAAAATTCTAGTAAAAATAGTAAAAATTATTAAGTATAGTATGGAAAAGTGTACACAGACTGACATTGCGGTGAAAAATTACTATACGATACAGTAAAATTTTCTATAATGTTCTATAAGTATAAATTATTCTAGACGCTACTGTAAATTTTTACTAGAAAACATGATAGTAATCATTCTAAATTTTTGATAAATTTCATGTCAGAGTACAAAAAAAACTGAAAAAAAAAACACCACCCCCGTAATCCAGCCATCAAGGCCGCGGGATCTATACCCTCGGGAGCCGCTGCGTGCGTTTTAAGCGGCAGTGGGACAGCGTATACAGCGTGCGCGGGTCGTAATGGTGTCGCGCTGGCGCGCGGAGTTATTTGTCACCGCGGGGGCCGGCTTAGCTCCGCTCGAGCTGCCATTGCGCAAGGCCGCGCTGATTAAAGGCTTACGCCAGGCTGCTGCTGCGCCGCGTATCTGCCGGCCCGTTTCAATGGCCCGCAGGGCCGAACGCAGTCGCCGCGCGCGTATGAATCGCTCGCGGAAAGGGTCGGAGCGGGTCAAGGAGCGGAGCGATTCGGGAACTTTGGGGCTATGCGCGCCTCTTTCATGTCGGATGGCGCCCCGGGGTCCCTCGCCGGATATAATGCCGTAAACAGAGTTTCGCGAGGGTTGAATCGAGTTATTGTTGATTTGAACTTCGCGCTTCCCTCTCGCGCGGGGTGGCGTTTGCGCGAGCGCTGTAAAAGGGAGCGCCTTGCATTTGAATGGTTTGTTTGTGCGCGCGTGTGTTTTTTTTTTTATAATGTAATGGTTGGTTATTTTAACGATTTGTTTGTTTTGATGAGTTTACTTTGTTATTGGATTATTGCATAAATACATGTATAATCCTAATAAAACTTCGGGTAAGCGTGAAATTCATTGATGGCATGATATGCTCAACGAATTTGAACAAGAGAATGAAAACATAAAATAATAGTTGAATTCTTTGCTTCTATTATAACACTCGAATTTCCATGATGAAATTTTGATTACCTATTAACGAAGTTTTTAAGTGCATCACTTGTTCGAAAATTTCAATATAAAAATTTTACTGCAATCGTGAGTTCAAGATTTATACGAAAACTTTCTTTTATTACCAATAAATTGCTTAAAATCAATCATCTATTACATATTTGTATGTTTTATTCAAAATTTTTGTTTTACAAGAACAAATGTCTTCATACGTGAAAAATAAATTTTAATTTTTTAACCCAAAATTTATCAGGTAGAATAGAAATAGAATAAGGTAGAAAAAATTGAATAAAATAAAATAACTATAAAAATAAAAAGAACAAAGGGACAAGTGAAATCCGAGTAAAAATCACCGAAATGCATTATTAACAAAAAAATCCAATTAAAAAATAAAAACCGCACCACAAAAAGCGCACCTTCAATAACCTTAATCTTAATCCCAACATCTCGAATTACCCAAGGGTCAATTTGGAATTAAAACCGGAGCCCGCCGCCGCGCGGCAATCGCGAAAAATCTCGGAAATTTCGTATTCCAGCGCTAAGTGCGCGCGGCCGGGGCTCGATCGGCGCCGCCTCCAAATGGGAGCAGCGATCAGTTAAAGCCGAGCGTCACGGAGCGATCCCGTGGCAAATAGCGTAAATCGAAGCGGAGCGAAAAGTCCCGGTGGCCCGGCTGCAGCGCGGCCCGACAAAGGTGTGCAGCGCGCGGCTCGTAACACCCGAGCGGGCACGATCGAAGCTCTGCGGCTTGCGGGGCCGATCGACGGATTCCGCGGAGCGTGGCGGAGGATCCGGGCGTCTTGTTGCGCGGTCCCCGCGACTCCATTTGCGCAAGCCGGCGCTGTCGAGGACGATTAATGCGCGACCCGTGCCGAGGGGGAGACTCGCGCGTTTGCGGCCTGATGCCTCGACGTGAGGAATCGAGCGAGCCCCGCGTTTGATGTATGGCGATGACTGAGCCGCTTCTGTAATGAGCGAACCTACACCTACAACCGCCGCAAGTACGGACGCGACTTTGACGTGTACCTCGGGCTAGCGGTCTAAGTGATATTTGTCACCTGAGGAGAGGAGATCATTTGCGCGCTGAGAAAAAGTGGGTTGAGATCAATTCATAGTTTTCGAGGGAGGAGGGTAGCCACGCGATCTGGAAACAATTTTTACCAAACTTTTTTTCGTTACTAGAAAAATTCAACGTGCCTTTGCGTGCTCGTGTTTCTTGAAGCGAAGTTATATTTACTGTGGAGCTAGAAAATTCGTACGAAAACTTTGGCATCATGCAACCGCGTATACTCATGAACTAATCAAATTGCATTTTTAAATGCTTTACAACATCCTGCCATCGTTTTTTTAAAAGATGATTCATAATAGGCTGTAATATTTCGTAAGAGGAATAGCAATAATTATTGAACAGTATACTCATTTTCCCTAAAAGCTTACATATGATCAAGTAGGTCGATCCATTAATAGAAAAATAGTAATTTTTTTAACCCATTTTTCTCAGTTCACCTGTACACTTATTTTTTGTGGAAAATTCTGTGGTTCTCTTATGTGTAAAAGTGAATATAACTTGATTTTTTAACTACGTGGTATGGAGTAACGCGCGAAAGAATTTGAAATATTTTACGATCACCAAGGTTTACTTATCGAGCAGGTCGATGTTTTAATTATATCGATTACAATTAGCGCATCGGTGCATGCGGTTCAAATCCAATAATAGTTCCCCCGAGTGCATTTATAACAGCAATAGGGCATTGTTCGACTATTCCAAATAATTCAGTAGCCACCCCAGTAAAACGTAAGTTAAATTACCGGTTGCGGTAAAAATAATGTGCTTGTAAATTTTTACAGTTATCTGTTACGACTGACACTGTCGAAGAGAGTTACTGTAATTCGCGTACCTTCGTTATCGAGATGCTCCATTTTTTTCGCTCCTTTCGCTTGCAATAAAAGCGTCGGAATTTTAAATAAAATTATTTTTATATGGGCCATATTTCTTTTTGCCTGACTAAATCGACAGAATTTAATCGCTCGCATCTTGTATCCTTTGTGTTGTATCAATTTGTTTGAAATAAATAATAAAAACAAATATTGTTAGTGCAGCGATTTGTTAAATGTTTAAAGTCAAACTGAAAGTTTTTCCATTCGTATCTTTTATGTGCTGTTATAGTTGCTAGAAATAATACTGTGCAATACTAATAATCGTTAAATTGAAACTTTTTTATACACCGGTAAAATTCTTTTTACAATGAACGGTTTTACCTTTAAAAGAAGAATAATTATGCACTCTAATTTGGATAATGTAACGAAAATTTGGTCTGGGTATCTTGATTTTATTGGGGTGGGAATATACAATAGAAACTTTTTCATTTCCGAGAATACAAAACCAACATTTACGTTTTCATATCTGCACTTTTTGTAATACCTGTTTTTATTTCATTTTTAGAAAAAACTAAGCGAAATTGCAACCTGCTACGTATACTTTATTAATACCTTTCCATATTGGGAATACAAAAACAATTGTCTGTGGGAAATAATTTTTACAGACTTTGTTAAGAGCTTTTTTTTTCTAATTATAAAAAGCAACTTTTATATAATAAAACAATCCATATTTTGTATCTCGATCATTTGCTTTTTTAATTATAAAATAAAAGTATCATTCACATCTAAAAAAATCATTAAAGTAAGCTTGAAATAGCACGGATAAAATTCAAATTAAAGAAAAAACGAAATGAACAATTGACCGAATCCGTCGAGATAATTAAAGATTTTCCGAGAAATGCGACTTTACTTCCACCTTCTCGAGTATCTTGCGAACCCCAGTAACTAAGAACTACCCCTAAAAAAGAATTACGCTTCCCTCGTATCATCCGCAAGCTCTAAACTCCAAAAACACATAAAAACAATTTTGCGCCGCGCTATAAACCCGCAGCGTTGCAGTCCTCGCGCTTCCTCGGCAGTAAAGCCCCGACCGCGCGGACGTGCGGACGCGACTCCGCGGCGCGTTACAATTTCCGCGGCGGGTATCAAATCGCACGTACGGGGGAGAGCCGATCCCGCGGAGAGTCCGCGCCGTAAATCAGTTGGCGCGTGCCGCGCGAGCGCCGAATTCAATTTCTAATATGACGCCGCCACCGCGGCCGCACCGGGCGATTAATCACGTCGGGGGACCACTCGCCGCGCTGGAATCGATCCCCGCGTACTCGCGCTCGATTTTTTTTTTGTCCTCTCGATCGCCGCTGCCGACGTTTCCATCGGCGACTCTTCATTCCGCCGACTGCGTTCTTTTTTCCTCCTCGTGTCCTTTTTCCCCCCGGCGTCCCCCACCGGCTATTCCTTTTTCCGCGGGGTATAGATGTACGTGTGCCGCGGGGATGTGTCCACAGGTTAGTTTGCTTCGCTCCCCCTCGCCGGGAATTTAATTTCTAGGATGAATGGCCTTTTGTGTCTCTCGCGGTATATATCGGGAAATGGATCGGTGTCGATTTTTCGATGGTCCGATTTTAAAGCGAGGCTCTTCGAAGGCGAAGCCGCATTTCGCGCAGATGCCGGCGCATTGTGCCGCTTTTATATACCTCCATTCGGTTAGTTTTCACTGTTTAAACGTAATTTTAGAATATCCCTCTTTCTCCTCGCGGATAATTTTTCTCCTCGTGCCGAGATTGCAACCTTCACGGGATATTATAGGAAAAAGTCTATTTCGATAATTTATTATAAATTTTCCCCGGCGGCTGCAGGTTTCAATATAGAACTCCTTTTGTAGCCGAGCGCCAGGGAAAAAAGGATATCGCGTACTCATCGATTGCAGTTAAAAATAAAGGCGCTCACAAAGGAGAAGCGCAAATACCTTCCTTCCGCGTGTCCCGCCGAGGGCTACGGCGCAAGGCAACAGTCCAGTTCCTGCGTCGAATTCGCCGGTAATAAAGAGCGTCCCGAGGCCACATTCGGACGTTAAAACGGGCGCGAATCAAAAGACGCAGAAGCGCCGCGCCGGGGGGGACAAGGAGGTCGGCATTCCGGAAATTCGCGCGGCCAACAAGGCGCGATCGCGCCCGCGCTGACAATGGGGGGCCTTCGAGGCGCTGCGGAAGCGCTCACCTACATACACGCGCACACACACCGGGTGCACCGGCGAATCGGAATACGCCGCGGTCGACTAGTTCGGCTCGGGCCATCCGCCGGCGCGAATCCATATCCTAGCGTATATACGACTCGCTTATTCTTCGGGCCTCGCGGCCGGAAGGGGAGGCGGGGGTTATACGAGCGGTGCACAATGCCTTTCAAGATCACGCCGCGGAAAGCCCGATTATGCCCGGCCGGCCGCGGAAGTTTATCTGCGAGCTCCATCGGTCCGCGAGCGCGCGCCCAAGGCATTATCGGCGCCCTCCCTTCGGTAATGAACGGCGTGCCCCCCCCACCAACCCCCTTTTCAGCGTTTCGAGCCGGTAATTGATTTTCGCGGAAAGAATTTCGCGCCGATCCTTTGTTTCGGCACACTGGCTTTCTCGCTCTACCTCACGGCGCTGCGCGGCGCGTGGAAATGCGCGTAGTGGGTGTTGTGTGCACGCGGGGTGCGCCGACGTACGCAACTGAGCGCATAATAATTAAAATCGATATCGGCGCCGTGCAATTTTGGCTTTTAATGTCGCCCGGCCTGCGCGCAAAGTGAAACGCGCTTATCGCGCGCTAATTTCGTAGACGGTTTTTAGGGGAATTTTGTGCGCCGGTAATTGTTTAATGTTGAAAATTGAAACGTTCCGGTCGCGCGCGTTTTCTTTATTAATGAGGGGGGATAATGAATTTGAGCCTGATGCGAACGATTAAAAACGTAAATGTGTGTTTTTAAGCGTTTCGAATGTGTTACTTTTTTTCACGGTTGTTTATAGCATGTCTGTGAAAAAAGGCTTATACTACTTACTTGGTGCTGCTTGTAGGGGAACAAGTTTATCTATTTTCGATAATAACCAAACGCTCATTAGAAAATCTATTTGAGGTACATACCTATTTCAACAGTTTACGTAAAGCTCAGTTTGCAATTTAAAGTCCTAATGAATGTTCTCCTGATATAAACAGAATAGAAGCAGAAGGAATTTAGAATTTTATTATAAATTTAAACGCTAATTGAAAAATCTTGCTTTTCTAATGACATTTATTCAAGAAAAAAATATAATAAATAATTGAATATGCTGACTGTAAGTTATTATTTTATACAGTCTGGTGTATGTACAAGCATGCTTTTGTTTATAAGTCCGGGTATGAAATATACCAACAATGTTGTTCAATATTTTTCGGCAGAAAACTTTCTGAAAAACTAAAAACAATCGAATGTTTGACTAATTTGTCACTGCAGTTAGCAGTGGTAACGTGATTGTTTGCTTTACATGCAGTTCTAAATTAATTTTCGTAAGCATTAAAATCTAGTACGTAATTTTCCAGAAGCACACTGCATTTACCTTTACTCAGAAGATCTGTGTTATTGGTAAAATCAATTAATGGGCCTTATATTAATTTACTATGCACAAAAACACACAGTAAAATAAACTTTTTTATGCTTAAAGCATCTCGTTTTCGCTCAATGATAAAAAAACATAAAGCAAGCAGAAGTACCCTCATTCGCTCCAACGTACCTTTGTCAAAGCAACTTTTATCAATTAAAAATGCAGTTCGCGGCGCGAAATTCGCGCGCGTGCCCTTTCCCATATAATCAGTCTTTAATTAGAAAAAAAAGACGAAAAAATAACGCAACAGTCCAGCGCGCCGGCATTGTTAGCGCTCGCGCCCCCAAAGAAAACGCGCGCAAAAGAGTAAAAATCCCGTTCACCGGAGCTTATGCATTCGCGAGCCCCCGAACGTGTATAATACGCGGAGTCGAGTTCCCGCAGCGAGCGAGCGAAAAAAAAAGAAAAAGAAAGAGGATGAGTGCAAAAGCCGCGCTGGCTGCGATAACGAGAGCGCGCGGCGGCACGAACGAATGGCGCTAATTTAAAAGAGAAACATTTATACCTTTTTATCTTCCCGCTCGGTGGATCGTCATTTTAATCCGCTTTCCTCCCACCCCGTCCGCTCGCGCGGCGGCATTCGACGGGAGAAAAATGCCATTGTCCGCGTGTATCGCGCGGCTGAAAAATTACGCGCCGCCGCGGGCGATGCATCAGCGGTCGAGGAAACAATTTCTCCCGCCCCCTTTCAAGCTCGCGAAGATTCGCCCTCCCGCGAGTGCTTCATGATAAAAACACGACGCTCGAAAGCTCTTGGTCGCGTTAACGCGACGAGGAGGGGGTGAAGAGGGCGAAGACGGCGGGGGAGGAGAGCATCGGCGTGCACGAGAGGCGCGCGCGCGCGCGCAGCTCGCGGAAAATCAATGGGCCGCGAAAGCGCGAATACCAAATGCACTCGGCGCGCGACTCGAATGTAATTGTTTCCCTCCGTCGCGCTACTCTTGCTCTTCAATTTATTTTAATGCCTCGGCAGAATGCGCCGCGCCTCGAGTATTTATTACCGCTCGGCAAGAAATATTTTTCCGCGACGAGGCGCGCAAACGAGTCATTCTATGGGCTATTGTGCCGTTCGCCGTGATAATTATATTTTGTCGTACTTGGGATTATTTTGTACTCCCGTTTTTGTTTCGCACTAAGAAAACTTGCGGCGAGTGCGATTCTCGTTGATTCGCTTTTTCCACGCGGATGATGTGTACACCGCACATTTAAAACGAATTTTTATCGAAAGGTAAAATCGAAGCACCGGCACTCAAAAAGGAAGACATCAAAATTTCAGGATATTGAAGCGAAACGCATTTTGCACTTGCAATGAAAAAAGAAAGTGCAACTAAACGCGGAGTTAGGGGTTTTTTTTAACCCGTAAAGCTGAAGCTTTGATCGAGGTCGAATCGTACCTCAACCGCAAAATTTATCGATAGCTATAGATTATCTCAATTTGATAGGGAATGTTTTATTGAAATTCGCGAACGTCGCAGTCGAGAGTCTACGCAAAACTCGCCTCTCATAAAATATTTATCCCGCAACCTGCGAGGCAGCATGAATGGAAGCATTTACTATTACATCGAAAGCAGTCTACTTCCCGGAGCGTATGTAAGCCGAGGCACCGGTAACTGAAAAAAAAATATGCGTAAAAAGCTCCCTATCGCGTGTACAGAAGGTATACGTCCCTCACGAATAAAAATCCCGGGGCGCCGGCTGCAATTCGATTCGCGCATGCTCAAAGAGGAATATAAAAAAGAAGAATCGAGTTAGCCGCCTTAAAGAAAGAAGCCGGGAAAGCTCCCGCGCCGGAGGAGGCGAGCTGCATCGCCGCGCGCGCTGGAGGGACGGGGCTAAAAAATTAAAAGCCCCCGGTATATAAAACAGCCGGCGCGCGCGCGCTCTTTGCCACCGGGTCGCGAGCCCGACCGGTCTAACTCGATTCCTCGCGAGCTTGCAAGCTCCCGCGGACGTTTTCGCCGTGTACACGCGGCCTTTTCCGAAGTCATTTTCCCGGAAGCGCTCCGAGGCGTTATCTCAGACGTCGGGGCTCCGCGCGATGCATCGCGGTTGAATGAAGTCTGCCGTACTCTTTCTCTTTCTCTCTCTCTACTCTACTCTATCTAAAAGGTGACCTATCTATCTCTCTCGGTCGGTCAGCGCGGCTCTCGGGAGAGCTTAGCGCGCCGCGCGATGGGCCCCCCGGCACTTTTAAAGCTCGCCGGGACGTCTTGGTAAATATGAGCGGACCGAGCCTCTCCTCTCTATACTCGTCGCGAGAGTCTCCTTCGCGTCGCCTCTTCACCTTGGACGCTCGGGGCCACTCTTTCGCCGCTTTCAAACGGTCGACCCGCTCGATGTCGTCCCCCGACCCGCCGCTGTACGTACGTACTCCACGTTTGCTCGGGGGCCCCGCGTAGTTTTTGTTGGACTTGCAGCTGTTTTATTGATTTAAGCGGGGCATACCTTTTCGAACGACCCGCGCTGGCTTGCGTTCGGAATTTAAGAAAACTTTTGGCTTCGCGAAAGCGCTTGTCACTGGATTACCGGGAATCGCGATTTCTATATATATTTGCATGTTTTATCTGTATTTTTTTACTTTTGTAAAATTCGTGAAGGTAAAATTTTAACAATTAAGTTTTACGCGTTGCACTTGGTGATTTTATTTAAATTTTGAAAATTAAGAAATAGATTGATGGTGTGCGTTAGCTGATCATTTATTTTACGTTCTCAAGTGAAAAAAAATGATCTTATAAAAGATAAATGGATATTGATTTCAACAAAATTTTTAGTTATGAGCTTTGAATAAAAATCGATTTCAAAAGTAACATTTATATTTTAAGAAAAGATGAAAAATTATTAAAACGCTGAAATTCATGAGACAATATTAACGTTCGTATTGAACCGATACTGTCTAACCGGTCTCGGCCACTTTCTACTGTAATGGATCGTTACATCGCCCATATAAATTCATGAAGTTCAACCAGGACGTTCGAAACCTTTACGACGAAGATCTAATAAAATTACTAATAATACAGCTGCATCCACCAGATTTCTTCGAATAAAAATTTCAACGCGCACCAAAGAAGAGTAAAAATCTCCCGTTACCTTTTACAGAAGGTTAATTGCAGGACCAATAAAATTGCTCAACGAACTCACGTCTACAAATTCGACGTGAATTTAACAAGCTGTAACAAGCGAGCCAAGCGTGTAACACTCGCCTCACCAATTGAATCGACTTTTTTCAAAAAAAAAAAAGAAAGAAAGAAGCCCATTAGTCGCGAGCTGCTCATTAAAGCAGCAGACGTCCGGTCGCGTATGACTTTTCAATGACGCGGGAGAGAAAGAAAAGAAGAAATCATTAATATTAAACGGAACGCGAGCCCCGCTGCGATACAAAAAGGTGCCTCCGACAGAGAAAGAGACATACACCTATACGCCCACGTCGCGGCTTTCTTTTCTCTCGCTCTCTTTCTCCGGCGGCCGGCGTGTGTACCTACACACATACGAAGCGTCCGCCTTTGATCGCCGGGCGCGCGATTATGCGCGCGCGAGCGGACGGGGAGAAAAAGAATGCGGAGTCGGCCGCGCCCTTAAAGAGACGACTGACGCACACGCGCGAGAGAGTGTCCTTTGTGATGTGCGCGCGACGTGGGAATCGTCGTAATTCGCTGGCGCAACGCGCGCTCCCCATCGGGACGAGGTGCCCGGGCGCGAGCCTCCTTTTCAAGCGGGATTTAGAAATTTTGAAGCTGAATGACACGACGCGAGGCTCGAGCCGCTTCTACGCGGGTTTTGCTGAATAAAGTGTCCTTTCGCAAGTGTTCCCTCTCTCTCTCTTTTTGTTGAGAAAATACATTGTTGGATTAATCAAAAGTGTTAATGGAGTGCGTCGAGGAAATTTTGACGTTTAATTTCGACGCGCGCGGAGGTACTGAAACGCTGGCCAGCTTTGTACATCGCGCGCTTGACAGTTTTGTCAACGAACTTGCAATAATAATTTGACGAGGCGCGGTACGCTGATTAAAGATGCAAATTAAAATTTGAAAATTTTTGAAGTATAATTTTGAAGTAAAACAAGTACGGATGCACCGTTGGAGGGAGTACGGGAGTATAATTAAAGGAGAATGGCGAACGCGCAGAAGAGGAAGAAGAAAAAAAGGGAAAACAAATTTAATGAATGCAAGAGATTGCGATCTTAAATTTCCGTCGCCCGAGAATCGAGAAAACTCGCAGTAAAGCGAATGAAAATTTTAATAAGAGAAAGGGAAGCGAAGGCAAAGGAGGATTTATTCCGATAATAATTCAGATCTTTAAAGAAGACAGAATTATAGAAAAAGGCAGTTGAAATGTTCAAAAAAAAAAAAAAAAAGAAGGGGGAAAGGAAAGAAAGAAGCGTACCGGGGGAAAAAGGCCGACTTCTCTTCTATCAACAACGACTCATCTCCAAGTAAAAAGGCGAAATCCCAGCGATAAATCGGCGGGCTTACGGCCGGGCTGCGCGTGGGCAAAAGTTCATTTGTCGAATGCGAGTGACTCGCGTTGCCATGAAAAAGGCAACTCGCGCAAAAAGAAAAATATAAAGCCCGACCTACAGAGAGAGAGATAGAGAGCGAAATAGCCAGACAGAAAGAAAAGAGGGTCAAAACTCCGACTCCCGTTTAAAAAAAAAGCCTGCCCGCGCAGTAAGCCGCAGTATAGCGAACCTCTTTGGCGATTCGAAAACGCAGCCCCCGAGTCCGCTTATAAACGCGAGCGACTCGGCGCGCATCTTCGTGCTCCGCTTTCTTTCGGCCCGCCGATAGCAAAGGGGGCAGGTCGCGGATTCGACGCCGCGCGGAAAATTCGTTAGCCCGCGAGCTTCCGCATCGCTCGGCCTCTCTTTTCACGCCGGCCACGATTTTTCCTCTCGCGGCTTTGATGCGCCGCGCGCCAATCTGCGATTCGGCGCACGAGTTCCTCGAGCGCGCACTTCGCTTCCTCGTGACTCCGCGCGATGCGTCGGCGGCGGCTCCCCTCGCTCCGGGGCGTGCGCATTTTTATTAAAATTATTCTACGTCGATTCACTTTGTTTAGCTCGGCTGCGGCGCATCGAAATTTCCTTTGAGATGGGTTTTTTTAGCGGCTGCGATTTTCATTTTAAATGCTCGAGTTTTATTTGTACGGATGATTTTCCGGTCGAAAAAATTTCATTGGTTTAGAAAAAGAGCTTTGAACGTTTATCTTATCGGTTTAAATTTTTAATAAATATTTTATTTTAAGTTATTTGGTCATTTTAAGTGTAACCTGTAAGTTTTAAAAGCAGAGCGGCGTGTCTTACCATGTTCGTCTGTTTCTACTTAAAATTTTTACCCAATAATCTACTTATCTTTACTGGAAGTAGTGCAATTTTAACTGTTAGTCGAGTAGCTTTTGCTCACCGGTATTATAACTTTACTAAAAAATATATATTTTTCTCTGTTTGGCCATTGTATTCTTCCATTACCATGAGAATTTCAATACTTAAAAAAAATTACATTTTTTTCCAGTTTTATGCTAAATTTACCAGTATAATCTTTTTCGTCTTATGATTAATGGCGCGCTTTCCAACTTATAATTTCGATGCCCATATCGCATTCCCGAGTTTTTATTTCGCTGGCTTACCCATCGTCTCGCCCCAAACCCCGCATTTGTTCGGACCATGCCTAAATACCATCCGGTGGGACGCAGGGACACCCACGTACGCGGGAAAAACCTGCGTCGGGCAGCCGGCCGAGGGAATCAGGACCAAGCTTTACTCCCTGAATAATGCCTGGCTCACCATCCCACGCGTAAGACGCCGTTGAAAAAGTGCCCCCGCCGTCGCGGCCGAGCGGTCACCCGGCCAAGTATAAGTACCGCGCTGAGCGGTGCTTGACTTTTACGCTCGCTCCACCGCACAGCCGAGGGATCCCTCCAGCGGGGCTACAGTATCGACTCAATTTTTTTCTATAAAAGTTTTTTCTATAAGTTTTCCCACCTCAAAAATCATAAAGGATACTTTTGAGTAAACAAAAACTAACGAGGAAATTTGATCGCGCGAAGCGCGTTGGATTTTGCTAGTTTCTTCGAATTTTCCGTTTGTGCTACTTTATCGAGGATAAGGAGGCATCCTCCTTTCTGATCATTAAGCGGCAATCGAGAATCGGCGTAATAACACGCTCCGGCAAATGCAACTCTTATTCTAAAAATGGACAATAAAATTCTCGCAACGGCCGCTTTCTTTTCGAAGTGGATCTAAAGCGAGCGAGCGTAAAGTGCAATTATCGGGCGTTCAAAAAGAGAGTTACATAAATCCCGTAACCAACTTTTACCCTACTTTCGTTGCTTCCCCCCGCGAAAGCGGAAGCGAATCGCGCGATCATGAGCGATCCAATAAGACAGGAAAGTCCATTCCCCGTACTTTCAGTAGAAAACTGCCGCGCGCTAGCCCGGCCGTTACACACGTCGGCACGCATTCCACATCTGTTACATTATACCAACTCCGTCTGCGCGTGTAGCTGCAAACTTTCGCAAAGCGGCGGATCCCCCGCCGTAATCCAGCCAGATTTTTGCCGTCCGAACTCGCGGACTACAAAGGGGGGTCCCTGGTAAGGGAGCGGGAGGGGAGGGGGGCTATCCGGTGCTATTTCTCAGCGTCTCGATAACGACTGCGAAGTATACCTACAGCGAGGCTTCGATTTTCCATTTTCGACGACGCGCACGTGCAAGCTGCAGCCTACGCGGAAAAGGAGCCGGAGACAAATGGGCTGCCCAATGGTCGAGCCCACCCACGCGATTTATCATTATAATAAAACTGAGAAAAAAAGACAGAGATATATATATAGATAGATAAACCTTTATTTTCTATTCAGCAAAAAACAAATAATGCAATTATAATCGTACAAAAAAATTACAATATAGGTACGCATGTTTTTTTTGTTAAGGAACTATTTATAAACAATATCATAGAGAAGATAAGATTATTCGCAGATAAGAAGAAGATAAGAAACATCTTGTAATGAAATTAGTAGACTAGAAAGTGTGTTGATGACAGTTGATAAAAATAGGAAAAGTATGAAATTTAATAAATAGATCACAATATGGCCGGGAAGCTAAGTCAAGTATGATAGATAGATAGGCAGATAGAGAGACTGAGAGATACCTTTATTTTGTAAAATATCAAAAAGAAAAATACAAATGGAGATAAAAATAGCGTTGAACGCACTTGTCGCTAGAGAGATAGATAGTTTACCATTCGGCAAAATTAACACATAAATATACAGATACAGACTACATAAACGAAATATAATAGAAATTTGTAATAAATAATAAATACATAAAAAGCGCTCAGACAGAAAGAGACAGAGTCTTTTTTCCTCGACTTATCTCTTTGTTCGTGGTTCGTTCGCGCGCGACTTGTCTCCGGTGTGGCCGACCGACCGCTTTATATCTCTGCCGACGGGGCTGATTTTTCAAAAGATCCGATCTTAATTGTTGCCAATGGGGCTCGGGTGACCACCGTCGCCGTCGTCAAGTTTGTCGTGGAACCCGGCCGATTTTTCTCCCCCGGATTAATACTTTTGATTAAGATTTATTAGTCCGCTCGGACGAGGGCGGACGGGTGTAACGCATTTGTTGGCTTCGGCCGGGACTTATCGAGCTTGGATAATTAAGGTCTCGACTTGTATTAATCCGCAAGAGCAACTTTTCGGCGACGTCCCCCCGAATTATGTAAGCGAGCTTCATTTGGAAATAAATAGGGGACTCAATTATTTACCGAGTTAATTAAAACCTTCATATCATAGTGTAATTTTTATTGCATATATCATTCCGCTGCGAGATGCGTGGCATGATTGAAGCTACCGACGCCCTTGAAGGACAAAAAGGGCACGTTTTATTTTTCCGGAGTTAAGAAAAGTACATTCCAAATTTTTTGCCGAGAAAAGTAGCACAATCCAAATCTATTACGAGGAAAAGCACTCGTCAAAGTTTTGCCGAGCAAAAAAGCACACTTAGGAGTTTTCCCCTCGCCAAATTTACTCTTTTTTGCACGAAATGTGCGTTTTTTCACGATAATCTTGCGAAGTGTGCTTTTTTTTGCGCGGGAATCTTAAGAAACGAGCTTTTTCCGCGGCGAACTCGTCAAACGTGTTTTTCTCCGAAGAACTTCGTGAAACGTTTTTTCATCACTGCAACCACGCGAAATGTGTTTGTTCTTGCAGATGGCTCGAAATGTGCTAAGTTTCGGTAACTCGAAACGAGCTTTTTGTTAGCGGCGACGATGCGAACAATAGAAAACCCGTTCAACCAGCTTACACCCGCGGAAACAGCGCGAGCTAATCGAGTAACGAATCCTTGCAATTTATCCCTCGAAATAATTTGATCGACCGGTCTCGTAAGGTACCATTGAATTAGAGCGACAGCGTCGATTGTAGTGAAGTGTAAAGAGAGCAATCGCCGAATGTACGAGTGCGTTTGAAAATTTAACGTCGCGCCGATGTGCTCGAAGCGCGTTAATTTCGGGATCGATAATGTTGAGCTGATTGATAGAGGGTCGGGGAATGCGCTGATAAAGTGCAAAACACTCGAGGCCGCGCGTTAAGCACTGAACGATTTTAATGGTTTTCCTTTGACGCGGGCTTTTCGCGAAAAGCACGAGGAAATGGACGGTGATAAGATTTGACCCTGTACACACGCGCGCGTTTTAGGCAGTGATCGGAAATCAAATGGTTGGGTGGAATTTTTTTGCGAGGCTCCTTTTTTTCTTTGATGGTGTATGATGTGCGAGTTTTTTTTTTGGGGCGCGCGCGGTGAGAATTAATGCTTACACGGCGTAATTTCCTGATGGCGAGCAAAAAAAAATTGTATATTCACTCGATTTATTGAAAATACGGGGCTTTTAGGAATATTAAAGTCAAACTTTTCTTCGATATTTATTTATTCAGTGAATGCGAAGTAGTTTAATTCCGTGGAAAGTTTTAGAGAGCCTGTGAGGTTTTAGGTGAATTATTTAATCAATATTTTCAATTTAACGCGAAATAAAGATATTTTTTATTTTGCACTTTTCAAATGATCAGTTAATTATTTTTTAATTAAAGTTTATCCATCTAAACAGAAAATTAATTTAAATAAAATTTTATTTACTCTTATTTTATTATATAATGAAATGCTAATATTTATATTACTTTTATTTTGCAGGTGAGTTCCAAATTCAACTGTAACAGTATCGTACGATATCTTCATCAAACGTAAGGTTGTAACTATGAAATCATTTGAAAAACAATAACAAATTTCTTTTTAGTTTTGACACATTTTGCGTCAGATTTTATTAATTAAGAATGAATTATGAAAATATCAGGGGCACATATAAATTTTCATTAAAATCTAGCGTAATTCATCTGTCGTGTATCGACTCCGTCATGTCAACAGCATAAAACTTTTATATGCTCCATTTCCATTTCATAACTCAATTATATGCTCATGATGCTGGTATATTTATCGGTCTGTCCGAATTAGCGCTATAAAGAAATATCAGTACGTAACTCAAATTCTATCTCGTCAATGACGACCAGAAGAAAGAATATCGTTTATAAACAAAAAGAAACAAGCGCTGAGTCCATAAACTGCCTTCTTACAAAGCGGTAGCAATTTTTTGACCCAGAAAAATTTTAGTGGTCTGTACACAAACGTGAGGATGCCTCGGTCTCTTGGAAAAAAATCCTCAGAACTAGGTTAATCGCTAAGTGGTCTGAGAGCCTGACAAAATCATACAAAAAAGACTTTATCGTCCGGCAAACATGGATAATCACGAAATGAACTTATCGGCTCCACGTCTCGGAGTAACAGGGTACAACTCGATCTCCTGCTCGTCGATGGTCCCCAAGATAAAGCGATCCGTTTCCCAAGAACCAATAATAAAATATCTTTTCCCCGTCAAACCACGTTCCATTTCACCCCCCGATCTTTCGCCTTGTTTGTTCTCCCCCGTCGATTTATCAGAAAAAAGGAAGAAAAAAATGGAGAGAGAAAAGAAGAGCTCAGCGCGGAAACAACATATTCATCCAGTATCGATTCCCCGCGCTATTTACCCTCTTAATTAGGGCATCGCCAAAAAGCTCCGCCGGTGTGCAAGCTCGAAAAAAAAATCGACAGCCTCCGCCGAAAGGTCTCCCCGTCAAAGCCGCGCGCAAAAATGCGAACAAAAAAAAAACGAGGTTGCAAGCGTGACGCCGCGCGCGAAAAAAAAAATTAACAATGGCGCAAGGCCGAGGAGAAAATGAAGGAGGCGCGGAGAAAGAGAGAGCGCGCGATAAATATCCCCCCCTCCCCCCCAATTACACGGTGTTCGCGGCGTTGATTAGTTCCTCTCGAATTGCGACAGCCGACCGAGTTAATGCCGGCTAATTTGGCGCGATCTCTCCTTGCTCTGTTTACCCTGCCGCGAGATTTTCCGGCCCCGCGCGAAGAACACCGGACGCGCGAATTTCGTCCTTTTTTTTTAGCTTCTCTCCGACTATTCAAACGCGTCGTTCGAGATACGCGCGGAGGATTTTTTTCTCGCGGGTAAGCTAAATCGTCCGGGATGCACTGGTGCTCTTTTTGTACGTTATACATCGTAAACGCGCTTTTTTTGAAGTGTAGAGGGAAACGGCGGAATCGACGCGCGCCGAGTCTTATTATTTTTAATTAAAGAATTCACGCGCACGAAATGCCCGGCTGTTGACATTGAAAGTGCGCTCGAGATCACCTGACCCATTTTTCCGCCGAGCCGCTGTATAGAGAGCGCATTAATTTGTTTTTCGCGGAGTCCTCGTAATTGTAAATTATATTATACCGAGCTTTTTGTTCCCGATTAAAGTAGTTTCGAAGCTCGCTGCTTCTTTTGTGAGCTTTTGCCTTTTTCGACGATTTAGTCATGAGCCTTTTTACTTAATTAAAAAAAAGGGTGCGATTTTTTTTTAACTAACGACGCGAAATAAAATTTCTTTTACGACGCGGAGCGCTCTGTTTTTCATATAGAAAATTAAGCAATAAAGTAAACTTTGTGTCGTAGCACTATGAAGCTTGCGAAATATTATGTCGACGCTTGTAATAACTTTTTCCAAGTGCGTTGAATGGCTGCGAGAACTTTTTATAATTTTAGTTTTTATAGCGAAAGTTTTTGCCGCTCGAACATGCTTAATCTCGAAGGGGATATATTTATTTTTTTATTAACCATCACCGGAAATCTATAGCTTCGTCGTTACGTAAAATAACAAATGGCGTACTTGTAAGGAGCGACTGGTAATTTTTACTGGAACAAATCAACGAGAAGTTAACTTGGATTAATAATTTTTGGAAAAGATGAATGGATAAACCCTAAGTTAACTGCGCAAGAGTCGTGTTTTAAGTGATTGTTCAACAAAATTAGAATTGCGGAGCTACTGGAAGTGCAAAATTCATTAGGTTGCATAAAATAGGGTGAATTTGAATGAGAGTAACCGGCACCGCAGACAAAGAGTTAAGTCTTTATGCATCGCGTTATCCGCTAAAGACTACTTAGAAAATTGAATTACAATTCAATTTCACGAAGTTATTAAGACGTTTTAAAGCTTCTTCAGTTACGACATTCATAATTTTCTCTGCTAACTTAGAATTACACGATGAAATAATGTTTAATATTTAATTAAAATTAGGAGAGTGACTGTTAGAAATGCACTAACTGGGAGGAGTTCTTTATTAAAAATTGCAGCAGTCAATAAAATTAAAATAGTTCCTTGTAAAGTTTACTTTAGGAAATATAACGAATATTAACTTTTGGTTAGTTTCATTAATTTGCAATTTATACTGCCTATTGCAATTTTTAGAAAAGCTTTTATCTTCGTGCACTTATTTAACGTCGAATTATTATTTATAAAGTGGAAGACTTTTGTCGTACACTGAGAGAAATGATAGTATATTTTACAAAAGGTTTAGTAACTTTTATTAGATCTGGTCGCAGATTAACAACTAGAGAATTTTTGATATACTGTAACTAATTATTAAAATATTAGCAAACTTACAGTCTGTGACCAAAGTACCATACCCATCTGGCCAATTTATACTCATCTTTTACTGGGTATTGGACTAAAACACATTTGATCGAAGTTTCACGTCCTCAACTTTTAGTGAAAATAAAAGCTCTCCGATCGAAAAATACAGAAGGAAAAATCTTCAGGCCTCGAGCAGGCCAACGATTAATTAAAGATTGACGCGCGCCGGCATCGGTAGCCGGGCTCGCGGGCCGCTGGGGAGGCTGTCTCATCCGCTCTTAATAAAGTCGAGCGAGCGAGACAGCTCCGGGGGTTGGGCGCGCGGGGGGGAGAGGGAGGAGACACGTATCGGCCGCAGCCCGCAGAATGAATTTCCGCGGCGCACATGCACGGGACGGAGGGCCGGGAGCGCGCCGCCTCCGGGATCGATACGCCGGGCTCTCCGCGAGGTGCACGCGCGATGCGGCGGCGGGCCCTGCGCGCGCGTGTGCGCCCGGCATAATTACGGCGGCGGCGGAGAGGCGGTGTCCCGATGCCGCCCGGTAATTACCGATATGCGCCGCCGCGCAGCGTCGCATCGACGACGACGACTCGCCGCTGCGGGCGACGACGTCAAACGCAGGCCGCGCCGCGGCATAAAGGAGGCCCTGCGCGCGCGCCCGCGGCCTCGACAGGTGCGCCCGTCGCTTTCAATGCGCGCCGTGCCCATTGTTTCTTAGGCGCTGCCGCCGCCGGTGCAGTGTGCGCGCACTCGCCGCGCGGCAAACTTCGCCGCGGAGCCGACTTTTGCAGCTGATAGGGGGAGAAGCGAGAAGCGGGTGCTCCGAATTTTCCGCTAATTCGACTCGCGAGCTTTCGGATTACGCGGGGGAGCGAGGCCGCGGCTAATTATCCGCGCGATGTCGAGGGCTGCTCGAGGCAGCCGGCTCGCGCGGAATCGCTGATTATTCGCTTTTCGGGCGAGCCGCCGATCGCTCGCTGAAGCTTCGGATTATGTGAAAGAGGGTCAATCTTTGTGCATTTTATACGCTGTCCTATTTTCGAATTTTTTAGAACTTATGTATAAAGGTACCCAGCTTACAGAAAAAAACTACAATCAGATCGAAAAGTTTGTTGTACGATTATAATTGCAGGAATGAAAATTTATAATCTAACTGCATTAATCTATGTAGATTTTTTCTTTACTTTGTTTATACAAACATTTGCGACGCTTTATTTATACAGACACCTGTCATGTTTTTCTTAATTGTGACATTCAAAGCGTAGAGTTGCTTTTTTCTCGAGGCATTTTTTCTTATTTGTACAAATGACGTATTATGCTTTTCAATTTAATCTTCTTGTGCGGTTTTTGTTGTCTTTAATAAAGCATATTTTCCTTGTCGCGAGATACCTCAAATGTTTGTCTTAGTTTGAGCAGATATTTCGTTTAACTTAGTTACATTGGAAACTGTGTTTTTTTTCGCGTTACCGTCGAGAGGTATTGTTTCAGTAGAATGAGGCGAGCGAGGTAAGACATATCTAATAAAATGCTGCTCGCTGTTTCACCAAGATGGATGGCACGGTAATAACGTTCTCCCAGCTGAAAATTAAATCTAAATTAAAAAGAAATTTATAAATCTTTTCCATCAAAACAAGATGTATACGGATTTTTGTTTACTTAATGTATTTTCTACTGCTATAAATAGAACTTTGCATTAAAAATTATATTCATTACAATTATGAATCAATTACGGAAGTACATAATAGAGAATGGAAAAATGAAGTAAACGGCGTTAAAAAAATAAAACATAATTCATTAAAATAAACGTTTCTTACAAACATAAGAATACCTCTCATAAAATTACATTATATAAGAGCGCCTTTGTTTCTGAAGTCTCTGCACTCACATCTTTTGTTATTTGGGAACCCCGAAACTGCAGCTCGCCTTTGTCCAAAAAAAAGCCCGTGGCGAATTAATTTAAGTCTCGAGCAGATAGCCTCGAACTAGCGTCACCCGCTGTTTAAACCGAAAACTCGTATATTACCGTATCAAATCCGATTTTATCATTCGAAACACAATTCTCATATCAAGTCGGTCCGATATCCAAAAGAAGAATAAGTCGCCACTTACAATTAGCAACTACTCCGGTAACTCATTGTTTCATTGTCCCATTATTGCGCGCTCGATCAGCGCCGAGCCCGCGAAACGGGGGGCACAGAGCGAAGCCGACGGGCGAAATAAATAAAAAGAAAGAAGCGCGCGAGACTTTGGCTCGATACGGGCGCGCGTATACACGTAACGGGGATAAAATTCAATTTTGAAAGTGCTGCGATTGCTCGGAGGCGCGCGATTCAACGTAACCATTGCGCCCGTCTCCCGCGGCTTTTTGTCCCTCTTAGGCGCGCGAAATCGTCGAGGGAAAGAGGAGCCGAGCCTAGCCACGGGCAATTCTCCGCGCAGCCGCGCGCTGGGTCGTAACCATGCGCGAATTCTACGCGACCCACTTCATTAGTCCCCGGATGATTAAACGCTCGGCTAAAGCGCCTCTTGTCTGCTAACGCGGGGGCTGCTCATTGCGAATGTGATATTTTATTCGACGGCGCGGTGCAGGTGGTTGTACACGCTGATCGCTGTACTTTCAGTTTTGGGTGGGCTATAAGAACGAGGATATGTTAGATTGAAAACTTTTATTGATTTTTTTTTTCGATAATATTTTATTGAGTGAAATGAGTCGGAGGAGTTAGGACTCGTGCGCACATTGTGACAATCACATTCGTGAGAAAAAATAAGAAAGTCCGAGGATGTAATACTAGCAAGGTGAGAAAACGGCGATAAAAAAGCTACGTACTAACGAATTTAATTATCAGAAATTCTGTTTTTTATTATACTGCTACGGTAGATATTGCGTCGTAATAACGATGTCATATTTTTTATTACTAAAAGAAAATCTACACCTGTTAAAAGAAATACTGATAACGATCTTTACTCGCACAATTGTCAGTAAAGCAATACGTTGTAAAAGTTAGATTTTTTCGATATTATTTTAATATTTATTTAAAAAAATAAGAATATCACGAACAATACAATAAAGTATCAAAACGGCGATAAAAAGCTATAGTTACTAACGAATTTAATGATAAGAAATTCCGTTTTTTATTATACTGCGGGGGTAGGCATCTCGCCGTAATAACGACGTCACATTTTTTATTAAAAAGAAAATCTAAACCCTGCAAAAAGGAAACTGATAAAGATCTTTACTCGCATAATTTCCAGCGAAACTATGTCGCGAAAATGACTACGGAGCTAAAACACTTGCGACACCGTCCAGCGGCCGTTATTAATTTTTTCTTCATCAGCAGTCTCCCCCGACGGGGGGGATCGGGAACTTTTTCCCGGCGGCCGAGCAGAAAAGAAAATCTAGAATAAAAATTAAAAGTTCCTCGACGAAATAAAAACAAAAGTGTCCCGATAAAGGATCGGGAAGCGACCCGGATTACCCGCCTAATGACCGACACGGCGAGGTACTCGACAAAAAAAAAAAAGAAAAAACAAGAAATTGTTTACAAACTTTCGTCGTACAGGGCACTTGCTGTTTAACAACTCGCGAGTGCTTTGGCTCTCCGCTGGCGCCGTCACTTGACACGGAAGCCAGCACACGCGTGTGTGTCCACGCTCCTTGGCCTTTGGCCGCGGCGGATGCCTCCGAGATCGTAATTACCTCGTTTCTTTTGCCTCGCTCCCCTTTTGTTTCGCCTCCGTTTCTCCGCGAGGGCCCCCCTCGCGCTTTTCCTCCGCGAGAGACGTCGCGCTCCTTTTTTTTTTTATCTCCACCCGCCTCGTTTCTTCGTGCGGGGGAGGGTCGCGTGCGAGGGGTGGAATTGAAAGAGAGGGAGAGAGTGGAGAATTGCAACTGGGTCATAAAGTTGAGCGCTTTAATTATCGTGCGATAAGAGAGTTTCGAGCCTTTCACCGGCGCCAGCCGCGTCCGTCTTTTTTATCAGCGGTGGCAGCGGGGCACTCCTCGATTTTTAATATCGCGCGATGGACTTGCCGGCCTTGCATCGGCTCGCATTTTATTGCTACTTTTTGCAGTGTTAAACGTGATTTGAAATAAATTGATGGGGCTTTAAGTAGCTCTTGTTTAACCGTCGTTCAAGTTTATTTGACAAAGGTATTATTGCACTTTCCTTCTTTTAGCAGTTGTTCGTATATTTTTTTTTTTTTCAATTAAGACATTTTACTTTGTTAGTTATGAAATTTAAATTCACGTGCCCTAAAATATTCACTATTTTAATATTAATAGCAAATTTCCTCATGCCTATTTATTTATACAAACGTATGATTCATTATAATTTTTGTTTTTTTTTTTAAAGAGGAAAGTCGTACACTTATCGAAAAGGTGAACGCATCATAACGCAAAGTAAGTGAAGATTCATTCTTTCGATGTAAATTTCACTCTTTCATTGCATTTAGATAGTATGATACATATTTATTTGAATATTTTGTTTTTCTATGTTACTTTGGGTCTTTGGCTTCACCTCTGAAACAACGCAAACTCGGCGCGGATCCAGCTTGTTCTGCTCTCTCGTGCCTCATTTGCCCTGCATTTTACCCACGTGCACTCGAATTTTCGCAAATTAGGCACGAATCTTAAGATGTTTAAATTGCAAAATGGCTTTTTCGTCTCTACGTGCGCATCCCCAGCCCGGGACTGAGCTTGCGCCGGCGCTACTTCTTGCCAGCCTCATTAAAGTTTCCTCTTCGGCGATATCTCGCGAGCGCCTGCATGCCAACGAAAATTTCCGAGCTCGTTAAGGAAAATACATTGTTGTTTCGGTACGGCATTGCCTATTGCGGTACGTCAAAATCGAAAGTATTTTTAGAACTGCCGAAGTTTTCTAACTGATAAGATTTTTTATTCTTTTTATGAATTATATTGCGTAGGCCTTGATAAACGCTGCTTCCTTTATCGCGTGATTAGCCGATGATATACCGTTCAAATAGAATCATAATCCTTAATATTGAACTTCGACACATTTACAAAAGTTATTACCCTGTACTTTTATATTGGAGTTTCGTTAATTTTTTTGGACTGCAATTATAATTAATAGGGGACTCGATTTACAGCGTGCGAAAAGAACGGGGAACTAGAGCTTACGCGATAAAAATGTGAACGTGAATTAATCTGAATTTAAAGCTTTAATATTTTTTTATTAAAAGGTGAAGTAGAACCCACCTTTTACTATAAAGTTTGCATAATCTAAAAAAGAGAACATGCCACAAAATGTGCTGACAACCTTAAAAAAATATTTATAAAAATTTAATGATATTTTAATTGCGCACGAAACATTATAAGCTAATTACCTCTACATAAATTTCCCTCTAATTAGAAAAAAAGCGCACTCGCTTTATCAGCAGAAGGGAATTCCAAACGTCATCCCTCTCGCGAAGAAGAAAAGAAGTAAAAGCGATTGAATTCATCCCGCGATCTTTCAATTTCATGAAAAATCACCCGGACGATATTTCGAGCAAATCGAGGCGAGGTCTCTCTCTTTCTCTCCATAATTCAAAAATCCCCCCTTAAGACAATTGAACGCGTGTCGAGAAGAACAATCGGCGCGCGGCGCAGTATCAAAAGGCACGAGGCGGAAGAGGCGCCCCCCCGGGTGGGGGGAGGGGGATGGCGCGAAAGATAAAATCCGGCCAAAACGAGATGAGTTTGTCGGGCACCGGGGGAAAGGAGTGAGATAGAGAAAGAGAGAGAGAGAGAAGGAGGGGAATCGAAGTGGGATGGGCGCGACGGCTGATACGTTCTTAATATTTCAGCGGGCGTCGCGCTTGCCAAGAAAAATCCGGGACAATCGCGCGACGCGGGCTGCTGCTCCCTGCAAAGTTGACCCGCTCGCCTTCTCCTTTCTCGAAGAAGAGGCGCAGAGGACCTTTCCAATCGCGGGGAGAGGGGCTTGGCTTTGGCAAGCCGTTCACCATTTTTCCGAGCTACTTAAGACTTCTCGCGCAGATTAACGTGTAAAATGCACCGCGCGCGCGCTAGCCCGGGCTCCTCTTTTATGCCTTTCCTTTTTTTTTATCTTTGCTCTCGGCGCTCCCGGAGTATTGCCTCGGGCGAACGACTCCTATCGATGCACCTATATCGATTCGCGCGGACGGTATCTTCGCGACGTCGCCTCTCCCGGCTCGCTCGAAAAAATCCCGGCGAATTCTTCTTGAATTATTGAAAGCCGAAAGATCTCGTTATCGTCCCCGTCGAGCGGTAGTTTTGACTCGCGATGCTTTTGTACGCCGGGGCAGTTTCGAGGGAAACTTTTTCGATTTCTCGCTGTTACTTCCTATCGGTGAGAGCAATTTATAGCTTTTTCGAGAAGATGTTCTCCTTCGAAGATATAAATAAAATGCAGTTTCAACGACGTTTCCATCAGTGAAATTTTAATCTTCCGCAAATCTGAAGTTAAACGAAAATAAAGCTTACAATTTTGTCGGTATACGGGAGAAATATAAGATTGATGCTCGTGTGTACTTTTTTTCGCCATTGAAACTCTTAACTAGCCGAAAATAGATTAGCCGTACTTTAATCCGGAGATCGATAAATTGATTTTCGGTGGCACCGCATTCAATTCAAAGATAATCTCGCGAACGGTATATTTTAATGTCACGCGAACTATCGGTACTTTTTATCTGTTAAACGTTAGCAATATCCAGTTATCGATTGCAAAATTCTAGTAAATGCACTTGATATTCCGATACAAGTAATTTCATTTTATATCGAAACGATTCTAAATTTAATCTAGCTATAAATAAATACTACCATTTTTGTTAATTCGCAAAGAGATTGTTTAATTTGAGGAAATAAATGGAATTTATACCATTTTAAGTTAGCGATAGCGCGGAAGAAAGTGCTATTTATTCTGCGGTATGGTTGAAGAAAGCGCAATTTTGTTTGTGACTGAAGAAAAGTCCTATCTCATTTGCGGTTGAAGAAAGCCGCAGCTCGAACTGAAAACTATTCACCAAGATTTTATGCGCTAGCTTTAACGGTACAATTATTTTCGTTACTCCGTTTTGGATATTAATAATAAGAATGGGCTTCTCTGGTGTGTTAAATCCAAATTGAGTACAAAGTTCTAGTTTCCAGAAAAAAATTAAGTTTGTCCGAAATAGCGTCATTCTTTATAACTTGTACAAACTAGATAAGATCTTTTTTCAGCCACAAAAGAGATGACGTCCTTCCTCAACCACTAACGATGCGGTTGCTTGCAAGAGCTAACGAGGAAGCATCTTCTACGCAATCGTACAAGTACAATCCCCGAATCCATATTTTCAATAAAAAATCTTATGTAATCGTGTATTAATAAAATTGAAATCCTCGACTGAACATTTCTCGGAGTCGCAGTCTTCATCGTAAACACCAGTGACCCAAAGACGTTTAAATTAAAGTAAAGAAACAAATCCGAGCGCTTCACCGCGGGCGAAACTTTGCTGGATCCTCTCCGACCACGCATATTCAGCGTGGGCTTGCCGAGGAAGTACGACCCGAGGCTTACTCCTCCGCGCGGCAAAGTTTATCCGTAAACAGTCGGCTAACGGCGTGCGGTACCAAAAATGCCCCGGGTTACGAACTCCGCCGCCGCATCGGAAAGAATTGCATCTCTGTATAATTCCACCCCCGTTTCCGGTATTGACATTTATAAGTCGTCGTTATCGGCGCTACCGCTTTTCGATATTTCCGCTGTGTCGTTAAGGGAAATTTTCCAGAAATTGCAAAGTTTTTTTTTAATAGAACCTGTAATAACTATACTACGCTTGGAGTGCAGGCGCACTACTGGATTTTTGAATAAAAATGTTGAATTTTTCCAAAAATTTTCATTCATTCTTACAATGTACAATACTTTTTTTTAAATAATTTGATAACCATCTAGTTATATGTGCAATTCTAAAGAAATCGGTCGAATAGATGTTTAGATATAACTGAAGACTCTGTACATTGACATACCGTTTAATCTGCCATCCCAAGACCACAAAATACTCCTTCAGCCGCCTCGTAAAATTCATGCTTTGCCAAAAGTTTCGAAGAGCTTCGAGACAAGCTTTAAAAGCTCCTTTTTTGTTTAGAGAGCTCCGTCGGTTCTCGGTGTTTCTGACGAATAATTTGTTTTGCCTGCTTATGACGATATCCAGCTTTATCTTTAGTGTACAATGTCCTTCTTTATGTACGCTGCAGTAAAATTAAATCTTAATTACTTTTTGCGACGATGTTTTAATTTTATCAAGGTGATTTACGTTTCTTCATCTCGCTAAAACATAATCCGTGGAGAGTTGATTTACGAGTTCAATTTGCCTTTTCCGCCAAGTTTATTAGCTTTTTCGATATTTCAAAGCCTATCCTTTTCTCGGCGAGGCCTATACATTCACTTGTTTTGTTATCTGAAAGTACAGTAACGGCGAAAGGGGATTATAAGAAATAATAATAATAGTCGTGGGTACTTTTTCTTCAAGAATGCAAATATGCATGTCCGCGCTCTCGAATGCTTTGTGTATGGGTGTAATAATTTCCACATTTCTACGAATTTTTATTTTAATTTTGTAAGTTTATTCCTGAGGTGTTGCGCGAACATTTTATGAAAGAAGAAATTCATTTTTTGAAAGTTGTAAAGGTAGTTCCTCCTTGATTTTACCTCGAAACTTACATTTTTATCCAGCTTTACCGTTTTTCACGAGAAAAAAGTTAATTCAATAAATAATTTTTAATAAACCAGTACAATAATTATTCTTATTTTAATGAAATTGCATGATATACGTTGTATATTGCAAACAAAAGCTGCAACATTCATTTCTTTTAATCGATTTTTTTACAGCAGGAACTTTGTTTAAAAAAATCCTTTCCAAGAAATAAATCGATATAATACCGGTCGAAATAGTCCATCAACTTTGTTCTTTGCAACTTTTAATGGCAGTAGGAGCTATGAAGCGTGACATCATACGTCTTTTTAGTTCGGAAAAGATTTTATATAAAACTTTAAATGTACCGACTCGCAGCGTTTTTCAAACTTGTACCATTGTCTCAACTTGAGAGATCAATCGCTATTCATTTACTTTCATACAGCATTGTTTCACAAAATTATTATTTCCAAGGCAAAAGTGACAATATGTACAAGTTTTACCTTGGTGTATCGCGTAGATCAGTAATTTAATAACTAGGTCAGACTGATACACCGTCAACATAAAAATATTCTCGAAGACAATTAAAAATAAAATTTGATATATTGCACAACAAAAAAACAACGTTGGATGTACTCAAATAAAGTTTTTTTTATGAATTTGACGTATATGAAATAGTGGAACGGACTTTTTTTTAATGCTGGCATTTGCGTGTCCTCGAGCGCTTGTCGCGGTCACTGCGTATCTTCGAATGTCGTGTATAGAAAGGCAATTTTTTTCAACCTTTCACTCGTGTATAGATACTAGAAGAGCGCTGCATAACCGTAATTGACAAAGAGAGAGCTTTGCTGCAAACGTGTTTTTTTTATGTTATCCCTTTTAGAGTACAGTTTTAATTTTCTTGTTAAACAAAGTAATTTATCGTGTAAATATTTTTTATTAACCCATCGTAAACAAATGTGCATTTAAAATTAAATCCAACTTTTATGTTATTTATTCCTCTCTCTTTACACACCAATTACTTAATACCCATTTTCAGTGTAAAATAAAGTTAGCCAATTCTATATAAAATTTTAATTGTGAAATTTATTTGAATTTTAACTGTGAAATTTATTTGAGGTAGCTTGAAAATTTGTATAATAACGAGTGCACTAATTATTGCGCAAAACAATAATGGCATCGTTTATTGTTACGCATGCAAAACCCGCAAAACGCGAAGCGCAAAATTTCCGCATCGAGAAATTATTTTGCAGCGAGACGTAAAAACTCTTTAAAAAATTGTCAACCGAATAAAAAAAAATTCGCGTTAAAACGTAAATGCACCCTAAAAGTACTTGAAAGTACACTCGTATAATTCAGTCGCGCCGAGAGTCCGCCAACGCGAAACAATTTCAAATTTCGTATAAATCAAAGCGCCTCGTTGAACTTTCGTCGGGCCGATGAAAAAAAAGACCTTTCGATCTGGTTACAAGCTCGGAAGCCACTTAAGATTCCGCTCGCCGCGAAACTTCAACCATCGAACGTCTCGATCGCTCCGTACCCATCGTCGGGCGAGTTCCTCCGAGTATTTTATAATCAGCCGCGAAGACGAAAAGGCGGTGTAATATATATTTATGCGGAGCAACAACAGCGCCGCCGGCGCCTTGATGCACTCGACGGGCTGCTGTAGCCGCCGCGCAAAATAGAAAGCAAATATATACGCGGAGAGGGCCGACTATCCGGGAGATTCGCTCTGTATACGTTGCCGGGGGACCCCCTTTTCTTCGGAGCGGCGCCGGCGCCGCGGCCTGCATTTGCAAGCCCTGCGCCTGCATCGTAATTGGACTCCGATGCTGCGCGCGGGCCTGCAAAACCCCGGCGCTAAGGGCCCGCAGCTGCTGCGCCGGTGATTTCGGAAAAAGGATTTGCACTGGTTGGCATTCGTTAGTGCCTTTACTTTTCCCTATTCTTTTTTTTCTGATTGCCTTTTTCATCGGTGATGATTTTGTTTGTTCTCTTTATTTTTTTTAGTTTGGAAAAAATGAAGATGGATTTAGGTGTTTTTCTTTCTAGTTATGTTTGACGGCTATATTTAGAAGGAGGAATTGGGAAGAAGTTTCTAAAAAGTGGAAGTTCGTACCTGCATATTATTTTAAATTCGTGAGAGTTTCTAATAGGTCGCTTTAGTAAATTCGTCGATTTTTAGTTAAAATTTGTTTAAGTGACGATTTAGCAGTGATTAGAAATTTAATCAAGTTTAAACTAGGACGAAAGTAAGTTAAACAGTACTATACACATAGAGAGAATTAGAACTTATTCGCAATCCAAAGTTCAGAAGTAAAAATGGATGAAGACACATTTATTTTTTTAATACACTGAGGAAACTAAATAGAAAAATTTACTATAATTTATTTGAAACGGGGGACATACTAGTAAAATGAGAAAAATTGTTATAATCCTTCTGAAAATTGCAATTTTTATAGTAAATTTTTCTCAATTATTTTTTTTCACTGTAAATTTCTAATCAATTATTACCAACGATTAAACCTACATATCTTCACCACAATTCTTCCTCCCAACACCAAACTTCTCCGGCTAAGTGAATGTTTATCTCCAGGGCTTTTTATTAATATCGTAATAATCCCCTTCTTCTGCGAGATTCGCTTAATTGAAAAAGTCGAGTACCAAATAAAAAAAACAAAGAAAAAAAACAAGGAGGGATTGAAGTTCACCCTCGCGCTCGGTCGATCGATCGCCGGATAGCGAAGTGCAGTACAATTGCGATCGCGAGCCCGGGGACTCCGCAGTTTTTTAAACGTTCGAAGCGATAGCCGATAAAACGAGGAAGACGGCGCATACTGCGCGATATGCATTTTGCTCGCTCGAGGGGGCTCCGCGCCATTGTTTTCGCGAATTCGGCCCGTCGCATTTTGACAATGTCGATACGCCCGTCGCTGCGCGCGCTTTCGCGAAAATTATTTTCGCGATGCGGAATTCCAATCTGCAGTAGCTTATTTTCCGATATTTTCTAAATTATCGGCCATTATACCTGTGTTTTAAATTGTTTAGCCTTAAAAGCATTAAATATTACACATATACACATTAGCGTAACAATTTTCATCCGAAATTAGATTCATTATAACTTCAGCGCCTCATTATCGCCAAAAAGTCTAAAATTTATCTCGATCTCAAAACAATAACCACCGCGAAGAATCTAAAGTTCCAAAAAAAGGCGCACCTCTCGCGAAAGAGAAAAGCAAGCTGTTTTAGCGATCGCTCTCGCGCGGAGTGGTTTGGGTCGAGTCGCGCGTGCGAAATTTTTTCGCCGCACGTGCTCGCTTTGGCGATGCGGTATACCCTCGACGTCGCGCGCACTCGCTCGGCCTCTCTCCGATCGACTTCGGGAGAAAAATGTCCCGGCGCGATTCAAAGCCTCCACCTCCTCCTTCGGACTCTTTTTCCGCGCTTTTCTATACGCCCGGTGAGCGATGCACCAGGCCGACGCGCCGCAGACCGCGCCGCATTGCTTTTCATTCTTTCCGTTTTTGCATCCGCCCGCATTCCGTGTAATACGATTCCATTTTATTCCCCGGGACCGAGCTGGATCTCGCGCGAAGTTTATTGTTGTACGGACTGCGCGGCTTTTTTATTTCATTGTTTTCTTCGCGTTCAATTGATTCGAACGATTTTTGGACTGTTTTTATTTTATTTATTACCGACGCAGATGAATTATTTTTTCCTGGAGTTTTGTACCGCTACTGTTGGTCTTTGGATTTGAAAAAATAAAGTTTTTCATTTTAAGAGATGTTGAATTTGTTGTTTATGCTACATTATGTCTATAAAAAATTAAAATTTAATCATTAAAATCGAGAAATTATTCAGTCCACAAACAGTTTTGGAATACACGTCTACTTGCAATCAATTTTTAATCAACTTATAATTTCGAGATCGTAACAACGCACGTGAAATTATTAAAACGTGTAAAACAACGAATGTTCAATTAAAAAAATGACTATACCGATTATTGTAAATATATAAAATAATCAGTTATCGTAGTACACAGGAATTAGGTTTTCAGTTAGAAAGATAAATGTTTCTGTATAGGTATAATTTTATGTAATTTAATTAGTTAATTAATTGTTACGTGTATTTTAATCAAATGCATGTTTGATGATTGCACGTGAATTATCTATCATTAATATTAAATAAATATAACTAAATAATTAATTATTATACTGATGTAATATTCAAAGAATTATGATTGTGTATAGTAACATCAACGGATTACTCAATTAATATTATTTATAATTTTTGTCATTTATTTTGTAGTAATTTATTTTATAAATTATTAATTATAGGTAACCCCACAGGACCGCAAATAATTGTTTCCAAGTGTCGAAAACTGAATTAATTCACGATAATAATTAGAACAACCGAAGTAAAATCCAATCAGATAACCCAATAATTATTTCAGCGACGTGCAAAAGTGAGTTTGCAAAACGAGAATGTACCGTAATCTCTTTACAACCTATTAAACCGTTTTTGCACCCGAGCCATTCCACGGCCTTTCCCATTCTCGTGGCCACTAAACTTCGCGATAAAACAACCGAAAAAAAATTAATTCCGGACCATATTAAGTACATCAGACGCAAAAAAAACCTTTCACGTTTTAAGTTTTCAACAAAAAGTAAGTCCAACGTATATACGACCAGCCGCCCCTCGTCTCCCGCTCCCCTCTTCCCATTAGCGCACGCGTTTCGAGCTTTATATCCACGGGGGAGACATCGCGACCCCTCCGCGTCGGACGAACAAAGTGTAACAGCCCGACGGCACGTTCGCTCGTTTCGAACTCCTCACCCTTTCTCGCCGATGAACTCGACGTCTCTCCTTCCTTTTTTTTTCGCAACTTTTATTTCGTCAAGGCGCTTCGGCGCGATCCACCGGGCGCGCGCACGACTGCGCTCGTTACGCGTCCATTTTCCGCGCGGCCGGGTTCCTTTAAGAAAGCACGACGCGGAAGTGTTTTTCCGCTCGCGGTCGGCGGGACGCTTCGGGCGCGCCTCGGGATTCCGCGTTTACGAGCGCAAACGCCGCGCGACGACTTCGTCAAATGTTTCCTTAAGGCGGTAATCACGGACGTAAACGCGCCCCACTTGCTCCGACTGCCGGCGGAGGTACGCGGGTATTTGCATGCAAACACGTCGTTATTTAGGGTAACACTGATTTTGTTGTTTTCAGTTTTGCTAATTTTTTTTTTTCGTAAACGCGCTTTGTGCGCTCTGATATCTCGTGTGTGTAATTTATTTACTTATGCGATGCATTGCAATTGTTGAGAGTAGAAAATTTGTATAAAAACTTTTTGAAGTTTGGCGCCATTCAATGAGGTATAGTCTTGAACCAATAAAATCGCGTTTTTAAATCCTACCATGGTTTTTTAAGAGAGGATAAATATGCTGTGTTCATAAAGAAGCACTGAGAACAATATAAATATGGAAATTGTAATTTTTCAAAAATTTACGGTAATTTTTATCATATTTCAAGTCTGCCCTCTACCTCCAAAAATTTATAGTAAATTTTTTTGTGCGTGCATTTTAATTTTATCAGAGAATTGTTGAAGGAAAAAAAAGCAGAAGGAGCAGAAACGTAAACGGTACTGAAATATAAAGAATTGTGTATTCTCTCTTGCATGATATATGAAAGTAAAAAGAAGCACTGAAATAATTTTGCGTGACACACTTTTTACGCTTTAATTGCGAAGCACGCAGAGGTAACTGGAAATTGTATCGTTAGAGTAATGGAAATTCTACTGTGACTTCCGGTGGAATCCTCGCTATTTTTTTGTATCCCTTTTATTCTTTTCTGCTCATTCTCTAAATGAAATGTAGTTATATCGACTACTCAAAGTGCTAAAATTCTTTATTTTATAAAGTACACAAATTGAAAAAATATTTCATATTAATTTAAAAAAATGTAATGCATAATCGAGATTTAATGATACGCCGTAAATTTATTTACGAAGCACGTTAATTTGAAAAATCATTATTGAAATAATTAAATAAATAATGAAAATGTACGTACAATATGAATGCATAATTTAAAAAATCATGATTTGTATATCACCACCCGAGCTTTCAATAAACAATTTTATAATCTAATTCGAAACGCGCGAAATAATGAAACAAATTATGCAAGAATACGGGTCGTAAAAGCGCTCTAACGCTGGCAATGATTCTCTTAAGCCGCTTTTTTTCTAAGCGTACGTCTGTTTCTCCGCGTTTTATGTGATAAAGCGCGCGCATAAAAGTAATTTATGTCCAACCGGTAAATTACCGAAGCGCTCCGGTAACTACTGAAAATAATAATTCTCTCGCGGGAGCAGATAAAATTTCACGCCAAATTAATATTTCAACGAGCAGCGCGTTTTTTTTTTATCGCGCCACTCAATTCGCAACGTATTGCAAGTGTGATCCTCCCGTTTATTTTGCTCCAATTTGAGTCGCCTTCGCCTCGTCCCCGAATTACGCGGCGATCCGTTCGCGTCGACATTTCAATAATGCAGACGGCTCCGGCTAAATAATCATATTCGTTTTTCCCCTTGTACGTGTGCTGTGGGTGTCCTCCGGCTTTTGCCGCGGTGCACACTTCGGTCGCACAATGTCGCGGAGTCCGCCTCCTCGCTTCGCGCCTATTTGCGGTGTCGAGTCTCCACCTGCTGAATTCGGCGGAGTGGAATTTCACTAAAAAGTGCGGATCGATTTTGCTGAGATTAAAGTTTACTCCCGTAATGTGAGAGTGTGAAAAACCACTAAACCGAGTCGCTCGAGTTTGGAATGACTCTATTTTTTTCTGACATACAATTAAATCGCGTTTTAAAGGTTTCACTATATCCTGTCATCGTTTATTTTCAGGAGAGTATGTAGGGGATTATCCTGTTATATTTTGTAGATTTTTCTTTCATTTTACTTCGAACAATAAAGTGAGCATAAATAATGAATTCATAATAAGTAAGAGCATGCAACTTCAAATTTTTTAAATTTATTTTTTACGTTTTTCCTTAAAAATACTTAGGGAACACTGGTCGACAATTACATCGGCAACTTCCATTCTGCCTGTCGGAGCTTTCGTAGCATTTGGATTCCGCGCGAGTAACATCTAGCAATGAACTTGGTGGATGAGCTATAGGCGAGCGAAACGAAAGTTACCAAATTAAGCGTCGGCCACTGCACCCGAAGACCCTCAGTGCGCTCTAATTGGAAAATCGCTGAAAAATCAATAAAATGCAAACCGTCGAATTGATTAACGTCACTCTTTAACGCTCATCTTCGCCGATAGGTCTTCTCCATTTTCGCGACGTTAATCCACTCCATCAGCGGTAAAACGTCACTGTTTCGCGGTTAAATTCAACATTTCCGCATTCATCGCGCGCACAAAAGGAGAACGTCGACGCGAGACAAGCGCGATCGCGTCGATTTCGTCGTCGCATTCGCGAAAAACAAGATGTCGAGCTGCGACGCGCGCGAGGGAAATAAAAGAAGCTCGCCGATGAGAAATGACGCGTCGCATTAGCGTGAATGCACACGAGGCTCCTCGCGGACACGAGTGCAGGGGGGGAGCGGAGAGCGAGTCGCGCGCAACAATGCACCGCGAATGCGCGAGTCGTTGCATGTGCAGCGGGGAAAACGGATGCGCGCCGCGGGGATCCGCTGGCGCATAAATAACGCGACGGCGGAGACGGAGCGGGAAGAAAAAGGCGGGCATCGAGCGGCGAAATGAGGAAACGATGGAGAGCGGAAACGACGAAAAGTAACGATGGGACGCGGTTTATCGCCCGCTGCACACCGGAGCTATTTCGCGACGATTCTTTTTCCCGGCGTTACGTTGCAACGTTTTTTTTTCGGTCGCGCGGTACTTTTCTTTTTTTGTTTTCTTTCTGGCAGCGGGAATGTAAATCTCGAAGTGACAGTTTGTTCCAAAGCCGTGCTCTCGAGTCCCTTTTACGAGCAGGATGTATGCAGAATAAAAATATTTTAGCTTTCTTGGGAGTAACGTAAATTTTGAGGTTCCTGAATGTAGATACATAGTGGAGAACGTACTTTTCGTTAAAAATGTCGTAATTTTTAAAAAAAAATTTTCTTTTCTCTGAAAAAGTTCAATATTTTCGAGTAATATAAACTTCGTGCATATTTTATAACATTAAGACTTTAATTTTTTTGTTATAAAATGAAATGTTTTGTAAAATTAAAAATTTTGTAAAATGGCAAGATATTTTTAGTCATTGAAGGAGCGGTATTATATAACTACCACGGAGTGTACACGAAAAATACTGCACTTTTTCAGAGAATCACCCATATGGAGATTGACTTAATTAATTTTATCAAAGACAATAAAACGTGAAAAAATTTTACGATTTTTTTTACGATGATGTTTTTTACCTCTCATATCTTTTAAGATAGCTACAGCTTTTAAAAGCTACATAAAACAATAAAACATAAACATAAATAAAGCTGTTAGTAAAACATACAATGAAATGCAATTAATTACTCAATAAATCCGGAACTTTTCCGCAGCACTGAAGTTCAAATTGTACTTAAGAGCGGATGTTTGAATGGTGTACAAATTAAAGCGGCCCCAGCACATTGTTTGCAGAATCAAAAACTTGCCGGTCTTTTGACTCCTTCAGATTTGCTAAGCGCAACTTATTTCGAAGTAACTTATATATAAAGAGACACGAAGGCATTCCGCGTCTCCCGCACTAATAACCCCGCGAGCTCGCGCGTCTCTCGGCGGCGAAATATATATAATTCAAAATTCAACAAACATTAAAGTAATAACAAACTTATAATTGCGCAAAGTAAACCCACCGCCTCGACGCAACGCTCGCGAACTTGCCCCCATCCGTAATTAGCTCAATTTTCCCAAGTTACTTCAGCGACCCGTAAGCCAGCGCGTCTCGGAGCTTCGCGAGTGACTCGCTGCTCTCGTCGAGCTCTAAAACAAAAAAAAAAAACTCCCCCGCGATGAAAATAGCGTCATCAGCGAAGCCCCCGGGGGCATGAGTCATCGGCTCGGCCGGGTGATGCACGAAGCCGGCGATCCCTCATCATCGAGCCGGTGGTGGGGTGCGCTGTACACCCCTTGCTCGCGCAGCCTCCCCCCGGGTCGCTCGCACGTGCACCATACCAGCGCGGCGGCTTTAAACACGGCGGCGGCGCAGCCCTCGCCCTCGGCCGGGGGGGGAGAGGCTGCCGGCGCTCCGCAAGGGCCGGCCAGAAGGGGCGACGCGCGCGCAGTGGGGGACGCGCCGCGGCCGGGAGGTTGAGGTCGCATTGATTTTGTCTAGACAGGGTGGAGACTAGACGAGTCGCGCGCGCGCTCCTCTCGCCGGCTCTCCTCTACCTTTCCTTTTTTTTCCACCCCCGTTTCGATCGCAGTGTCTCCCTGGACCGCCGCGGAGAGGACCTCGCCGGTGCGCGAGGCGCGTTCAATCCTCGCCGTCGGCCCGTACGAACCGAAGGAGAAAACGAGCCGGTAGATTCGCCGGCGCACCCGGCTTCTTCGCCATGGACTTCGGGTGACGCTCCCTCCTGCGCAGGTATCGAGACCTTAACACTTCCAATTTACGCGAGCTTCGCTCCCGAAACTCTCGGCTAAGGCCGGGATTCGCCGGCCGCGTAAATCAGGAGCCATTGGCGATCGCGTGGGAGGATATATATATAGACACACACCGGCAAGTCGGGCGGAAATGCTGCGCCTTCCTTCGCCGCTCGCCGGCATCGATCTAGGCGGACGCCGCGCCGGGCGTGGGTCGTAGCGATTCTCGACGCTAATCGGATGCCCGCGTGCGTCACCGCCACTGTGTGCCGGAGGGTAGAACGCGAAAAATGCGCTGCCGACGACGCCGGCCGCTGCTAGTGCACCGCTGCAGACCGGACGCCACGGAGCAGGGATGCCGCCGATGAAGTTAACCTACAGCGATACGTGAGTTCACCGGCCGAGAGGCGCACGAGTATTCTCAATTCAGTTAGGGGGAAATTAAAGGATAGTGCGCTGTATAGTGCACTTTTTTTATAGAGCGATTGAGACTTGTGTGACTTTAAGGTTAATTTTTTGTTCCTCGAGAGAAAGTCTTTTTTTTTTAAGTGAATTTGATCGGTGGTATTTTCTTTATAAAGGATATTAGAGCGAAAAAATGTTATATGAAGTGGGGAAGATATTTAAAAAAAACTGAACAGCAAAAAAGTTGTACGAAAAATATTGGTTTTAAAAAATACTGAAACAAATGGATGTGTAGTATTCAAAACCGTAGAGAAGTGTTAAAAAGTAGTATCCTTTATTTTCCTTTTAACTTTTCGGCTCGAAAAAAATTAAGCGCGCAGGCTGACGGATGAATTGTACTCTTAAAATAAAAAAAAAGAAAAATGCGAACCGTAGAATATTTGGCGAGATGTTTGGATAAACTAGAGGTTGAACTAAAGTCTAAATTTCAATGTACAGAGACAGACATTTAAAAAAGTTTCTTTTTTTTACTTTTTACTAAACAAATCGTGACGAATTCAATATATGTGCATAAAGTTAAATTGCAAACACGCAATTTAATTTAAATTGATGAGTGAAAAAATAAACATAAAAAAATTAAAAAAAATAAAAATTTTAATTACAGTCGTAAACTCATACTACGCAGCTAATTTTCTACGCCATAAAGAGTAAAGTATCATAAAATTTATGGAAAACATTAAGTTTATAATTAATAAGCTCCTTAATTTATTATTCAGAAATTAAAACAAATTTAATGGATTCCCCTTCCTCCCACCTTTTTGCCTCCCTTTAGCGCAAAATTACAATATCGATTATTTAAATTGCTGCAATTTTATCACTGTTTACTTTATACCTTCCTCTCGTTTGTTTACTGTAACATACGTGCAACAAACAAATATTTGCCAGCAAACAACGTAATTTTTTTAAATCTTCGGTAATCGTTACACTATGCAAAAAAAAAAAAAATTGAAACGGCTATCTAATCTGCAAACTCAACAGTGTAGCGTCGATTTGCCTCGAGGACTCTGCGTGGAAGTCTTGAACTTCCACCGGTAAGGTTGCATCGCAGGCCTCCTCAGGCCGCAAGCGCGAGAATCGCGCTGGCAACTATTTTAATCGCGGCCTCCATAAATCCATCGGCGCGCGATGCTCGCATAAAACTATTCGATCTTCCCCGGGAGGATTCGCTATCGTGAAAAAGCGAACTTTCCTCCATCCCATAAATTCGCAGCCTCCCCCGAGCCTCTCTCTCCCTCATTCTCTCTCTCTCTCGTAATGTCTATATCTCTCCCTCTTTCCCTCATAAGGTAACTGCAGGAAAATTTCGGCTGGTCGCGAGTTTTAATTAAAGTCCGCTTTCGATTGTCGGGTTGCGCCAAAAATGGCCGTAATTGCTCGGCGTTAATTCGCCCGTAAAATGTGTAATTATCGCACCGGCGCTGGTCCCTTTCGAGGGTGCGCGCAGCGCACTGTCGCAACATAAATTAGCCCAATTTGCCCGGCCACTCGATACGCCGATCGTTTCGTTGCCCTGGCCCCTCGGATGCTATTCAACGGAGGTATTAAAGAGCTCTAATTGTTATCGGCTGCACGATTTTCAACGCAGCCTCGCGTTGCCCCTGATGTTTGACGGGATTTTCTCGAGTTTTTTAAATCCATCCGCATAGGTGTTGGGACGATCGAACAGAAATTCGATGGGCAATCGCGTAATGTAGGCGAATGAAGATATAAAGGAAATTCGATTAATTCTACTTTTTTTAAGCATTGTAAAAGAAGCATTGCAATGTCAATAATCGAATGTATCTTTATTGATAAAATTTCATTTTTTTACCTTTCAAAATTAAAAAGAAATATTTACATAAGTTTGATGAAGTATTGTGCGATACAAAATATAATTTTTAATAATTAATTTTACATGTTTTTGAAGTTATATTACAATTGTTCGTAAAGTAACGTGCGTATTTTATTTATGTTACAGCGACACCTTCAACTCCAGTGATGCAGGGCGGAACGCCAGGGACGCCGTCATCCAAGGCAAAGGTATACGCGTGTCTGTAGAATAAAAAATAAAACGTTCAATGAAAAGTGTATAAAAATAGAAAAAGAGAATTTTTCAGTGACATTTCAGTTAGTAAAACCTGCCGCAAAAAGTTTGTTTGCAAAGTTAATTTCGTCTGTTGTTTATTTATTATTTGCATAGTAAAATACAAGTTAATTTTATTATTTATAAAATTGAAGTAAATAAAATTTTTAGCTCTTTTTTATTCGCGATGAAAAATTTTATTTCAAAAGATCGTAAAGAAACGGCTTGCGTTACTTCTTTTCGCGTTTTATAATACATCGCGTGCAATTCGTCGGAAATGAAACAACAGCAAGAGAAATTCAAGGCATGCAAATATTTACTTTAAACCTAATTGCTGACACCAACAGCGAGTGTCATCACAATTCCGCTAAAGTGAACTCGAGACTGCAATTATTGTACTTTATTTTACAAAAAAAGAAGACTGAAAAAGCGCGAACAAATATCATTATGCAAACGACACATGCCTCAGCAAGTGTATTTTTAAATTGCAATTAGACGAAATTCAAATTTCGCGCTTCCCGTCGCCCGCAATTTTTCAATTCTCGAGTTTTTATATATGTAATAGCATTCACTGATCGACCTTTTTTTCTTTTTTAAAATAGGAAAAGTTGATGATACGCAGCAAAGTAGTTGTTGCCCTATATCCTTTTCGAGCTATTGAAGGAGGTGACCTATCTCTTGAAAAGGTAAATATATTCGCCAGCTGCTTACTTTATCAATGGCTAAAGAAATTTCTTAAAAAAGAATTTTATAAATTAGTCTAATTTTTACTTTTACAAAGTAATTACATAATTAACTAATTTTTAATTCAGGTCAATACATTAGTAATAATTACGTCTATTATTAATTATTATCCTAATTATAATTGCCACATTAGTTGATTTTATAATTCAAAATAAAAAACTGTAGTAACTAATAAAATAATTAAAAATGTTCCCTTAAATTAAAGCGTCAAATTAATGTTTGCAATTTGTGTATTTCAGGGTGCAGAATACGAGGTGCTAGATGACTCCCAGGAGCACTGGTGGAAAGTCAAAGACGAACACGGGTAAGTCTTCGAGATAATCAAATTGAATGAAAAAGGTAACGCCACAAGGCAAATCTGACGTGTAACCTGAAATTTGCTTTCCAGGTCGATCGGCTACATCCCCAGCAACTATGTCAAAGAGAAAGAGCTCCTCGGTCTTCAAAAATACGAGTGAGTTCAATAAAATATTGCCGATTAACAAACTAAAATGTATCAATTTACTCACGCGCCGTTTCCTCTTACCACTCCAGATGGTACGTGGGTGACATGTCAAGGCAGCGCGCCGAGTCGCTTCTCAAGCAAGAGGACAAGGAAGGCTGCTTCGTCGTGCGGAACTCGTCCACGAAGGGCCTCTACACTCTGTCTCTCTACACAAAAGTGTAAGTCTCTCCGCAAAAAAAAGGATGAATGAATAAAAGAAAGAAACTTCGATTCATCGAAGTACAGGAGCAGCGAATTAACGAATGGCAATGTACTTTGCAGCCCCCATCCGCACGTGAAGCATTATCACATTAAGCAGAACCAGAGGGGGGAGTTTTATCTGTCGGAGAAGCACTGCTGCGGCTCGATTCCAGATCTTGTTAATTATCACCGACACAACAGCGGCGGCCTGGCCAGCCGGCTGAAGGCCAGCCCCTGCGATCGCCCCGTACCGCCGACCGCCGGTCTCAGCCACGGTAACTCTACACGCTCTCCTTCTCTTTTTTTTTGTATCCATCCTCTTCTCCTAATTCGGCGCACTTAGATCGATGGCGTCCGTTACTTCGAGTTAATTGAATTACGCCTTTTTTTTTCTTTTCAAAGCAGCTGGTTCGCGATTGTTTTCTCGCGCCGACAACAACTTTTCAATTTGATCTGTGTGCTTAAATAAAGTGCGCGAAAAATTTTAATGTTTACGTGTCGTAAGAGAATTTAGATGGATCGTTTTATTGAAATATAATTGATACGTTTTTTTTAGACAAATGGGAAATTGATCCCGCTGAACTTCACTTGCTCGAGGAACTTGGCTCTGGTCAGTTTGGTGTGGTACGTAGAGGAAAATGGCGTGGTTCCATCGACGTAGCTGTGAAGATGATGAAGGAAGGCACAATGTCCGAGGACGATTTTATCGAAGAAGCGAAAGTCATGACGTACGTATTTGTTACAAATAATAAAAATTGTATTTTTCTTAATTCACTTGCTTAAAAAGCTTAATTAATTATTTGGTGTAATTCTTTAGTAAATTGCAACATCAAAACCTAGTCCAGCTCTATGGAGTATGTAGCAAGGATAGACCCATTTACATAGTGACAGAATATATGCGTCATGGATCTCTGTTGAACTACCTCCGACGTCACGAAGCTACTCTTGGATCAAATGTTGGGCTTCTTTTGGACATGTGTATACAGGTAATTTAAAAAAAAACATGAAATAAATTAGGTCAAAATTAAATATAATGAATTAAAGCAATAAAGGAAAATAATGAATTAAGGAATGCCGTACGTATACTTAAGACAAAATTTACCTAAAGTACTCGGCAGTCCAGAACAAACACTAATTATTTTTTACTGCAGGTCTGCAAAGGCATGGCTTACTTGGAAAGGCATAATTACATACACAGGGATTTAGCTGCTCGTAATTGTCTCGTTGGCTCAGAAAATGTTGTGAAAGTAGCTGACTTCGGTTTGGCCAGGTAATTCAGAACCTAAGCAATTTACAAACTTACCAGTAAAAGTAACTTTTTTGTTTATAAAAAGGAAATAACAAATTTTAACTCTACATTAAATTTTTAGGTACGTCCTGGATGATCAGTATACAAGCAGCGGCGGAACGAAGTTTCCGATAAAGTGGGCTCCACCCGAGGTCTTGAATTATACTCGATTCAGCTCAAAATCCGACGTCTGGGCCTACGGCGTCCTCATGTGGGAAGTATTCACATGCGGAAAAATGCCATACGGCAGACTAAAGAACACCGAGGTCGTCGAGCGCGTACAGCGAGGAATAATCTTGGAAAAACCGAAAGCTTGCTTCAAAGAAGTTTACGAGGTCCGTTACTCACCGCAGTCCATCCGACGAACTATGACTGAAACGTTTTTTTACAGAAACGAATTGTAGTGAATGCAAATGACGAATTTTATATACAACTGCAAAGATTCTACAGGAATTGGGAAGAAAATTGAAAAATTCCATTTTATCCATTTGATTTTTGAAATGCGATATCTTTCTTAATAATCATTATATTGAAAAAAGAAAAAATACTTGTCGATTACTTTTCAATATACTATCAGGTGGATATAATGAAATCTGAAAAAAAAATTTATTCTTCCCAATTCGTCTCTACTCTAATCGCGATTGTAATACGCACCATACCCATAATCAGGACTATAAGATTGATACTCATTGTCATTATTATAGGAATGGTTCCTCTAGTTCGTATTACAGTAAGGACGAAAAATCTGCAGTCGAACTAATCTCTATAGTTATATTACTAATTTGCATTGCTAATTTGTCATTAGCATTCTCTGCAATACTTCTCCGTAAGGTTTACGTAAATGACTAAAATAAAAAACAAAAAATCTTTCCACAGGTAATGAGGAAATGCTGGGCCCACTGTCCCGAAGTCCGACCGTCGTTCCGCGTGCTGAAGGAGCAGCTGATCAACGTCTCCCAGGGCCTGCTCAACGATTGACTCAGTCTCCTGCGGTGCTTACGTTTCTCCTCGCCGAGCTCCGTCGGCAGCGGGCGCACCACCACGACGACGACGACGACGATCCTCCAGCTGCAGGCGCCGCGCTCGCCCTTCCTCGAGCGCAGCGCCTCGAATCCGGCCTCCTCCAACAACTCGAGCTCGTACAACTCGGCGACCCTGCCGGCCTCGCACCGCGTGCGCAGCAACGCCTCGCTGCCCAGCGCCGCCGAGCTGCTGCAGCTCTCCTCGAGCCTGTGCCGCTCGTCGAAGAAGCGGGGCTCGCGCGACTCCAGCCGCGACAAGGACAGGATCATCATCGAGGGGAGCAACGGCGTCGCCGAGAAGCGCCCGGGGAAGCGCGAGAGCGGCGCCTCGAGCGCCAGCCCGGCGAGGCACGACGACCAGCAGCACCAGCAGCAGCACCACACCGGCGGCTCGGCGAGCTCGCCCGGCGTCTGCGACATTTGTAGTTCCTACGGGCACCCGTGGATCGAGATCTGCAAGGCCATACGCGCCACCAAGGGCAAGTGATCTGGCGCGTACACCCTTACGCCTGCTCGAGTTCTTGTACTCTCGCGAGCCGAGTACACCGACAGTTGCTCGACTTAGCTTTGGAACCAAAGTCCCGTTGCTCGCTCGTTGCATCCTTCTTTTTCTTTTTTTTTTCTTTGATGAATTTGTCGAAAAAGTAATTGACTTGGTCGTTGAGATTGTAATTCGAATGTTACTTTTATTACTCGATGAATTTGGAACGGTTATTTAAGTTCAGGTAATTTCTGTTCGATCGGGTTTATTGCTTTTAATTTAATACAAGAACAGAGGATGAATGAGTAATCGGAAATTGCATATTCCAAAGGGAAGTTGGCGATCGTGTCTTGGAGAGAGAGCTGCAGATTGACAAATCACTTTTTACCACACGCTGAAAGACCTTTTAAGCCTTTTCAAGGTGATACAATATACGTGAAAAAAAGAAACAATAATTGACTCGACACTTTTTTAAATGCGCATCGACTGTTTTGACATATTGGAGATGAGTGTTTACGTGTGCATGTTGGCAAGCTGCCCCGTCGATGCTTCGAATCGAGTATGAAAATAAATTGAAAATGACTTTTTATTGTATATTTTTTACATACATATTTTTCTGTAACAGCGAGCATCGAAACCCATTATTAATGTGGTTTGTAAGGGGACCAGGAATGCACATCATTTCTTCATCCCTGTTTAGTCTTTCTTCATACTACTGAAACTGTCTGTTTCTGTCAGTGATGAATACTTTGTATTTTTAATTTTTAAAGGAAAAGCAATTTAAACTCTTACTTACGTGTAAAAATATTTTAAAGATCGCTGCATTTTGCGTTTACACTTATTTCAGTGATTAATTTAAGTGATCAATGGATGAGAAATTCGATGCGATGATTAAATTGCAGTTCGATTAAAAAGAATGCCACCGAAGTCATTGTTGAATTTCAATTTCATCAAAGACTAGTGATTATTTAATACGCCAGTACGGTGAAAAGTGATAATACTAATATAGTTTAATATGCAGGTACATAATTTTTTTTCTGACACCCTTTAATCTATTTATAGATATTACTGACTGACAACTTAAAATCCTTCCATAAAAAGAATAAAAAATACAAAAACAAGTTACACTATTGATTTTGTATGTGAATGACGATGGGCAGTAATCACTTCTGAATACTTTTCTTAACTGCCTAAAAATATAATTACTATGAACAGAATCATATATTGCTAAAAGGTATCTTCATAACAACGAACACATACAACTTGCAAATATTAATAATTACAAGCGCTTGTGTGTAAAGGAAAAAATATTGTCAGTCCAAGAGTAACAGAAGAAACATTAATTCGTAATAATCTTTATTATTATTATCTGATGCGATGCAATGTTTAGATTTTTCGTGAATGATCAAACAATTATATAAATGAAAAACAGGCATGTGTACATATTAATCAAGTAAGTTTAGAGTAAGTTTTATGAAAAGGATTTTTGTTGAATTGCATCTGTACGAGTGAAAATCATTAAGTAAAATTATTGTCACTTTGTTAGGAATCAAGAGAAATGAATCTCTTTAAAATTCACGATCGTTAATCGTATACGTTGATGTAAGTGAGATAGGATCCAAAATTGGTTTAGTATCTATCTGCATTTGTGCTTGCATAGGCAAAATAATTAGACTAATGACTGAATGTATCTACAGTCAATTTTGGAACCTAACTATGACTGCATATTCATATAGTTTGTACTTCCACATAAAAAGTATCATTGGTTCGAAATCAAAGAAATGATTTCACTACTTTAATATAATTACTGTCATTTTAACTCTTTTCTTTTTCAATAGCTTCTGTAAGATCGAAAGAAATCAGTGACTACATCATTAGAGGTGACCATATCGAACTGTTTCATCTAGCAATTGTAGAGAAATAAATATTTGTTAATCGAAAAATCAAGCAGAGCTTAACTGTATTGGTTGAGTAACCATCTCAGTCCCCCTCCGTAAAGTACATAATGAAAGTTTTGTTGAATGAAATGTCATCGCTTTTATAGTTAGTCTAGAAATAAAACGTTATTTTACTGAATGTACATTGTTTCTACATTATTTAATGTATTGTTCTAACTTATCAGTTTTTTTTATATACTATTTTTCTCTTCCAACGAGCGTGGAAAGCCGTTAATGCGGTGTGTAAAGGGACTAGGAATGCACATCATTTCTTCACCCCTGTTAATTAGTCTTTCTACATACTACTGAAACCGTCTGTTTTTATCAGTGATTTAAAAAAAAAGGAAAAAACTCCGCCATAATGTAGGTACTAAATACATTTCAAATATTAGACAATTTGGAGTTTAAATTTAGTCGTGTGTGTTTATTCAATGTGAAACAAAAGTAGATCTCAAGATCTTTATTGAATTTGATAATATTTCTAAATTCACCAGCAAGGATAGAGGAATGATGAAAATAAAAAGTGGAGATGCCAGTGCATTAAAGTATATTTTAGGTTTTTTATTTTTTTGTAAGAAAAGTTAGCGTATTTCAAAAAAACCATGAAAAAAGAAGCAAATTTGCGGCGAAGAAGCAAATTGTTGCGAAGAAAACGTGATCATTTGTGTCGTTTAGGGGTGCTTTTTTGCGGGAATCTCCCGAATTTTTGTTTTTTTGCAACCGTGTAAAATATTGTGCTAATTTTAGTCGGTAAAAGGCGTTTACTTTATTCATGATGCATCTATTAAATTTGTAATGAAATCGTTTCATGATGCAGAGAACTAAATTCTACAGTGACCATATGTTTACTCGCAATTCCCATTCATTGCAATATTTATTATTTATAATTTAAAATTTTCAAGCTTCTAAAAAAACGAAGTAAATATTAAGTAAAAAATGGACATTTAAACAATAGTAATGCATATAAGTGGACGAGGTCCGTAACGAGCCTTCTAACGCAAAGAGCGCATGGAACCGATACCGCATCCAAATTATCTTCAGTGCAATATTATATTGGGGCACTACTTGCTACAATGCTAAACTATAAAATATTTTATCATATTTTTATGATCTGAAAGTTTTCAATTAGTTAATTGAATTTATAATTTTTTTCTTTAAGATTCGCGGTTTTTGAAGATACCCATAATATAGTAAATAAAATTTCTTTGTTTTCTACATAATGGTATAGTTATATGCACCATGTACATACATACAATGTACTGAGCAATCTAAACAATTGTTTAGTATTTTTCTTTTGTTTTTCTATATAAGATATCTAATTGCTATTTGAATATTATATTGTTTAATATTTATATTCTTGTCTACTGATGTAGTTTGTACATTTTGTGTAAGCTTATAAGTACGTTTATTAAAGCATAAAATTTGCTTAAACTTCAATTAATCAAAACAAAAACAAACTTCAGTTGTAATCTTTTAATGTAATATGTTACATTAAAATAAACTTTCGAATTTGTGCACAGGTAAATAAAACAACATTCTGAAAATAACTACTAAAAAAAGTTTAAATATCAATATTATTTAAATATTTATGTTTTTTTGGAATTACAATAGTATAATTTTGAAAATTAGGTTATGTTTACATTTTTCCAGCAACTAAATATTTTATAAAAATTATTCCACCATGAAGAGATGCAATTTATCAGAAGCGAAACCTATTATTATTCACGATGAAGCTGGAGGAAGTCAAAACTTTGAAAAAATAAACTTTAAAGTGGATGTTGAAAGTGAAAGTGACGAAGATGAAGTTAATATTGTTAGTATCGATGTTGCAAAGCCTTGTAAACAAGAATCTTACAAAAACTATTTGGATGTTATACCAAATATTATCAAATTCAACAATAATATTAAAATAACAAGGCTTAATAGTAGTAGCTGTAACTCAAAGTCACATTGTACTGAAGAATATTATGGGCCCGACTGTAAGAAACCCAAATTAGAGGTTTCAGTTCATAAAGAAGTTTTGCAGGATAAAAGCAATGAAAATTTCAGAGGTGTATGTCATTTAAGGCACAGTGGCTTTCAACAAAAGATGTTCAAAAGTCCTACTATATTGAAAAATAGTAATCCAGTCAAAGTAATTCTTGATAACAGCTGTCCTGGAGAAGTAAATTCCGTTTCTTGCCAAACTGACAAGTATCCACTTCTGTCTATAAGCAACATAAAGAATAATGAGAAAGCAATTGAGTTCTATACTGGCTTGCAAACTTATGAGAAATTCATGCACGTATTTAAAAGTTTAGGCTCTGATGCGTATGACTTGAGATATTACTATTACGATCAAGCAGTATCTTTGACAATTTTGGATCAATTTTTCATGACTCTCATCCTTCTAAGGCAGCATAAGTCACATTATGAAATGAGTATATTATTTGATGTGACATTAAAAGATATAAAAAATATTTTCATCACTTGGGTAAGATTCATGAAGTTAGAGTGGAGCAATATTAAGTTTCCATTGTCCTACATGTCTGAAATAAAAATGAGAAATTCTGACAAGAATGATGCAGCAGTCGAAGACAAAGATTCTGATATTGAAATTGAATACATCAGTAAAAATAGCAATGGAAATGATGCTAGTTCAAAGAACATTAGACCTATACCAGACAGAAGCAAGTCCTTTAAGAAAGTTTACAAGATCTTAAATGGTCCTCAAAATTACATCGAGTCCCATTTAATGAATGATATAGCATTCGTATGTCAAGCGCTGTGCTACTTCAAAGCAAAAAGGATTCCTCACAAGGAACAAAATAAAAGTATATCAATGAAGTGTTGATTTTGTGTTTTTTTATGTGATAAGCCAACTATTATTTATTTATATAGACTTTCCATTATCGATTAAGATTGGAGATGAAAGAATTCAAAATTCAGACTTTCAAAATACGGCGCCCTTTGAAATTCAGTGCCATCGCTTAGAAGTTTCGGAAACAACATAAACTAGCAGAAGATCGATATTGTCGGTAAAGGAAATGTTGAGACGACCGATCAGTGATATAGCTTTAGGAAAATGTTATTTGAAGACAATCGATTAGATTTACATTTAAGCTGTTTTCTAATTAAGAATTTATAATGTATACTCATATATTAATATTGAAGCGTTATAGTAAGCGTTAATAATTTAACGAAAAATATAGAGTACAAATCATGTAATGAAATGACAAGTGAAGAGATTATTCCAACGGTATTAATTAATTAATTTTGAAGTAGAATAAAAAAACACTTACGAAAAATGTTCAATAATTAATTGATAAACTTTTTAACAATTTGTACTCGATCCAATAATTGCGAAAGTTTTGTCAGTATAAATGGAACGTTAGAAAACGCAAAATTGATATCTAGAGTTCAAAGGGCATGGGTATTTATTGAAAATAGTTTTCAGAGTTGATAAAATTTTATGTTACTATTTGCTTAAAGCAATAAAAGTTGAAAACTAAAAATCATGATAAATTTTTTTCTATACAAAGTAAAGCATTGTGTACTTTATAGTTTTTTCCTAAAGTGAATTTTAAATGTAAACATCCTTAATGTAGATTCATCTATACCGATTGGTTTATATTACAAACTAATATCCATGAACTCATAAAAATTTGTTTTCTTTTGTTTTTCATGCAATAAAAGTTTTATTGTTAATAAAAAGTTGGATATTAAATGAAAACTACTTTTTTATTTGCTGCATATTCGTCACAAAATCCATATCTTTAAAAATTAACTTAAATTTAAAATAAATTAAATTAAAAAATTATTTATTTAACCAGATTGTATCCCGTAGATATTACCAAGTGCATTATAATCCTAAATGCAATTATCAATGCAAAGGCTAGTGCAAAATAAAAAAAATTAAAATTAAGCCATAAAATTACTAAAATAAGTGCATATCATTTTAAAACTTCCTCCCTTTTTTTCACAATTTATTTCCAAAAATTCGTACCACCAAGATTTACTCAAAAGTATTTAAAAATCATCACCTTCCAGCCTTCCCCGGAAAACTCGTCGGGATAATTATAAAGAAGGGAAAACCCGAGCGTCGAAGTCGTCGCGTCGAAGTTTGCGCACAGCGAAGCAAAGTGGCGGCTCTCGAAGTCGCGCGGAGCCCCTCTCGAGGGTGGCCGACAAAATAGAACAACTATAAAAGGGACGAAGAAGAGGAGCGCGCGAGTCACGCTCCCCGCTAATGACCCCCCGGCGTAATCGCGATCGCCAGCGCCCCGTCGCGCCGAGAGGCCCTCCGGGGGCGTCGAATGTGTCGGCCGGACGAGGCCGAGCCTTTTGAAGCCGTCACGTATCGGGCCGGCCGATAGCATCGGCGAGGGCGGCCCGCCGCCCCCCGGGCGCGACTTCCGAATATCCGCGGCCCTTTAATACACCACCGGCGGAATTGCAAGGCGCCGGTGCATCGCGCGCTCGCGGTATACTTCGCTCTTCGGTCGGAGACATCTATATTTTTGATTCACTGAACTCTATTGTTCTTCACAAATTAATGGATTTTATATATCGGATGATAATGCAGAAGTCATTTATTTATTTGAAGAGTAACGGCAAAAAATATTGCAATCTTGTGTCTTACACAACTCGTCTGTTTTTACTTACGTTAATTTCGCTTATTGCTATAAGTAAAGTTCTGCAAAATTATTCCTTCTATGAACTCTATTATTCTTTACAAATTAAAAGATTACCGAATAATAGTGTGAGTTAAATCATTCATTTATTTGAAGAGCAACGGCAAAAAAATTAAATCTTGCGTCTTACACAACTCGTCTGTTTCTACTTACGTTCATTTCGCTTATTGTTATAATTAAAGTTCAGCAAAATTGTTCCTTCCGTGAACTCTATTATTCTTTACAAATTAAAATATTATCGAATAATAGTGTGAATTCAATAATTTATTTATTTGAAGAGGTACGGCAAAAAATATTGCAATCTTGTGTCTTACACAACTCGTCTGTTTCTACTTACGTTCATTTCGCTTATTGCTATAATTAAAGTTCTGCAAAATTGTTCCTTCTATGAACTTTATTATTCTTTAAAAATTAAAAGATTACCGAATAATGGTGTGAATTTAATGATTTATTTATTTGAAGAGCAAAAAATATTGCAATCTTGTGTCTTGCATAACTCGTCTGTTTCTACATACGTTAATTTCGCTTATTGCTATAAGTAAAGGTCTGCAAAATTGTTCCTTCTATGAACTCTATTATTCTTTACAAATTAAAAGATTACCGAATAATGGTGTGAATTTAATGATTTATTTATTTAAAGAGCAACTGCAAAAAATATTGCAACCTTGTGTCTTGCACAACTCGTCTGTTTCTACTTATTAGATTTCGCAATTGTACGTTCATGCATAAACAATAACAGTCTAAATTCAATAATTTACTTTGATATTTTAATAAGGATTTAAGGAAATTTTTAATACCACTAAATACTTTAGTTTGAAAAAAAAATTTAGTTGGAAATTTTAAATTTAGAAATTGTATAGCAGTGTTCGAGTAGGTTGCCTTGTTTTGGATTCAGAGATATTTTTAAGTTTTGTATTAATAAGCGAGATTTATTTTTGCGCGAGATTACCGACTGTGAATTTACTTGATTGAGTCTTCTTTTTTAAAATATATAGTTTGTAGTTTGATGAGTCTTTTTTTTAGTGTGGAGCTATGACTATGTTGAAAGCTAATCGTCCGTCTGAAAATTTATTAGATTACGGTTTTATATAACTTTATCGATTTTAGTAATCGCTGAATGAGTGCACTTTATTGTGCAGGACCGTGACGTCAAAGGGTGAGATGAAGGGATAAATATAATTTTTATTTCACATTCGAATGGAACGCGTAAAATTTTAACTAGCCAATTCATCTTAATGAAACTTTTATTTTTTCATGCGCGATGGGTGACGTTGCTATAATTTGTTACATGATATTAGCAGTAAATGTATCATTTTTCATTACTGTCATCCACCGGGTGCAGAACAAGATCATATTTAAAAACAAAAAATAAATGCAAGGACTTATTAACACCGTTTTTGCATAAAAATATTATATTCGTAAATAAAAAATTCAAAACTAAAAATACGTGAAATATATCACATTGTTTATAGGCGACGGCAATAATGTCACTTCTTTAAGTAGATTCAGACGAGCATAGTCAGACACGACTTTTTAATCCTCAAAACTGCTGCGTTTTTTTATATTTAAATTGTAATTAAATTTCACTTGCAAATCATTTTAATTGATGTATTTTCGGGAAAATCCTCCAGTAAAGAAAATTAATTTTAAGTGAAACTTAAACAGAAGAGCAGTATAACTTCTACATCACATTTTTATAATATTTGAAGTGAAAAATGATGAACCTATTTTTCTTTCACTTCTTTTTTTGTTATTTCAGCATATTATTGTTTCAAGGTTCTATATAATACCTCATAGGTGTCCGACGTTCCTTAATTTATTGATTTCTTTATTCAATTATTGTTCGTATTGTAATTTGACTGCACATTTCTTTTCGAAAAATTTTGCTCACGCCTGACCGTGTGAACGCTTTTTGTTTAGTAATGAATCTCGTTAATTTTAATCCCGCCTTTAGTCAGCGGTGATCCCTCTTCAATAAATTCTTACGTGACCTTCGACGCAGTTATATTATCTAAATCAACTGTCTATAACACGGCAGGTAGAGAGTTAGTAATGTAACTTTAATAAGAAAGCAGTTAATTCATGCCATCTATTAGTTGTTAAATTACAATAATTTAGGCGATTTTATTTTTTTATTTTACTTTGCTGTAATGACTAATAATTAGATTTATAATCGTTTTTTATTACTTTTTTTTTAAAACAATAGGTTTATATTCATAAAGGAATATCTGTATGAATTAGAAGTGAGAATAAAAATGTAGAGAAATGTACAAAATTCTAGACTTTATTTAAGGCTTATAAAAATATACAATTAGAAAAAAAATGATTTGGGAAAGAGAAGGGAAAGTTAAGAATAATAAGGGTGCAGTTTGTTAAAGTAAGAAGAAAAACCAAAATTTCTTGTAGCATACAGTATATAGTAATAATAGCAAAAAGTAACTTTTTTAATTTTATAAATAATTCCTATTGATATTTATACAAAGTATCCGTAGGCTTTTTTACTTAATGCAAGTAACCAAACTCTTGTCTCACTTCACAAAAGTAGTGACTTTTGTTATCTTTAACTTATAAAGTGAACCAAAAGAATTTTCAATTTTATCTTTTACTTCGGTATCGTCTTCATCTCACGCGGATTATTCCTACTGATTCGAAAAAACGTTCACATTGTGATTTCTTATCTCTAATTTGGACACAGTCCAGAAAAGTACTCCTTTACATATTAAGACTCTAAAATAAAGTATACCGCTCCGTCTCTAGCTAAAAGCTCCGCTCCTAAACTATCTCCCTCCCCGCACTCATCACTCTCGAATTCATGAAAATCCCAACCAGTCGTTCTTACACTCTCAACTCTAAAAAAAAAAACTAACGAACTTTCCCCGAGAAATCGCCGAGTGTCCGATTAGGATCAGCCGCGATCCGGCGCGTGCAGGTATAGATTTCACGCCGGGCGGAAACTTGATCGGCTTCCAAGACTTGCCAGGCAGCGCGCGTGCACCGGATGCACACTGTGCACGCGCGCTTGCAGCGTCCATAGAGCGCCAGCGGGCCGCGAGTCGAGGGTGTCGATACGATCTCGGTTTGGCGGCGCGCGAAACTTCGGGAATCTCGAGCCCGGGCGCTGAGCTGGCACTGACTGCGTCCGCAATGAAATAATGCTCGACGTCCTACCACTTCGCCCCCTCCTCGCGCTCCAGAAGCCCAGATTTCGCGCCTACTGGCTGCGAGCGCATTACACGTTCCGTCGCGTCGGGGTCTCTTTTTTTTCTTTGCTTCCGACGCCGGAGGGCCTCTTCTCGCGCGGCTTTTGTCGGCGTCAGGACGTTCGGGAGATCGCGTGCGTGCCTATTTTTTTTTCGAGCCTTTGACTTTTACTTCGCGGGGTCAAAGTCAAAGGATCCTTGCCAAGGTTTTTCTGATGACGATAGTTTCGACTTTTTTTTTAGGATTTCGCTGAGTAAGCGATGAATGAACTTCAATTTTTATTCGGATGACAATTTTTACTTTGACTGATCAATCGGATTTTCAATCTTTCGCGTTTTAGCCATTTTAATGTTAATTCCTTCCTTTTTCTTTTTTATACTGAAATGTCCTTAAATATTGATTCATCGGCTAAACCTGGAGATTTAGAACCTGGTTGAGGTGAAAAGGGATTTCACCCTAATCTAATCGTAAAGGGATAAAATAAAATAAAACAAAACGTATTTATCGAAAAATTCAAAAGTTATGAATAGGGTTATTGTTCATACAGCTTGTCGTGAAAATAATAATAAAAGATCCATTATTAACAGGATTTGATTACTTCATGAGTGTATCCGGTTGAGTGTCGCTAAAATACAAAAAGTTTTAGTACAAATTTTCTAATATTAAAAATTATAATACATCTATAGGTAAATTAATACCTATAAGATATTTTGCTACTAGTATTATTAAAAATACCATCAAAGTGTGAGCTCCGCGCTCAACTAGCCTACTAAGTGAATACTTCGCGCTAGCTGTTACTTTCTTATCACAAGGAAGAAACGGTAAAACCAATGCATAAACTAATTCCTGCTGACCTTACTTAGCACATCTCTCAAACAACAGGCGAACCCGCATGAAATGTACACGCATCCCCGTGTTCCGACAGCCGCTTTAATATTTCACGGCGGGTCCGGAGTAACGAATGAATAAGCTAACTCGAAATATCCCGCTAAACCAATCGATATTTTGAACTTCCCAGGCCCCGAGTGCAGCTTCGAGCGCCAAGGCGCAGTTACTCTTCGTTAAGCGACTCCCCTCGAAGATCTCGCCTGCACCGACCACCTACCCCGTGCACAGGACGCTAGGTGCGCATCAATTATTGAGCCACGGCGATGCGTTGCACCTCGAGCCTTTGTTCGGCGTGAAAGGTGCGCCAGCCGTACGCGCATAAGGGCTCCTACTTTTCGGAACCCCGCCAGATTCGTTCCGCTTCGATGATGAGAGCCGGAAGGTCGGGGGTGGATGGAGTTTATATTGATGCGGCGCGATCAATCTTAGTTTTATGCTGCGCGCCGCGCAAAGGCATTTCTCTCGCTGGGAGCGGACGCGACATTCGCCCTCGTTCTCCTTTTTCCATTTTACCTTTCATTATTCAGACGAATCTCTTTCGCTTTTTTGCGCTCTGCTTTTTTTTTTCGTCATCCTTCTTTGTACACGTCGGCGAGCGGTTTTTTTGCAGTTAATTGGGGATGCGATTTCAATTTCACGTTTTGGTCGTTCAATAGGCGACCAAAAGTCGACCATAAGTTTTCGCCCCTGAATTGCAAAACTCGTGTTTTTGTGAAAAATGCGCGTTTTTGTCGAAAACGCTAGTATGTCTCAAAACCTGAGTATACCTCTAAACGCGAGTATGCCTCAAAACGCGAGTTTGCGCCCAAAAAAGTTTGTTTCCACTACACAAAAAGTGGCGTTATTGTCACGTCTTTGACACAAATTTTTAAACATATTAAACTGTACATTAAAGCAACAAAAAATTTGTTTTACTTTTTCCTACGAAAATTGGTAGTTACTCTTGAAATAAAAAAGAAGGATGATCAGCGTTAAGTAGTAACAGACGGGCATGGTTAGACAAGTGAAATAAGTCAATCTTCCTCATAAATCTTGGAAAGACTTAAAAGAAAATTACCAAAAGAAGGATGATCAGCATTAAGTAGTAACATACGGATGTGGTTAGTCAATTGAAATAAGTCAGTCTTCCTTTTATTTGCCAATTCAGAATTTATTCGACAAGTGCAACTAATAAAACTTCATAAATCTTGGAAAGACTTAAAAGAAAATTACCAAAAACTTAATATTAAAGCTTGCAATCACGCACATACATTGCCAACTATTCCTTGCTGCAGAGGTAGTGAGACCCATTACATCAACCCTAGGTAAAGTTCGTTTGAAACGTCGACGAGAAAAGGGCTCCGAGCGTGACCTCTGCGAAGGGCGATTCAAAATATTTCAAGGATATCTCCCTGTGCCCATTGCAGGCGAATACCTCGAGGACGCCGAGGAGGGGAGAGCGCGGAAGCTCGCCTCGTCCAGATTAAAAGACAAACTTCGCGCGCGTCCCGACGGCGGCGGGGCCAAGATCCCGTCCCTTCCTGGAAATCTGATTGCCGGGACGCCGGGCTTTATAGGGCGGCGTTTGCCCCCCGAGTTAGATCGCAGCGGGGAAAACTCCCCCTGTGTACCCTGCAAATTTTCCCGGCCAGGGGAAAGGGGAGCGGTGTATACCTATTTAAAATTACGACGAACCGATGGCGTTGGCCGTAGCGCTCCGGCGAGAAGGTCCGAGATCCTCGCTCCCGATAGCCGGGCGCGATGAGGCGGGACGAAGGCCCGATTAGCGATCTCCCGCGCGGATTGCGGAGTCCGAAGTTCGACGAAATTAGAGGAAGAAGTGTTTGCTACTGAAAGTTTAATTGGCTCTTATTTGCTCCGAGTGAAAGGTAGTGCTATTTAAATTCGAGATACACACGTTCTTTTTTGTCAAGTGTGTAAGGATGGGATTTGGAACAAGAGGAATGGATTTTCTCACTGCATTGCACGCTAAATCGGCTAAAGTGAAATTTGACTCCAATAGGGTCAAATTTTGACTCGAAGGTAAGACTAGATTGAAATTAACTTCGTCGACTGAAGTTAAGTAAAGTAACTTTTTCATTCAAAATTATAGTGAAAGGTATATCTATGCTGTTGATAGTCACTCTAGAGTAAAGTGATTTTCACTTCAAGTAAGAGTGCAAAAAAAAGACTCTACTTGTATAGAGTGATCATTTGACTCTGCTGGAGTCGCATAGTTAAATTTAACCCTTTCAGTCAGTTCACTTTAGAATAAGAGTGAAATTTCCTATTTATTGTACGAATTTCTTTTTAAGAGCAAAATCACAAATTTCTATCACCCTATACCCGTTCGTTCCAATCTAACAAAATTTCGTTGAAATATTAAATAGAAATTTTATCGAAAAACGTTAGAGATTACACTCGAAAGTGCGGAAACTGAAATAAACATATCGAAAATGGTCAGCGAGTTCGATAAAGAATTTGAATAAGGGCTCCGCACGTATCGCGTCTCCATTACGCCGAGAATGGATTCCATTACAACTTCTTACGGGAATTTCGTCCCGGGCCTTTAAATTATAAAACTCGGGGCGAGCAGTTATACTAGCGCCCGGGGAATTGCCACCCCAGTTTAATCCCTGGACGAATTCGCTCGCGGGATTATCCTTTCCGGTATTGAGGAAACAAGCGGGCTTATCGTCGCGCGAAACCGGGGAGGCGCAATTAATCGCGAGTGCCCCGTCCTCTCCGTCCCTCCCGCAGTTTTTCATCCGCGCGCGTCGCGTCTTCCTTGAGGAAATGTAAATTGTTCCGAGATGGATGACGAACGATTTAGGGGAAATTTTGAAGTGATCGTAGCGAGAGTCAATGGGACGACGATGGAATACGTGCAGTAACGTCGATTGTTCGTTTGATGGGTCAAGGCTAATTTGAATTTTAAATTGAATTGAGAATTTTAAAGTGACAAATTAAAAACGTGGAAGTACACTAAATGTTAGTAAAAAGCATTTTATATAAAAGTGAAAAATCCCGTTATATTCGTAGAATAGAATATTGAAAAATAATCTACAAGTATTTTTTCTTTTTTCATCCCGATGTTTATTAACAAAGATATCGTCTGCTATATATTGCGATCGTGATGTCACCACGACGCAGTAGATCTATGTTGTGTATGATCATGAAGTCTCGCGGTACTTTCAACGTGCGATATCTTTGTTAATAAACATTAAATTGAAAAAAGAAAAAATATATGACGTTTATTTTTCAATAATCTGTAATCAGATATATTTAATAGAATCTAAACAAATTTTTGCTATTGTATCCCATTCAACTTCTGTGGCTACGGTTTCAAAACGTTTTCTTCAAATGTACAGATATAAAAAGAATAAGTAGATTTAAAAATGAATAAGAAACTTAATAAAAAAGTAACTTACGTAAAACGAATAAGTATCTTTAATAAGTACCCACAAATTATAGCATTCATTTAATAACTCGCATTTTAATCCCTTATTTAACGTCTCGTTGCCTCTCCCGACAGAATATCCTTTATTTTCAAGTAAACCACACCGCGAACTTTTTTCCCTCCCTCGCGATTTATGTTTTTGCTCCCCGCATATCCAACGGAATAATGAATCAATTAACGTTTACAACTACGCTTTGCTTTATTTCCGAAAAAAAGCGTAAAGATTCTTTTAACGAGTCCCCATAAATTAGCCGGGGAACCATCGCGATTAAATTAGCATTGAAAACAAAAAAGCAAAACAAAACTCAGCGAAGCTCGACCGCCCGATAAGAATTTCGCCCGCAATTATAATGCGTCCGAGGTCCCGCGCCAGATAAAACGGGGCCGGCGAGTAAGGCGCGTAAAATTTACGCGCAGCCAATACCCACCGCGGCGCTATTCTAACGCGGGGGAAAGCAAAACGGGCCGGCCACTCGTCGACGCTCCCTTCGATCGAGTATCGCGGGAGATACGGCTTGATGCACTCGCGGCTCGTAAAGACGTGGCACGACGCGATGCTTACGAGCCTCGCCGCGCGCGAGGCAATTTTTGCCCGTTTATGGGGTACCTATTCGCCGCGGCAGATGCCAGCTATAATGTAAAATGTTATTGGCCGTTTCGCATTTGCTTGCCGTTACGTCGCTGCTGACGGATGAGAGTTTGGAGTTTATTTTTGCTTTGTTTCGCGACGATGAGCATTTCGCGGAATTAGGCTACGAGAGTGGATAATACGGTCACCTGTAATGTTTTAGTTTTGAGTGCGATGAAGGCGTTTATTGAGGCTTGACAAAATGTTCCATAATTAATAATAAATCAGGAAAAGTGAAGTGTTCTTTTTCTTATCGGAAGTAAAGTAAGACTTGCAGTTCAATTTTATGGAATGGAACTGCTCTTCTTATTCCTTTGTGAAGTTTGTGCGCGGTAGGATAAGTTGGATGCATCTCAGTTGGCAGTGGAGTCACTTTGTTAATTAATCGAAACTGCGATGCATTAATTTTTATTGCGGATTTTGATGGCATATTATTTAGTAGTATTAAAATTTTTATATTGGAGTCAATTAATCTTTATTATATATTAGAGTAATAAATTTGTGGCGAGGAGCTAATTTGATAAAGTAGCATGTTTTAAGCGTATGAAATACGTAGTTTCTCAAGCTTTGCCACAGAATTATACAATGAATTAAAATGAGGGTCAACATATTGGCATGGATAATTATATTAACTTTAAATTATGCAAAAACATACGATTTAATTCAATTATAATAATGTGAAATACGAATGTACTAAAGTTATGTTTTTAATAAAGACCGATGCTTTGCAGAGTTATATTAAAATGACAAAGTCAATTACGGAATTTGGACCGTTATTGTTTATGTATGAACATACAATTGCGAAATTTATGAAAATTTTTACATTTTACGTAAAATAATGGAAAAGTGTTCATTTTATTGAATTAAAAAATTGTAAGTAGAAACAGACGAGTTGTGCCAGACTTAATATTGCAATATTTCTGGCCTTTGCTTTTCAAATAAATAAATTACTAAATTTACACTAAATCATTCGACAATCTTTTAATATATGAAGAATAAGGCATTTCATAGAGGGAATAATTTTCCAAAATTTTAATTACTGCATTAAGCTAAATAAACGTAAGTAGAAACAGACGAGTTGTGCAAGACACAAGATTGCAATATTTTTGGCCATCGCTCTTCAAATAAATAAATTACTAAATGGACACTATCATTCAGTAATCTTTCAGTAATTTGTGAAAAATAACAGACTTCATAGTTGAAACAATTTTGCAGAATTTTAATTAAGACCCTAAGCTAAAGAAACATAAGTAGAAACGGACGAGTTCGGCAAGACACATGATTGCAATATTTCTTTGCCCTGCTCTTCAAATATATAGATTACTCAATTTGCATTATTATTTGGATATAAAATCTATTAATTTGTGAAGAATAGAGGAAAAATTTTGCGGAACTTAATTTATTTCACGAAGCTAAATATACGTAAGTAGAAACAGACGAGTCACGTAAGACACTGTCTTTTAATATTCTGTTAGCCTTTAAGTAAAAAAGAAAAAAAATAACAAAAATCATCGTAATTAAATCATCGTATGGTCGATAAAGTTCACATAAGGTAAAAAATGTTGCAGAACCTGAATCATTCGTCATCTTATAAGCTGATTTCAAGTAGTAACAGACGAGTCCTGCAAGACGCTAATTTAGAATATTTCGATGCTCTTGCTGACCAAGTGCAAACGACTCTTTCTGCAGATTGTTTATTCGTCCAAACACGCGTTCGCTTTATAATTCGCCGATAATCAATGCGCAACCCCATTATGCCGTTTGACGATACCGGCGCAAAATAATGCGTCTGGGGTGCGGTAAACTAATTGAAAAGTAACTTATTCAAGGGACATTGCGCTTTAGGGACACGCGTAAACTCGCGTCCGTGTGCGCGGACCTCCGGCCGCTCCGCGATTTAAATACCGGGGAGAGAAAAAGGGAAAAGCGGCGGGAGAACAAGGGACGAGGGAAACGGATGACGAGCAAAAGGAATAATATGCCCCTGTGTACGAGGTACAAAAACAAAAAAGAACGAAAAAAGGGAGGGTGGAAGTTGGTTGAAAAAGCGAGCTCTGATATTATTTTCATGTAGTGCACATTATTTAACTCCGTTACAATCTTCCGGGTAATTTCGTTATTCTTTGGAATAAATTGCGCTATGTTAACAATGCGATTTTAGAATGTTTCATTAATTTCTTGAAATATGGTTTTTAAAAGTATTATTCATTGTTATAACTTCAATATTTTATATCAACTAAAAATTTTAATACAAACGCACGGTCTTTGTAGTTTCATCCTGTTTAATTGCTTTTAGCTGTTCAGTTAACGAAGTCCGTATTACAAAATTTAATATTCTACTTTCTAAACTGGACTATCGCTAATATCGTTAACTTTTGATTTAAGCCTCGGTCGCAGTTAATTATTTAAGGTTCCGTCTATTCGCCGCACATTTGATAAGAAGAGTTTAAAGTTGACTTTAGGTACTTTTTCACCGATGCTGGATTGCGCCGCGGCTCCGAAACTTTCAGAATTGCTAAATCCCCGGGATCCAACAATAGATGTAGGCAAATGGTAACTGGAAATAAAGTCCGCGACTTCCCGCAAGACCACCTCCCATCCGAGCGCGCCACTTTATCAATTTCACGTGTAAGACCTTTTGTCGCTCTGAGCGAATTGCGGGGCTGTTCGCGTGACGGCCGACGTCATTTTATCACTTTGAAATTTTTCTTTGCGCGACTCGCCTGATAAAGGGGTAACTTTTAGGTCAAATTATGCGATACGTTTTGCTCGCGTAATGCACGCGGTTGTTACCTTTTTATTTAATAACGGGATTTTAAGTCATATTTTTGTACAGACGAAACGAACGCGTTCACTTCTGAGTAATTAGTTTGTTCATTTTATTTGATTTTCTGTCAATTAATAATATTTCCATTACATTAAATTTGATGCTTGCAGAATGATGCTGGAGTGAATTTCGTTGTATTATTATCTTACATTTCCGTGGAAAATCGAATGATTTTACATTGAAAGTATGACGTTAACATTTCGTTCTGTACTTTTTGACAACACACTCATCATAGCAGCTTTTTGATGAAAACTACGCGGATATCTTGACGAGTCTTAGGTGATAATTACTTAATAGTATAAAGATCAGTAAATTAATTATCGTTGATTCTCAATGTGAGCCGATAAACTATTATTAACTGAAAAAAATATTTTTTGTAATGTTCAGTCCCGATGAAATCACTTTATATACCAGTGCAGAAACTTCGTTAATTTAATAAATAAATTACAATTATTGATTCGTCTTTGATCACTCAAATCCTACTTCTACACCACATGTACACGCTACACGAACCTTTGAGCCACTCATCGAGAATAATCAATTTACCTAACAAAAAAAAATATAAATTTCAGATAGACCCTCCAACCCTCCTCTAGCACCCCCGATCCAAACCATAACCATCGCAAAAAGCGCGCAATCCTTCCCCACCGAAATAAAAACAAATAAACGCGACGGTCATCCCGCGTAGGTGCGCGGCTCCTGCTGGAAGATGCAGAGCGTCGGTAGAGAGGGAAGGCCAGCGGCGCGGGCGGGGCGGGAGGGGAGGCTAGACCGTAGCGAGCGCGCACGAGGGCACAAGTGCGCGCGAACCTGCCCGTGGAGGGGGGCTGGGGAGGGGAGGGAGCGCGCGCGCGCGGACAGCTTTGTAAGAGTAAGTTCTGCGCAAGCACAGGTGCAAGTTTCCAGGGGGGGTATAAAGAGCCGGAGCGCGGCCCGGCCGCGCGCACTTTGTGTTTTCCATTCGCTCGGCGGCCGTACGGAGATAGAGAGAAGAGAGCGCAAGCCTCGTGCCCTCCCCCCTGAAGTACCCACGCACCAGGTATACCCGCAAGTCCAGGATCCGCTGCGGGCGCACGAACTGCTGTTGCGCGCGCGTCCGGTTGTACGACGAGTTTGCGCGCGCTGACACTGTAGATTCCTCTTCGGTCCGTGGACGCGGAGCTGCGCTTGGAGAACCGACGAAGTGAGTACCTCTTTCTTTTTCTTCTTTTTTGGGGATTCGATGTAGTGTTGGAGCGGGTGAGGAGTATTTTTTTTTTTGAGGGGATGTTGCGACGATATTGTACTGTAGCAGGTTGTTTGAACAGTTCAGGGTACAGCGGCGAGCTTTTCGCAATTTTTTGCGTCGAGAGTTTAAACGTGCGTTTGCGACGGTGTCGTGACTTCGGAAAATGAATTTTGACTCTCAGGCGAGTTATTGAATCTCGTGCTTTGAAAAGTGGAGCTTTCATTTTCTCGCTTTTTTTTTTAAATTTTGCTCTCGCGCTCGATTTGCGAGTGGTGCGCTCTTCGTTTATTATTGCGAGTTTTTCGAGTAATTTAAAAGTCCATTAAGTTTGTTTACTTGACTCGAAATGCAATCGAATTGGATGTGAGTTGATTGAGAATTCTGCTTTTATGAAGGGAGCGTGAGTTATTAGAGTGCGGACAAACGGAAAGAATAAAATTGTGCATAGTAATGGCAAGACTGTAAAGAATTTTTGATGACGTGCAGTAATTGGAAACTTTTTTTTAATCAGATTATTTTTATTTATAAAGTTGGCCACAGTCCCGAAGTATTTTTGTTTAAATTTACAAAGAGAAAGATTTCTTTTGAACAAAGAGAAATAAAGCATCTTTTATACAGTGCGACTAAAAAGTTTGGGAACGATCGTTTAATTTTTGCGTCGGATAATAATTGCAATTCCTAGGCAAGCAAAGATTTCATGGAAATTTTGAGTAGCTCATTTTTTCTGTAAGAGCTTTCAAAGTGTTATAAAGATACAACAAAATATTTTTATCTTTTTTTAAATTACACATTTTATTTTCAAGTTGCTTTTTTTATATAAGGCAAATAAATTAATTTGTTTTTATTTTTCATTTTTTTTACATTTTTATTCCGAACAGTTACGTTTTTTCAAAGTTCGAGGCTTGCATACATATAGCTGTAGTTTAAAAAGTATTTGATCGTACTGGGATTTTTAAAATTGTTTTTCAGCACTGAAACATATTTCTATAAAAAAATTGATTCTCAAAATTTCCTCAAACTTCAAGTAAAGTTTTCTTACATAAAAATCAATATTATTAAAAAAATTTTGAATTAATGTCCTAAATACAGTGATCAATCAGTAAAATTCAAAAATTCTAATATTGAATTATCGCACAACTATTCTTCAATAAACTAATAAATACGTCGTTACTTTTTTTTCATCGACAATCCGCAAAATTTCTTTCGGCGCGATATTTATTAAAATTCGCGCGATCATACCAATAAAAGCTCGAAGCTCTCCATGCCGAAATGCCGCGATCATAAATCGAATTCCTCCCGTACTAATCCAACTAAAAATAAATACCCGCTGCGAACGCACCAAATGCGTATTGTACTTGTCCCGCTACATTTACGAGCACCGAGCCCGCTATACCCGGGAAATTTTTCATTAGCCCGGCAACATGTGGCCGTGTAAACCACGCTCCGCTCTAAAAAAAGAGGAAGAGAGAAAGAGAAAGAGGGATCATATGCCCGTCGAAAAGCAACTTCGAGGCAAGCGCGCTAATAAGTGAATTACGCCGCTCATCTGGTCGGCCGCGCGCAAAAATACGGATTTTCATTTCGAGTCCCCGCGAGGCGTGTAACGCTCGCCCGGAGATAGAGCGAGACTCTCGCGGCGAGTGCATTATTTTTTTTTTCGCCTCCTCTCCTTCGCTCATATCTCGCTCGAGCGTAATATATCGTAACGAAAAGCGCTTTCAATGGGTCTTGTTAACCCGGAAATACGTAATTGAACGCATTCAGCGAGCGGAGTGTGTGTGTGTGTATAAAGCGGGGAGCGCGAAAAAAGGCCATATGAAAGGCCATTTTCCACGGATGAATTGGAGTCGCTCGCCCTCGAAAAAAAAGGGGGAGGGGAGGCGGGCGAGCCGATCTATCCGCGCGTAATTGTCGCCGGGACGTCCCGTTGATGCGTCCGGGGCTGGAAAGGGCGCTTGTCAATTTCCTCGGCGCTCCTTTCTTTGCGGCCGCGACTTAAGCTGTCCGGCGATCGCCTTCTTTCTATCTGCGCGGAACGCTTAGAGTGTCTTTCTTTTACACGCTGGGAAATCTCGACGTTTGCGGGGGTCGGTCGAATTGGAGATAGGGGGTCACGCGGGATACACGGATTTTATTTGGATACTGTTTTTATTTTAATTTAATTTGACAAATGTATAAAGGCGTGCGAGGTGATATGGAACAAAAATTATTGTTGCAATTGAAGAAACTTATCTTCAGGATGGAAACTACTTGAAATACTTTAAAAAATCCACAAATATTTTTATTAAGTCCATTATAAATGATACCTTCTATTTTAAATACGAATTAAACTATTTCATCGCCAGGATTACTTTGAAAATAAGTCATTTTCGCAGTTCAAAATGGATTTTCTTTGGTTCTAAAGGGACTTGAAAGCTTCAGCGATATAGGTTTTAACTAATTAAAATCTCATTACAAATTTCACAAAAAATAAAAAGTCTACTGCGACGATTTATAATTAGTTATCGCGCGACGTAGTAATGTGACCTTTATCCGCGTTATAGCATCACAAAAGAACTTTGAGACAAAGAAAAAATAAGGAGTGTTTGACTTTTTTTAATAAAAAGCTTACAGTGTCGCCACTGTTTAAAATGAAAAATTCCCTATTCTTAGACCATAAAGGATTTCAAGCTAATTTAATGCGTGCGTAAACATGACGGGGGTCGCGTACTACCTTGACAATATTAAAATGTCGGCAAAATTTTTGAAGCCCGATGTCAATGTCCAATTATTCGCGTACCTTCCGTTTTAATGAGATAAGAGAAAAATGTCGAAAGAAAAGTATGAAGTAACCGCGGCTACTTCTCATCGTTAATTTTGCTTTTAAGAACTTTTTTTTATAATGCAATAAAAACTCCGCAGCATCTAAGGATAACAATCGCTCGCTGCAATTTTTTTAATTAAAAACGAACGCCGTCCTACGGAGGAGTCTCGCCGTAAATCTCCTAATCGCCCAAACTCATTAATCCTCTTTACCCGTTTCTTTTTTAAATCAAGAAGGAAAAAGAATTAATCAATCCCCGCGCTTAAATGATACCACCGCAACAATTTCGCGCATCGAGCAGCGTACACAGCGAAAGCCGGTCACGCGACGCTCGAAAGTACTTCGGGCAACCCATTGTGCAACGATACAAAATCCCGTAAAAGCCGCGAAAGAAGCGCAATAAGGGCGGCGCGCGTCTAACGATCGGCCCGCGAAAATCGCCCCGTCCCCCTATTTGCGCTCCTCTGTTTTTCTTTCATCCCGGGCCGCCCCCTCGCCTCCCGCTCGTCTATTTCCCGCGTCTGCAATTGATGATCGCCGCGTCCTTCTCCTTTTGTAGCCGGCGCGCGCGCGCGCTTAATCATTGTTCGCCGTCACTCGCCGCGCAAAAATGTCACTCCCCCGCGCGCTCGGCCGGAAGCGTTAAATCGCTAATAAAACGGTTTCTTCGCCTTTTCTTTTCTCTCTTTCTTATACCCCCCCGCGCCTCCACCCCCCGGGGGCTTTACTGCACCCGCGCCACGTGTTTACGACTGCAGACGAGAGGCGGGGCCGTTTCCCTTGTCGCGCGCGCGGAAATGCCCCCCCGCTCGTTGCGAATTCGTCCGGTCGCGCGGGGCCACTTAGCGAATTGCGCGCTTCGTTTTTAGCGACGTGCGAAAAAAAAAAAAATAAAATTCGCGACAAACGAACGAACGGTGAAGCTGCTGCTCGAAAAGCCGCCGGCGCGATCCTTTTTCAAAGACTCGCTCTGACACGCTGTACTGTTCCGCCTCGCTTTTTTTTTCATTCCGCGCGGGGGGATCGCGATTGAACGCGTGTAACCTTTATTGCGGATTTTTGCGCGAAATAACGCGGAAATTCGACGGAGTAAATGGATGCGCCGAGGGAACTTTTTTTTGTGTTTTAGCGTTACAGTGGTTATTAGGTCTCGCGCGTAAAAACACTCCAAGTTTTTGCGTTGATCGGGAGATGCTTGCCGATGGATTTCGCGCGTTATTAAATTAGTGCTTCAATTACAAAAATAAGCGCGCGGGATCAGCGTCGAGCAGAAAATTTTCTAAAAGTGGTTCCGATAACAGAACAGAAGGGTTTATTAGAAGCAGTCTATAAATAAATATTTAACTATATCCCCAAGGCCGCCGATAAAATTCATTTCGTTTTTTTTTATTGAAAACACGAAAAACACCCGTTGAAAGAGATTTTCTTTTGTGCGTTATCTTTAACGCTCATAAATTCATTTATTACTCGGCTGCAGAACGCGAGTGTTTAAAACGTTTGTTCAAACAGCAATAGTATACTTTTGAAAGCGATATTACGCATGCCAAATTGGCCGAGTTTTTATCGCTCGGACGATTCACTCGACGATAATTAATGCAATAATGTTATTGCGTCGAAAAGCGCATTAATTCCGGGAAATGTTGTCCGTCGCGTTTTTCTTTCAATTAACCGATTTGCGTAATCTCAGGTGAAACGCACCAGTTGACGAGCTGGAACGACCGCAAAATCACATTAAAACCATCGCATTGGTCAGCCTTCAGGAGCACTTGCATAAGCTGTATAAATAGTGCCACTCACACATACTTAATCTCATTATAATCCGCTCACTTTGTGCCTCGGTCTAAGATCGATACTACAGTCGACTATCTAACAATAAAATTCTATTAAAAAGGAAGTGAGGAAGGGGCGGAGAAAAAAACTCTCGAATGAAACTGAAGTAAACTGTCCGGCCGGTTTAATTCGCGCTAAGAAATAAGATACAGAACCTATTATTGCCGATCGATTATAAAATAATACGTCTCTTACCGAAGAGTAACTGCGAACACCTCGAGCGAGTCGCATATTCTTATACCTACGTCGCATCTCGCCTCTCCTCCTGGGTACACAAAGACCGAGCGGCCCGAGAAATCGCTTAAAAAGCTCGCCCTGCGGGGACGTGGAATGTCCCCTCGCTTTCAACCCTCTCGAAAAAATTCCCGGTAAAAGTACGCATCGCAGCTGCGCCGGATGAAAGGAGCGCCTTTTCGCTCGCCTGCGACGACGGGGCCCGTCCGGGGAGAAACGCGCCAGCAATTTCCGCAGATTTCGCGCTTATCGCGCCCGACGAGAAGTGATTTTTCGCTTCCTCTCGCGGCGACTGGGATATAGAGACACGATGCGATGAGAAAACGATGTTTCACGCGATTTCGGGGGTGGGATTTTTTTTGCTGAGAGGCGCTGGATCGCTTTCGTACTTTCTCGTCTTTATTTTAGTGGATAAATGTGATTTTTTCGGCGGTTTCTTTAAGTATGATGATGTTAAGTAAGTTGATGTTTGTATGATTCACTTTTTATGTTTTTTTTTTAGTTTTTTTTAAATAGAGAGGGGAAATAGCATATGTTGTATGTATAACGATCAAGATGAATTCTTTTAGATTTTTGAGATAGGTAGATTTATGGACGTTTTCTTTATTGGCTTTTGAAGAATCCCATTTTATATTTACGGCCTTCGTAACTGCCATAAAGTGAATAGCTTAAAATCTTATAATATGACATTTTATTTCACATTTAAGAATGATTCAACGATTCTACAGCTGTAATTGAAAATGAATCAAAATTTTATGTAACGATGGATAAGCGGAATGTAATGCGCAGCCATGAGAAACATTAATACGGTAATTAAGTATTCAAAAGAAAAGAAATAAATATTTTAAAGTTTGCTTTCTTGCAACTCGGTAGAACCATGAAAAGTAGAGGAAACGAGTACAAAAGCATTTCAATTTAATATTTAAAACCCGCCAAAAACGAATAATAAAACTACCCGCAATTCATTCTTCTCCTAACAAAAAAAGCACTTTAAGCAGAATCACGACCGCAGTACAAATGAATATTTTGCATCATGCAAACAGCTTCAATTACAACAGTGTTCATGTAAATTCAATCATTCATTTTTTTTTTAAGCAACCTACAAACCGAAAGGATAAAAACGTTAACACTGCTTGTACGCAAGCTGGTGGAATATCGATTTAAAAAAAAATCCACAACGCAACGCGAGAGGTTGGGTTAAAGAGAGAGAGAGAGAGAGATATATAGACAAAAAAAGAGTGTAAGAGAGAGTGAGAGAGAGAGGAAGAAAGTAAGAGAGAAAAAGAGCGAGATGGGCAGAGAGTGTAAGAGAGAGAGAGAGTGAGAGAGAGAGAGGAAGAAAGTGAGAGAGAAAACGAGAGAGAGAGAGAGAGAGAGAGAGAAGAGGAGGAGTATAGAAGAGGAGTATAGGCAAGAGCCCCGTTGTCGGTGGCTTCCGGCCTCGAAACACTTTTTTTGTTCTCCGCCTTGCCGCGCACCCGCGCGCACTTAATGAAAACGTCAATTTACCCGGACATTATATAAGACACAATTTCCAATAAGCCGGAAGAGCGGCTCGCGCACCTCCGCGCGCTGTATTCCCCGGCCGGAAAGTCAGCCGGCGTCGTCGTCGCCGTGGACGGCGCAGTCCGCCGTCGCGCCGTGGGATAAATTCCGGATCCGACGGCGCGAGCTTCCATCGGCTCGTCGCCGTTACGCCGCGGCGAAGGCGGCCAAACGATTCCTGGGTGTACCGCTCGAACAATGCTCATTAGCCAATTCGATGCGGCCGATTTTATTTTCGATACTTCAGTTCGCGGATAATCGAGCGAAGCTCTAGTGGGAGGTAAGAGGATTTTTTTTGTGAGTATAATCGCACTTGGCGAGCGATGCGAGTCGTTCGAGAGAGTACATCATTTTCGTTATACGTTTCTTTTTGTTTCCTCGGTCTTCTTTTTATAGACTTTCATCGATTCGATATTTTTTTAGTTGATGATTTTTCTATAAAAAGATTTATTTTTTAAGTTTGATGAAACGACTAAAATTGAAAGGAGAATAGTAACTGAAAATATTGTCTTACCATAACTGACTGTTTCTACTGTTCGATATTGTGAATCTTAACAATTACGGAAAACGTTATATTGTTTTTGCCTAAAAGTTTATTTTTCTTTCAACTAAATTAATGGATGACATTTATAATTGATGAAAAATTTATTTCATTCCCAAAACATAAAAGAAGCTTGTTTTACACTTTTAAGTAGAAACAGACGTGTACTGCAAGACCGCAATTTCCAATATTGAAACTCCACACATGCTGCACAAAACTAATCCTGAAGTCACATTAGTTTTAAAATATTAATAAAACATATTTAAAATTTAAGAAATTTAAATAATTACTTAAAAAATTTTAATTTTAGCCACAACAGCCTTGTTTCACATTTTAAGTAGAACAAGACGGGTAGTGTAAGACCGTACTTTCCAATATTCAAACCCCACACATGCTGTACAAAACTAAATATAAAGTCACACTGTTTTTAAAATATCAATACGATATACTTAAAATTAAAGTAATCATTAAAAAAATTAATTTCAGCCACATCGCTTTATTAAAAAACTATTTATTCTCCATAACTCGCAACGCCGCGCTCAAATTCAAATTCCGAGTCGTCGTAAGAAAGGAAAGTGAAACCCCTGCTCCACGAGCGGATAAAGCGACGGAAGATGCGGAGCGTGTGTACGGGGGTGGGCGAGATTTGCGCCGCTCCGTCCGTTCCAGGCGCTGGTTAATCCAAGCATCCGGCTCGTCCCCGAAGTCAAGTCGGCCGTGGACTCCCCGAAGACCCGTGGAGCTCGCTACCAATTCCGCTCGTCTTTCGCCGGCGCGACCCCCGCAAATTAATTTCTCACCGAAAAGGCGGCGCCGCCGCGCGCCCCCCTAAGTCCTTACGGGCGACCTCGTGGCTTATACGCGGGAATTCGGGAGTGCGGAGGTGTTCGGGCTGCTCCCGCGCGGAGGGTAATTTCGTTCTTCATCGGTGGGTGTCTTTCAATGAGAACATTATGGAAGGATCAGCTGGTTGAGGACTTAAAAGATGGATTTGGTTAGTTATATAGTTGTTTCTGATGAAGGAAAGCATATTTGATAAAAGGCCTATTTTAATTTGTTATTTTTAAACTTAGAGTATCATGGGAATGATACCTTACTAACTATGAATGTAAAAGAGCGAATATTCACTTTTTCTAAAATTCGATAAGTGGAGTTTTAACGTTAGAAGAGTGAATATTTAAGCTTTCATATTTAGAGGGCAAGTTTATCAGGTTTTGGAAGAGTTTACTTCCTCTAATGCTTGAAAAATGAAAATGAAAATAGCTTTTTCTGAAATGTGCTTTTCTTCAATAGAGGCGGCGATATATTAAGGCGCCAACTAGAAACTGCGAGTATCAGAATGTGTAATGTACAGTGTACAAGAAACTATATTAGCAAACAATATTTCAGACATTTACATACTTTCTTGATGAGAAATTAAAAATATTTTCCAAGCAATTATGCATTTGAGTATTTTTTAAGATTTCAAAAGACAACCAAAAGAATTCGTAAAGATTTGTATAGTTGATTTCTTGAACACAAGTTAGGTTTGACTCTAACTGTGAAATAATAGACCACTTATCTTATGTAAAAATAAATAAATTTAAATAAAGTTCATCTTCAGATAAATTTCATTCTAAATTTGACTAATGATCAGATCTTTCCGAACTTGGAATTATTTAATTTTAGATCGTCATATAGACTTTACTTATTAAAAAAAAAAAATAGAACGTCTTACACACAATCTTTTTCGAAACTCTATCTTAAAATTTTCCAAAGAAATGTCCACTCATTAAAAAGTAATTCAGTCAGTCAAAAGCGTACCATCCTACCTTAGGACACTATCACCGCGAATCCCGTCGGGCGGCGCAGTCGATCGATCCTGGCTCGCTAAATCCCATAAAAGGAAAATCCGGGCGTCATCGCGGCTGCATATCTCGCGACGGTAGTTAACGAAGTCCAGGAGCGAATCCAGCTTGTCCTCGTAAACAAGTTGCCGGGGCAAATCCCGCGATCGGGCCTCCCCCTCTGTGTGCACGCGCGCGCGCGCTCGCCAGTTCATACGGCCGGAGCGGTTAAGCCGGGCGGCCTCCCCGGCCGACTAAGCAAACTCACTTTCGCGGCGACCCCCCCTTCCCCTTCGGCTTATCGCTGGAATTACCGGCCGGAGTATCGGGAATTATCGGTGGGCGCACGCACGAGCGGACGGACTGACGCGCGCGGGCGTACGAGCGCACGCAGGCGGGGGTGGGTGTCAGTCCGCGGAAATGATTCATTTCCGGCGCGCACTCGACGGCTTTTCGACGGCCGGGCCAAGGTCGCGTAATTAGCGGGGATCGGCCTGAATTTGACAAATTTCGCGCGGACGGACGCGGGAGCTGTCGCCTCTTTCGAGCCGCTTTTTTTCGGATTTTGATTGACCGCTGGCTGACGAGCGACTTGCCGCGCTTTTTTCGACGCGTTTATTTACGATTTGGACCAGAAGCGCCTCGCGACGAGCGGGGAGCGCTTGACGCGCGGGGAGAATTGAATTATGCGCCGTCGGCGTGATGTTAGCTGTGCGGGGTTTGAAATCAGTTCTGAGTATTTCCGCGTGATGATTTGGAAATGACGGGGGGAATGTATTTTACGGAGCTTTTTTTCTGACGGTTCGCGCATTGTGATGGACGTTTTCATGCAAATGTTCAAAATAAAGTAAACTGTATTCTTACTTTATTTACTATATTGACTTTGTCATAAATTTTAGTCAGATTTTTTTGAACAGTGATATTTTTTGAAATGTATCAAGCGTGTATGAAACAAAATAAAATTCATTAATTTATTTTTTAAACGAATAAATAAAAACTATTTAATTTACCTAATCAAAATTTCATATATCTTCATTTAGAAGTAAATAATTCATCTAGGTAAATTTTTACTGATAATAATGCATATAGAGGACATAAACTCGAAAAACATTATATTAAAAATTTCTTTTTTTTTAACGTGTCGTGCTAATATTAATTAATACAGATTTCCTCAGATTAATTTCAGCCTTATATTAATTAATCTCTTTGATAATTTTTCTGCATTATTATTACGAATAGAAGAACTAAAATGCAGTATAATGATTCAATAGCTCCAGGTACAAGTCAAGGTAATCTCAATAATGCCGTTGGGATTGCCGCTATCCCCGCTGTTTAATGTTAATTAGTTCATGCGTAAATGAGGAGCTTTGAGCATCGAATGGATTGATGCACATAAGCATAAGTTATAATCACTTAACGCGTTAACTCCATTGTTCCCGCAATATTGGATGAACTTTTGTTTAAATTACAATAGTTCTGTATCTATTCAAGATATGTCGCACGTCCGATCATTAAATTAGACTCGCTTTGCTTTCCCCAGTTTGTTAAATTTATTGCACTCGCAATATATTGCAAGCATGAACGTAAATTGATTTCTCGACTGTAATTCACAGTAAAGCATTCGAACGTCGAATTGAGTACGGATAAAATACTCATTTTTTTTTAATATACATACATTTTATATGTATCGAATTTGTTCGGACATTCTGTTCGCGTAAGAAGATACATGAGTATGATACGTCCAATTCAGCGTTTAATATTCAATAATTCACTGTACCCTGCACAGCTTGTACTGAAAAAAGCTTTTATAAATTAATAAAATTTTATCGCTTCGTGTTCAGCATATACGAAACCCTCTAACACACTATCCCTCCCTAAACATGTTGTGAAATTTTTTTTTTAAACCGAGAGCTTTCAAATCCAATTCTCTCAAGCAGCAGCGAAAATTGGTGCGATCTTATAAAAAGGCTTCCACCGAGCGATTCAGCCTACTTACACTGTTGGCATAACCGCTAAAAATATTTCCCTCTAAAAATAACTGTACCCCGATAAAAAAAAAAAGGGAAAAATCTCACCCACGACGCGGCAAATTATTCCGGATTACTTACCGAACAAGAAACGCTATCGACTTCATCGCGGTAATTCCGGTGAGAAAATTTTACACTCCTTCCCCGGCAATCTCCGTCGCGGCGATAAAAATTTAAAAGACGACGCGTCAAAGCGATCCGCAAAGTGGCGGCTTTCGTTCGGGATTTATCGCGTAATTGAACCACCGCCCCCCACGGGCGAAGAAGTTCAATTTGCGGAATCGACGGGGCGCGCGCGCGCGCGCGCGCATAACGAGGGCGTAAAACGCAAAATCGCGATCGACGTTTGCACCTGGAGCGGCGCGGGTAATCGCTGAAAACGCCGGGCGATTTTTTTTCGCAAAACCGCGGGGCGGTAATTAACGAGCCGATCGTAATTCGGAGGGCCGGCGCGCATAGCAAATTTTCCCGGGAATGCCTTCGGCGCGGGGTTTTATCGGCCGGCTGCGGCGACCTGCGGGTGATACGAGCGAGGGGCGCGTTACGGAATCGCGGAAAATTGTTATTCTAATGCCACTTTGCGCAAAGTGATGCTTACTTTTAGTTGGGCTTGTAAAATAAAAGGGAAATCGCGAAATGATCGTTGGTTTTCCTATACGGGATGTTTTAAGTAAAGATTGAAATTGGACGTGGATATAGTACTTTTTTATAATCGATATGAAGGTAGTCTTGAGCTAAGGTGGCTAGTTTATTTGCGTTGTCTAATAGTATTATAAAAATTATTCTTAAAAGTTTTTATAATGGCTAGTTTTTAAAAAGCTGAGATTTATTTAGTCGCATAGAATGGAAAATAATAATTGAAAATCTTGTCTTACCATGACTCACTGTTTCTACTGATCTATATTGTGTCTTACCGTTAGGAACAATTACTGAGAACGTCATATTGTTTTTGACCGAAGGTTCATTTTTCAACTAAATTAATGGATGACCTGTGAAATAGAGATTTTTAATCGATGTAGAATTTAAAAGATAAAAGGAGTTCGTTTCTCACTCTTAAGTAGAAACAGACGAGCATGGTAAGACCATGCTTTCCAATATTCGAACCCCACACGTGTTACACAAAACTAAACATAAAGTCAGATACTATTTTTAAAATAATCACTAAATAGATTTTAATTTAGCAACATCTCTTTAACATAAAATTATTTATAAAACTTATTACAATGGAAATGGCGAGTTTTTAAAAAGCTGAGATTTATTTTTTATTTAGCCGCAGGGTTAAATTGCATTTTATTAATATGAAAGGAAATTATTAAATAAATTATTTCCTGAGAGAGATTGGATTGGTACTCATGATCTTGACGTAAAATTTGTATTTAAGATAAGAAGTACTATTCTATGAAAGTGGACTAAAATGGCTAACACAGTAAAAAGTTGCATGCAATTTAGTAATAACTATTTCATTTCATTATTATGATTTACCTTATTACAGCACAATTTTTTCCATATAAAATAATTTGGTTTAAAACATAAAAAAGAAAGATTGCAGTTATTTAAAATAAAAACAGAAAATTTAATTTCATTATTCTTATTTTATTACAGATTTAATATATTTAAACAATAATACATAACCGTCGGTGTATTTTTGAAAAATATTCCCTGAAATCTGCAAGTTCATTTATTTTCACAATAAATCCTTTTATAAAAAAAATCCATGATCTTTTCATTGCCATTATTATTTAATATTATTTTATTGATAATAAAAGGGAAATTAAATTTCTCGTATGACGATTGATTGAGCGCTAGCCGCCTTTTATAAGAATAATAATAATCAAATATATTTGACAGTAATCTGCATAAATAATCACCGCGAGCTTGAATTAATCTCATAAAAATTACACTTAAAAGCTCTCCCGATGCACAGCCTGAACCATGCATCTTTCAGTTCGCATCGTCTCGACCCATTTCACGATTGAAAAATAAAACAACTCCATGGAAAATCCCTCGCACATTTCCATTATCCCCCGTACAATAAAATCAATATTAACCCCCCTCCACCCGCGCCAACCTCCACGAAAAAACTTCCTTCACCCAAGTCTGGATATCTCGCCTCGGCTTAAAAATCCTGACTGCTCGCCTCGGCATTATACGGCGTATACAAATATAACGCGGCTCGCGCGCAAAGATATTGCGGTGAAAGCGCTAGATTTCCCGTCGCGTCGCATCCGTCGCGTCCTTCGCGCATCATCGGGCCGCCGCGCGGGATGTATTATTACTTGGCGCTCGCGCGAGCGCAGGGGCCGCCGGCGGCGCCGTTATTATTATGAGGCCAGGCGCCGTAAACTTCGTTATTTCTGGAATTGTAAAATAAAAAGCCGCCGTCCGCCGCGCGTGCGGGGAGCGTCAAGGCGTCGAGCAGGTGGATGCTAATCCCGCGGCCTTGCCCCCGCGCCGCCCATTCACGGATCGCGCGCTCTACGCGCGGAGGATTCGCCGTAACACGGCGAGAAAAGTGTCGCGTGATTGCTTTGATGGGCAATCTGAATTCAGTCGTTGTTACCGGAACTGTGGTGCCTATTTTTTAGTAACAGTTTCTTCAGTCGATAGCACAAAGTGGTATTATAGTAGAGGTTTTATATATAGTAAGTAGCTTTGCGCACATAATTTTCTGAAATGTTGGGATTCGAAACTAATATTCATATCTAAATTTTTAAATTTTGGCTCTGTCAATTGGATCTTTCCTCATTAAACTATAATCAAATTTTTTTTTTAATTCTTCGGAACATCCTGCCATCGTTTTTTCAAGAGAGGAAAAGTAATAGTGCACCATAAATTTTTATATATTTTAAATTTTAACGGTAATGTTAAAGTTAAGTTTACTATAACTTCTAGTGCGCACTAAACAACCTAGTAACTTTCTGCAATAGTTTTTTTCTCAGCGTACGAGATTCTTCGCGTTTTTACCACCGTTTGTTTCGTGTCATTTTTTTTCATGGGTGAATTTTTTGTTTAAAAATCGCACGAGATCGAGAGGTTGCTCCGCGTATTGATGTCCAAACGTCGCTTTACGATCTCCCCAGGCGAAATTGCGACTTTTTACGGCACTTTTTTTTTATCTAGTCGACCGGATGGGCGCTCGACTGAGTTTGAAATTAAAAAAAAAAAAAAAATTTTTCGTCGACTCACGGTTATTGGAGCACCAAAGTTTTATCAGTCTATCCCGATGAATTTTCAGTTTTTTATTTAACTCACTTCGCGCGCGCTTCTGTTTATTATGCCTCGATCTCCGTCGCGCCTTTTATTTCGCCCGGCGAGCATCGCCGCGCGGGAAATTCAAAAACGCGCGGCATTCCCGCTGCGTTATCAGCAGTAACCTCCCCCTCTAAGCCGTTATTACCGTGCGTACTCGCGTTGGATTTCGAAATAAATCTGGCTTCGCAACAAAGGAACGTCGGCGCCATTCCACCGCTGGATATTCGGGATGCGTCTACGGTACCGGGCGAGTTAATGAAAATTTTAACGCACACAACCGGTATAGCGACGCTTTGTGTATAACGGGTGAAGAGGGAAGCGCGACGGCTTGTCAATATTTTTTCTGCTTTGAGGCGCGGGCAAAGAAAGATGCGGGGCTCCCTACCAAAGAAAGGTTGAATTTTAATTAATCACGCTTTAAGGGCTCTCCCGCGTGATTTACTTAATTAAAGGAGTCGCGCGCCGAGAGGCGCGACGCAAACTTTAAGCTTCGTTAAAGGAAAGTGCAACTCATCTTTTTTGCGCGCGATACCTTCAACGAGATACTCCGGGACATTCGAAATTATTCGATTAGCGCGTTGAAAAATCACCGCGCGTTTGATCACCCGACGCTTCGCGGGCCGATGATGGAATTAATCTCGAGAGTGCACACGCGAGTTCGAATAAATATTTAATTTTCATCCGGAGTTTTGGCAAATTTACTCGAGCGCGCGTGCGCGGTGGAGAGGACAAAGCGCAGAAATTCCGCGGGAAGTCTTTAGTCATCGTTTGCTGCAATTATTGAACTAAAGCTGTGTAACTCGCTGTAACAATTATTAAGCGGCCGTGAGCTTTCTGTAGGAAACTTAGTTTTTCTCACTTTAATTTAGTAATTAACCACTGCTACTTTCGAAGTGAATGTTTTCCTCCTCTTGTATTAATAAACCGAGCAAAAACTTTAATTAAAGTGAAGAAAAAAAGAAAACAGAAAAAGTTGGACTTTGCACTATTTACGTGCAACGTAACGAATTAAATGAAAAATATATCAAGTAGATTGTGATAAAAGTAAACGAGAATTTAGAAATAAATAGAATACATTTTTAATTTATTTATTTATTTATTACTGTATCGTTCCATATATTCATAATTTATTGGAGTGAATGTAATTTATTAGCGTGAGTGAATTTTTTTTTTAATGAGAATAGTTTTTTATAAGCTCGGTAATATGAAACTAGTAATTTTAAAACATTTCCTTCTGATATTACTTTTATAATTTTCTGACCTACCTGGTAGTATTAATTAGTTTTTAAGTATTGACTGTGATATCACCAAAGTGCAATATTTTTATCTTTTTACTTAAAATGACTGTGATATTTGTGACTATATTCATGATATTATTTGCAAAGTTTTTTTGATAATATGTATTTAAACGCGCAATTTTTTGAATCTTTGTAAATACTCTAATTTACAATAATAATAATCTATCCATTCTATTTATTTAATTTATTTGAAAGTGTAGTTAAACAAGAGTAGCTGCGTGAAATCGCGATCGTTTTAAAACGCGGGGGGGAGATAACGCTGGGTCCTATAAATGGGAGCGAACAAAGGATAAGAGGAATGAAGGTGGCTCGCTAAGGATGGCAAATAGAGTGCAAGGCGGGTGGGCTCCCCTTTGAAGCGCAGGTTAATTTAACAGGTTCCCAGGGTCTATATAGGTAATCGTTCATTAAGGGCAGCGTCCTCTAAAGAGTCACGGTTCGTTTGTACGGCAAAATACATACACGTGTGTGTATATACGCCGCTTAATGGAAGAGCAAGCTTTTCAAGAGCACTAAGCAAATACGCGCGCGATGTACACAATTACGCGCCAGCGTTAATCATAAATAAGGGCTAAACATTACTCCCCTCAGCGATACTCGTTTCTTTTTCACGGCGGTTCGGAAGTTTAATCGATTTTCCGGTGCGCCGTCCGCGAAAATTTTCCGAACGATCGAAGCTGAATTTCTGCTTATGTTCGCCGATCATCGGGGTAATTATGTGCAGCGGGTATAAGGGACGTCTCGTGCACTCAGCCGGGGGTGGGGGTGAAAAATATGTAGAGCGGAATTGGCGATATTTGAATAGTAAAGGACAGGGGGGATCGCGCAGTTCCGCATCGATTATTGCCTCGTTAAACGAGTGCCGGTGCCACGGCCGGATCCGCTCGAGGTTCTTTAAACTCGAGCGGCTTGCGAGTAACGAGGCGAGCTCTCCTTATTCCAATGCGTTCTTAATTTTATTGCACTTTGATGCTATGCTAATTTTCCAAGCTCGACCGTATTCTCGTCTTAATACTTTCTTTATTTCTTTTACTTAATCGTACTAGTTTTGAAGCGGAATGATTTAAACGGTATAAACAGGCAGGTTAAAATTACCTCCTTTGAACATTTAGACAATTTAAAAATTCGTTTCTCTTGGAAGACCACAATTTAATGCTGCAAATTCAAATCGTAATAATTAATTTTTTAATCATTAACAATGACTTTTTCTAAATGTCTGTGTAATTTGCTTTTAAATTAAATTACAAGACTGAATCGTATAGATTTTGTAAAATTTTAATTTAAACGTAGTAAGAATTAATTAAAAATTATAATTTGTAATCGAAATGCTTGCAGTTAATTTTATGCATTCGTAACTACACTTAATTATAAAAGCAGAACTGATTCAGTTCATCTCGTATACTCTGAATATAACGAGTATGTAAATTATTCATCAAACACATAAACCAATAAAATAAAGAATTTATAAAAAAAAAATGAAGAATTTAAAGAATTTGTAAGAAACGCAGTCACAGAAAAATTACGCTTTCCCTTTGAAAAGTAACGCCGTCTAAAGTAAGCTCACCGGAAGCTCCGCGCACCCCTAAATAAAATTGAATTCTGCACCCCAGCGACGAGTGTCGGCGCGGCCGAGGGATGCAATCGCTCCAATATTTGCCGAACGAAGCGCTCGCAGTGCGTCGGAAAGTGCAAATTCGACCGTCGTTGTACCCTCGATCCCTCGCGGGGGGGACACTCGCGGCGCCTCGGCGATTAATGCACTGTGGCGCCGGAGGAGGCGGTCATTAATTTCGACGGCGGATCCGCGAGACTTTCGTCCTCTTTTACGCCCGGCCAAGATGTCGCCGCTGAGAAATTCGTTTAATTGACGCGAGTGCCGTTGACGGAGCCATTGTGGCGAGCGTACCTCCGCGGCAATTAAGGCCACGGCGATTGTTTGCCTCGTCTTTTATCGCGGACTTCGCGTCGGCGTACGCGCGATCCCCTTCGACGCGAATTTGGTTTTACAGCCTAGCAGGCCCGCTACCTTTTCGACTCGTGGAATAAGTCGCGCGTTTGATTTGAATGGCCAGTTACCAGTTTAGTTAGTTTTGTAGAATTATAGTTTGAAATAAAGTGTAATAGATTAATAGTGTAATAAATTTTCAAAAATTCTTCCTTTATAAACAGTACATTTAATTTTTTAATCCAAACACGCCTTTTGCTTGTCACAATTAGCACAGTTCTATTTTCCAATACCAGATAAATCAATTTTAGTAACATTCAATTTTTCCAAAACTACTTCAACAGGTAAAAATCAAACGCGCGTACGCTAACTCCTCTCCCTCTACAGAATGCCAAGCAAAATTCCTTTGTATCGAATTTCTCTTCTCCCAACCCCTCCCTCCTCCCGCTAACCCCCGCGGATAAAAAGAAATTTCACCAAAAGCTGGATTCCCTCCCCTCGGCTTTCGCCTCCCCGCGGCGGAGTCAAAGATGAATAATAGCGCGTATTGAAATTTTCAATAAAGCGAAACTCCATTTACCGGTGCGCGCGTCAGCGCTGATCTCGTTCCGAAGGCTCGGGCGCCGCTGTCAAAGGGCGACCAGCCGCCGGAGCGTACGATAAAAAAAAAAGCCCGAGAGGAGGCGGAGGGCCACCCGCCGCGCGGCTTTGGTAATTGGGTTAGCTTTAATTAAAGTATCGACGTCGGGATACAAAGTCGCGCGGCTCGCGGACCGCTCGCGGTCCGAACTTTCGCCGGCCCCGTCGACGAATTAACGAGTAATTAGGCCCATTACCGATGGCGGCCCCCGCATCTCATAATGCGTTTCTTGCGGACCGCCGCCCCCTCCGCGGGATCCGGGATGCGCCCGCGTCCCAAATTAGAAAGTTGCTCGCGAGCTATTAGCTGATTACTCCGGGGTTCCGCGCGCGCGCGCATCAGCTTGTCCGAAGAGAGAGTACTTCGCGTGTAGCTTCCCTCCTCCCCCGCGCGCTTCTCTCATTATCGCCAAGGTCTTATCCGCCACTCGGCTTTTCGGTTTATACGCGGTACGTGTGTACCGGCCGGATCCTTTTTTTTTGCCAAGGTATATTTACCGCTTGTGCCGCCGGCGTAAATTGCACGTCCACCGGAGTCTTTAAATCGCTGCCCCGGCGGAGAAATTAAACGTCAGACGCGTCGAACTTGAACTGCTCGAAAGAAGAAACGTTAAAAGTGCGATGGCGCGAGGATTATTACCTTTTTTACTGCTTACACTTTTTTTGCTTTGAGAGAAGTATAGGTAAAATTTATTTTAGTGTGATCGCATTTTATATTTTTGAGGGTTGTTTAAATAATCGTAATAATAATAACAATGATTTTAATAGATTGCAGCTAGTGTTTCGGTTTATTTATTGCTTAGGTAATTAAGATTATTAGGTTTCACCATATATTTTTTAGATACTAAAAATATGATTTTAGTCAAAACCATTATTGTTGCATTTTTAACAGATTTACGTGAAGAGGATATATTTTCATAGAAATTACTTTCATTTTTTTTTTGCTCAGTAGTCTTAAGATCAAGAGACTTTTTTGTTAAAGACGGACATGAAAATTTTGAGTATTTGAACAAATAAATTTGTATACTAATCATTTTTACCGGAAATTACCCTCTGTACACTATAAAGACGAGTTTTCTATTAAACATTTAATTAAAACGTGCAAAATTAAACGTAAATAATCCGACATTTTTTCCAAAATTCTCACCTTGAAGAATAAAAAAACGAGATTGCGATCAGCGCGCGTACTCGTCAGTCCGAGCGAAGGCGAGCTTCGGCTGTAAGAAACCTAAAACGTAACGAAAGGAAGCCCGGCGCGATCGGGTCGCCCGTCGATTTCGCTCGCGACAGTTTTTTTGATACCTCGTCGCATAATCGCGCACGTGCACGTAAGTATGTATCTCTCTCGAGTCGATCATACGGTGAGCGGAGCGCAGGTGTGATCCGATTATACGCGAAGTCTTCCATTGCCGGGGCGCCCGTGTAAGAGGATGTACCCGACGTCACGTACATCGGACGCGGTAATATCTAATTCAATAAGCGTCACCTAATAATATCTGCATCCCACTGACTAACCCTTTTGCCGGCCCGATACACCGCACATTTTGCACCTTCGCCTTCCTACGCGCACCTCGGATGAAATTTCGCTGTAAGCTTTTGTCGATAACAAGGGGTAGCTAATTTACACAGCAATTTTTGATTGATAAACTTAATTAATTTAAAAGAATCGATAGATTTAGTTATTGCAGATGTTTTTATATTTTTTTTTATAGAAATATGGTTGTTACAGAGTGGAAATTAATGCACTATTACACTTTTAAAATCTTAATTAATTATTTAATCGATTTAAAATTATCTATATTTTGACATCAGTAATTTGATTTTAAAAGATGAAACTTTGCATCAAATAGACAATAATTTTTCAATGTCTCCTACAATTATTTTACTAATAGAACTTTGCATCGATACTTTTGTACTTTTCATTTTTTGTTGTGATTGTTTTAAAATAATGAATAACTATGGATAAAAATTACCCTTCAGTAATAAAGTAGAAAAACATTGACGGAAATATTAAAATTGAGAAGGAAATATCAAATTACTTGAAATTTACCTTTAATTAAATCATAAAAAATATTTTATCAACGTATTAAGTAAGAGAAGTCTTTACTCAGAAGAAATAACGAAGTATTCTTTTATTGTCTCAAGAGTGTAACAATGCTGATTGTTATCTTCGTTCACTTTAATGATCATCAAAGACTAATGAAGGCAATTACGATTCAATTCATTCTTGAATATTTTTTCAGTTTTTCTTTTGAAATAATTAAGGCACGTAATATGGTACTTACGAATTGCGAGATCAAAATAAAAAGTAACTTTCCATCCACCCGTGAAATTTTTCAATAAAATGCAATTTCAAAAGATATTTTGAAGCCCTCTTATTCTAATGCAGCTATTTTTGAACTTCTTAACTTTTTCGCGCAACTAACTGTTCGCTCTCTTGAAAAAAAGTAAAAAAAAAGAGAAACTTCTGCCAGCAAAGCATCCAATTTTTTTACTGCCTTAAATGTAATTTCAGAAATTTAAAAGTTTCCTTTTAATGTTTAAATTCCATTACTGTTTAAATTAACATTTACTAAATCAGCTACGAGTCTTCATTTCTAAATAACGAAATTATCATTTCTATTAAAATTTCCTTTAAAATAAAAAGCAGTAATGCTTTTTCTCAAAAAAATCTCGAAGGAAGGAAATTTTAAAGAAGACTCGCAAGTACATTACGTAAGGGGGAAAAGGAAATGTCTGAGCGTACGCGGAGCTGTAAAAAGTAAATTCCAAGTGAAATTCATCATCGTTCAGATTATTAGAATGTTCCCTGCAGCGAGGGGAAAAGTAAAAATCACCATTTGTACTATACGAGTATACCGTGCTAGGAAAATTTACGCCGTTTCCTTCCTTATTTTTCTCCGCGGAACAAAACGTCCGACTACACTCTGACCTATTTCACTTAATAGTTTTCGTTACAATAGCATAATCGCACTTCTCCATCGTAGTTTTAAATTTTACGTTGTTCTATCAGGTGTAAAGTGATACAATAAATCAACTATTTTAATGAAATATTCCACTACAAAAACTTGAATCGAAGATCGTAGAGCATAGACAAAGGTAAAGTCGTTGACCCGAAAGTGAAGGTCTAACGAATTTATAATTTAGTGGGCAAGAAAATATTTGATTAAACAAGGTTTGATTTCCTTATTCGACGATGAATATTTCAAAAAGGGGCACAATTGATGGGTAGTCTCGCACTTGATGCGCATTAAAGTAGAAACAGACGTGTGCCGTCAGACCAACAAATTTTTAAAATTTTCCCTTTATTAAAAACTGTACATTTTTTAAAGCTCAATCATTGTTTATTTCATCAATATACTACCCAACTTTCGCTTCAATCGCTTTAATTTCATTCCACCCTCGTAACCGTCCCCCCGGCCGAAGTTATCCAATTTAAAATTCAATAAATGTAAATAACCGCGAGCATTAAAAAGTTACCCATTCCCCAAAGATCGTTCAATCCGGTAGCGCGCAAGACTCCCAGACGGCGAAACTTCTTTACTATCGACTCCCGGCCGCGAAACGAAGGACTCAGCGGAAAATCCGTCAGCCTAAGCAGTGCCGCCGCCAGCGCGCGAAATGACTAAATCCCCGCGCCCGTTCAATTATTCAGCGAAAAAAGTGGCTAAACCCATCCTCCGCCCGCGAAACGTCGAACTGCAGCGGCTCGGATCTCTTTATCTCCCGGCGCGAGGACTGCCGGTCTTAAATCCGCCGCGCGGCTCAAGCCCCCCAATCTCCGGTGCGCGTGCGTGCACGCACCGATAGACGGGATCCCAAGGCGCAGCTCTCGCCTGGATTCCCTCATCCGGCCGGCTGAGAGCAGTAAACGCGAAACTTTCCCGCTGCGCTACTCCCCGCCCGTTTCCTTCGCTTTTATCGCGACGCCGGCGCCTCGCGTGTGTATAAGCCTGTGCATCCGCGCGAAATTCGCCGCGCCGAGGGAAATTGATGGGCCGCGTCGCGAGCGATTTATCGAGTGGCGCTCGCCACGCGGAGGTGCGTGCTTTAATATTGACGGGGCTGGAGTGCGAGCGCGGGTTTTTACGGGGGGGTGTAAGCGCGCTTTCGTAAATGACGACGCGTTAATGCGGGAGGCGGGTCAATTTTGCCGCGCGATTCGAAGGGGATTTTCATGGGCCCGGCGTTGTTTTATCGCGCGATGAGGCTGTTGAATATTTGAGCGTAAGTAGGGCTCGGCGTTGCTGGGGTTATGCGCCGCTCCTCCGCTCGTTGATTAAAGAAGTTAAATGTTTTAAGGGGTTGTTGAAAACTGGGTTAGTTTTGGGGTAGTTCGGGTTTATGTTACTGCTAATGCACGCGGAAGATAAATGCTTTAGTGTATAGTGTATGTACTACCTGTCGCGGTTATCATTTCGTAAAGGAGATGAAGGAGCTGCACGTCTTTTCTTTTAAATTAACTTGGGATGATGCTGCTTGATTTACATTATATTTCCTTTCTGCTGGCGTATTTTTTTCATTATTTTTTTAACGGATAATATACTGTGTAATTAAATAATTTGACTAACTATTAATAGTTTCTTTGATGATAAATAAAGAATTATTTCATTTTATTAATTAATTTTACATCTTTGTTTTTACTTATTGAAGTAATTCTACAAAATATAAAAAATATTTTCATTTACACGTGAAAGTTGAATAGAAAATAAATTTTTCAAATTTATTTATCGGCAATTCTTACTTAGTAGTCGATGCGATGATAAAAATAGCCAAGAAAAGGATGAAAAGTACGAGAGGATATATTTCTGAATAAAAAGCGGCGAAATCGACAATCTTTATGCGGCCGTTCAGGGAAAGTCAATCTCTTCGCCGATTTCTCGTAAAAGATTTATTTTGCCGGATTACGGCGCGCTTTATTTTATTTTTTTTATCTCTACGTAAAAACGTCTAATGACCTTACCGATTTACGTGGGCCGTCGTAAAATTCATGTAAAAAATTCGAAATTATTTCTGATTCCCTTTCAGTAATTGACGTTGATTTTTATTTAATTTGTAAAATTTAAATTTCATCTCTGCTATTTAATTCCATTGTATAGAATAACAACGAAAAATTAAAAAAAAATACTCTTTTGGATTAGCTGAAAGTTGGAATATTTAAATTCTGTTTACAATAAGAGTAAAGGATAAAAGCTGGAGAATCAATTTTTAAAATTCATTTTTGTAATAAAAATGTAACTATGAAATTTAAATTTTACCTGGATATAGAAAGAAATAACGTCAGATTATGCAATACTGTTTAATATGTAGAGCTTCAACAGGTTACTTAAATGAATGCCGGAGATTATACACCAAATGAAAAAACTGGCATTAAAAATTAAAAAGAAAAATATTTGTTTAATTTTTACGCAAGAACAGTATCTCCATGGATTATCGTGGATTAGTGACTGACTCACTTACCTACGCACATCTTATTACTCATTTTTATAGCTTCGTCCAATTAGACATCTGAATCTGATGTAAAGTAGGATGGTGTTGTAATTAAAAAAAATGTAACTGAAATAGTTTTCAAATTTCTTACTGGATGTAAATATTTGTTTTTCACAGTAGGTATTCCTTATCGAGATAAGATTACACAAAGAATTTAAAAAGACTACAAGTTCATTTTCCTTACCTGTTTAATTAAATAAATTATTGAATTACAGTGATCATATACACGACTGATATCTAGGTAAAATAATTTTAGTTCATATTTTGCTTTGACTAAAAAATTTCGTAATTAACTAATTAAACGATTTAATTAAGTATAAAGCGGTAAAAAAATGTAATAAGTGTATCTCCGTCGAAAATCTTATTCAGTCTCGCCGGGTGAGCGCTCGCGTCATTCTTATCAATGAAAGCGTCCGTGCGCAATCAAAAGGCCACCTTCCTGCATTATAGCGCTGATTTCATAATTAATATTTACACCGCGGCTGTATATCACCGCGGGCGGCAGGTTTGATAAGAAGCGAGCGCACGCGCCAAGGTCCCGCGTCGCGTATACTTTCTCCTCTTCTTTTTCTTCCTCTTCGTTCACCCCGCGGATGATCAATCTTCCCTCATAAACTGTACGCGCTAAAGTTGCAGCCATTTTTCGCGACTCCTATCTCGTTAACGCGCTTTTTATTTCGAGTCCGTTTACGCTATTCAAAGTAAGATTTCGAAACTCGTTAAGCTACAAAAGCCGCTTGAGTTACGTTTGAGTTAGCTTCTCGCTGAAAGGGGAAGAGATGCATTTCAGCCGTTTTATTACAATTATATCGCGAGCTGCAAAAGACGGTGTATCTAAGCTGCTTGTACTGCAGTGACTGTATTTAATGAAAGTAAGCTTGAAATAATGGGATGTTAATTACGAAGGTATTTTTCTTATTGTTTGAATTTATTCAACTGGATTCCCACAGTAGAATATTTGATTTTCCTATTGATTTACCAACAAGTGTTTAGTTAAATAGTTGCTTTGAGTGTTTTTAATTACGTTTGAGTTTACCTTTGTAATGATTTTAGTCAAAAGGTGGTCTATGCGCTGTGCAATATCAAAGTTCTATGTATTTTGGTATGCACGGCAAACCTCTGAAGTTGGATTTTACGAGCTATTGAGCCATCTAAAATTGAAGCAGTATTCAAAACCCTACCAGTAAAGATTAAAAATTTTCCATGTTCCGACAAAAAATCTTCCGCAAAAACGTCCTGTTTTTCTCCATACTAAAAATTAACTTTTTTAAAAAATGTGCTTTTTCCCGCACTTTATTTTATTTACGCTGACTTCTAAAAATTTATGTAAAGTGACTAACTATTAAATATATATAATTAATTAAGAAATAATAGCTGCTTTCAATTAGGTTTTCCCTGAATTTTGCCCTTCGTGAACGGAAAAAATACGGAACTCTATAATTATGTGTCGTAAAAAATGTAGCGTGCCCTAAGAAGTTTTTTCAACTTCATGTATTTGTAATACTTGCTTTCTACCCGCACGATAAAAATGAAACAACAAATCTTTCTGTTTCAAACTAGTAAAATCTGCTGGATCAGGAAAAAATAAAAAAATAAAAAATTCTTGCAAAATCAGAGATACCTCATACACTTTAAAGCTGTATCATTACATAATGTCAATATTATAATTGTTTAGTAATTTAAAAAGTGGATTCTATAGTTCTATTGTTGTCTCTGCATATATGTATGAAAGTAAAATAAACTTGCGAAGTTAAATATAACTTTATTATGCAAAGTGAAGAATACACTGTTTATCTTCACACTCCGTGAATAAACTTTACTTTACGCTCTCCATACCGAGCGCACTGTTCACCGTAAAACGTCCGCTCGCAAAAAAACCAACAAAATTTCTTATCACCCGACGAAAATTAACTGTACCTTTTAGGCAAACGCCCGTTCCCGTTGAAGCACGCGTCTCGCGCCTCAAAGTTAGCCGAAATTACAGTTTTCGCCGGGCTGGCGTCCCGCGTCGCGGCGCATTGTGCCGCTCAGACCCATCCTCGGGCGCTCGGCAAACTTTGAACGTCGGCCTTTGTCGAAAAGACCGCCCCGCGCGCGCCGACAATTTTCTTCGCCGCTCGGCTGTGTTATCTCCCCCCGGGGGGATCTCGGTGGCGCGGCGCGCGTTTCGCGGATTTCGCGCTATCGCGGCGCCCCTCCGGCGAGGCGCTGAGTAATGCGCGCCTCTCTTTGATCGATCAATTATCGATATTTCGATTTGTCAGCGCGACGTGACGCACTCGACCGACGTCGGACGCGAATTCGCGATTGATAAATTATCAGATTTACCTGTGTCTTCGATAATGCATTTCGATGTTAAATTTTGTTTTCAGGCTTTGATGACGGACGAGAGCGAAATTTGCCCGACGTGTTTTCGAAAATGGTACAGCGACTGGGAGTTTTTTTTCGTTGCTTTCGAATTTCGGTTTTTCTTTATGGCTGCGGAAACTTTACTCTACAAATATTTACTTGCAGTGAAAAAGCTATTACCTTTGAAGCCCGTGGAAAAAATTAATTTATCAGCTAAAAGCTAAAAAACGTCGCAGTCCTCGATGCGAAGCATACAGCGCGGCTTCGATTTGCATCGCTCGCGTCACTCGAAAGAGATTCTCCGAAACCCGCCGTAACGTTATGTGAAAAATCAATGCACTCGCCCACTCGACACCGAGAGATTACTCGTATTCCACCGCAGTCCAAAAAAAAGTGCACCGACCAGAAGAAAAAAAAGCGAACCGAAAGTACAAAGAGAAAAAGCGCTTCAAAAATAGACCCCGCCGAAGAAGAGGTTCAAGGACCCTTTTAATTTCCCGTGGCACGCGATTAGAACTTCGCCCCTCTGCTCTTTGAATTTTTCAGAAACTTCGACGCGGAGGCGAGGTCGTGGGAGGGGAGTTCGCGAGTTGGAAGCAACAGGCGCCGCGCGGTTCCCTATTCATCGTGGCCGGCCGCGACCGGCCTCCCGAGGAAAGCGAATGCTTTATAAGCGCCGGGAGTATTAAATCTCGCGGGAAGTTCGCGCCCCGGGTGTAACGTATACACGCGCGCGCGCGCGAGTGTACGTTGCCGGGGGAGATGCTCGATGAAAATTTCATGCGGCAGAAATTAAAGCGCCGCGCCGAGCGGATCATTTTCAATTAAAGATTTCGCTCGGTATTTATATTCGGCCCCGGCGGCGCCGCCCATTTAAATGTAAAGTGGTCGCGGGGATTTTCATCCGCCGCTGTTCTCTTCCCTCGCGAAATTCGCCGCTGTGCGAGCTTTTTTTCTCTCTTACCTCGAGGTATACTCTTGTGCGCGCCCTCAGGGTCATGGATTTCCACCAAATTCTGCAGAATGATTCTTTGATAAAAAAAATTGTTCTTATTTTTTGTTATCAAAGAATCATTCTGCAAAATTTGAGAGAAATTCATGACCCGGAGGATGTGCACTCTCCTAGTTAGCTCTGGACGGTGGAGGGTATACTGGACGCTTGTTGCTTGGATGCTGTAATCTTATCGAGAGGAAACCTTTTAAAAATGCATGAACTTTTTTTCTTTTTCGCTTCTTAATTTTGCCCGCCTTTTCTCCCGAGGACGCTTTTAGGGGCGCGCGCCTCTTTCGTTCTTGCGGGGATGATCGGAGAGGCCGCTTTAATACAATAAGCTGATTTTTTGCCAGGGGAATTTTAAATTGATTTCGATCTTCCTTGTGAAGATGGCGAAGATTAAATCTGCAAGTACTAACGGCGATTTTATTTTCTGTTACACTACAAAGGTCTACTTTAATAAAGAAATTATTTTTATTATGTGTAGGCAGCATTAGTAAATTAAAAAATCGTGTCTTACCGTACTCGTCTGTTTCTACTTAAACGCGTCAGCCTTGCAAACACCGCCACTGTATGTATTTCTTACTTTTCCAAAAGAAGCGTGTCAAATGCAAAGTACAAAAGAATTCCACCTCGAACAAAAAAAGTAATTCAATCAAAATATTTTTGTTTTGTTAAAAGAAAAGCCCCAATCGATATCCAAGACAAAAGATCGAGAAAACCGATCATCGTCGGAGCGGGTCGCAATCACACCGCGACTTCCGCTCGAGTTGGACTCCTCAAAAGGCATTCCGGGTGTCTCCCGCAATCCGACGTCGTCTCAAAGGGCACCGCGCGGCGCGGATAATTGAAAACACCGCGGGCTCGAGATAAAAAAAAAGTCAGAGAAGGCAGCAGCGAAGTCCGCCAAAGTCTGGGGACAGGACTCCCCCGCGGCCGCGCGGCCAACAATGGATCCGACCGGGGGGGGCCGCTCACGAATGCGCAATCTCCAGCGGCGGTCCGCGCGGCAATTTGCATACTCCTCCGCCTCGAGAGCCCACTCCCCGAGAATCCGCGTTTGTTGCGCGAATCCGCGCTCTTTCACTCCCGGTCGAGGACCGCGCGCGAGCTTTCTTCTTTTATCCCGACGCCTTTTACGCGCGACGCTTCTTCTCGATTGAGCCTCGAGGAGGGAGAGCCGAGAGCTCGACGATGCGTTCGAGAGCTTTTTTGCGTTTCGTTTCGAGCATTGGATTTACTGCGATTGGAGCTTTCAGTGAGCGACGCGATTCTCGAAGTTGTTTGAGGATTTTCGTGTAAATTTTTTTGTAAAACTCAGCTTTTAAATTGTAAACGAAAAAAATGTATCTCTATTGGTCGCAGGGGAAATTTTTATGTATTTTTATTTGAATCTTGGATGATTGACAGAGGAGCGTGCATTGAAAGCTCCGGAAGTTTTGCGGGGAAAAAAGCTCCAATTCCAAAGAAATTTTTTTAGAGCTTTTTGTATAAAAATGTTTGCTGTATGAACCAACCGTCTAAAATTCAGATAAAAATTACAAATAATATATACGAAGAGATGTATAATTAAATTTACGGACGTATAAATGCACAGTCGCATTTAGCGAATATTAATGAGTAATCATTGAATTGTAAACCGTTTAATGAAGTTTCCCTAATGCGCCCATTTACATTAGTTAATACTATATTTGTTTTCATAATTTAAGAATCTAGTATTATTTTTAACGAAATTATTATTACATGTTTTAAAAATTCTTTTGACCGCAAATTTTTTAATTTCAGTAAAATAAACATACAGTTGTTAAAGTACTTTTTACATACATACATTAAATAAAATACATTTTATATTTTTTCATTTTGTCTAAGTAAAAATTCTACAAGCTTTAACAAACTTCTTCTTCAACATTTTCTTTTACACTAATATTCCACGCAATTCCACATTCCACGCAATAATAACATGATTATTTTTAAAAACAATTCCAAAAATTTTAAACATTTAATCTCGACGTTCGCAAAACGGTACGAAGGGGCAACTATTAAATTCTCCAAGCCACGAATTCACTCGATTATAACATTTTACCTTCACCCTCGCAGCAACTTAATTTGCAAGTTTATCTAGTACGCACCGACGTTTGCGTAAGCCCGGCGCCTCGCGAGGCTCTTAGCGAACTCCCTCACGCGCCGGCGCGATTTTCGCAGCGGGGAAAAATCTCGGCCGCCTCCGTCCGCGCAGCCCGCGATTACCGCAACCTCTTCCGTCGATGCATTTTTCCGCCGAGGCATCCCGCGGAGCGAGGAATTTCGCGAGCGTCAGCCGATACCCCCTCCCCCCACCGCGGAATATTAAGCCCATGAATAATTGATGAAAGTGTGTCGCGCTTGCGAGCTTCCCAAAGTGCCGCTCGCGTGCGCCCGCATATGAATACGCCGCGGCGGGAAAATGCGACGAGGAGCGTAAAAGGAGGTACGATGTTCGCTGCTTCTCTCGTTTTTTTTACGCCCTCGTGAAGGGCTCGGACGGTGGTTTATCTAGGGCTCGAGGAGGAGGGGGGGAGATACATCGCCCGGAAAATTGAAGCCCGCCGAGCAGCTTGACGTAGTTCGATTGCGCGTTTCCGCGATCTTCATTCGAGAGTTGCTCGTCAAAGTTTGAGGTATCGCTTCTTTTTCTTTTTTTTTTTTTAAAGAAAAGGTTTTAGGGAGGTGTTTCTTTTACGGTATGGAAAGGGATGATGTGGGAGATAAAAAGGGTAAAGCGTAGTTTTTCTGCTTTTAGAGAGGAAAATTTAAAACTCGTTTTATTAATCGTATAAAGAGTTTTGTGAGCTTCTTTTTTAATATTGAATATTTCGATTTTTTTTTATTATTTTAATAAATAAGCTTTAGGATATTTAACTCAATGATTGAAAAGATTATCAAGCATATAAAATATTTATTTACAAAATATTATTTACTACAAATGCGTTGTTTTTCGAAAAGTCAGTTTTCAATGCTGTGTACAGGGGAGTAAATCCAACTATTTTCTAAAATAAATAAAATAAATTTATAATAAATAAACATTAAATAAAACATGAAAGCTTTGACATTCTCAAGTAAAAGTTTAGAATACAAAGTACCCGATAAAATTATTTAGCTTCTGAGGATGGCAAGTAGATCTCGCTTTGCTCGAGTAAGGTCTTTTTTTTTGAAAAAAAGGAGATTTACGACTGAGCTTGCCATTTAAACTTCAATAAAATGATCGCCGCAAATAAAAAAAGGAAAACAATAAATTCAGGCGGTGTTATGTAAATCGGCTTTTTATAGCATTCATTCTTTAATGCATACATAATTTTACGACTTTCGCTTTATTTATAATCACGTATGAATTTTTTTATCCGGAACCTCAACGTATAAACACGATGGATCAAGTTTATAGGCTGATGATTTTAGAAAGCGTTACTACCGCTGATTTACTACCTTAAATAATTGAGGATTGCAAAAAATCATTTTATAATTCAAAAAAATTGTAACGTCATTAAAATTTTAAAAAACAAGTCATCCCAATCATTCTCCGTAAAAGATTTCTAATTTAATAATCCCAATTAATCATATAATTATCTAGTACTTGTGTGCCTTTCAACATTACGTTTTAACATCGCCATATACACGGTGCAGTCAGTAATGTATACAATATTGTCATTTACACGTAAAAACGAAAATGCTTCTGCTCTCAAACAAGAAGTCAATTAAAAAAGTGTATAAACCAAAGACTAAGTCAGTCCAGTCTACAATTCCGGTTTGATCATGTCAACCAATGGCTTGAGACTATCGGCGAACTGCCTCATCTCGAGGCCGGCGGTCGACGTGCCGGCCCGCTCGATGACGCTCGTCTCCACGAGGCAGCTGTCGGTGAGGAAGCGATAAGGCGCGGCATGGTCGTCCGATAGGGGCTGCATGATCCTGGAGACGGTGATCTTCATGCGGCCCTTTTTGAACATGTAGCCGCTGATCAGGAACTCGAAGGACAGCCTGAAGCCGGAGCAGATCAGGAACTCGTCGATGTTGCCCGTCACCCCGACGTCGATGCTGGTGCGCACGGCCGACGGCTGCGACGGTATGCCCCGCTCCGTCCTGCCCACGTAGCGCAACATGACCGGCGCGTCCTTGTAGATCAGCGAGCGGCGCACGCGCAACTGGAGCGGCCGTCCGTACGCGCTGCATAACGGATATATTTTTATTTTAAAGGTGCCAGGCTTTTTCGTTCATTTGTTCACTCGCGGCTGTTATTTACAGCGAAGTAAAATAACGTGGAAAAATTGCGATAGTTTCATTAAAACGACAGTCTCTGAGGAGAACTTTTAAATAGATTTGTGCAATTTTTAGTAGAACTTTTTTCTCCGCGAAATTATGCTAAATTTTACTATATATATTTACTAAAAATAAAAATTAAACAGTAAAATTAAAATTCTAGTAAATTTTTCCACTTATACATATTTCTGAACATATGAGATTAAACAACTCTACGGTGCGTGGTTCGAGCTGACAACAGTAACCGACACTTGCTATTGTCAGTTGAACATTTGAGTGTAGAAGTATTTTTAAAAGACTTTTAAACAATTTACTTGTTAATTTCAGATTCGTAGCGCCACTCGCGATCTTTAAAAGTATGGAACGGTTCTTCGGGATTGTCGCAGAGACCCTTCAGTATCTCCAGCAATGCATCCACATGATCAATGCGAATGGAACCTTGCAGAAAATATTCTTGGCATGGCACTGAAGAATAACCTGATAAAGCTGGTGGAGAAGTTTGAAAGCCACTAAAATACGTCATACTTTGACGGGTGTAATTGGGCACGAGAAACAAATAGAACGAAACAATCTGCGAGGGTCAATCGCGGCAACGGAATTTAAGTATTTGTCGGAAATTAGAAAAAAAATGAAGTTTATATTGTCATGTCTATTGGAAAACTGGATGTAACAGTGTAAAGTTATTTAAACGTAGTGAGAGTTTAATAGTAGCTACAAATTCTACGAAATATTTCTTATTCATAGACCGATTGTTTATTTTGATGGGCCTTTCCATCGATAACAGAGTATTAGAAATAATACGTCCGTGTACAAGTTTATGATTATATTTATCACCTGCTTCATATTCCTCATTTATTACATTTATTGAGATCATTTCGGTATTCAAATATTTCTTTGCTAGCCGAAGAAAATTAACGTCATACCCACAGAAAAAAGCTCTCCTAAAAATTACAATAGTCGGTTGAAATGTTCTCACAAACTGACATTGTAGGAAAAATTACAGTTGCCTCTTGTAAAATTTACAATAGTTTCTTTCGAAATTTAATGTAAATTTTACAAAAAATTATTGCAAAAAAACACCTTTTGTGTACAACAACAGAATGAGGATAGCTAGCTGAAAATTAAATTGCCCGTTGATTTATAAAGATCTATTTTAAGGAATAGAACAATGCATTTAAAGAGACTGGAACAAAGAGGAATATTGAGTAACAATGGTAACGATAAAGAAATTTTGATTCAAAATAAAGTTTGCTTGATTGGGCCGTTTTTCACCAAAATAAATCATTTTTTCACGCGTTCCACTTTGCCCCGCAATCACGCCTCACAACAATCCCCCGAACGCCCAACATTCAGTCATTCCCGTCATGCTGATGATTAAAAAATCGATGAGCATTCGATTACCATTCGCAGACCCTTCCCATCCTCTGCAATCGCAGCCGAGCGAGGGGGAGTCGGTTCGTCAACCCCATCACATAGGGACTCACACTAGAGGGGAAAAAATCGGGTGTAATATACCTTTGAAGGGACGGTAACGAGCTGGCCGCGGAATAGACTTTGACTCGCGGTCCGTGTCGGTTCTGGTAGCGCGTGAAAATTGAATTTCATCCCGCGGTACACAAAGGCGCCCCCCGGCCCCCCTCCGGTGCACCGGCTCGCGGGGAGAATAAGAAGACGAAAGCATTCGCGGCCCGGCCTTTTCTCTCTGGCCCGAGAGCCGGTAATTGCTTTGAAATCTTTTCTCCGAGGCGTTTTTTTTTTTCAACCTATACGTACGCGGCTGCCTCTTCCCCTCCGGCCGCCGCCCGGCGTATTTCTTTTCTATTAAGGCCGCGCGATCGCTATAGAAAAGCATCGAGCATAATCTTTTCGTTAAAATAAAAAAAAAGAGAAAAGAAATAGAAGGGAGGAGAGGGTAAGGGGGTAGAGGAACGGAATAATCGGATAATAAAGCCCGGAGAAAATGGGGATAGGGTTTGAGCGGGAAAAACGAAATGGTAAGTAAATAATACGGCGGGAAAACTGCGGTAAATGAGAATACATTTATTCATTGCTCGAAGTGTATTTATTATGCTAATGAAATGATTGTTCGTGGGTGAAAAAGGATTATAAATACGAACTTTCACTTTACTGAGCGACTTGTGGAAGTTATAAGCTTCTCCCCACGTCCGTTATCGAATTAATTAATATTTATTTACGATGTATTCAAATTTAATATTTTGTATACATATTGGAATATGCAATCGTTTAGTCATATAGATTTTTCATGTGAATATAACATAACTTCAGTACACTATAACGAAGTAGTACACTATGTCGAATCATATACTATAAATTGCGTCAATTTACACTATTTCAGAATTAGAGGGTATAAACATGCAACGCAATAATACCGACTCCTGAAAAATAAATTTTCCCGAAAACAAACGAGCCCCATCGGAGCGAGCAACAGACCGGCCGCACTTACCGCGACCTCACCTCGTTAGTCAAGACCACTCCGGGAATATTCCGATCGCAAGCAAAAGCAGCCGGCGGCGAGTTTATGAATAAGCAATCCGTAAAACGCGCCGCCTAGACTCGGAAGCGCGCGGCGGGCAATCGATTGTCCAAACGTCTCGGCGGGAGCCGGCTGTTTGCGCAAGCGGAGAGGTCCTCGAGGTGGAGGAGCGCCGCGGGAAGTGCGCGCACCGGGGCCTCGGACGCGCCGAAGAAAAAGTGCGTCCGCCCCGGCGTCCCACTCGTCGTCGTGTTTTACGAGCCGGGCCTCCCGGCGACGGACGCGCTGGAAGTTATACGCGAGCTGGTCTACGCCTCGCGAGGCCGCCGGGCTCTGGGTTCCCTACGGTGGGATCGTCCTTCTGGAGTTTTGGGGGTGTTTTTTTTTTGTAAGAGAGACGGGGAGGGTTGTTAATTTTATTTTTGTTTTCGTTTGGCGGCCGGTTGGTAGGGGATGATTCGATCGGGTTCATTGGGTAATGGGCAAGGTTTTGGGTGCGAATTCGATGAGTCGAATGAAATTACTTCGTGACGTCTGACGAAGAAAAGTGTAATCCATTCTCAACGCGAAAATTAGCACATTTCACGAGTATGTGATGAAAAAATAAACAATGTATTTGAAGATTGCCTCGAAGAAAAACCTAGTTCTCAACCGGAAATCTAGCGAAATGTGATTTTCGTGAGAGGCAACGATTTGATTACGAGAGTTATTTTCTTGACTTGAATGTAATTACATCAATTTAAATCAATTGATAAGGGTAATCGATTTTTATCAATTAATTTCAAGAAAATTCAGCCATTGTTGCAATTTAATTTCATATAATTTCTTGAAATTAAATTTGAGTATTTCTTTCTTCCGTGTACTGGAAAAAGGCCAATAATAAAATATCTATAAATCGTAAAATATTGCGAAGGTGGAAGTGTCTCATATGATCACGTTCAACTAATATTTTTAATTATTTCTTCATTTCCGCCGACGTTTCGGCACTGGAATAAATGTCTTTATGAAGGCTAAGCTCAACGAAAAAGATTACAATTAAGATTGTTATTGATGAGGACAGATGCTCATGCTGATAACTAATAATAACGTTGGTTCTCATCTCAATTATTTGTACTTATCAGAAACAATGTTAAACGTATATTTCCTGCTCTACTAATAAATAATAAAAAATATTAATTCCACGTCATCATTTAACACCTCCACCTTCGCAACGCAAGGTTCACCGATATTTCGAGCCTTTCTCATGAGTTTATTATAATCGTAAGAAGATCTGACTGCTTGCTTCGTTCAGTTAAAAAATTTGATATTTTCGATTAACCTCCTGTATCATCACTACCGTTCCACGATCTATCTGCCCTACATCCTCGCCCCTTCGCACCAAATAACGCAAAAACCCGGCCGATCCGAGCGGCAAGTAGTAACAGGCTCGCACCGGGCGGACAGCCGCACGCGATTTACGCGACGAAGAAAAGCGAAAAGATGAGTCCGCTATCCCTCATCCCACCCACCTATACTTCACGCACCTTCCCCCCTACAAGAACTAGCCTTCTAGAGCGTGCGAGAGAGAAAGAGAGAGAGAGAGAGATGATCAATTTTTTTCCTCCACCCCCGCAGTGGCCGGCGCGAAATCGGCGCGGCCCGGCGCCGATAGAAGCGCGGCTCGATAATCGAGCGGCCCCGGGAAATGCCGCGTAAATCAACGCACCGGCCTATGTGTGTTTAATGAATACTGCAGGCGCGATACGCGCGTTTCGGATGTCGAAGGTCGCGCGCCCGCCGGGTCGATCGAGGGGCGGCGATTGCGCCGCTAACTTATCGCGTCGCTCTTTTTATACTTGGCCGGGACCAATAATTCGTGTCACGGGGGGAGGATGCGGCGCGTTTGTTACGCCGGAATTAGGCGGCTCGATGAGAAGGCGATTCTATGGGATTATGTTATGAACTGCGGAGTGTTTTTTTTTTGAGAGAAAAAATTGTTCGCTCGGGAAATGAAGTTGTATTGATTGATAGATGCTGCGGGCGTGCAGTTGCATTTTTTTTTGTATTTGATAATTTTATAATGATTTTTTTTCTAATGGTGACTGTTTTTGATTTTATATTTGTTTATTTATTTATATCCACAGGAAAGTAACGTATATTAGTTACTTTATTGTAAAGACCAGCAGAGGAAAATCAGCTGTCCAGGTTATAGCGTTATAATTGTATATGTTCTGCGTTGCTAGATTTGTGGAAAGAAGCGGAAGGATTTTCATTTAATTAATTTTCCATTTTTCGTAATAATAATTTCAATAATTGGAAAGCAATAAATTGCGCGTTATTCCAGGTACACTCAATGCTTCAAAAAATACTTTTGTACAGAAATATCTGGCTGCAAGCTCAGTGGATATGGCTGCAAGCTCATTGGATGTTTCTACACAAAAGTACTATCGAATACTAATTTTGATAATCGGTTTTATATTTTTTTGAAGCAGAAACTAAGTTTCTTCCTTAAGATAAGGTCTACTAAATTTAGTATCCTTCCGATAATTGAGCTTACAAAGGACGTTTATTCCATTTATGAAAGTAATTACGCTTTTAATATTTTAAAGTAAACGCAGTTCTTCTTTTACCAAGGAACAGATTTTCATTTAAACTTTTGTTTCACTTACCTTTGTTATGGTCGATTACCATAAAGTTCCGGGTTTTAGAGCAAAATAGATTCTTCAGATAAGTACTTTCAGCAAAGAGCGCTTAATAAGTATCGATTTCACTTCGTTACCGTGACGCGCAGTAATTTAATCCTCTTAAAAGACGGGTGTACAAACACGAGTGGTACAACTTTGCTAGGTGTGTGTAAGCTCGATAACTTTTGCGCAAAAACAGCTGCCCATATTTTCGTCGAATGTATATAAACCACCGTAAACTCCGCGTGTACGCCCGAGAAAATTCAATGCAACGTGGAATAAGAAATTTCCTTTTTTAAAGTAACTCTATTTACCTTGCTGCGCCGAGACGAGGAAAGAGTGTTTTTAAAAAGTCAGGATGCTTTCTTCTCCGGTACTCGTGCACTCTTCTTAATTCAAAAATAGTTACCCACGCGGAGAGAGCTTAGTCAAATAAAAATTGCCCCGAAGTGTAAGTGAAAAATTGCCTCGGCTCTCGCGCGCACGGCGAATTCGACCCTGGCGTTCCAACATTTTATACCATCAAAGATTTACCAGGAAAACTTTATCTTGGACGCGTTGCAATAGGAAAAAAATAAAACATTTTGCTCCCTCGCGCGCGTACGCTTCACTCTCCCGTCCAGCGAAAAATTCGTTGCCCGGTACAAAGGCGCGCGCGAGCAAACCTCTATTTTTGTAACGTTGCTTTGTCAATCAAACGGGGAACAATGCCTTCAGAAGCGCCGCGGCTCGCATGAAAATCGCCAAATTCACGAGCATTTCATTTAATTCCCGTCCACCGCACGCAGTCGCATTTGTCAAGCTCCCTCCCTCCCCCTCCAGCCGCTACGCCAGCAACTTGATCGACAAGCTCTCTCGGTGCGCGCGGGCGAACTTCGCGTGCATCCTTCCCACGCACACCGCATGCACACGTTTACACACCGACGTATAAATTTTCTTTTCTTCGTAATTTCAAGCTCTCGCGTTCCCTCGCTTTTCCAGCTCCGCTCCGCTTCTCCCTGACCTGTCATTACGCTGGCCTCCCGCTGCGAGAGCGCCGCTTTCTCGATCTACCCTTCGCCCTGCCTTTTTTTTTCCCTTCGCCACCGGCACTTCGTTATTTAAGAAATTCGAAGAAGGCGGACGGTTGAGCCTTTAATGATGTCAATTTTGCCTTTGCGACCGGTCCGAGGATCCGAAGTGGTCTCTCTCCGTTTCCATCCTTTAAATTTCCGAGAGGGATTCGGTTTTACAAAATAATTAGTAGTCGTATTACCGCCGCGGAAAAAGTCGGGGGTAATTTTATACTCGCCCGGTGCAATTTAAAATGTTCGGCGTTCAAATAATTTCCCGCGCTCTTTTAGAGAGCTCTCGAAACATTTTGTAACCGCGAATTTTGCTGGAATAAAACAATCGCCGTTCGTGCTTTATTCTCAACGAGTTTAACATTTTTCCGTGAGATGTAGGTACACTTGAGTACGCAATACGCAAGAAAAGATGCGTAGGGTCGTTATTTTTCCTAAAATTCTTAAAGGCGCGCGGCAAATTGTATGTGTTTAAAATGGAAAAATGTATATCCTTCATGGTTTAATTAATAATTAATTAAGGTCGAATTGATAAACAGGTAAATATAATTTAGTTATAAAATGAAATAGCTTTCTTGTTTACCTTCAGATTTTTAAATAGGATCGCCGGAAATCAAAACGAATAACAAATAAATAAGAAAACTTTTACATATGTTTGTAACAAAATTTTGTTTATTTATTCATCAATTCAACATTACGCAAGAATCACAGTTTGCTCTTTTATCCATTTCAAATTAGCACATGCACTTTCAAGATTCTCGCGAAAATTAAGCTCCACGAATTTAATTATTTTACAAATCCCCCCAAGTACCCCAGCTCAATAAAGCAGCTCATTCCACCCACAAAAAAACCGCGCACCTATCGCCGAACGAAGAGAGAATCTCGCGCGATTATCGCGCTCGAGCCGGATGCGCTCGCGCGATTGGAGTGGGCCGAGGGATCGATCGTGCGCGGGCACCGAGTCAAACGGGCGGAAAAAAAAGTTCGCCAATTTCCGGGACGCCGGGGTTTAGGCTCATTAGCGCCGGCCGCTGCCAGAACTCGGCTTTTGTCGGGCGGCCGCGCGATTTGGCGCGCGCGCCACGCGCGAAACTCCCGCCAAGTGCCGTTAAACCGAGTCATTCTTACGTGCGCGCGATTAGATGCAGATTGGGAGCGCCGGGGCGCACGTGTGCGCGCCGATGGATCGCGGCTCGCTCCTTTGGATGTATACGAGCGGGGAATGTAGGTCCGCGCTCGGGTATGCAGATTGTGGGTGGCGTTCTTTTTTCTCGTGGGCTGAATAGGGCAATCTCTTGACGGTCAGAAATAAAGTGACCGTGGAGGCACGAGGAATGTAAATAGGCAGCAGGGCAATTTATATTATTGTTGCGCTAGAAAATTTGCGCGATAAGGATGAATGTAGTTTGCCTATTCTACGACGGACTATGAGATAATTTAAGTATTGTTGGATAATGTTGAGGACGTTTGACATATAGTTTTTTTTAAAGATAGGTATTAACAATGGATAAAAAAATGCTTTCAAAAAATGTTTTTGTATTTAAGTTATTTTAAACAATGTCCGTAAGAAAATGATTGAATAATCATAAAGAACATTGATTTTCTTTTTGAATTTGGAAAAAAGAAGAAAGATTCTACATAAAGATTTTATTAAAGTAAAATTTGTGTTATTTTACTTCTGATCAATTTGATTAGTTACTTTAATTGACACTTAAAATACCAGCTATACTTTGAACTGTGGCAAGAACAATCTTAATAAACCTACTTTTCTGGTGCTCCAGGTAAATGGGATTTACCTATATCGCGATTCTCAAACGGAGTTTGTAAAATTTTTTTATTGCTGATTAAAGATACGAAAATAGTACGCTACTCGACGTTCCATAAACAGAAAAACTGTAAAAATTGTAATAACCTCTTAAAATGTGTCAGATTGAAAAACCACTTGATTCGAGTGAAAACCCAGCCCATCGAACTTTGACTGGTTCGTTTTTTCTAAACAAGAGTGATTTTTCTAACGCGTGATTCTTTAAAAATTTTCATTAATTATTCTTGTGCAAAATACAATAGTGACAGAGAGTTTGAATTTTATAAATCTATTTAAAAGAAAATATTTGAAAAAAGATATTTTAGTACTATGCTATGAATGCAAGTAGAAACAGACAAGTATAGACAGACATTCGAAACTCTATCAAGTATTTTTATATCTTCCTTTTATATTTAATTTAATGACAAGAATTTTATATATTAAATTTAAAGCACTTAATTCTTATTTGAATTTTAACAATTCTTTCTATTCCATACATATATTTATATATATCTTACAAGCCTCTAAATGATAAATTTTACGAAAATACAGCCCTTTGACTGGGTATCGCATCTGACTTGCGCGCGTCCCCGTTAATCAGCTGCCGGCAGCGCAAGACGATTGTCGGAGTTAACTCTGGCCGGGCAGTGGCCGCGCCCCGGTCAATTTACGATCGCGGCCCGCGTATTTCGCGGGTAATTAGCGGGCCGTGGCAGTACGGGGCGAGACGCGCGCGGCCCGGCCGGATCCGCTCCTCCCCTCCGTGTGTATCTTGCGGAGACGCGGCCGGGTCCCCCTTCGTTATCGCGGCTGCGAATACGAGATACGCCCCCCCCCCACCCCCCTGGAATATATTTGCTTTCGGGGGTAATGCGCCATCCGAGCGCGACGTCCCCGGGACGTCGATTATTCGATTGTTCCAGACTCGACTAGTCGACGGATGCCTCGATGTGTGTTCGCACCTCGAATTGGATCTTTGTTACGGGAGGCCGGGTGCTCGCGAGGATTTATTGGATTTCGATGTGATGGAAGGGATGTGTGACTCGATTACGACTTTGTTGTTCTTTAAGGGTACTTTTTGGGTGTACGGGATCTTTGTGGACTCGGGGACAATGGAAAGGTTTTAAATTAGTTTGGGACTTTGTTTTTTGTTGCGGAGATTAGCTTGGAGAAATCATCAATTAGTCATCATAGCCATAATTTGGTTAGTTACTGTTAAAAGACTAAAATTGGTCAATAAAAAATGTTATTACGTAGTGTAAAAATTGATGAATTCTACCAGGGTTTTTCTTTTTTTGGGTCAGTAATACAATTTTTTTTAAGATGAATGATGCGCGAGCTTTCGGTATAAATACAGTGAATAGATTAAGTACGTTTGTTTAACGAAAGGAAAACAAGGTGAGATTCGAGCTTCAGATGTCTGGGGACTGAGAAATCGATTTAGAAGATGAACGCGTGAGATTAGGCAGAACGGAAAAATTTACATCCTCCGTTTCTTTGCAGAATCAGTTTTCCTCTTGAATATCAGAACCTTTGTTTAATGTACAATTTAAATATCTTTTTATTTTTCCTTTCACCAATAATAAAAAAGGAGATAAAATATATTTTTTACGAAATAAAATGCAATAGAATGATGAATGTAAAAATAAATATGTATGCCTGTCAACTTGAAAAAAGAGCGCGTCAGAATAAAAAGCACTTACAACTCGGGGGGCGCGAAAAATTTCATTATTATGTATCTGACGAGGCATCTTTTATCAATAAGAGCCCAGGAGGAAAATTGAAATGCTCTTCTCACTAAAGAAAAATATACTTAAAAAAAAAACTTGAATACATTCACCCATTTACAGGAAAAATCTCCAAAATTTTTCCAAAGTCAATGTTATCAACCTTACACCTTTCCTTATTCCGCGCAGTAATAATCTATTCATTTCTCAAAAAACAATTGCCAATAGTACTTGCCTTAAAAGCCCCTACTTTAAAATCTCAATTTGAAAATGCAAACGTAATTAGAATTTATAAGCTTATTTTATCTTATTAGCAATAAAACGGAAAATAAAAGCTCGCGTAAATGGACCTTCGGTACCGGCGCGCAAAAAAAGAAAGGCGCAATTCCGCGCGAGACTTGATACGCCCGTAGTGACCAATGACGCGGCTTCATTCAGCCAGATGGATCTTTTATTACGCCCCGGCGGCTCGTACCTCTCGCTCCTTTACGCCGCTTCGAATCTGCGCACTTATCGCCGGCCCTCGTTTTGGCCCACGCCGAGTCACCGGCTTTTCTATCGCTCCTGCAGCGATGCCTTGTTTTCCCCGACCCGCTCTCCCTTTCCTCTTTTTTTTTCCCTTATTTTTATTTCTTGTTTACTCGTTGCGCGCGCGGAGGTATGGACCCGGTGGGAGCGGGGATTTCCCGGCGCTTCGGGGATTCCCCGCTTTTTTTTGCCGGGCAAATTTAAAGACGCGGTCTGCACTTGCGGGGGCGATAGCGCGCGTTCGGCTATTTTTTTAAATTTCTTCTAGTTTTAATATGCTGTTTTTTTAGGGGACTAGCGAGGTCGATATTTGCCACCTTTCTAGATGTTGGTCAATATTTTCCTTTGCGCGAAGGATAGATATATAGGTGCGATTCTATCTAGCGTTAAAGCTACTTTTTCGAAAGATAAACGCGATGGTGTTTCAGAATAAAATAGTTTCTTAAATGTTGAAAGAGAACATTTTTTTAAATTTAACAACATTTACAATGGTTGTTAGTAATTTTTATGGAGCCCTACTCTTCTTGCATTGCTTTTAAAATATTAAAACTCCACACTGAGAGAAATGTAGCAATAATTTTTATAAAAAGTTTAGTAAATTTTACCGGATCTGGTCACAGACTGAGATTTAGAGACGTTTTGAAATATTAATCATGAAATACTACCTAACAATCTACTAAAAATTACTAAGCAGTATGGCAAAAACAATTTCCTGTGACCAAAGTTCCATGCTGCCTAATAATATTTACCAAATTTAAAAAAAAAAATTACTAAAACATGTCTCCCAGTGAACTGTAATTTTGAAAAACAAATATAGCTTTGACCTCTCCGTCAAAACGTTGACCTCCGCATCGAGCAAAGAAAGAACAGGCATAAATTCTTAGCCATTCGACAGTCCCGCTCCAGTATCATTGCGCGAGAAAGCGAAAATTCCAGCAGCGCGCGGGGCGATCAACCGAAAATCCTCGCTGGGGTACAAACCGAAAAGGTAAAGCTCAATCTGTCGGGGACGATTCCGACGAGGGCTGGCCCCTTCCCTGGGCCGTTAATTGGTCAAGACTATCTCTCGGCACTTTGCTTTTACGCGGCGCTCCTTCGAATATTACCCCCACCGTCATCGCCACCCCGTGCCCTCCCCCCCCGCTATTATCAACCTATTCATCTGCGCGCACCCCTTCGATCTTCCCGGGGTCGGCTCTTTACTCCCGCCGTTATTCCCCCGCGCTTCCGGGTGACCGCGCCGTAGCTCGTAATGACGCGATCCCCTCGTTTCACCGAGATTGGACGGACGCGCGCCTCCGAGGATCTCCCTCGCCGCGTCTCTCTCGCCGCCGGGATTCCCCGGTGCCTCCTTCTTTTCTCTCTTCCTGACGCCCCCCGCCCCCCGGCGAATTATTTTTACGCCGCGTTCCCGCGGGGGAGGACTCGCCGTTCGAAATGTATGTGTGTGGGTGTATATATGCGTGTTTGTGCGTATGTGTTCGTGAATGCGTGTGCGTGTTTGCGCGACTGTGGAGGATCGTTGCGCCTACTCGAGGAAACGGCCGGCGAGTGTACGCGAGCGCTACTTGTTGACGGCGAGATGTGTGTATCGCGAGCTGGGGTCCTACGGCTGGCCGTGATTTATCGGCAGGAGCGGGCGTTTGTTCGGGCGTTAGCGTAACGAGCGGGACGACTGTAATGGGAATTCAGAAGGCATACGGGCCGAGTTGCCGGAGGATCGCGCGAATTATGCTCGAGATAAGTCCTCGTCGGCCAGATAAACGGGGCTTCAATTATTGTTTGCTTGAATAATATCGCGCGTTGTTTTTCTTTTGTTGAGTTGTTACGAGTCTGTGAATTTACTCGATCGCACTTTTTTCGCGTGATTTTCTGTTGGAGATTATTTTTGTAATTTTTTTTTAAAGCGTCATGTTTCAGTGTTGAATTTTTAAGACGTATCAATTGTGACCACTTTTCAAGCTTTTTTAAAATTACTTGAAAACCAGTCAAGAAGTGTGATGATTCTAGTCATAAAGTGGGCGAATAATCGTTATAACAATGCTTAAAAAATGGTTACTTTTTATAGTGGATGATATACAGATTTTTGTTATGCTTTATAAAATTTTGTAATGGAAGAATAATATTAAAATTTAATCAAGTCGTAAAAGAGTTCTCACTTGTTCTATGAAGTTATGGTGACAGTAAAAGTTTTGTTATAATTTGACGTCTAAAAAGACGTTGTATGCGTAAAAGTGGAAACTTACGAGTACTGCAAGACGCTTATGTTGAATCGTTTATAAGGATCTTTAAAAATTTTTTAATAAATCTAAATATCTTATGCACACTTAAATATTAAGTTGTTAATCAATTCAGTTACACTATAAAAAATCATTATAAGAAACAAAATAAAAAAAATTAACGTATTATTAACATCTTTATTAATAAACAGTTTGCTTTGCAAAATTGCTCTTCATATAAAACATTTAATGTTTTTAATTAAAATTCAGTACTTTTTAAATCTTGAACTTTTAAAGCCTCTTGAAATCCACATATGAGCCTTTAAAAGTCAAGGACGTGACGCCGGAACAATAGAGAGAAAATTTTACATCAAGACAGTTTTGCCTCAGATTTAAAAATTCATTTTAAGTGAATTTCATTAAATCTTTTTCCCCACAATGTTAAAACGTTTAATGGAGCTTAAGTAAAGTTCCACCAATTTCTCCTTTTCTCCCCACAAAATATGAAATATTATCAGATACTAATTTCAATTAAAGAAAATTAACGATCGCGGCGAAACTGCTAGCGTGACTTTTCAAACGAATCTTCGCGCAAAAACGAAAAATCAATCTCGTAAACCTTTCAGAATTTCAAAATCCTTAATCGATCCCGCGAAATTATCGCCTCGTACAATGGACCAGCGCCTTCCCGATAGAAAAAGGAAGAAGAGCTACGGCGAGCTTTTATTTTCCGAAGCCAAATGAAGTTTATCCCGAGCGCTCCTTTTGTGTATCGTCCACGGCCGGGAGCGCATCGAGGGGTTACACCCACACACACGATCACACACTCGTACACACACATATACACACACACGTCGCACGGGGTGAAAAACGGCGATGAGGAGGCAGCGAAGGAATCATTTTTAAAATTTCGCCGACACGGCGAAGCCATCGGAGCGAGCGCTCGGCAAAAAAAAAAGCAAGAACGAGGGGTTCGCAAACTTTATCCGTGGCGGCGCTTTTACCCCGGGCGCTCACTGGTGCATGTCGTAAATACAGCGGCGCTCGATGCGCCCGGCGTAGGGAGGTTTATTTAAAGTGTATACCCGCGTCGTCTTGCGGCGTCTTCGTCACGGCCGCGCGCGCCCCCGGCTGACCCGAAAAACTGACAATGCACAAAGGGGCTCTAATTTATTAGCGACCACGGCTTTGACGAATATCCGCGTGTTGCTCGCTACTTTTTTTTTTCGTTAAAGAAGGAGAGAGAAAAAGAGGAAGCGATCCGCTGGATGAGACGGGAGAGGCGCGGCGGCCCCGGCGACGGCTAAATACCGAAGGCCTTCGTTAATCGAGAGGAAAAGAAATTGATTGATTTACGCTCTTTTTTTGTCGTTAGCGGACCCGGCGCGGATTTTTTAACGGCTCCCTTATATTCCCCGCGCGAGGGAAGTTTTCATTTTGCGAAAACTCCCACGACTTTCGCAATTAAAATCCTTTTTTGGCGGTAAAAAGATTTTATTTCGTAGCCGGCACGATTTTGCTTAGTTTTTTAATTTAATCTTCGCCGGGAGGATTTGTTTTATTTCGTTGAACTTTTTAGTTGCTGTTCCATAAGTTTTTTCACGTACATTTTTTGTAAAAGAGGTACTAGATTGGAATTTTCTTTTGTAGTGCACGAAAATTATCAGTCAAAGGAGATTTTCTCTATAATCGATTTTCAAATATTTCAATATTAATAACTATCTATCGTGGAATTAATGAAATATCACTACAATTAGTGAAATTTCACTGGAAATTAATTATTTAGTGATTAGTGCAACAATTTCCGCACATAATTTTAGTAGTTTTTCACTAATTCATCTTGAGAAGGAAGATTTGGAATACTAAGATATTGAATCTTAAAAAAAAGTACGAAAATAAAACTTCTGCACCTACGTAATCTTCTCAACGGGTCATTCAAGACCTCTTAAAGCATTCAGCCAAAACACCCTAAAAGAATTTCATACAAACTTAAAAAGAAAAAAGTAGGCCTTTTAAAAATCCATTATCAGTGAATTTCTCCGCGGTACAGCGCAACTTGTCGCTCCTTATCGTAAACCAAGACGAATATATACCTCCCGAAACCGCTGCCCCGCATTTGTTTTCCTTCGAATCGTCAAAGCGCGAAATGAGAAATCCCCGTCGCGCAATAAGAAACCTAAACCCACAAGCGGCCGTCGAGTATAAAGGCGAAACTTTCTCTCCCTCATTATCAAACTTCTCCCGCCGGGTCGTAAAAAAGAAAGAAAAAAAAAGAAGAAAGAAAATAGAGAGCCCCGCGGAGATGACGAGGAAGATGCGCGCGTCCAGATCTTAAAAACTCGAGCCCTCCTCCCTCCGCAGAATAATACAACAACGGAGCGATCCCAAGGCGGCGCTCGCTCTCTCTCTCTCCCGAGCGCGCATAATCCGCGCGGAGATGTCGCGCGCGATATATATTTCCCCGGCGCTCTCTCGTCTGTTTGCCCGATTTAAGGCGCGATGTCGCGACTCCAAACACGAGCCGCGGTATCGTCGTTTACGACTCCTCGATCTGATAAAAAAAAAAACGACGGAGGAAAGAGATACTCCAGGCGACGCGGGCGAGCGGGACGGAGAGAGGCCGGCGCGTCACGGTATTTTTAGATATCGCTGATTGCCGTCGCGGAGCCGTGTAAAATAAAAAGAATTACGCGGTAACCTGCGTCACGGCGGGATTAAAGGGGGGCCCCTCCTCGTCATCTCACCTCCGACTTTTATCAGCGCGCCCGGCCGTTTTGTAGATGTGTATATAAGGGAGTCGGCCCGGCGTCGAGGCGCAGGTTCAGTCGAGGCGTAGCCGTCGCAGTCGCGAGTATCTGGGACGCAGCCCGCCTTTTTTTTTCGCTCGAGGACCGAGGAATCGGTGAGTTCGCTTCGCTCCGAGCTTTCGTCGCCGGCGATGAGATTTTGACGGAATTAAGCTCTCGCGTGTTAAAGCGTCGGGTGTGCGCGCTTCGCTTTATTTTCCTGTTCGCATTTCCAATTAGCGAATTTTCACGGCGAATTTAGCGGGCTGAAATTCAATTTGAATCTCCCGCTCGATTTTATTAATGACGGTTTAACTCGCGGACGCGTCTTTCCGCGTGCGCGTTATTCAAGAGTCTCTGGAGAGTTTAGAATTGAAAATTTCGTTGATTAAATGCGTGCAACGACTGGAGAGGAGATTTAACACCGGCACACGTCACAATTTCTTCTTTTTTATATAAATTATTTTACTCAATTTAATGGAGCCTGATTTTTCGTCAAAGAAACTAAATTCCATTCGACGTGTTATTAAAGTTTAATCGAAACTCTCATTTGCTCAATTAATCTTAAATAATTCGGCATCGGTCGAGCTTAAAATTTAAAGCGCGCACTCCCCGCGGCTTTTAATTGAGGGTAAAAATGAAAAGCTTTGTTTAGCCAGATCCCGCGCGAAATATTTACTTATCAAACGGCCGAAAGCGAACGATGCCTTTTGAAAGCGGCGAAAACTCATTTCGGCGTATTGAATAAATAAATTAAACGGAATAACGTCACAATCACCGAGAAAACGCGTATACAATATCAAAATCGCGTAAGTTTTTTTCCCCCTCCAAACGAATCGCCGATAATCTCGAAAAGCTCGCTCCTCGTGGATACCGCTGAAAGTACGCGACACAAAGCGTCTCCTTTTTTTTTCTTCAATCCAGAGGAGAGCGGACACACCCGGCGCGACTCTCGATTTCGTTACGAGCGATCGGAGAGTCGCGCCGATCGACGTCAATCGCGCGCCCGGGTGGAACGGGGGGTAGAGCGAGAGGAGAGGAGGTCCGGGGTCCAATCGGAAACCGCGCATCGATTCCCCATTCGGCGGCGCGCGGCGCGCTTATTACGGGGCGAGCGAGCCACGCGCGCGTCGCCCAGGGGGAAAAGAGAGAGGCCTAAATCGGCCCCGGCCCATTCCTCCTTTTGTGTCGGCCGCTGCGGTAACTGCCGGGGAATCGCTGCCGGTGCGGAAGAGGGCTGATCTTTATCCGAGGATCATGTCCTCGCTCTCGGGCCGGAAAATGCGTACGTGACGATCGACGGGCGATGCGGCGAACGCCCGGGGTTCGCCGGAGGGAACGGGCTTCCTTTTTTTATTCGACGCGGTTAGAGGGAGAGAGGAGGAATTGGGGGCGGCTTTGCGATGCCGGTGCTTTCTCGTTATTGAAAAGGCTTGCAAAAAAGTTAGCGAAAGTAGTTAGTTTTGCTAAAAAGTAATGTTACTTGTGTCTGCCGTTTTCTATCAGACGAGAGAAATCAAATGCACTGAAAAAAAATTTGTAGATCCAACTAAAATTATGTTGAATCCTCCGTATAGAAAATTATTTAGTTTTATTTGATTTAACTAATCTTATAATTTTAATTGAATTGAATTAACTAAATATTTAACCAGATCGATTTTTAACTAATATTTCGTTAATTTAATTAAATATTTAGTCAAATCAACTAAATTGTTTAGTAAGGAGGATTCAACAAAAAAGATTCAATAATGATCTTAAGAAGTACACCAAATTTTAGTAATTTCTTAAATAAATAAAATAGTTAAATTGAAATTATAATATTATTAAAGCGTGTAATTTTTATTAAATTACTCTCTATTTTTTGTTGCAGACTAAGCACTAAACATGTCTCTCTCAGAGTTCCGCAAGAAAAAGCTGCTCTTCGTCTTCAACACATTTTTCGGTGAGTATCCCATCGAGCTCGACGATCCCTCGCGGAGCTTTCGAGAGGAAAAAAATGAAAATCTTACCAAAACCACGAATAAAAAAGAATAAATAAAACGGAATAAGAAAGGTAGGACGAAGTCTCAAAGTGAAAAACGATTGTTCCTTTGAGAGGGGGGAGCTTCGCGTTTCTTTCGCTTTGTCGCGGGCGAACAAAACCGGCGAAAAGAGTTTGTGGGGAGGGGGGGTAGGGAAGAATATGAAGAGCGGAGAACTTAACTCTCGCGGCGCTTGAAAATTAATTTGCATACCGGAAGTCTCGTCCAGCCGTCGCTCCCGGGCACTGCGAGGGCGACTGTAACGTTCCCGCGAAAAATCGAGAGGACAATTCGCGCGCTGCTTGAGATTTTCTAGCTCGCGCGACGAAAAGGCGCGGTATGAAATGATTAAAAAAATCGATAATTACACTTTTTTATGTTAATTTGAAATAACAATTACACTTTTTTGTTAATGTGAAATTTTGATGATAATATTTTTAGTCACTTTAGCCTTTCGCAAAATACTTAACGATTGTAATTGCGGTAAATTAATGACTGAATGTACAAAAGGCTCTTTGCGTGCGGTCATAATTGGTCAATTTTAAATTTTGTACATGTCGTATTTTACGCCTAAAATGGACTATTTCGCCGGCACCCTTTAGTGCAGTTAAGTGCAGCATTACGTGCGGCACTTTTATACTCGTGTTAGTTTGTCTTAAATAATTTAACACGAACAACCTAGTTAATACTTTTATAAATTAGCATTAATTTTATCGGGTCGTAATTTTCTTTACTTTAATCAGCTGTTTACATTATTACCTATTCTCTAATTGCGATAATTACACCTGGCATATACAATCAGTCTTTAAATTACAAAGTTAAATAATATTATAAGGTCGTTTAATGACCAGGTCAGGATAATTAGTTTCCTCTTATTACTTGCTTATTTTTTTAGTACAATCACATTTGAAATTTCGAAAGTAACGCAATTACAGAACTGGCCACAGTATTATTATCAAGCGTTAAAAATTAATGTTTTGTATAGTACTCATACTATTTCAATCGTTTAAAAGCATGAAATAAATTTTGATATATGTTGGTATTTTAATTCATCTCTGGCTTCGAAGTTAATACAATTATCACAGTAACTAATTTTTTAATGGTGTCAATTACGCGTGCAGAATTAATTCTATAAAAACAAGATAAACAAATATGTATTACTCTTCCAGAGTAATCAATACAACTTAAAACTTTCTCAATTCGTCTTCTTTTCATCTAACACTTTCAAATTAACCAGAACTTCGCTTTTTTACAATCGTTTCGAAAAGTTTCACTAACACACGGTACCAAAATGAGTAATCGATCGTTGCAATAAAAAAACTCGGACGAGTTTGGAAAAAATTTAAAAAAACTACTGCACATATTGTTTGGAAAGTTTGCGAGTTAAGAATAAATTTCTGCATTTTTAAGTATAAAAAATTTATATTTTTAACGTCAGTCATCCAATAAAACTATTCTTCGATATTTCGAAAATTTCCAGTCGCCTTACAATTCCTTTTAAAAATTTAAAATCGTTCACTCGGTTAAATCTGCATACTACCTCTTTTGTAAAACTTCAAATACACTTATTCCATAAAGCGAGCTTGAAAATAAAATATATACAGAACTCAGGGAATAAAAAACTAATTCGCATAGAATAAAATTGCAAGCTCGATTGAATAAAATTACGCGATAAACCCAAAAAATAATAAATCAAGTTATTCAAAATTTTCCAACCTATCGATTATCTTTTGGATTTGTATCGATTATCCCTAAAACGAGAAGGCGCCGCTCGATTCGAGCTTGCGCGGACTTTGGCACGTCTGCTTATAAGTGCGTAAACTCATTGCAGAAGGCGATAGACGCGTAGTAAAATAATAAATCACATCTATTTTTACAAACGCCAATCTCTCTCACCCTCAATCCAAATTTTCCCATCCTACCGGCCTACATCCAGCTTATACTCCCGCGCAAATTTTTTCCACTCCCCACGTCTAAGCTCCGCTTGAAAATCCGGCGAGTTCGCGCCGCGGCCGATGCGCGCGTGCAGGGCGATTCCGGGGTCGCGAAGGCCGTGTCGCGCTCGCACGGCCGAGGGATGGAGATAAAAAGCGCGGACTCGGCCGCCGCGTGTGTGCGCACACGCCTGGCAGCCCTCATTAGTCCCCGCGGCGGCCGTCCCCTCGGCCCCTTTGATACGCCGCGCGCTAAACATAACTCGGGCGCGGGAGGCGACGCGCAGCCTTCGGAGCACGTGGAGCGCCCGCGCCGACGGCCGGCCTAGTGTGTCATTCGAGAGAAGAAAATTTCAACGCCCGGACGATTGATCTTTTTTTTTCCGCGATATAGACCCGGGCTAATTTTTCGCGCGCCTCCCTCGTTCGCGGGGGAAAAAAGCCTTTTTTAACTAGCGCCTCGCGATCGGGTGGAGTATAAATAAAACGCGCCTGGGTATACCGCGAGAGTTTCTTCCTTTTTAGAGGAAGCTTTGTGTCGCTGAAAAATCTTTTTTCTCTAGTTTTTTATGTGGAAGCGTTCGGTTCGGTTCGAAGAGCCCGCAAAAGTCCTTTTTGAAATGATACATATTTTAAAATTTCCTCGTAACTACTTTTAATTGATGCGATGTAGAATGGTTCACAATTTAGCACAAAAGTTGGATTAATTGAATTAAAGCTTGTTTGAAAAATTGAAGGATTTTTATGGACTGTTTTGGATTTTAGAGCTGAATAAGTAATATTTGAAAAATAAATTATTCTTTCATGGTGCATTGATTAGTTTTATGGATCATTTAAAATAACTCTGAAGATGCTATAACGATTTAAAAACGATATATATCTTATTTAGGCAAATTTTTAATTTCGTAAAACATCATTAACAAATCACAATATTTCGATGAAATCTCCGCCCTGATCATCTCTTGCAGTTATTTTCGCGAGAAAATATAGAATCGACGCAGTAATTACAAGCGTTTTTTTATAAAGTTCGCCGGAAGTCAATCCCACGTCGAGCGTTTTGCCATCGAAACGTTTACTAATTCGCTCCCGGGCTTTTGTTTACTCTCGCCGGGCAGTGTACCCGGTTATGATGGAAAAAGCGCTCGGAATTAACGCACGAAATTGAGGATCGATAAAGCGTTAATATGTACCGCTGTGTACGCAAGCTCGCAAGCTCCCGCGAAACAGTTGGATTTCCGTGAAAAACGCATTAGCCCCGGCCCCGTATCTTTACCCAATTTTCCTTCCTCCTTTTTTTTAATCAACTTTCGCGAGATGAGTTTCGGCGCACAAAAGCGACTGCTGATTGGGTGCCCGCGCGCGCAATCAACTCCAAGTGCGTACCCCCACGCATCGCGCGTGTACGCACCGTACAATTGCGCTCGGTCGAGCAAACTCGAGGAGCAACAATCGCGATTATTCGGTGAAAGAGCCGCGGTTGCCTTCGTCGACTCGAAAATTTAATAAAAGAATATCAGGCGATGAATCTCCTTGAGGCGCTTGATGAATGAGCCTCACCTCGGGCATTAAGCTGGTTTGCAATTCTTGCGGATATTCGATTTCGATCTTCTTCTTTAACGACCTCGCGCCGTTCATAATTCTTGATTAATAACAGCTGCGAAGTGGCCCGTCGTCCGCTTTGAAGACGCAGAATTCAATTCGGAATTTGAGCGATTGTTTCATTAAAGGGATAAAATTTCCTCCGACCCTGTCTCCGAAGAAAACCTCCGCGGAGATTAACTGGCAGCGTCAGACTTCCAGGGGATGGGTATTAATTCGAAAGTTTTCGAGCGGAGTATATATCCCTTTTACCGGAAACATTGGAGTTATGCCCTTTTTGCCAGGAACTCGGAGTTACACCCTTTTGATATTAGCTAGCAATATTTTCAAGGTAACCTTGTGGGCAATTTTGCTTGCGCCAAGTGAAAAAGGACCTTTTAAAGATTAGCGGCCCACGCTTATCTCAATTTTCGCGAATAGTAAAGTTGTATAACTTTTGAATGCCCGCGACGTTAACGAGGATCGTACAGAATTAAGCGCGCAATCGTCCGCTGATTGGTTTGGCCGTACGCCGGTTGGCGACGTATACGTATTGTAAGTCTACTCGAGGCGACGGTAAGTCAAGACTCGCGCGCGACGCCCACTTGAGGAGCTTCGCGAGTTTTAAAGCGGCTCCTCGAGCTTTAAGGGAGGCCCTTCGCGCGGCGGTATCAATTTCCCGCCAACCGCAGGCGTTTCATTCGTTTATAGGCTTTTCGGTCGAGCTTCGTAGGAAAAGTAGTGCCACGCGAAATCTGAAAGCTCCGGGTTAGGAGTTTTTCGAATAAATTTTTGGTTTACTACTCGGATGCGCTTTGTCCAAGTAGTAAATGTCAGTCGTTAGATAAAATCTCGGATAAAATTATATAGTTAGTTTTGATTTATATTTATAACGGCAATTAAATGCGCTGAATTACGCGGATAGTAAATTTTGTTATATGGCACATTATTACGCGTTGTAGTTTACAATCAAATGTATAGAGCGATTAAAATGTGTTGTGCGTTCTTAGTTAACATTTGGAAACTTTGAATAAAAATTAGTTGATATTTAATGCATAAAATGTCAAATAATTTTTGTATAGTATCTATAGAATCATACACCAATTCTTCCAGGAATCTAGAAAGCAGTCCAATATAATCAAGACCCAAAAATTAATAAATAAAATTTAAAATCAATGCCCAATAAACACGCACCCCAAAAAAGCTCCACCCCCCTCTTTTTCCCTCATACTCATTCTCAGAGTCTATAATTAAAAAAAGAAGCGCCACCTAATCGCTCGATTCCCTTCCCTCTCATTTCGCCCGCCTCTCGGCTTCCTTCGGCACTGGAGGATCCTCCGCCGCGTCCCCCCGATCTCAGGCGATAAAAGCTCTGGGCGCGATTCTCGATTGACCCCGCAAATCCACGCTAACGTCCGCCGGCGGCCGAGATTCACGGGGGCAGTTATGAAACAAGATTTAGGGTCGTTTTATCGACAGATTAAAAAAAAAGGAAAGAGGAGACCCAGTGCGAAAGCTCCGCTCTTTCGGTGCTTGATTAGAGATCCCCGCGTTGCGGACGGCATGGCCCCTCGAGTCCATCATCGGCAACCCCCGTCGCACCTCGTCCGCGTTTGTCACCGGATTTTCATAGGCCGTGGGTGGGTTCGATCATCTTTCGCGCGGGACGAGCTTCGGCGATTTATGATAATACTTCGCCGACGGATAACAACGGGTAGGTGTCCGATTGCAATCGAGCTTGCGCGGATTTTGGCGCTCATGCGGGCGTAACATAAGCGCCAAAAGCGATGAACGCGTATTGATTATGTGGAACAAGAATTCGTTCGGTTATCAATTCATTTGAGAGGATAATATTGATCACTATGACGGGACTGTTTAATAACCGTTTGGAACGGGAGCGGATAATCGATTAGAGTGTAAATAATAAAGTTAATGTTTCTCTTGTATGATTCATATAAATGAACCGTCTGAGGAGCACAATCGAGGGTAAAAATTGCTTCGCCTTTATTTTCTATAGACAAAGTAGGCAATGAATGCGTGGAATAAAAATATCGTAAACATTGAATATTTTTTTTTACATCAAAGATAAACGCATTAGCGATAAATTATGTTGCTTTCGGAAACTTATACATCATTATCCTAAAATATTATTATGTGCTTTATTATTGCGCCGCTCTCCGCGCTTTACACGACTAAAATGCATAGCTTATAAAATTATAAAGCAGGCACATTTTATAGGAAATCAATAGCAGTGGCACGGAATTTATATTGTTGATGTAAACGGAGGTGGGGAAGGAAAAGAGTTTTGTTATTCTCCAATGCACCATTCTGTACTCTGTTTCATATAAAGTTTGCCTCTTTTTTCTCTATTTGCTTCAAAATAAATGTTAGGTTTTGTCTATAAAAATAACTTTACTACGAGTGCTCCATAAATAAATAATAAAATGTTGAAAGCGTTCAATATCCTGCCATTTTTATTGCGCAAAAAAAATTGATAAGACTGTGCGCCACGGTTATTAACTTTTTTATGCGCATTTTAGTGTTAATGTTATAACTTAATGTCAGTGCTTTGATTAAATTCTATATATAAAGATTAGATCAATAATAGTTGTCCTAACAGTCGATAATGAAATGCTGTGCAAATAAGTAGAAAATTTGCATGTCAATAGCGCACAGGTACACAACGGTAGTGGCTGTGTTAAAATCTAGGATTGATAATTAAAATAACAGAATGATATATTAATTTCTTTTTTAATTTTAAGGTCTATTTCCTTTAAGGTCTATTCCAAGTTGCTATACTAATGCGCCGTGAATCACGCACGTTATACGAGTTAATTTAACTTGATTTATAGATGGCACCTAGAACGTGTAAAGAACCAGCAAATTGATCACTTTCAAAATTTATAGAAGACATTTTGGAGAGTATTATATTTTATCGAAATATTTATAAAACGATTCAAAATCATGTGTCAAAATAGCACTAAAAAGTACAAAATAATTATTTACTGCATAAAAATATCTATCTTTTACATTTCTAATAATAGTATTTTAATCCGCTGAATTTCTGTAGAACTCATAGAGGCCCTCTGTAAATTTTAAATATCCTCTATTAACTATACGTACACACAAATGAACCAAGTGGAATAACTTATCCAATTGAAGTTTCAGTACTCTAACTTTGCAAGCACATTTTCCTTCCTTCAAGGTGTCCAAAACTTGTTTTTTTTTTTTATTTACATTAAAAATATAAAAAGTAAGAGACATGCAAATGAATATGCAATCATTTTATACCAGCCATCAACTCAAACTTCATTATCACCTAAATTTTCCTAAATTGACCTTCCACTTCCTTCATCCCAACAAAGTCCATCGCACGGTCAAATTACCTTTTCCACCCTCGCACAAAACATCCCAAAACATTTTCCGCTCGCATTCCCTTCGCACCCACTGTGCAAACTCGCCAACGTAAAAGGAGAAACGATGACCGTCGCGGATCGCATCGCGTCACCTTCCCCCATCAGCATTCACTGTGAGAATAATTAATCCGCCGAGCGTAGCGCGCGAAGTCGTCGCGTCCCGGGCAAAGTGCATGCATTAATATCGCCGCGGCGGTCGCGTGGGTGGCTCTCGAATTTTCGCGCGCCCGCCGGAAAACTAATGACGCCCGATTCAAGGCGCCGCTGACGTGAATGCGCGCCGCCGCGGGGTTAATGTTTGGCCGTGAGTCGCGCGATTCAGGGGGGGCCATTGTCGGGGGACCCGGCGGAAACTCCGCGCGGTCTTTCTCCGGGGCGCGGACGCGCGACGTCGGCCGCACGCCCCGGCGCCGACGAGATTTACGAGCCCCGGCGCCCGGCTGAAGCGCATCCCCTTACACTCCGCCGCGGCGTTTTTCCCGCTGCTCCTTTTTCTCGAGGCGACGACTCGTAAAGGTGTTAGGGAGAGGGTGTAGGGGTCGGGGGCTACGGGAAATGTCAAGAGCGCTTTGTAAAGGATCTTCGCTGGCGACGACTTTTTTTTTTATTTTTATGGCTGGGGAGGAGGTTTTCCTTTTTTTTAGTTCCGAGGGGTTCAAATTTCAATTTCAAGGGTGTACGTGTCGTGGATTTGGACGAACAAATTTAACAACGAAAAGTATATGAGTAGATGATGAATTATTTTACAAATATAAGTCATGTATACAACTTTTAATAAAAAATAATAATTTATTCGCAAATCTTTAGATCCTGTAGTAGTATTATAAATAATTTTATCTATAACAAATTCGGGGTTGCACGAATGTTTAATGAGTTAAAACAATAAATCTATTTTTCGAAAATTTGCAATAATATCTTTAATTTCTTTAATTAGACATTTTTTAATTACTCCTTACGTCAATGTTTTATCGCTTTCTGTTGCAGATGTAAATCAGAGCGGCTCAATCGACATTAAAGATTTTGATCTGGCTGTACAGGTGAGTCTCTCTGACGCATTCAATACTGATACGCCGACTGCGGTAGAAAAAGAATGATCGATTAATCGGCCTTGACTTGATTTCAGAAAATTTGCGAGGCAAGAGGATGGGGCGCGGGACACCCCAGGTTTCAGCAGACGAAGGACACCCTGACCAAAGTCTGGGACGGTCTACAAAAGCGCGCTGATTCTGATAACGACGGCCAGGTACGTGCGTCAATCAATTATCATATCAATTATCAATCAAGTATCCGATTCATCCTGTTGCTTCAAATTTTCGCTAAATTGAGTGGGTTAACGATAAAATCAGATCAAGTGAATTAATAAGTTTATAGTGACTGTATGAACGTATATTATGCAAAGTTTATGATGCATTGCATATCACAATTAAGTTTATTTTTTCATTATATGAAATCAATTCTATACTTTTAATAAAAAATTCGTGTATTTTATACATTTGTTATTAATTATTTCATATTTTTTTTACATTAGATACTTTTTGAAAACAAACTATTAATAGAAATAATAATTCGAATATTCTGAGTACACTACAGCAACCATTAAAATCCACTACTGACCCTTATCTCCGAATTTATTTGTCCAATAAAAAACACTCCCGGTAAAAGGGAAAGTAAAATAAACAGCCGCTCTACAGGCGCTCGTACGTTACAATTTTCGCAGGTAAAAAGCGCGTCGCCTCGGACCAATTTATTCGAGCAGCGCGCTCCTAAAGCGTCGAGTAAACAGCCCTCCGCTCGCGGAAAATTCCCAAAAATCAGCCGCGCGCGCGCGTCACCGGCGCATCGTCGACTCCCCCGCATTAGTCATCATCTCCGTCGCGGCCTCGCCGAGTAGCTCCTCGGCTTATAAAGTGGCTTAGATTGACGGCGAGGCGAGCCTGAGCGGATAATCCATTGGGCGAATTGTCCGCGAGCACAAAAGCCGCAAATTGCCGAGGCGCGCGCGCGCTGCCCGTTGCGTTTCTTTTCCCGGGGGACACGCGCGCACGCTTTGATTAATCGGCCGATTGAATCGGCTCTCTTTGCAGATCAGCCGGGACGAGTGGTACTCGATGTGGGAGGAGTACGCCAAGAATCCGGAGCACGCCGTCGAATGGCAGCAGACCTACATGAATCTCGTCTTCGACCTCGAAGACACTTCGGGTGAGTCGCGCTCGTTAACCGGGCGCACTTGATTCTGTGCGTCACCTTAATTGCAGTCTTATTCAACTTAGGATTAAGTTTTATTGAGCAGTGGGCGGGTAACGGTGTGCTGTCTTTTTTTAGCCGAGACAAATTTTTCCTTTCTTTTTTTTTTGATGAAAGAGTAATGACGCGTTGTTTATGAAGGTTGACCTTTTTTATATGTGTTTCGCGTTCTAAAATATTTATGAACGTATAATTAAGTAATTTTGGGTTATTGAAATACACACAAAAACTTTTATTATTTGGTGGAGTATAAAAAAACGTGGAATTGAAAGTTTCAGAAATGATGTCTTACTATGCTCGTCTGTTACTACTTACGATTTCTATATCGGTTTGCTTCTTCTATTACAAAGTATCATATATGAAACGTAGGGTATAATTAAAACAAGCAATTATCAAATATTTTCTTTTATTTACGAGGTCAAGTATTATTTTGTACCAACTATTGCTAATCGTTTTAGTATTGTAGTTGTACATATAACAACTTACGTGGAACTGTCCTTAATTTCATATAGTTTTGAATTCATTGTTGGTAAATATAAAATCGCATTCAGGAAATTTGTTTTAAAAGTAATATTAACAATAACAAATTAAAACTATCGTAAAATTCTTCTTTTAATTTTGTTATTTTCATATTGGAACATTGTATGAGGTGTAAAATATAGTATTTAAAATTACCTTTCCATCATCTATCGAAATAGACTTATATTTTACGTCTTTAGTAAAAAATTTTGTTTACAAAAACGTCATTGATTTAAAATTCCATATGCAGATAAAATATGGTTCATTTTGCAATCGACACGATACTTAATTAAAAGGCAAAAAAAAAATTACAAAAATTGTTTTCATCATTCAAATAAACGAACGCGCAAAAGACCGTCGCCATTCTCCAAGTCGCCCATTGGCTCAATAAAAAGTTGGAGGTCGTAAATTTGAAAGACGTATCCATTGAGCGCGCGTAGCCGCATTCACCGGTCGTTTCCGCCCCTCGCGTTGCAACGCGGCGCCTCAATTGGGCCTCTTAAAGCGCTGACGATTTGTTTTGTGCGCCCGCAGGTGACGGCTCAATCGACGAGACGGAGTTCAGCCAGGTGTGCAGGAGCTACGGCGTCGAGGAGAGCGAGTCGCGGGAGGCCTTCAAGAAGCTCCAAGTCGTAAGTTCCCTCCCCCCCTCTCCCCCCGCCCTCGATTAGCGCAGAAAGCACCATTAGCGCGGCGATCGCGACGATAGCCGTAAATAGGCAGCCCGCTTAAACTTGATAACAATGCGGCGCGCATCGGTCATCGCGTTTCGCTTATCGGTCCGACCATTGAGAGCCTCGAGAAGTTGAGTAGGGCGCGGGAGGCTTCTTCGGGGGATTTTTAAAAATGGGACCTGCCATTTCGCGCGAGGCAGAATGGACGCGATCTTGCAGGCGCGGTTTTATTATGCCACGGGGTTTCCCGCCGCGCAATTGAAATGGGTCACGATAAGCCTCTGACGAAGATGAATTTTGCCCTTCTTTGTAAAAATAACATTCTTTATTTAAATTTCATAATCTTTTTTTTTATCGGCTTATCGGAAATTACACTCCCTATTCATAAATAAATTTCAATGAATACTAAATGAACCGTTTAGTTAAATATTAGTTTGTAAATTATTTAATGGTGTTCGTCTCGTTTATGGATCGGTTTATTAAAATTTTAATAGCAAGTGGAATATCCTGATTCGGATTCTGTAAATTGATAAACATAATTATTTTTGCTTAACTTGAGTAAATTAAAAAAGTGCGAAGTTACTGAGATAAAAAAATTCTTTTTTTTTTTAGTAAATAGCGAAGATTATTACTGCTGTAGTAATAAACGAACAAAATTTACACAAAGTTTCTTACGTATACTTTACTCGACGGAAGCTCGAAGTAGCTAAACATCTATAAACTTTTTATAGGATAATTAAAAAAATTGAGAAGATTATCGCTGATTACGTTCTTCTCTTAATTAAAATAAATAATTAACGAAAATTTAATTAAAAATAATTAACAAGCACTTTCTTAAATACATCATAAAATCCTAATTCCGTCAATTTAAAGTTTAAAATGAAATCCGACGCATCTACTCTCGGGCCCCGGCTAATCATCTCTCGCGAAAGATAATTATATCGCCAAAGCTCGAGATCCCAAAACCCCACCCGCTAAAGAAATAATAAGCTGAACGAAGGTCGGCCCGGACTAATTCGTCGATGCTTTCAGGGCAACGAGGTGACGCGCGACAAGTTCGAGAAGCTCTGGCAGCAGTTCTTCTCGTCGGACGACCCGAGCACACCCGGCAACTTCATATTCGGCAAGACGTCCTACTAAAGCGATCCCGGCCCAGGCGACGTTTACTCGTTCTAACCGCTTCAACCACGAGCCGACGCGACGGACGGACACGTGAGAAACAAAAGCACCGATCCAACATTCAGCGAGGAAAAAATAGCCAGAAATAATTAACGTAAAAGAATAAAAAAATAAAGCAGTCGAATGATATTGTGAAGGAATGACAAAATAAATAAATAAATAAATAAATTGTATGCAAAAAAAAAAATGTACGGCAGAGATGTAGAGAATGTCGAGGGAGGCGGGAGATCGAGCGCGTCGAAAGCGCGCATCGGTCGCTGCTGCGTACGCTACTAATGCTGCTGTATTACCTTTGCTCCGCTCTTTCACTTCTTCTTTTAGCTTGATTTTTCGACCGACGAGTCAGTTTGCGCAATGTATTTCACAGTGTCTTCTCTTTTACTTTGTCGATTCCTATGCGAATAAGTAAAATAATGATAAACGTGCGAGAGATGTTCTATCGACGTTCCTAGATGCTACTGTACCGAAATTGTCAATAAAGAAATAAAAAAGTAAAAAACAAGTCAACAAGCAGATTGTGCGTTCGCGTTAAATGTTTTAATGTCTTTAACGATCCATTGCTGTGAAAACTAAGGGAGGCTCGAATTATCAATTGCTGTCGCTTACGGACTAAATGGATAATGCCGATGAAAGTGTGTTTATTTGTCGTTTGTTGATTTACCACGGAAGAGCCACGTTTGATTGTGTACCTACATATCTTTGCGCTCGGGTCTCAAAAGCCCCGGGGACTTCAGCAGGTTGTATCTCGATCGACATTACGGTTAAGAACGAAGTAACCGCACCAAAACAAACAAAAAAAATTAGCGTAAGCCAATGAGTGAAAATAAATAAAAAAAAAAAACAAAAGAATATTTTAGTATTTGTGAAAGAAAGAAAATGAAACTTACTACTCGTACATTTAAAGCTATATGAAAATATACATAGGCGAAGATATTTTTCGACTAATCGACCGACGACGTGCGGGAGGGAGTGATTTAACGGACGTCGCGATGGGACGAGGGGCGAACGACAAGTGGGTGAGAGAAGTAATTCTTTTTTTTTTCGAACGTCGATCGTCCGACACACCTGGCGGGATGAATAAATTATAATGAATCGGCAGAAAGTATTGTGCTAAACTGTACAATGTTGTTACGTCAAAGTGTATGTTTTAACGAATATAGTACGTATAATAATATATATTTCTCCGTTGAAAGAAAAATATATATAACATAATCATGATTGTCATTTAGAAGTTATCGTATAAAAAATGTCAATATTTCGAATTTGGAAGATAGAGAGAAAAAGAGAGAGGGATGAGAGTGAGAGAGAGAGATAAAGTGAAAAATCTGAAAAATATCTACATTTGAGTGAAAAATTACTCTATTTGAGAAAAAACTCAGTTTTCACTCGAATAGAGTGGATCTTTCTCTCTTTTAGATTAACAGGAGAGAGCGAGAGAGAAAAAGAGAGAAAGCGAGAGAGAAAGAGAGTGAGAAAGAGAGAGAGAGTCTCCGAAGGATATATATCTCTGTTAAGCGTTGAGCAAACAAAAAGAGAAAAAATATTTCGAGCGAAAGTCGAGTTTTGTCAGGTTTTCATGCCGGTTTTTCCGAAACGTCGATCACTGCCCAGGAGACACGCGCGGTGCCAAGCCGCTAAGTCGATCCTCATCCACAAATCCACGTAGTCGCACATAAAATTAAAACAAAGTGAAAAAACGTGAATAAAGCGGACGCAGAAGCGATGAATTTCAAAGGATTTGGATCGTGCGGCGCGAGTGATTCGACGCATAAAAAACGTCTTTCTCTTATCTTGCAAGGATCTAGTCTTCGAGGATCCCGCTTTGATCGATAAGCGCCTGATCTCTTAACACTTGAGAAATAAATATTTGCAAAATTGTGAAAATTGTGCAAATTATCTACGAAGATTTAAAAAAAATTATTGGCAAAATATTAGAACGTCCAAAGGTATTAAGAGATCTAAAGGATCTACGCGATTCTTACAAATCTTCACTATATTGCTTAGGTTTAACGGATACTATGAGAAGTTAATTTACGCATAAATGATAAATTTTTGATTTAGTTTTCAGCATTTAGTTGAGAGAAGAGATGCTTACGGAGAACCAAATTTAAAAGCTTATTTTCATTTTTCTGGCTCGATGGTAAATGTTTATGTCACTGCTCTTTACGATTTCTAATTGTAAAAGTTAACGTATATATTTGTAAGGTGAAAGCCTGTCGAAATCATCGACTATGTTATATATGATAATAATTCTAAGCGAATATTAACATATAGTGTATTGTTTGACATGTGAGATAATTTATCAGGTAAATAAAAGATCAATATTTGTCTTGAGTTGTAAAAATCAATATTTCAGTTTTATTTTTTATCACATCCTAAACTTACGAAAGAAATTACTATAGCATACCAAGTTGCACAGTAACATCAGTTAAAAATAACATCAGTCAACAAAAACATTTGAAGTTTACTTTTTGACAAAAACATATGGTTGCAGCATGTTCGACTCCAGTAACAATAAATTTTACCTCAACTAAAATTATTAATGAACAATGAAAAATTCTATCGTGCTGCGTTACTGACAAAGGATATCTGTCTTACCGGCGCTGTCCCTTATCTACTGATCTAAATTCTACCGTATCCTCACAAGATAAGTGCTTTACTTAAAATAAAAATAGATCGCGCAATGCAATATATTCTCTAATCTTTGAAATTACTCAAACATTTTAAATAATTTATAGTTATATGTATTTTTTTTTAAATGAATTTATCGCAATATAAATACAATAGGAATAGAATTTGTGAAAATAATACATGTATATTTATTTGCCTTTAAAAACAAAACTTTTAGCTATAAACACTAAGTATAACACGATTACAAAAATATGTTAGTTATTTTAAGCAATTAGTGCCTGTAAATTTGAAATTTCATACTATTTGTGAAGTGATAGCGCCACTGTGATGCATGATACTATAGTTCTTAATACCTAAAATTAAAGAAAAAAAGAATTATTATATTTTAGGCTTTTCATTTTGCAGGATTAAAACAAATGTGTACAAATAGATATTACTTTGCCAAAGTTTTCGAGATTTATAGTGTAGATTCCACAGACTGTTAAGAAACATGACGTTTGACATCTCATCATCATAATTTTTAACATTGTGGTAGATCTCTTAGGTAATTCGTACCATTTGCTGTTATATCTAGAATTTGAAATAGAAAAATCCATTATTTACGTGTGAATTAAATTCATTTTGAGTTGTTCAAATACTTACATTGCCGTAAATATTTTATCGCTTTCGACTATCAAAATATGCCCTGGCCAAGTGATGAAGAATAGTTGAATGACGACACCTATTCCAAGTAAACTCAGCCTTATTTGCTCCACCCTAGATGACTCATATAAAACGATAACCTGTATATTAAACATTTATTTGTGAGTAAAGAATTTAAAAGCCGAAAATATAAAACTTCGACAAAACAGTTTTTACTTACGCATAGCGAGCCAACAGAAAGAAGTCCAACTGAGCCGCCGATAACAAAGAGTAGAGGAAGTTGATAGATGGAGTCAATTAATTCTTTAAATCTTAAAAAAAAATTTCTCATTTATTTTTTGCTTTTGATACAAAATGAATATACAATTTAGTCTGTGCGCCCGTTACGAGAGAACAGTCTCGGTATCAGAGGAGTTGCTCTTCAGATAGATTGATTCATATGTAAATAATAAACTTATTTACTTTTGCTATAAAACTATAAAACCACCTTAAAGTGTCCCGAGTTGATCCCAGGACTTAGACCTTACGCAATGGAGCAGTCTAAATTTTATTCAGTTTTGTGAAAATTATAATATTGTGATACTTAACTCTAGGGCCTGTTTATGCAATTTTACTGCAGTGATTATTGAATCACATATCTTCTTTTCAGATTTTTCCGTACAGATATTTTGCAAGCGATGACTAAACAAATTTAATTTTTAGTTTTAATAATAAATTTCTGTTTGTAATATTTTCGACGTCGAAACTGCTTACTTCGCTGCAGCAAAAGTTGCGACGCACTGGTGCAATATGGCAATGTAGACAGTATCTGTAGCCAAGTTCATAGAAGCCGTAACAAAAGTTATTATAATATACGCCACGTAATATTCAAAATAGTAGTCGAATGGATTGAAAGGATATTCAGTATTTTCGAGTATTAAAAGCCTATCGCGAGTTTGGTTCAGTGGAAAAAAGTAGTCCAGAGCCACAGGAAACATGTAGAAGTGACTGAACACAAAGCCGCTGAACAGGGCGTAAGCTAAAAATTTATCAAAAAAATATTTTAAGTCAAACTTATTGGATATATATTCTGATCATGGATTAGAATAATTCAAAGAAATCTGATGAGATGATTATTTGCACATATCCACGTGCCACATTAGTAACCTGTTTCTGCGATCTGTTGATCAGCGAAACTGAAACGGTGGTATTATCCACCTTAAAGTGTATAAGAAAGCTATACTCGTACCCATATACCTCAGGCAAATCTTCCTGCCTGCCTTTCCGTATTCTTCAAAAACTTTTGAATCTGCCGCCGTAGACCAAATCTCAATTATCATTTCGAAAGCTTTTTTAAACTAAACAAAAAACATGCATTAGTTCATTTGCGTGGTGCTGACAATTGTTTAAGACATCACCTTTGATACATCGATTATGGGAACTAGCATCTTGACGAAAACACCGGAGCTGAAGCAAACGGGTCCGAGGTTTGAGGCACACATTGTAATATCTTTTCCGCATTGTGACTTAACAACCCAAACCTGCATTTAATTATTGTATGAATTTTGATAATAATTCCAACAATATTATTTAGCATGGTTAAATAATGTATATTAACACTTTCACTGCTACGAAAGCCAAAATTTGAACTTAATGTGGATGTACTTTGTCATAGGTAAAAACACGTTCTTTTGTATATGACACATCGTAGCAGGAAACAATAATCATAACGTATATGTGGTTCTTACAGTACTGAAAGTGTTTATAGGCGAGTCACTCGCAATGTCAAAAACAGTGCATGAAAATACTTTATGTGATATCTGCAAGGAGTGCAAGAATAGTACTTTTGTACACACAGTGTTATTCGAATGTTTTGGAGAAAATGAGTAATACGTACGTGAGGTGACACAAAAATAGAAACCAAGATGACATAAAGTAATTGACGCCAGATTCTGCCATAACGTGACTGATACGGCCATAAGCCCCACAATGACATCAAACGCTTATTGAATGAAAAATATGATGAACCTATTAATTGATTGATTTCTTCGTCACTTAGATTCATAGTGGACGATTGGTTCACCTGCTCGATTACATTCGCCCGTGCATTTCTCTTATTTGGAACGGCTCTTTATGAAGCATTCATGGCTTTTAGAAGATATTAGCGTTAAAACTTTAAATTTAATTGCGAAACAATTTGCATGTAAAATAAATTTAGTTTCAAGGAATTACCTCGTACTACATTATGCAAAACCCTTCTTTCCTGCAAAAGTAATGCTTTAGTTTTAATCTATAGTTTAGAAATAATCATATGTTTTATTTTTTAAACTTCTGCAAAATGATACTAAAAAAATGAAAGTGCACTGCAAAGGACACTTTTATTCACGATAATATATGCTAAAGAATAGATTGGGAATCATAATCAAAGAAATAAATAGAGTAACTGCGAATTTTTTCTACGTAACAAGTTATTTTAATTAAATGAAAAGATTGTTTTTAAACTATTGATCTTAACTATAAACTTGCTAATTCCTTGAAACGAAATTTATTTTACATGCAAATCGTTTCGCGATTGAATTAAAAGTTTTAACGTTAATATTTTCTAGTGATGATAAATATTTCACGCATAGCTGCATCGAACAAGCGACATTCACAGTCGAAGGTAATCCAGTTGATGATTGAGTCGCTCTCGGTGAATCTAAGTTTGTGAGAAAATATCGCGGGCTTCATATTAGTTTGTTATACATAAAAATTAATAAACGTTCGATGAATTTGTTATTGTGATCGCTGATCACACTGGATTGAGTGCTGCAAAATATGGGTATTAGTTCATTTTCGTTGCCATCGTATTGTCTTTTAATATGCATACCCGTACGAATTAATGGATTTCTCGAATATAAATTAATAACCGCGATGGAAAATATATACATTCATTCAGTTCAGTGATATCAAAGTTTGTGTATTGTCAATTTTTGCAGTGGTTTTTACCGTACTCTGGTCTTTTACCTAGTAAGGATATCATAGAACGTAGATCAGTAGATAAAGACAGTGTCGGTAAGACAGTCAACCTTCAGCAACGGTTGATCATTTTTACAGGAGTAATGTGTATTTACATTTATAATTGCTTTTTTGCAACTACTTGTTAAAATATTCATTTAAAGGAAAGTATTTTTTTTAAATATTGTGTTCTGTATTTAATGTTGCAATGTGTGATATTTTATTTATTGCTCTTAAATCGTAAAAACCTTTAATCTAATTCTACTAATTACAGTAAATTGAATATTTTTTTCAGTACATCGATCCTTATTTGATAAGTATGCAGAACTTGAACTGAAAAATTCATTTAAACGCTTCGCATGCTGATAATTATGTGCAAAATTACGTAGGAAAATCAATGGCAAGCAATATTGCAACACAGTATAAACTTAATGCAGCAATAAATAGCGAAAATCCGTAACGCATGTCCTGGGGTTCCTCGTGACATGAGCTTAATTAACAGTATATTGCCGTGAGAAAACAGGTGCAGATGCGTTAAATACACTGTCAATAACTAAGAAAAGATGTACGTACAAATAAGTATAAAGCTTTTAAGCTTACCCTTACTTTTCGTAAAATATTAACCACCAACATCTTTCTCTCTACTTTGTAATTAAATATAATTAAATATAAAATTTTTAATATTGTTTCCAAATTAATTTTTTTTAATTTTTATCATCTAAAGATTACGCCGAAATTTAATTCTATTACAAAGTTGGTGCTACATCTATTCAGTTTCCTTAAAAAAATGAGATTAAACGTCTTGGTTGTCGGTAATACCAACCTAAAAGTGAAAAGTTTTTCAATGTACTTAACGGGCTTCTTCTGAAACTTACCTGAACTCCTGCATGGCTTGTGAGTACAATGAAGATATGAAAAGAAACCTTTCTATTTTTGAACCATATTACATTTTCCTATAACCCCTAAATACACCAAACAAGGCCAAAAATACATAGACTAATACAAGACGATCAAATCAATTCTTGCGCCACTAACATTTTTTGTTTAAAAAGGTAATAAAAAAACTTTACACACTTATTAATGCCCTTAATCTTTTTTTAAATTTGCGTTAAAAGTTATTTATCAGCTATTTAAAAAATCCACTGCACGCGCAGTGTGCAGCGCCAGAAAATTTAAGGGAAAAGTTCGACCTTACGTCACGGTCTACGTTTATTTTCTTTCAACCGGCGTGTACGCACACATGGAAGTGATTCATCCTCTAATCCCATGCGTGCAGCGAGGGCTCGCGCGTTTTGCATTTTTCGTAGCCGGTCTGCGAGGGCGGCGGAGGGACACTTCGTTTCTAGTGTAATTGAAATTCACGGTACATCCCCGGGAGCGCGGGGCGGCACAATGAAGCCAACGACACGACACCGCTCTTTGCTGAATCTGATTTTCAACGCCCTTCAGGCTGCTTGAATATAACCGTCGCGAGGTGGAAAAAGGTTAAAGGGGTTGTTGTTTGAGTCGCATGTTTTAACTGACGGAACATTTGTGCTTCTTTATTTTACACGATGGTAGCGCGGATGATTTTTGGTTCTGTGAAACAAGTTTCCCTCGAAATATGAAGATGTGAAGTTCAAGGATTTGATGTTCAAATAAGTGACTATGCGCTATATAAGTGAAAAACTTTTAATATTAAATATAAGTACCTGTTGCTGAATTCACTTAATTTCACTTACTCATTGATTAAAACAATCTCGTTGTTTCTTTAAGATACTTTAGTTCTTAAATAAATCATAAGATAAATAAAGATTTGCTAATTATTTAGATCCAATCTAAATCTACGATTTAAAATTGAAATCCCGACATTCAGATGTGAATACAATGTTTTATTGCGATTCAATAAGATTGGAATAATTAAACTTAAAATATGCGTGCGCAATCTTCGGAATACCATTAACAGAAAAAAAGATCGTTCGCGCAGTCAACCTACATACTAAATCTTAAAAAGAAAAGATGTTTACACACAGTGCGTTGCACTCGATGTTTGCCCATCATCAAGCTCCGGCATTAGCACAACAATCGCCCGTCTCGATTCGCGGATATCCCATTCAGGCGGCGTACCGATGTACGGAGAAGAACAAACAAATGTGTGCCTCGAAAAGATCTAATTTATTAAAATCGATGACGCAGACACGCGGAGCAAAGCTCGCAGGCACAAAAGAATAAGATGGGAGGAGGGGGCTGGACGCGAAGGAGGAAGGAAGGAATTCACGGCGAACTCACGGTGCGAATGACGCAGGCGGACGAAGACGTAGCCGAACAGATTCCGGGGTTTTACGGCGAATAAAGCGAGCGCGCGTGTACCGCGTTACTCGGCCGAGATAATTGCTTTAGGCGGCGCTCGCGCTTTATTGCGCCGAATTATGTGCTTTTTTCGTTGCTGGTCCGCGGCTCCCCCTTTGTCCGAGCGCAGCTTCTCAGCGAGAGACCGGCCTCTTTCGACTGGGCTGCTTAGCCCGACTTGCTTATCCTGGAGAGGCGGGGAGCGCGTGGGTGGATGCTTTTTTCCGGGTGCGGCCTCCTCCGCACTTTAGGGCCTTTCTTCCGGTTGCTCTTGTTTAATTAGGCTACTCGAGGCACTGTTTCAAGCTGTTATCTTACGGGATTGTCGGGTGCAGTTCATCTGCTTATGCGTCTGCCTATTTAAAGGCACAATGCGTAGCGCACTGTGCAGAGCTTGCAGGAGCTTGCATATTCTGGAGTAAATCTTGTTTTTTTTTTTGGTAGAAACAAGTTGTGCATGAATGAAAGAGTAGTACATTCTTTTTGAAGTTATTTTTTTATTTTAGTCTCTAACAAGAATATTTTTTAAAATCTGACGTTTAATTAAATTTGTATAATTTTTTCAAGCTTGAAATTTAATACTTAATATTTATCATTGTTTAATACTTAAAACACATGTTACTCGATTAATTGGTCCATAAGTTTATTATTGTTACAGAGTAATTGCGGATTTTATTCCCGAAACTTGAAATAAAATATTCAAACAAATTTTATTAGAGAAGCAGATGCACGTTGCGCGTTGTGCAAATTTAACGCGGAGACTTTCGCGAAAGATAAATCTGCAATACCAATTGGCTCCGAACTTATCAAGAGTCAATTGGGTACCACGCGTTTTCTCAGCTGCTCGATGGTAGGAAATTGACGTCTCTCGGGTATTTGCACTTCTCCGCACTGTACAAACGAATGCGAAATGGCTCTTTTCCTTTAAAAGAAGTAAACGAAAGAATCGGGACCATCTGCGCGCATTGGAGAATCTAATTGACACCGGCCGATACATTGAACTCTCCAATTTCCTGATTTTCGATCGAAAATGTTGAATTTTGTTTCTTAATACTTATAACGTTGTTTTAATATAATTCAATCTCGCGAGTCTCCTGTGTACTTTTAATTAACAATTTCCATTACAAACGCGATGGACACTGAGATTATTATAAAAGTGAACAAAGTTTTTATAGTTAATTATTCATTGCAATAATAAATTGTGATTTTGTTTTCTTGTTCCATAATTATTTATTCCATAATGAAATTAAAAGTAATTAATTAACAATCCAATTTTTTATTTGCAGTGAATAGTACGAAATGTTACTTGTAACGACAGTTATTTTTCCTTTTTTTCAATTTTTAAAAATAAAAGGAGGGAAGCTCAAGCTTTGAAGAAGTTTGAATCGCCTCGCAATACTGGGTACGTTGCGGGGGCTGCGTCACGGCATGCAATTGCAATAGATTTTCCGGGGGCGCGCTTTCCTTCCCCCCATTACCTTAGTACTCGTGAATGATAAATTGATCACTAACGCTAATACGTGAATATTTGCTTATTAGGTAGGAAAACTTTAATTTAATATTAAAATAAAATAAATGAAAAATTACGTAATCTCGTTAACGAACGACATATCGTTTATTCATATTTCATATTTAAAGACTTTCTTCTTTTATGTCGCAAAGAAGTAGTATTCTCTACTATATTTGCATAGCTATTTTTTTAAATATGATTTACGGAGTTTAAATAAAGCTATATTTTACATTTGTCACTTTGCACTTTTACATTTTGAGTTGTGTAAATGTGGCTTTCAATCAATAGTCGTAGGCTGTAGAAGAAAAAGCTTGAAGATCCAAACGATTGAAGTGTTGACCATCGTAAATGCTGCTCACAAGGTTTCGTCCGCTAATATCCACTTCGTTGGGATAAATGGCCGAAACCCACCGTGGCTTAATTACAAAATTCTTTACTTGCTCTGTCTCTTGGTCAAATTCGAGGAAATTATTCTTTTCCAAAAAAAGCACAAGCTTTTCGCGTTAATCGTTCGGATTTAATCGATGTTTTTTAGTTTACATTTTTATTACTTCCATAGAAAAGGCAACGGATAAAAAGATACAATTTCGAAAAAAAAAGTAAAAATAGTGTCGATAAATATCGTGGAATATAAATAACCATTTAACCTTTGTTGTGGAGTAAAAGGATTTAACAGTACATCAAAAAATCATGTATATGTCGGGTCCCTGGTAAAAATAGTCGATCAAATCCGATTTCTTATTTGGATATCTTAATTACACATTAATCGGAATAAATTAATGTGTAATTAAGATTTCCATTGAGGAAATCGTACTTAATCGACTATTTTTACCAGGAGTGTACGTCACTAAAGCGATAGAAAAAGGTAAGGGAAAAAGAGAAGGAGAGGAAGGGCCGAAATTGAAGCTCACTCGATTAAAACAGTAAACGAAACCAGCGTCTACGGGCCGTTTGTCCGACGCGCGTCTCTTTTATCGGGCGCGAGTAATGCGAATTATCCACTTTTTATATGCCCCGGGTGTTCGCACTATCAAACTGCAAATAACGGGGAATAACGGCAGCAGCGAGGCGCGCCCCCGTGCCCTCTCCATCGACGTCACGTTTTAAATCTGCGACGGCGACGAATATCGCGTGAAATCGGGTTTAATTATTCCGAAAGTCCGCGCGGACCCTATTCGTCAAGACGAGCGCTCGATTTCGCCGCTCAATCTCTATGCCGCTCGCGTGGGACTTGCTTCACCGTCGATTTCACCGCGCGCCAATCGAGCCGCGATCCGCGGAGATACCCCGATCGGCTTTTTTTTTCTACTTCGCGTTCTTATTTTCGCATCGATCATTGTGCCCGGAAAATTTTTCTGATTTTCCGCTTCGAAGCTTTTTTTTATTGATAGGTATGGTTCGAGTGAATTCAGCAATGTGTGGAACATTTATTTTAAAGTAAAAGAAAATTTAATTACAATAAAAGAATATAACAATTACGAATTGAAAAAAACAATTGAATGTAGTTAGAGCAGGTAAAGGAAATGTGATATCAATACATTTTTTTCGCACAAAATATATTTAACAAATGTATAAATAGGAGCAACCGTCAAGAAAACAGCGACTAAACTTTTTAGTGACAATTTTCTTCGATATTTTCGAAAACCAATCAATCACTTTATTTTTGGATTTATTTATTTTCGAAACTTTTCTGAATTTTACGAAGTGTAAGCATTAAAAAATATTTTTTAATGTACAATAAACAAATCACAGTAAAACTTGATGATCAATAGACACAATTTATTCAAATAATCATTTGTCATTCTTCTAAAAATGCATAAAAAATTAAAGTTTACCTATCGAATTGGTGCAAAAGAACTGCTTTTCTCCAAATGAAAATAACTTGATGCCGCTTTAGTTCAGCAGCCCGGAGCATTAAATGTTCAGTATAAAGTCGATCATCGGTAGACGAGCTCGCGTTCTTACTGCGTATAGGCACCGCGTCAAAAAGGTAAATAAAAATACCCGTTCATTCAGTGGAATAAACGACATTATTACTGTTATTGCATCCCGTGATCTTCCGTATGAATGCTCCGGGGCTCGGCTGAAATATCACGTTTTCTGGCTGGTTAATAATATCGACCCCCTCCCTCCGACCTGACTTCTCCGTTCTCCCAGTGTGAAGACCTCAGAGCAATGTCACATCGATTGAAATTTTATGCGCGCAAGTGGTACTAAAAGCTGATTTCGTTGCTGAAATTTTAGAACGGAATAAATACGACTTGGTTCGTGAATAAGTTTATGAAAATTGTTTCATCGGATTTCCCAGCACACACGGATATATATTTCCCTAAAATAATAAGTGGTGAGATAATAACAATAATTTAGAAAGATTAAGTTTCTAATTTCTGGATGAAATGATTGTGATTATTAGAAAGTTCTGTACGCCTTTCTTATTATTTAATATTTCCATGTGTTGTAAAGTGCGTTGAAAGGATTGAAAATTATTTCCTGCAGTAAAAAGGGATGCCCACTCAGGTGGCTTGACGTAATGTTCGATGAGTTTACTGTGTAAATATTACAGTTTTTAACGTATATAATGTTGATTGTTCAGTTAGTACTAAAGCGCATTACTCGTTTTATAAATTTACATATCTATAAATTTTTCGAACTCAGGTAAAAGCGATAGTAAGCGATTATAATAAAAGTACGTGAAGTAATTTGTATTTAGAACCACTAAACACTTCGCTTTTTTATTGTTAGTTACGTGTAATACATAAGAAACTCGTATTATTGATGATTAATAAAAAAATTACATAAAAATAATGACTCACAGAAGAATCGAAATATAATAGAAATTTTACCATAAGCGCTTTAGTCGGAAATTAATTTGCCCTACGCTCTTACCATGACCCGCGCCATAATCTCAGCACCTCGGGTCCGCCAATTGTTTTGCTTCGACCCATCCGGATTTATTAGGTTACCGCAAAATCCACATAGCTCTCGCGCTCGCTCGCCAAATCGAACTCCGCATTTTAAATTGAATCTCCCATTGGCCTTAAAACAAACGCCCGGAATCACGCACCCACTCGCTTCGTTACGCGCGCGCCCGAATGCATAATACATGGGAATGATTTCGCCCGAGGGGCCACGAAAAAACAATAAGCGCGAACTTTTCGATATTTCGCCGGACGATTAAAATTTGCATGCGATTTCGCGCGCTCCTTTCAACCCCCCTACTCCGAACGAAAAAACTTGCCCCCCCCCTCCCCTCCTCCCGGCGCGTAAAATTTCGGCCTAGTCCGGGGCGCGTGCGCGACTGTTTGCGCGGAGCTACGTGGGGCGCCGCGGTGGTGCGACGATTCCGGGACGATCGACGGTAATGAAACGCCGGGGAGAGAGAGCGAGGATGTACATCGTTTGGCCGGGCCACGGGCGTAATATTGGCGGCGGTGCGCACCGAGCCGTGGGGGTGGGATAATTGAAAAGGAGGACGAGCTGCCACTCGCCGCCCCGACTGATGACTTAGGTTTTACGAGCGACGCTGCGTCGCCGGTGCGGGGGTGGGTCAGGAAGCGGAGGGGGGGAGCGAGCGACCACTTCGGCTCGATTGCGTCGTTGTACTTACATGAGCGCGGGGGCCCCGTCGAGAGCCGTGCTGACACGCGCGATCGGCCCGCCGCGACGGACAGGGCCAACAAGTTCGATTATTTTGCGGGCTGCGATACCTAAGGATATTTTAGCCTTTCAGACGTGCAGTCGCAGTTAAATGGATGAGGAGTAGGTGTGGAGCATGTTTTAGGTTTTTCTTTTGTGAAGCCGAAAATGTGGCTTGTAAGTTTCATGGAATATCAGATGTTGAGGACATTCGAAATGGTATTTAAAAGCGACGTACAGAAGTACTAAAAATATTTGGTCCTTTATATGCAGAGAATGGACTGAAATAAATTAATTGAAAAACTATGTCTTGTAGTTGCCCGTCTGTTTCTACTGACGTGCAGATTTAAGTCTCGAACTGTTTGGTTTTTATTTTTAATGTTTTGATTATATCAAAGACGAGTTTTTTAATGTATTCCATTATTTTAATTAATAGAAAAGTTTGGTCTGACCATATCAGCCTATTACTACTGATTTTTCTACTTTCATATTGATTTAAAAATCAAATCTCTAGCTTTTTTCTATTTAGATTAATTTATATTTCAACTAAAGGTAACATGATTTTTTAAAATGAATACCATTATTTTAATGAAAATAAGCGGCTGACCGTAACGGCGCATTTCTACTGATATTTCCATCAATATATTCTTCTTTTTCAGATATTCGAGATTGAAAAGTCTTGCAGTACTCTTCTGCTTCTACTTACATATAAATCTAGGTTTTTATTTTTAATGGTCAACTATACGTAAAACAATTTTGAATTTCATTATATTAATTACAGTAATACTGTTTGATCTTGCTGTACCGGTCTGTTACTACTGAAATTTGTACTTGGATGTTGATTTATAATCAAACAGATTTATTTTCATTTTTATTATCTTAACTGTAAGTAAGATGATTTTTTTTAAATAAATTCAATAAGTTTAGTTAATAGGAACCAGTCTGACCATAGCGGTATATTTCTACTGATTTATTCATCAGTACTTTCTTGTCTTGCGGAAGTAGGAAATTGAAAAGGATAATAGTAAAATATTTAAGACAATCGGAAAGACGTAGTATTTTTAGTAAACATTTGTTAATTTGAAGATATTTATGTATTTATAGAAAAAAAGGAGGTCACCGCGAATAACGAGGAAAGGTTTAATTAAATCAAGCGTGTCTGACCATAACGGCTTATTTCTACTGATTTTTCCTTTCATTAGTATACTCTCCTCCCACGAAAATCAAATTGATCAAATGTACGTTTCCACTTTCAGCGTGCCCCTAAAAGTAGTACCTGCAAGGATTCTTCATTCGTCTTCTCCGCGATTTCGCGCAGCGAGCGGTACGCGACGAGTTTAAACGAGCAGCGGCGCAGCTAAAGTAAATTTTAGACTTTAAAAATAGACCGGAATTTATGCGCAGCTTCAAAATGAATACCGCTTGTTACGCTTTTATGAAAAGTGAATGTAAAGGGCACGCTACATTACATGTTATGTTATCATCCACTAAAACTTACAGCTATTATCTTTTTGCTGCATTTACCCGTACCAGTGGCTTTTATTAGAGCACACGAATAAGCGTATAACAATGTACGACTTAAGGCGCTTTTCTAGTGATATAAAGCGACGCGTAGGCGAACGTCGTTACACACACATCCACCTCCAACATATGTGCCTTATCTAATTGTAACTAATTCGTTAATTCCCCCGCCGAACCATTCACCCCGTTCCCTTTATACGGACCGAGCAGAGTTCAGCTTCGAAAGAGAATCTTAAAAAGAAATTGAAAAAAGAGACTCCAAAGTCGCGGTAAAATAAAAATAAACAAATACGCGTAGTCGTGTGCATAAATAAACGGCGCGCGTCCTAAATATAAAATTGAAAGGCGTCAGCGAGGCGAAAAAAGGAAATGCGAATATAAAAAAGAAAATTCCACGCGTAAATCGGAAAAGTCGTGAAAGACTCGCGCCTTTTCGTTATCCCTCGTAAAAAGGCAATGCGATTTTTCCGCGAGAGGCGCTTATCGCGTCCGGCGGCTGACTCCCAATCGCATCCGCCTTGCATGCTGCATAAGCGAGCGTTCGCCTCGGAGTAGTAAAAGTCGGGCACGGTCGGACCTCGCCGCGCGGATTCCGGCCCGGGAAATCAATTCAACAGGTTGCGCTCCCGAGCCCTTTTTTATCGCGACGTACCGGCAATTATTAAACGCCGCGCAAGCTCGGCCGAGCGATTTTTCTCGTTCGAGGTCCCACCGAGTTTACGGTGCCTTCGAGCGAAGTGAACTTGGAATGTACTTTGGCGAGGGGTTTGAGTATTTTTGTATTGAAAATGGATTTCAATATGTTTTTATTTGTAAGTAAGTTGTAAAAAATGCACTTAATATCCCACGTACGTTTGACGTCGTAAAAGTAGGTGCTGAGCTTGTATTTGAATTAAATATTCTACGCGCGTGTACGGATTTTAATATGCAAACTAAAATATTTTTTCCAAGCATCAGTAAAAGTTTTATTCGCACTACTGACATGATTATTCAGACTATAAACTCTGTTTTAAAAAATAAAATATTCTTTTGCATAAAATACAACAAACATTTGTTTTCTAACAATCCGTGAAAGAATTGTGAAAACTTCTTTTAGATTTCATCATTATTGTCTGCTCCGATATTATCCGTCCGACAGGATATTATTTATTTCTTTTTCAGAAAAAAAAAATCCAATTTCCGATTTTTTCTTTTCGTAATTCCATGTTTATTAAAGATATCGCAAATTGAAATTTTATTCTACATCATACAGATTGACTTTCCTACAGTGACGTCATGATTGTAATACATTTTAACTCGCAACCTCTTTGTTGGTAACCGTTATATAAAAAAAATAAAAAATATGCGTTGATTATTTATTATTCATTTTTTTTTGTCATGTAAACAACCCAATTCTTATGCGAAATGAAATTCTACATCCACAAATAGCAACAACCTAAAAAGAAACTCAAATCAGCACAATAAATTACACGTCATTGAAATAAATTAAATTTCCTTTGAAATCGATTATAATCCATCCTAAATTTAAGACTGTGATAAGTGCGCAACTGATTCGAATAAATGTATATACACTGCAAAATAAATGAATACACTTAATCGAATCAGTTGCGCACTTATCACTGAATTAAATTTAGAGCTTAATCTTTTTAGGAAGCGACGATAATAAATCGAAGCTCGAGCACCGGCCAAAAGTCAGCGACTTCCACTTCGCGCAGTGTAAAAGCCAAGCAGCCGCGAACGGGTCGCGGAACATTCGACCGGCGGTCAGACGCAAACTCCCGGTTGCGCGCGGCGTCAGGGACGCGCGGGCAGGTGGGCGCTCGCCTTCGCCAGCCCGTAACCCGGCGGCGATCCCCTCATAATCGTCTTATGCGCCCGGGCTCTTTAATGTTGATCTTACGCGCCGGCTGCGTTCCCGCCCTCGCCGCCGCGGATATTGGGCTTCGCGCGCGGATACGAGCGCCGCCGCGAATTAACCCCGCGCCAGCGGGGGTTGACTTTTCCGCGCCCAACGATCCGCCGATTACGGCCGGGATAACGAAGCTCTTATTTTTTTTTCACTTCCCTCGCGATTGCGGCGCTTTTGCCTTGGTTCTGATGAAAATTTTGTCGTTGTTGGTTTAACGGGTTCTCGCGGTCGGGTGGATATGGTTCGAGCGAGTTTATTTGGTAATTTTATTCGAATTTAATGAAATTTTATGTTTATTGCGTGTTCTTTAATACTCGTGAAAAAATTAACTATAAATTGGCCAGAAAGTGCATGTTCTGGTCAATTTATGGTTATTTTTTACAAGGATATAATATTACTTTTAAGTTTTATTCTTGAAAAATAATTGTGTATGTTAAACTAAATTTTAACTGGCATCTACTTGTTTTTTTTTATAATAAATGATAAGAAAATAATAAAACATTCGTTTAAGAAATACATCTTGTGCATTGTTACACTGAAGCAGCAATTTCAAAAGGTATATGTCTTTTCCATTAGAACTTAACAGCCAATAGCTCAACTTTGCTGAAATTTCATCACTGCTATGAATATTAATATGTTGCATAACATGTGCAGCAAATTGTTTTTGCTTTTGAAAGCGATACCCTTTTAACGCGGGTGAAAGTGCAAGCTTCGAAAGTTCAATTTGTCCCACTTAGTCTTTTTTTTGACCTAGTCTGTTTTACGAATCGTCTATAAATAGTACTATTTTCCAAAATGAGAATAAAATTAAAAATACAATATGCTGATCAATGTTTTTTAAATGACTTTTCATATTATGAATTTGAAAAAAAATGCTTTGAGAATTGGGGTAAAAGTAATATTAGTTTAATATATTTAATTTCTTCACGTTACGGACTTAAATTTTGAGTGAAACATAACATCTAATTAAGGGCAAGTTGATGTTGCAATAAGGGGCCGAAGTGGTCGAAGATAAGTGGAGGAGTATGTACCTGCTGTTTAACATCTATGATTAAATTTCGAGGGTATTTACGATTTTCTTTTAACCAAAATTTAGTAACAGAACTATTTCTTGAATTAGAAACAAGAAATAGAAAGACTAAAAAGTTTCCTTCTGCAGAGAGATAACAATTTTCATCAACGAGAGTTATGATAGATACGCAAGTGCAAAATGACCAGAAAATGGAAAGATTAAAATATTTAGTGATTAAAAATTATAAATGAATTGATCGGATTAAGTTTATCGTATTTACTTACTGTAACGATCTGATAAAAATAAATATTTTCAGAATAATTACTTTCACGAGATTGAAGTTTTGTATACTGTAAAATTAATCTGATTGCATGAATGGCCTGACGGAAATTTCAAAGATTACTCGGAAATCCCCCTGTGAATTTTTAAATATAAACAACAACCTTTGGTTACCGAAAATTAAATTTCCGCGCCGTGAGCTCTCCGCTGTCAAAAGTTTTACGCACGAGCTTCAAAATAAACGTTAAATTCGCGAATTCCCAGTAAAATATTCGAACTAAAAACAAAAAATAATTTTTTTTAACTAAAAATACATCGCCAATCGAGACATTCGAAAGCAAAACAATGAGCCTCGTCAATTTTACATTCGCAAGGCACTCGAAATATAGAGCGTCGCAGTTGAGTAAAAGAAATCTCGAGAAAAGTGTTGGAAAACAAATGACGATGTAAGATAGGAGAGGATCTCGGGTCGTCCTGCCCTCCTTAAATAAACTCGCGCCGCCCATGCGTTCCTAATCCTTCTTTCTTCTCGAACTTTGTCTTCCAAGAGGGCCACGTTGCCAGATCCCGTATTGACTTCATTTATTAGCCGGCGACGAGCATTTAGTGCGCTGTCCCCCGCGTTTAACCAAACCGTACGTCACTCCGCGTATAGCTATATACAGGGGGCTCCGATCGTCCGTTTTGGGTCGGATAACTAATCTGAGCGCTTTGTTTTTCTTTCCCGATCAACGTCGCGCGCCAGTGCGTCACTTTCGACGAGCCAATTCGCACGGCACTTGATTTCGACACCTACTACCGACCGCACGCCTTTTTGAGGTGGTGACGGTTTATTAGGTAGATAAAAGTTAAAATTTCGAATCGAGATTGTCGCATTGATTCGATCGCTATTTGATGCGAATCGGGATTTTATTAAAAAAAAAATGTTTTGGGAGCTTTAAGGTCGTCACTTCCATTTTAATGACAATTAAAATAATTGTATCGGTTTGTTGCTACTTAAATGTAGATGTAGATTTAAGATTTACACTACTTAGTTTTTATTTTTAATATTTCTACTGTAGATAGGTTGATAATTTCAAATGAATACAATGATTTTAATTAAGACAAATGGTCTGACCAAAACGACCTGTTACTACTGATTTTTTGTTCTACTTACAAATTAATTAAAAAGTAAAGCTAATTGATTTTTATTTTTAATGTTTCTACAATAGCTAAGATAATTTTGTTTAACGAATTCAATTATTTTAATTACTACAGATGGTCTGACCAAAATGACCTGTTACTACTGATTTTTTTTCTACTTACATGTTGATTTAAAAATTAAGCTACTTGACTTTTATTTTTAATGTTTCTACAATAACTAAGGTAATTTTTTTAAAATAAATTTAATTATTTTAATTAATACAAACTTACCTGAACAAGTCTGACCTGAACTGTCTGTTTCTACTTGTGTTCATACGTACACGTTGATTTAAAAAGCAAACTACTTTACTTTTATTCTTACTATTTCAAGTGGAGGTATGGTCATTTTTTTTTAAATGAATTCAATTTATTTTAATTAAAACAGATGTCTGACCATAACAGCGAATTTCTACTGATTTTTTCATCAATATTCGTTCTCTTGGGGTGCAGGAAATTAAAATGGATAATTGTAAAATATTTAAGACAATTGGAAAGACATTGTAAATAAATAATTATTTATCGACAATTAAAATAATTTAATCTGTTATTACAGAATTATAATTAATTATGTTTATTTTCTTCTTATATTTGTAGATACTTTCCCAAGTAACAATAGATATCGGTATTGGGTGCCAATTTGGTGGTCGCTCGCAGAAAACCAATAAAATTTTCTTATTTCAAAATATCAATTTTCATCAGTGGTCTCGAAATATGAAACGAAGTAGTAGGTTCCCTTGCAACTCCGTTAATCTGTTTTTAATTAAATTGTTAGAGTAAGTAAACGTTATAATGCGTGCACACGAATGTAATTATTCGATATACTACTTTTCTCGTAAGTGGTTCAAAAAATTTTAAAAATTTTAAATTCTCTACATAATCCATACAAAAGTTAGAGTACTAGATTAGGCGCGCGGATATTCTTTTTGACGGTTAATGTCAAATGAACAATAATAAAACAAAATAAAAGACAATCACCGTTCAACCAATCACAATGCGAGAAAAACTAACTACAATGAAAAGGCCATGAATTTTTTATAAAGGGAATCACCGTTCAAACAATCGCAACGCGAGAAAAACTAACTACAATGATAAGGCCATGAATTGTTTATAAAGGGATTGATGAAACAAAAGTTTGCACACGTAAAACTCGATAAAGAAGACATAAAATTATTCGCCTTTAACGTGACTTATGAACTGCTATAACATCATAAAAAAATCTTCATTGTTACATTATGATAACAGCTGAAGGATGAAAGCCTTTCTCGCTTATTTATAACTTTTCTTCAATTTTATATACCGACGAAAACGTTCTTCACGGAACAACTGGACTGTGCATAAAGGCGGTTAAATTACAAGCGAGTAGGCCACCCCTTTGCCCGCGAGGAGAAACGTCTTTAAAAAATTAATTAAACTTTCTCAAAGTCACTACGTCAAAAAAAGAGCAGAAGCAGCAAAAAAAGAATTTTACATCGACTCAATGCTCGCGCAACAAGGTCGGCGGTATGCAAAAGCATCCGCTGCCCACAAAATTCGGATTCACCCCCGACTCGCTTTAAATAACAATCGCTAACGAAATCAGCGGGAATAACACCAAAAAATTGAAAAAAAAATACACCCCCCGCATTAAATTAGCTTTTTCTCTCTCGGCGAGCGCATGTGAATGGAATTCCGGCGAGGCGATCGGATGACGTATATCACGGTGAGGCTCGACGCGTACGAGCGATGCGCGCGGCTGCAGGTGCGCGCGACCTGTACGCTGCCGGAGGGACCCCGGCGCCCCACCCCCGCCGGCCGCGCGCGCGGCTCTATAAAAGCCCCCGCGCCCGGCGCAGCGCCGCGAGTTCAGGTGCGCACCCTTCGTCTCGGCACTTCTTCTGCGGCGGGCGAAGAGATAGAGAGAGCGCGCGCGCACGCACTCGAGGCCCCTGCGTCTTCAGTTGAGCGCGCTCCACGGGGTGTACACGCGTCGACGAGGTAAACAAGCGGACGCTGCTGCCGGACGTACATTTCGCGCAGTGATTTTTTTTTTTTACAAGTTTTCTTTTTGTCTTCTGTCTTTTTATGATTTTTTGGCAATTTTTGCTGGTGGTGGTGGAGGACGGAGCGGCTGCCGATTTTTCTTTGCTCAGTGTGCTTTGAGGACTGCTGCGGATGTGATACGTCGGTGGATTCGCTCGAGGAGAGAGTTTGATTTTTTGTATTGCCATACCGATTTATTTTTGTTGGCGTTAATTGGCGTTTTGTTTAAATTGGAAGGCGTTTTTTGTGGCTGTGGTCGCGATAAGTTTAGTGAAAAATCATATGGTGGAAAATAAGGCAGTTGTTTGAGAAGTTTTTTTTGCAATTTTGGATTAATCGCATCAAATAATTATTACGTTATTATAAAAAGCCTACATTTTGTACGTAATTTTGTGCAAGAAAAAAAGTGTTTTTTTTTTATTTTTCATTACTCGTCGGAAGTTTTGAGTGAATGGTTCCTGCCGTAAAAATGTGATTTTCTTTATCCATTGAATGATCAAGTTACATCATTAATACGTTTGAGTAGTATCAATTTTTTATCGAATTTTTCAAAGATATAAATTAATTCTTTTCTTTAAAATAATATAGTTTTATATTTCTCACTTTCTTTAATTAGGAAAATTTTGAACGTTACAAAAGTAAAATAAAAAGCATGATTATTCCTTTAGCATTTACACATACCTATACGCTAAATAGTCAAACGAATTATGGTATTTACATATTATAAAAATAATTTGGTGTCCGTGTAAATAATTAAACGTGAAATAATAAGTACGCAACGATCAGCCAATGAATATTCATGTACTTGAAAGGATTAACGCACTTCTAATTTTCCTTATTCTTTCAAATCGGTAAATGAAAATACTAACAATTCGCTCCGGTGGAAACGGTAAAAGTAATGAAACGTGCATAATGACCAATACAATTGCTACACCTAAATTGCACGAAAGCCATGGGCTCGTTTGCATAGAAATTTGTTTCACTTAGAAAATACTCTCATTAATTTGTACTACTTGTTAAATTGGATCATTTTTTTATATTAACTGTCTAGTACTTCTTGTCGTTTAATTATTATTCTAAAAATCACAAAAGCAAATAGCAATTGTGGGGTACATGTACCTATATTAAAAAAATGTTAAGATCTCAGCTAAAGCTTTAAGTTATTCTGGAACCTCCAGACTTGCATACAGGAAATTTTACTTTACATTGTGTAATGCAATGTATTCTCTTAATCTGGCATAATTAAGCAAATAATGAATACATCTTTGAGGAAATGCGCGCATGGATGGTATAAGTCGAGTAACACGGTTTTTCCATTAGTACCTGATCTGAAATTAACTATAGAGGATCAAAATTTTAAACCTACCGCATTAACTTTCTTAATGGATAATAATATTATACCTATAACATTAGTCAAGTTATTTTAAATTTTTATAAACTGTATAAATTTAAATCGATCATTAAGCATAATCCTTCAAATTTTTATAAAATAAATAAAAGTACTTTTCGCATCAAGATTAAAAGTTTTTCAATAAAACAAATTGAAGGGCTTAAAAAGTTTAAATGGAACAAATAAAATATTTTTAATAAACCAAACAGCCGTTCTTACAAAGTGCGTATTTTTTGAGCTTTCCAAAATACAAAATAATTCGTTATTATCGTTAAACCAATCAAAAGTGACATACAAATCTCGGCTTAAAAAAATCCTTTCCAAAAAAACAAAACAAAAAAGGCACATCACGAGCTTAAATAAATCCTTACAGGAATTCAACGGGTCGCAAACGCCTCCAGAGCCCGCCTAACAATCCATTGAAGCGCATCCCCGCGGACGTCGTTAAACAAACGCGATGCGTTCATTAACGGATCAAAGGGTTTTGACGACGCGCGCGAAACGAACTGGGGCATAAAGTCCCCCCTCCCACCCCTCCGAAAAGTGCACGGCGCGCTCCGGAATTGGCCCGTTGAAGGGCGCGCGCGGCCCGTAGGAGTTTGCGCCTCGGTCTCTGAATGATCGTGCAAATTACCAATTTGCGAGGGCGCCAATGAAATTCACGCCTCCGCGGCCCGCGGAGCCACAAGTTGTCGTCCCGGAAGTTCGTCCGTGGCCCAGCCGACCCCCCCGCGGCGCTTTCAGAGCTCGCGCCGGCCTGCACGCATCGCGCGAAACTCCCGGAGGTGCGCGCCGCCGGACGCCATTCAGCCGCGGCCTCCCTTTCAGCCTGCGCAATTTCGCGAGTTTCTCGGAGATAAGGGCGAAGCGATTTTGCGGATTGTGGCGCAATGTTTGCTTGCTCGCTAAGTTGCTTAATATGTGAAGGATTTTTTTATGTCGCTATTTTATTAGTGAAATTTCATGTTTTAAAAGCTTTTTTCCGAAAGTGACTTCAAGCTGCGTAAACGAATTAAGTTGAAATTTATTAGTAGGTACCATTTAATAATCATTGATAATGATACATCTGATCGGAAGCAGGATACCAATTTTTATTTTGATTACTAATTTTCGATAAAAATTTAATTATCGTTATTGAGAAGAATTTTCGCGAAAGCTTAGTGAGCTTTTGAGATAATTAATCATCCTCGTTCCATGCTATGCATATGCATAATTGATTAAATGTCTGAAGAATATTATGAATTTATGGTTTCAGATTAAATACACGCCACGTGACAGTTGATGGTGCTTATGAAGATGCGAGGAAATCCCGATTTAGTTATTGCGAAAAACCTTTATTGTTTAGCCGCTTTCTCCATCCTCATCTCTTTTTTCGCCGGATGCACTGCAGGTATTTATAATTATTAATCTCAACTTACTTTACATTTTAACGACTAGTAATAAAACCATGATTTTTGCGTCAAAGAAAAATATTAATTTTTGCGCAACATAACAATTGTACGATTTCAAATTGAAGTTTATTTAAAAGTAAGATAGAAGCTTTATGCTTTATTAAAAAAGTAAAACAAAAATATTCTTAAAATGTTAAACAGTATAGTGAAACGCAGCTAATGGGATGATTCAATTTAGGAAGTGTTCTTATATACTATTAGCATAAATTAATGAATACTGCATGAAAAGTAGTACTTAAGTTGTAGTAATGTTTTTAACACTACAGTAATTCAATCCAATAAAATTTACTTACAAAGTTTTAATCTAATTCAATGTAACTTTCGAAAAACGAAATTTTATTTCCTTATATGCAAGCTTGCATCTAATATGCAAAAACAGCGCATTATAAATATCGCGCTTTTAATAACACTGCAATAAAATATTACCTACGTCAGCTTTAAATGCCGGTAAATCTTTTAAAAATGATTATCCTTATTGTTCTTTTTATCCGTCGCATTTGAACTAAGCCCGGAAATTAAAAGTCCACGCAAAATTTCCATTCGACCACGGGGTCATTAGAATTTTACGCTTCGCGCAATAACTTCTTTATCATTTTGGAAACATTCCTTTCGCGCTGCAGCCTGGCAATCGTACCTTCTCTCTCTTTTTTTTTCATTTTGTCGCGAGTGGATAAAAAGCGATATAAAATCCGCTCCGGGGCTATATTTATGGTAAATAATGAAATTATCATACGGATAATTTAATAAGCCCACGCGCCGATAAAAGTTCAATCGAGGGCAACTGCGGATATCCCGTCCCGATCCGCCTCAAGCACACACCGCGAGTGTAAAAATTTTCGACGAGAAAAAAAAAATCGCTTTATCGCCAGTCACAATTTACGCTTTCCTCGTACGAGCATCCAGCGCCTCGAATATTAAATAAGTAATATTTTAATAAAAACGCCTTACAACGAGTTAACCGCCCATTCGCCCGGCACAATAAACTTGCGGGTACGGCAATAAAAGAGGGGGGGGAGAAAAAGCAGCAAGCGACTCCCCGGGCGTGTTTTACCGCCGTGAAAACCACCCAGGAAATCTTCGGTTTCCGCAGCGCGATATATAAAGTCATAAAGATTTCATTCGCATGACATTGGCTAGTTAACGGTTTTCCAATCGCCTTGAGCGCCGCGGAAACTGCGGGGGGGAAGGCGCGCGGAAGCGAGAACCCCCCGTCGGCGAATTTCCCTCGACGACTCGTTCCTTTCGCGTGTTTGATGTGTGTATTCGCGCGCTGCGGGGTACTTTGCGCGGCTGGGTGTGCACACTTTGTCGCGGCCAAGACAAATCGCTCGCGCCCAATGCGAACTGACGTGCCGCGCTCTGACGCAGAGAGCGCGCGGACGATCGGAATTACGTACCATTTCCGGGGCTGCTCGAACGCCGCGCGGGCTGTTAATGGCTTTTGACGTTTTTTAAGTCGATTTATAATGAGGGATTTTATTCGTCAATCGTTCGTTTTAACGTCGGCTTGATGATTGTTTTATTTAATTGAATTATCGCTTTCTGTAGATTATAAGTAATGGCGTTTTAAAAACTATTGAGTTGTTGAATATAATTTTATAGGTTCTTACTTATTTACAATAATTAAAGAAAACATCGTACAGTGATAAATCATTTAGAAATTTTCATTAAATATATTTTTGTGTGAACTACTTTTTTTTTGAAAATATTTGGACTATTTTTTATTTACCAGCATTGACAATCGAATAGAGTGAGATATACACTGCTTTTTTGTTATTTTTAGAAAAAAAAAATTGTAAACACAATCCGTGATGATTGACTGTATTAAGCATGAATTATTAAAATATTTACGATCCTTGTGTGTACGTATTATTAATATAGTATTGTCGCGATTCATGAAATTCATGATTTTTATGACACGCATCTCAAATTTTACATATATACCGAAGGAAAAAAAATTTAAAAAAAAAAAGTACAACGTTATTTAAAAATCATGCACGCACGCACGAATATTTTAGTTTCGCAACTTTATGCGGATAAAACTTTGTACATTACATTCACAAATTTTACCTTTCATTTTAAACAATTCCACATTTGTTTCAAATTTATTCAGAATAAAATATCAATAAACTGACATTTTTAAAAAAAATCGCTTGCAAAATTAAATGCATATTCAACTGCACGCGAGCTTCGGTAAAGAAAGCTTCGCGAGCTTAAAGTTGAATTCAAGTTTTAAGTTTTAAATCTTACTGGACTATTTTATGTAGCGCGTGTCTTACTATTTAGTATTACGATGTCTTGTATCGTCGGCGCTACTATACACCACTTAGGACAAGTGGATAGGAAAAACCGAATTTTATAGGCAATCAACAAAATGCTCTTGCAAGTTTACCCGAAAAATAATAAAAGCAAATTTACGAAAAAGGTGGTAATATTTCATTAAATGGAGGTTGACTTGGCTATCAACCTATCGGTACCACATCATTAAATATTTCTAAGGCGAATTCTGGGTAGAACAGGAAATTCTAATAAAATCTTAAGTGATATTACTTGGGAAAGTTAAGTATCTATTTAAATTTTGTACTAAGTATTAATTAAATCTATTTAGTAGTCACTTGAAATCAATTTCCCCTTCTTAATATTTTATTTTTGAATTTACAAGGTGCTTCGACTTAATAAAAATTTAAATAAGCTTCAACATCCTTTACCATTGAAAGAATAGTTCGCTCTATTTTTAGTTACATAAAAATAAAGCATGTCAAAACTTCAAAAAAGTAAGACCTTGTGATGCATTAGTGGATTTGAGAAGAAGGCAGTTCGATTTTTCGGTGGGTCACCCACGATCGGGAAAACATATAAGGCTGACCACAGAAGAGAGATTTAGTTCATCATCTCGAAAGTCCCTTTTGTAGGTGCAGACTTATCAAAGTACAGTCTTTCCTTATCAAAGTAACCGGCTTACAACTCTATCCTATAAAGTATGTACAAATACATTTCCTGTCTTTAAAAATAAATTTCTCGATTTTTTGACATCTTTTCCAAATCGCGTAAAAAAGCCTCGAAAAAATGCACGGAGAAAAAGGTTCGATAAAAATGACTACATTTTTAGTAATCTTGGGACCACTTGATCCGGTTGACAAAAATTACTAACCAACTATATTTATGAAGTTTTGAGGTATCTTTACCAAAAAGTTCACTAATTTCAATATCACTAACTCCACATTAAGTTGCGTAAAAACATGAGAGTAACTTTTATTAAACCAATCTCTCCACATACAAAACAGCGAATTCGCTCTGCAAAAATTCGAGCCATTGCGTTACGTTGCTCAAGATTGCGCGGGCAGCAATCGCGGGCTCCATTGTTAAACTCGAGCATCGGAACACTCGCGAAAATCCTTGCCCCCTCGAGATTAAAGAATCGCGAAGCGTGGAAAATGCACATTTCTATATTCCGGTAGCGGCGCGTGGGCCACGTATACGTCCGCCTCCCCCGCGCGCGCCGATAAAAAGCCAATACAAGAGGCACAGCGGCCGCCGCGGCGCACGGGGGATCATTAATACTTCAGCTACGAGGAATGGACTTATCAAAGTTTAATCGGAGCCCTAATAACCGTACGAACTTTCGCCCCGGCGGCGAATGGAATTCAAATGTCGCGCGGCGCGGGGGGGAAGGTCGCGCCGCCGCGTGTTTTCCTTTTTTACGACTCCGCCGGGGGAAGTTAGGGCGCGCCATTCGTCCGACCGCACTTCGGGCACAATGCCGTCTTCTCCGCCCTCCTCCCCCACCGGTGCGGCTTATTCTCCGCAATTGCGTACTGCACGCGGGCGTAATACACGCGGCCTCCGCCGATCCGATGAAACTTTACCTTCGACGTCTCCGATCTTTTCCTTTTTTCCGGGGAGTTCCCGAACTGGCGTTAAATTTGACGCTTGGCTTCAAAATTTCAACGACTTCAATCGAATTCTTTCTTTTTTTTAAAACCTCCGAGTCGCCCGGATGAGGAAGTCTCGTTTTATTGATAATGAAACGCGCGAGGAAATGTACGCTTAGGAGTGACGGATATTTGAGAAATTTTATACGTTCGACATGAATGTAAAAGACTCGGAGCCGTGGGGGTTCCAGTGACGCAAATGTGTAACGGTTTTTTTTTTCGTTGCTGATGATTTTTGACGAAAGTATGCAAAGCAGGAACCGTATCCCTTTTATCGGATGCCTGGGCGCATTCAAATTTTTTAAATCACGAGGAAAATAAAAAAACTTTAGGATAGCAATAGTAGCCGAAGAAACTTTCAAAATGTTTGACCGCATCAAATAGCGGCGCGGACATTTTATACGTCGCATCGTTGAATTCGTATGTAAACTGTGCATTTCTCGATTGAGGGTTTCGGTAAAATTGACTAAATTTGTCTTTCCGGTTTCAGTAAATTTACATTGTATTAATCGCAGAAAAAAGGCACATCTGTTCCCTCTCCTCGAAGGTCCGAGATGTTGACGTTTCCCTTAAATTTCCCAGACACGCCCGATCGGAAAAATACATAAAACATAAAAATCTCGCGGTAAATAATTGCAGCGACGTTTTACACGAATTTTGATTTACACAATCCGTTATTGCGCAACGGGAAATTTTAACGGTACTTAACGATCTATTTTTAATTTTATTGTTTGACGTAACGAGCCGTTGAATAATAAATCGCTGTGTGCCGGCTTTTTTGTTTGGCCTAAGTGCACCACCTTTGCTTTCCGGAGTTAGGAAGAGCCGGGGAAAAAAGTGTTTGGTTAGGATAGAAAAACAGTTTGTCACGGGCCGACGTACTCAGGATTATTGTGCAGGAAACGAATCGATTGGTTTGCTTTGCCGTAAGAGACAAAGCAGCCTTATTTTGATAAACTCATTTGATCTCTCCTCTCCCTCAAAAACTGCAAAGCAATCAATTAAGTGTCTCAATTTGTGCGTTATACACTAAAATTGGTCGTTACACCCGGAGCGCACCAAACGGCCCGGTACTCCAATTCGCAATAAAGACAAAGGGCACGTAACCCATAAATAAATCTTGTCCGTCCGTAATGTTGCTCGCGATGAATAACGAGCTTTAAAAGTTGCACGCGTTGCATCAATATTTGTCTGCGATGCTCCCCGGGAGAAAAAAAAGGGGAGGTAACTGTAAATCCCGGTATCTTTTTTAAACTTACACAATAAAGTATACCATTGAAAGGCGGCGCGCCATTGAAAGATTAAATATGGATCGGACATATTGTACTTTCAAATCGCACCGGGGAGCTTCCGCGCGCAAGCTCGAATGCCTTCGGAAATATAAATTCAGCGCGCCGCGCCACGTAAGAGGGATCGGATTTGAAATAATCGCCGACGCTTTATCGATGAAGTGTAGGTGAACATTGGATAATACATTACACCCTCGGAAAATGCTCCTCTCGCATCGGTATATAAAATAATCGAGCGTTAATTTTTCACGCTTTATTCTCTTTAAAATTTCATTTATGCGGCACCGTGATACAATTTGTTCACGTGTAGATTCTCGTTTCGACAAGTGAGACACTAATTCATTATTATTATCCAATATATTGTTTTTTTTTAATTATTTTATAACTGAATAACTATTTTTAACCCTTTTTTAAATTTCAAAAAAGGTCTATTTCAAATTGCCATTTTTAAAGGATGAGAAAAGAAATAAACTCTTCCAGATCCTGGTAAGCTTGAGGATCATCCTACCCTAAGTTTATCAAATTTTGAAAGAATTTATTTTACTCCAGTGCTTTAAAAATAGCAAATTAAAATATGCCTTTTTGAAATGTGCTTTTCTTCATTAGAAGCGACAATTTCATCTTCAAACATTGATGCTGATATAATCTACAATAGATTGCAAAATTGTAGATTGCAGATTGTAAAATTTAAATTTTAGGGAAATTCCTGTTCTATTCGAATTACTATAGATTTACTTATAATATATTAATTATAATTTTTCGGAAATACTTGATTTACAAACATTTCCTATGTGCAACCTTGAACCTCTTATTTAACGGATTCTTATAGACGGAGAGAAAAATATGAGTAAAATAATCCCCCCTTTGGGGAGTGTTAGCACCCTCAATATGCAGGGGCAATATATATCGCCCTAGCACTAAATTAGTCCGTCAATAGGGCAGTTTTACTCCCGCGACAGTCGGATGGTTGAATACAACATTCGGGTGCAGTAGGATGGTGAAAGCAGAGTTTTATTCTTACGCAAGAAAATCATTCGCCACGCGAGTCGAGGGAAACAAACAACATACATGTACAAGGCTTTAATATCGTTATAACGGTAACTTTAAATTTTCCTCATTACGTTGGACGGCTTTTTCTTCGAACCTACATTGCACCCCTATTTTCTCTCATCGGGTCTTCTTTACCTCCGCATTTCTTAAAACGTAACAATTAGAAATTGTCTTTATTACGTAAAAATAAGAAATAGCGGGGAAAAAGACTATAAAAATAGTTTAAATCGAGGTAGCCCGACGAAAGTTTTCATCAGCCAGCGCGCCGCACGATATCCCGGCGGAAGAGAAGCACCTGTTGATTTACGCGACGCCTCGGCGCGAAGCTCGACGATATCGAATAGAAAAATTCGCCCCGTCGGCTCGAGAATGGGGTGACGCTCGAGTCGCCCCCCGCCTCCGCTTAAACGCATCCTCGGAAAGTATCCGAACGATTTTTCCTCCCTTTTTCTTCTTTTGCCCCGTTGTGTGGGCCGCTCTTAACGCTCGGCGATTTTCTCGCATTATGCGCCCGTTTCGCGACAATTACCCCGTGTACCCCCCTTTTAAATTGTCATTTTCCTTCCGTTACCGTCGCCATTGGGGGGCACGCCGTCGAAGCTATTTTCGGCGCTAATGTTATAGACCGGGCTTCGCCGAATAATATTTTTTTCTTGAGGCATTGATTTTAATTGCGTTTAATTAGGACTCGAGTGTGGGTCGATAATTGTTAAGGTTTGACAATTTACTGTGATTTTTTAGGCTAATATTGCGAGTCTAGTGGAGATAATTACCTAAATGTAATAGATAATGATAATTTGAAATCGATACATTGTTTAGTGTTACTGTTTTGACGTGGCGGCGTGGGAGGATTAAAAGTTTTTTTTCTATGATTTTATCAAAATCATGTGGTTTTAAAAATTTCAATAATAAAATTTGATTACTGAAATCCTTTACGTCCCAGGAAGAAAAAAGCAGTAAATGTGAATAGTTTTATTCAAAAGTTCTTCCTACACGTTACTTACATCAAAGTTTTCTACATAAATCTTACATCTGCCTATAATTCTTTTGAAACTTTAGCGCTACAAAAATTTAAGGCTAAATTTACTTTACTGTCTTGAGCTCAGCGTATGCCTTTTCAATTCTTCAACAAATACAACGCGAATTGTTCGAAATTATTATACGTTTCATGTCATTCCCCTAATTAAAAAGTCTTTCCTCAATGATTAACGATTAATAATGATCCGGGTAGCAACAATACTTGCACTTTGCTACTTTTATAAACAAAAGCTTTAGAGAAACTTTTCTTAACGGGAAGAGGAGCGTAAAAGTTTCGGAAGGCGTAGGATGAACTTTTGACGTTTCATTCAACAGTCTCCTTGAATGAAACAGGTGTAAAATATGTATAATTAATCGTTGTAAAAATCACCACTAAATTCGGAAATCTTAGCAATGATATATTTTAATTCGAGTTTCAGGTTCCTGCTTGAGCTATGGACACTCGTGTTGGGGTGGTGAGATTCATCTGACATATACTTAATCTTTTCGTTGTCATAAAAAACGAGTAATGCAGTTGCAAGAAATTAAAAGTGAAAAATTTATTTATCTTTCATTTTCATCGAGTACAATATTTTGAATTGCGGCAAATTGTCTCGTCTTTATGGATTTGTCAGAGTTCGCAAACAATATATCTGCATTACTATTTGAATTCATTAATATTTATGCACTTGCACGAATGTAGTAAATTACTTTCTTCATGCATGATAATAACAGTTATACGAGGTCTGTTATTTTTACCTTCAATTTGACAAACTTTCGAGCTTTTTTCGGAATCTTTAAAAATACCCGTTTAATCTTTCGTGAAAATATTGTATTATAAATCTACAGTTTTTGTTATACTATTTTGAGTCAAGTGATGAAAGCACACGAACTAACCACTTTGCCATGTTGATTTTCTCTCTCATCGTATTTTATTAGTTACAATTGTTTGCTAGAGCCATATTTTCCATCGAAACTCTCGTCGCTCCGCGAAACAAAATATTCAATTCAACGCGCAATTTTTCTCCAAGGATAAAACGAAAAATTGAATTATCACCGAGCGATCTATAAAGTAGGGGATGGTTTGCAGCTCACGGCAAGCGCAGCATGGACAGCAGGCCGCTGGAGAGCCTCGGCGGCGGGGAGAGGAAAGTGTCCGTACCGACGAGTTACGACGGGCGATGGTTGTTGTCGCGCCTCGTGAACCGGCAGCTGATGCAGACACCCCTGGCGGCCAAGTTGCGAGCGAGGCTGCTCGACGGACGGTCTTTACCGCCGACGTCGCTGTTGGACGACGGGTTGGATGCCTCGCCTAACGCCGTCGGCATCAAACACAGGTGCGTCGACTTTTTTTCCCGCTTATGTACGCACTCAGTGTAGATTATTCTGTTTAGTGGGTAGTCGAGAAAATGCCACTTCTCGGACAGGCTCGTTTAAATTCTCAAAGTTACGCAGTTTAAGGTGCTTTTGTGCAGAGTAGCGAGTTTTGCGGTTTTTAGATATTTCGGTGTAGGGGAGAGTTTTTACAGTATAATTTACATTATTTATATTTATTTTGTTGTATTTGTGTTATTCGTGGAATTGTCTATTAATTTGATGAGGTTTTTACAACACTAAAGTCCTCCAACGACTTCTTAATTTGCTTGGAATTAGATTATTTGTGAAGTAGATTCAGACGGGTATGGTCAGACATTCCTTGGATTCATTTTGATCTTCAACTTTATGTTTAAGTTTTCAAATTAGTAATTAATTAATTTTCTATTAATTTAATCAAGTTTTTACAATATTAAAGTCCTCCAATGACTTCGTAATTAACTAGGAGTTAGACAATTATTAGTGATACAGACGGGTGTAGTCAGACATTACTCGGATTCATTTTTAGATTCCATTTCGATCTTCCACTTTATATATAAGTTTTCAAATTAGGAATTGATTAATTTTCTATTAATTTAATCAAGTTTTTACAATATTAAAGTCCTCCAATGACTTCGTAATTAGCTTGGAGTTAGACAATTATTAATGAAGTAGATACAGACGGGTGTAGTCAGACATTACTCGGATTCATTTTTAGATTCCATTTCGATCTTCCACTTTAAGTTTAAGTTTTCAATTTAAGAATTAATCAATTGTCTACTAATTTTATGTATTTCACTAACAGCAACGCGATAAACAAAATTTCTGGGGACGTCGATATAAGAGACATACCGAAAATCGAGCACAGGATGACTGAAGGTGAACCATCTGACGCTTTACTATTTCCTCAGCGAAAAGAGTTCATTAACGATGACGACCAGGCAATAAAAATGGGTCTCTACAAGATACTGGTAAGTTTATTTCGTTTATCCATCTGACCGCAAAATTGCAGATTACGAAAAATTTACATGAATTTAAACATGTTTTTGCAGAAAAACATCGGTGAACGAGCGGACTAAGGAAAGATTTGTTTCAGTCACACTTCTTCAGCGAGTAATAAAAAAATTTCAACCAAAGTATTTCTTTAACCATTATGCGATTGGTTCCTCGACGCAACTGAGCAACTGACTTCACAACAAACCTAAAAGTTCAAATTCGACAATCGCGAGATCTGCAGCTTAACGACGAGCATTTATTAGAAAAATTAGTTTCGATGTACTTATGAATCTGTCTTCCACGCTGGGGCTGATTTTTCATTTGTTCCATTTACGAACGTAGAGGAAAAAAAACGTCTATGTTTACGAATCGTCTCATATGTTCGATTTAAAGTTAATTAGCGAAGACCGACGTGGGAAATGCGAGGCTGGAATTTTCCACGTCGCATCTTCAAGAAGTACGATAGTTAAATTAAAGCAACTCCTATATTCATATACTTCTTACAAGATATAACGATATGAATAGAAAAAAAAAGATACTTGTGTATTCAATAAACAAAAAAAATAGTTCTGTCTGAGATGTTAAAAAGTAAATACCGTATTTAAGACTGGCAAGACAAACATAAACAAAAACTACGTGTTGAATTTAGAAATTTTAACGAGGGAAAGAATTATAAAGTATTACGGCTCTGCCAATGGCTTTTCGCAGACTAATTGCGAATACGTGAAATAAAAGTATTAATAAGACTCAATTAATATATACATTTAAGGCTCTCACGGCAAGATAAAGTCTATTTTTAGTCGACTTCGATCGAGTCTGCTGAAAATTTTAGTCAAATTACATTTACATTGATTCCCGCGTTAGTTGAAATTATTTCTTGATTAGCTGATTGACTGAAATTTTTAGAGGAACTAAATCGATAGGATTTAAGTGAGAAAACTGAAGGCCCAATTTACTATGCGTACGTTATTTTCATTTCTTCATAAACTCACACGCTTAATTGTTATTATTTGACCAATATAACTAACTGTTTTTATGTAAGTGACAATTACAAATATTATAAACGCATTAAATATCTAACCATGTAACTTATATTTAAGTTTCCTTCATTTTAAATATTATAAATTAAATTTCCTAAGATTTCTGAACCACAATTAAAACGTTATTTATTTTTTCGATGGCGAAGAAGTTTAATTCCTTGACGATTACGAAGACATCATTTATTTTCAATTATAATAATTTCACAATATTTATTTGGTAGTTTTTAAAAGAGAGAAGCTTTTAACAATTTTTCATTTCAACGTCAAACAGAAATTTATTTTTAAACGTTGCGATGTTGTTAACGATATTTTTGTACTATGTTAATAAAACGTCAAAGTATCATGTATTTTCATTGATTTTCAGGTACTCCCCGTGATTTTTGCCGTAAGTAGGTATAGCGCGCTACAATTGCTCCGAAGGAATCCTAACTTATCAGCACCGGTATATATACAGTTGCGGTAGGCGAGGACGCTACATGGTTACGCAGATGGCGTTGTAGTTTAGTTTTACGAAGGAGAATGCCTTGATGCTCTCTATAATATAATTACATAGTATATTTAAAATTTAGAAAAAAGGGATCCCTTATATTTGTAAATTTTAAAACAAAATTCATTGAGACGTGTCTTACAGTACTCGACTGTTTCTACTTGTAGCTGCAGGGTATGAGTCCCTGCAGCCACTGCGATCTTTTCAAATATTTTCTTTGGAGTAAAATATGAAATATTTGTTTAATTTAAAGGCAAAGTAAAGAAAATATTTCTTTTAAAAGTCAACGAATCTATTAATTTCTTAATATAAAATTTCAAATAAGACTGCCCATAAGCTAATGATGTTTCAGAATAAAAACACGGTCGTTTTATGTATACTTTATTTCTCAATTTATATACATTTCTACAGAATTAATTCGAAGTTAAATTTTGACTAGGCGAGCATTCGCTTGCGACCATGCAGCTGAAGAAATGTAGACAAAAAAATACAAACCTTCAATTTCGTAACAATTATAAATTCATTTTTAGGTTTTAATCGATATAATTAATAAAATATATTCCTTGTATATAAATATATAATTTATTATAATTTTCTAATTAAAGCTTTTACTACTTTCAGTGCGTATAACTTGTACAAAAACTAAAAGTAACTTACAATAATTTAAATAAGACGGCTTTGCTACAATTATATTTTTGTACTTCCCACTGCAATTGTGAATTTTGTTTGAAGTAATTCTTCAGGATTATCAAGTTTTTTATTTGATTTTGATATACCTTGACTAGAAAGATACATAACTTATATAAATGTAAATTATCTTAAAAATAAAATAATTCATTAGTGTTTGCATTGTGCACAGGTCACGTGTTAAAATTGACACAATCTTTGAAATTAAAATCGTTACATACAATGCGCAATTTGGCTGATTTTATGGCGAACAGTGAACGGGGTTCATCCGAAATGTTGATGTATTACAATGTGTAAGTTTACTCTTAACAACACTGAGAAATGCAAGAAGAAACGGTGATTACGGTTTTACTTTTGTTATTAATTTGTCAGATTGCCCCTCGTCTAATTACTTCGTATTTATAAGGATTTACACAAAATTATATAATAGCTTCACTGCTGAGCTTCGGAGTAGGCCATGTACGGACGTCGATACGGCACCAGCTGAAAACAATCAAGTGGATTAATTTCAAGTTATACCACTATGTAAAGTAAATAGCAATTTCGCAAGAAATGCTTAAGGCGCAATTTGCATTGAACCAAAAAGAAGATCTAAAATCTAAAATTTGTTTTCCTTTAATTTAATAAGTTTGCCAAAATCGGGACGTTTATCTTATTACGTTTAAGCAAACACGTTTCTTTTTGAAAATAAAGAGCTGCCATAAGTCATCCTTTGTTCCAATATAAGAAATATGAAATATGCGTGGTGTATTATGTGCAAACAATACCAGAAAATATTTTTAGAGATTGTATTTATTAGATTAGAGACATTGTTTTACTTTGTTATGTAAGTTTAGAGCGATTATTTACCTTCATCCCCGTATTATTTGAGGGAAAAATTTACTCAATTTTTTTCATGTCTTCACGGGAAACAAGTGTTTTCTACATTTATTCTATTACGAATTTATATAAAAAGCAATAGACAAGTAAGTAATCGCAATAAAAAATTTTTAATTTCAACAAAATATTTCATAATTGATACTACTAAATACATTAGTTTACAAATAATTGGTTAGTTAATTAAAAAAAAGTTGAATTAGTAACTATAACAACTAAAAATTATTAAAACACTAAAATTTAGTGATTTACACTAACTCAACTTTAGCGAGTAGTTACAACTCGTTAAAGAAATGTTTAGTTAAAATGACTAAATTATTTTTCAGCGTGAAAACAACAGTTACGATAAAAGAATATCAATGATCTAACCAGTTTCCTGAGAAGTATCGACCAAGAGTTGGGGCTGGGACGCTGGTGCTCCAGGCTCGCCGTTCGCTGCTGCTCCTGGCGGCTGTAACCCTGGGCCGGGACGAGCTGCACCGTCTCGACGTTCGGCCTCGCCAGGTCGTAATCCATTTGCGCCTCCTCTTTATTCCGGCCCGCCTCGAGCTCCGTGCCCTCCGGGTAAGACCGCTTGCCGTGACCCCCGTAGCAGGAATGCCCGAACGCCGAGCAGCCTCCTTCAATGCCAATATTTACGGGACAAATTTAGTACGCTCACGGACAAATGTAATTACGCATTAGTAAAGCTTCACTTTTTTTTATGTTTTCTGCGTAAAATTGTTGTAGTGTTGCCTTGGAACTCCAAAATTGAAAATAATTTGTTCGTATAGTGAGGCTTTTATAATCATTGGATAATTAGGATCGTTAGTACATTCAAGAGAATTTTTTATAAGAAAAATTTGTCATTTGAAATGCTTATGTTAATTGATAAGTATTCAGGTGAAAATTCTATCAGGCAATGTATTCCAAAAATGAATAAATCGAGTAATTATAGTAGTCAAATTATTTAACTTGTTAAGTAATTGTTGCTAAATCTGTATTTGATTGAATCATTTCAAAACAAATATCGTTAATTTAAACAGTTTTTCATTTATGGTCGTATGTGCACTTTCATGGTACCTTTGAATTATTGCTGGAAAACGAAATTTATACATCAAATAGGAAAAATAATTTTTACATTATTTTTTATATTCCTCATAAATCTATATTAGCCATATTGTTTTAAGAAGTTGATAAAGCAATAAATCCACATAAGCTTAATGGTTCGTAAAAGTCAGATGCTCGTACAGTTTAGAATACTTTGGAGACTTAGTGCTTGGTAAGGTGGGATCAAAATTTACAGTGTAAGTGCGGTAACCGCAAGTTCATATTTAAAAAATAAATAATTGCAAATTTTCTACTCGCTCTTAACTGAAAATTTTTCCAGGAAATTCCTATTTTTAATATTAAATTCAATGTTGTAAAATAGCCTTTAAAAGTCAATGAACGAATTTTGCGGATAAAAATCCTGCATAAAACTGAGGTGACGAGGAAAGTCGTTTCGCTTCCGCAGTTTAGCGATTTTTCTTGTGTTTTATTATTCCGGAGGGAAATTAAAAGCGAAATCCTCCGTCCGCAAGTAGCGTCCAAGTACCGGGCTAATAGAATTTTCTCGAACGAAGCGCGACGGACGAATTGTGACTAATTGCCAGAGGGGCAAATAAGAAATCGTCGCGTGGCAATTCACTTATAAAGAAGCCAATTCGCCGATCGTCCAAGCCGCGCAATCGATTCGTTTTCCTTTTCGCTTCTTCGGAAAACTCGATGCTAATGACAATTGGGTAATCGGACTGTTATCGGCCAGAAATTAGTTTATGCTTGGACGAAAGATTATTTAATGTGCGAACGAATACTTTTTCGAAATTTGTTTGTGTGGTTTTATTAAGAGTTGCAGAAAATAATAATAAAGGTAATGGATACCTTGGTCAAAATTATGGTAATTATATGCAAATGTTAAAACTATTATATTGATGATAACTCAATTTAATTTTTACATGTGTTGCAAAATGATAATTGTTAATAATCTTTTCAAAAGCAGAATTCCGCGTAAATACAAAAACGTTTTCTAGATCTGGATTAATTTTACATGCAACTAATTGTAACGTACAATTCAGTAAAAATATGAAAATACAAATTTCAATTTAGTTTTTAATTGAATACTCCATTCAAAAAGTTCAAAAGTTCAAGTATAAGGGAATTTTCCATGAAATCCATCTAAAAGAATATTGCATTTCCTAAAACCATCTAAATTAACTAAACAAATATTTTTATTTATAAAAAAAAATATTGAAAATATGTTTGTCCCACACGAACTGTACAAACAAAATATTTCGCCAATAAACATGTCGTAAACCGATTGATAATCTCCAAAGTTCGAACGCCACGGTTACCGCTGGACTTGATTCATCAACGGGATTAAGGATTACACGGCAACCGAGCCACGCGTCGCTCAGCCGAGCGCTCAATTTGGAGATAAGCTTGCAAATCGTCAACGTCGCGTCGTTGCGCTACGCAAATGCAAAGGGCAGATCGCGCCGTTCTTTCGAGCGTCTGATCGATAATTGACGCGCATCACTGAATATTGCTGACGTCGCGAAGCTGGCGTTTGATTCTTAAATTAAATGCCCATTTCTGCCTACTGTGATTTCAATTTTATCGAGTACCAGAAAGCTCGGGTAACGATCGATAAAAAAGAAAAATAGTTTTTATAGATAATGGATAGGTATCGCTGTAGCTTATTCTTAATTTGTTATTTTATTGGTTTTTACTTTATTTTGTATCAACTCTTTTCGTTAAAATCAGGATAGGGATGGCGTTGATAGTTTGCTATGGTTTGAAAGTGGGTTAATGTTACGCAAATCTATATGTTGCTTCGAGAATTGAAAAATAGTTTCAATAATTTACATTTGCAAGCTCTTGTGTACATTTATATCAGTTACGCGCAGACGAATGGGTACACATTAATGAAACCGCAAATTTGAATAGTCAATATCTTGACCGATATCTACATAACGATGCAACGATTGCTCGTTTAATCAATTTTTCCATCAAAGGAAATTTTCAAAAATCCTCTAGAAAATCCTGTATAATTTTTGACGCCAAAAGCTTATAGGAATTCCTATACATAGAAACAGAAATTTGTTCCTATAGGATTTCCAGCAGAATATTTTCGTAATGAACTGCATTGCAAAATAAGCGAGTATTCACTTACTCGAATTATTAGCGTCCGTGTTATCACTCATTTATATTTGGCGATAACAAACCGAACAGCCGGAAAGAAGCAAACGCTATCGAATTCCCCAGAACGAAGTTACCGAACGATTTAACAACGGCGTATCTCGGCGCTCATTAAAGACTAATCATTACATTACCATAAATTCGAGCGTCACGTAAGCTCGCGCTTCAAAGCCATTCGTCATCGGGGCAAAAGCGAAAGGCGCGCGGCGCCCTTAATCAGGGAGCCGTGGGTGCTGAAATAACGCCGACAATCAAAGGGCCATCAAGCTTACGCAATCCCGCGCGAGGGGGTCGTTAAACGCGCCGCGCGCGAATCCCGCTCGCGGATCACGTCGGCGCCGCTAATGCGATCGCGCCGTTGTCCGCCGAGTAAAAGGAGATAAAACAGGAACAGCGCGACAGCCGCGAATTTCGCGCGTAGGACGGACCCGTTATCAATATCGAGGGCAATTTCGGCGGTGCCTTAGGGCCTCCGGCCGATCGATGACGTGACGCTAAGGTTCGCTCCTGCCGCTGACGGTTTCGCATACAATTTGCGCGTAATTATTGCTTGTCCGATCGCTGATCGACATAAACTGCCGGATTGGTCGATGTTTAATTGTTATGAGGCTGGCGGGGATTTTCAAGCTGGCATGGTCTACTCGAGCGAAAGCTCGAATGTCGGCGATGAGCTTTTTGATGTGTGCTTACAGGATACGCGTAATTACAGACCAATTTATGATTTTTTAAAATCTTGTCTAAATATTTTGCAGTGAAATTTCGAAAATAAACTATCCAATATTTACTTTGGTCGTAATAACATCTATTAATACCCTGCAACAGCCAAGAGCTTTCGAGCTTTTTCTTTATAAAATTTATTAACGTACTCAAATCTGCATTTAATTTAATATTAAAATAATGTATCAATTAATATTAATAATAAATAATTCATGAAAATATATAATGATTCAATTCCGCTTTTATTAATAACAAGCAGTTCGTAAAATTAAGTAACGATTACAATATACGGCGACAGTGATGAAAATACCCGTACATTAAATTGCTTCAATTTCGACCGAATTGTTTGTCGACCGTCATTTTATTTGCGGAAAATATTCTCTTCTGATTGATTTGATTAATTATTAACCGCACTTTTTCACCATTGATTTTACAAGGAAATAACCATTTGCCAGCCCTCCTCGGTCTCTAATAACGCCACCGCGACGTTCTACCGATTCTTTTTCCCGGAACCCCTCAGCTGCGGCGCGCTCAATGGCAGAAGCTCCCCTTCATTTGTCACCCATTTGTCATTTCGTTCTTTAAAATCGATCGGCCTGTTAAAAGCTCGCGGGGCGCCTTGCCGAGCTCGTGCTCGTGCCTGTAATCTAGTGCCTTGATAAAACGAGCGACCGGCTTCGCTCGCGCGCGTCCCCCACCTTCGACGGAATGCCGAGTGGTCATCAACAGGTTGGCGAGGAAATAAATTCTCGATTCCTTTTCACGAATATTTTTCGTAGGTTGGCTTTTCGCTCCTTAATTAAATAATGCACCTAATTAATTGTTCATGCGTGTGTAGGCAAACCGAGAGTATTTTCATACAAAATTTATAAAAAAGCTCACCAAAAAAATTACGTGAAGGCAGTAATCTGAGTCTCGGACAGTTGGCATACTGAAAGTTTATGTATGAAAAGCTATGAAAAAGTTAAAGATATTTTGCCGTAAAAATTTCAGAGCTTTTCCTGTAAAAATTACGCAACTTTTCCTTGAATTATTATCGAGCTTTTTCTGTAAAAATTTGGAAGCTTTTTTTAAATATTACCAAGCTCTCTGTACAAAGATTACGGACCATTTCATGTAATCATTAAGGAGATTTTTTTGGAAATATTACTGAGCTTTTACTATAAAAATTTGGATGCTTTTCCTGTAAATATTACTGAGCTTCCTCTGTAATGATTTCGGAGCTTTTCCTGCAAACATTACGGAGCTTCCATAAAAAATTTCAACTGCAGCCAATCATCCGAAATTTGGTACGATTTAGCCAGTGAACCGGCTGTTTGTTGTATAAGGTGCAGAAGTCCATTTCGATCATCGACGTTGAAGGACTTCAACAGCACCGCCTACGCAGAAGGAGCTTTGGTCGTTTCACTCTGTATAATGCTCAGACGTTAATCGAGCTTCGATCAAACGTTTGTGCGCCGAGATTCCATTGACGCGTAGTAAATGTTGTACAATTATTATATAGGCTTTGACGAAGCCTTAAATTCTTTAAAGATGCTACAAGTAAATAGGTCACTTATTTATAGATTTCTACTGAAATCATACGAATGATTGTTGATCAGCTCAATACTCCTTTTTCTCAAATCCGTAAAACGAAATATTGCTTGATTTATGCTTTAGAAAACAAAATTGCCCTATCCATTGTTCTTTACTTATTAAACGAATATGATAATTAATGGAAAACTAACATTTTGCATTGAAAATAATGTTTATTTTATATTAATTTGAACTTCCTGAAATTTGGGTTATCTGCAGTATAATAATTTCATAATAAATTAAAATTAGCATAATTAATTTTAGTACCTATAAATAATCTCGTAAATCTTGTAACACGAAAATAACTAAATAACGAAAAGAGTATATCGCTTGCAAAACAAGTAAAGTGAAAATGAATAACTGAGTCTTGCTTGGTGAGACGAAAGTCAAACACGTGAGAATTTGGCACATTTTATGAGACACTCACGCTTATGACGTTTATCCCCGATAAATGTACACTGCATTCATTAAATCTCTTTAATTAAAGCACAAAAGGGTCACGTGGAGCGAGGATAGTCATTCACACGCGTGGCCCATCACATGTTCTGGTCAATCGGCTATGATTTTCGTTCTCACTTATAAGTCGCCGCTCGGATTTTTTTTATCTTACTAATTAAATTTCCGATTGAATCTAACGAATTAATTATTGTTACAAAAAATAAAATAAATATTCTTTTTATATTCTGGAAATTTTTTAATCATCTTTGTATGAAAGTTCAAAAGGTTAAATTAATTAACACTGATACAGTAATAAATTCTAGAAGAATCATTTTTTCCCTAATAATACTGCTACAACTAATGTTAACAATCTATATTTTTTAATTGCGACCTACATAACCGACCCACTTTTTTTGTTAAGATTGATGCTGCTTATTAGTAAAACTCCAGAAAATTGAAAATTTCTTATTTTTTCCGCAGCATAAATCAATCGCGTTCGAAACCGTGTTAATATTAAACATATAAATTATTTCACGGCGGCCTGTAGTAAGTCACTAATTTCCAAAAAAAGCGACATACGACCACGGAGCACGCCGCCCACGAGAAAAGACCAGGAAACACGAACGGATCTAACTGGTCGGAATGATCCGAAATATTTTCTCTTTTTTCGATTGGAACCGCTTCGGTGAAGACGCAAGACGACAGGCGTTGGAAATATTTTTCCTCCGTTTTTCTTCGATTAAAACTCCTCAGGCCGAGGTACAAGAAGACAGGTGGGGAATTGATTTTGCCGCTCTCGCGTGCGGCGCGATTTTCGATTTCGACTACTGCCGGACGCACGCACGCCGGTTGCCTCCCACGCGAACTCCTTGCCTTGCCAATTAAACACCTGTAAATTCGCCGGATGATTAGTACATTCGCCCGTGAATTTCTCCGAATCTCGGCTGTACACTTGACACTTGAGCTTTTGACACCTCGGCTGCGCGCTAACCAATTATCGGGCTAATTTTCATTACAAGAACGTACTTTGGGCGTGGGCTAAAATAAAGTGAATTATTATTTCGAAAAACTTAAACGTTAAAAAGTTAAACAAGGAAAATTTGTTATTTCGAAAAATAACTAATTTTCTTGTTTAAAATTTTAATGGGAAATCGAGTTTAAACAATACAAGTGAAAACGGCTGCTTTATATTCCGCGCTTTTAGCAATATATAATGAAATTAGTTAAAAATTTTATATTATTTACTGTAGAGTAATGAAATTTAGCGCGAAATTCGGGAGAATTTTCCGAGCGCAAAATAAGCTACGCCCGAAACAGCAGTTTAGCTGCGCTGCTTTAAAGTTCACCCCGGCGAACTTTTTTTACTTTTCGTATAAGTACTGTACGAAGCAAAAATTGACCAATTTTAGTATACCCACGACGTGCGACTAAGTATGAAATAAAGTTGAACGTTCCATCGGTACAATATATTACTCGTCGGGCACACCTTATACATCGCAATCAAGCCATTACTTTCAAATCGACAATTCCAATGCCGAATTGGCTTTTTTACCTAGACAAAATAAAGTAGGGACTTTATTTCCTTACAAAAACGTGATATGCCGCACGAAGAGAATTTTCCGATAAAGACGACGAGGACTGCGTTAGTATGGTAATCGGAGGGGCGAACGGGTATCATTGCAGTACCCGGTGATTTTTATTTGAACACTTTTTTCTTTTTATGTAAAAACCTTTTTAAATATTTGCGAGCGAAAAAAATCTGTTGAAATCTACTAATGCAAACAATACGGACTTTATACTTTTACTTTATGTCCATCGGTAAACATTTGTCGTGTTATTTTGTAAAAAAACACTGAGACTGTACCAATGAATATAAAGTCCGAATGATGAACGTAAAGTGCAACCCAATGTTTGCAAAATAATTTCAAAGTTAAAAAAATAATGGTATTTTTTATTAAACATGCACCGTGCTCGGGTTCAATTTAAAACTGACCTTCCCTCGCGGGGTTCAAATACCGTCACTTTGCGAGAATCGCGCGCTCTTATTTCGCTTCCAATAGCCCTGCATTGTAAGTTTAAACTCAAAGACTTGGACGCGAGATGTAAGACCTACCGACCTATCGTCGGTTAAGTGATTTTCCTCGCCGTTCTCGTACCGAAAATTTCAAAATCCATCGAAAGCTCGTTAAGGGGAGAGTCTCGTTAATTTTCAATGGTGATGGGTAAAAACATCGATTTTAGTTTATTATGTCGTTTTAACACTATAAAAAGTATAGTATGAAATCAGAAAATAACAGCGACTATAGTACGTAGGAAATGAATAGAATACTTCGACTGAAATGTACCACAACTGTTAATGGGTGCAAGTAATTATTTAGCGCTTACAGTTTTGACTGTAATAAATTATCTTCACAGAATAAAAAAATAGATATTATATATTTTTTAATTCCAATTCCGATTTAATTATTTTTATTGCAATTTTACTAATATTTTATTTTATCATCTTTATGAATATGTAAAGGACATCTCGCTTGCATATTTTTAAATAAATAAATAAATGTCGTACTAAACTATCAAATAAAAATAAAAAAATATCGATCTGTTGACGCACTTTTTGTTAAAAATTTACAAGACTCTTCCCTCAAATTACCACCTCGCGGCTGCGCTCTAACGAAATCCCTCCCTCCTCAAATCCAACAGCTCCGAGCCTCCGTCGAAATCAAGAGGGACTTAATTATCGCCCCTCCGTCGCGCACGCACCTCGTGAACTGTAAACTGAGCCGCTTAGACGAAAATCCTCGCGGCGCTTAGTCACCCGTGTAATTAATTAAACTGGCCGCGGGGAAACGACGCCCGCGCACCTCTTCGCGCGCTGTTTTTCCCGCCGTCTTTTCCTTTCTTACCGGGCGGCGGAGGAAAAACAAAAGGAGTTTACTTTATGAAAGCGAGAACAAGGAGCCGGGAGCGAGCGGACGTGGGATTCGGGCCGGCGCCTGGATGTCTGGATCTCTCTCTTTCTCGGTTTCATTAAGCGCCGAGTTCCTCGCGGCCGGCGCTTTTGTTTATCCTGCTTCTTCCTCCCTCCCTTTTTTTTTTCAACATTTTCAAGTGACGCCGGCGCGAAGTCCCCCTCGTTACGCGGGCGTTTGGAGGGCCTCGTTGAAAACGGTCGAAAAATCGATTCCACAGGTGTTTGCTTTGTACAGTGCTTTTTCTGGTAGAGGAGCTTCTATTTTTTTCTTTATTGTTTGGCGATAAAACTGCATCGTATACGCATTTGTCGGTGAATAGATTATCCTTTTTCCGAAAAAAACTGGGTAATTTATCTTCTACTCGTTCCGTTTCAATGGGAAATAAATGAAGATACAAGGAGAGAAATGTGGTACTGAAAATTGCAGTAGTCTACTTAAATGTTTTTGCAGACTCTCCTTCTTGCGAAAATTGAAAGAGTTTCGTGTAAAACTATAATAAAATTTCTTAAATTTCCAGTACATTTTAACAGAAACTAGAGTCATACAATTATTGCTATTTTTCCAATAATATTAGTCTGTATAAAAAACATTAAAGTAAACTATTGCACTTTTAAAAAAAATGTATTCCTTCGTGTATGAAAATAGCGAAATATTATTTTAACGCCAAAAAGTTTGTTTTAAAAAATTTCTTTTAAGAAAAAAAATTAAATTTGCCATATTTTCTTATTCTCGCTGATTTGATTTGAATGTAGTTGTACGGCTTCCATTTCGCTTTCATGATCTTAGAACTTAATAAAGTTCGCAGACTTGCAACTTAGTGCGTATTATTAAAATCGATAGAATCCTTACGAGTTCCGCTGAAAAATAAATTTGCGATCCGCGCCGAATGTGACGAATACCTACTTTTTTACGCTCTACCGTCAATATTAAATTCTCTTCCAAAGGAGCACAAATAACTAACCGCAGCATCTATTAACAATAACCGTCCGCCGTTTATGTCGGTCGAGCAGCTCTAAATTAATTAATACGAAGCGGGAACGTTCGACATTTAACGAGGAAAAACTAATAGCTAAAGTTTCTGACGACAGAAGTATTGCCAGATGAAACTTTATTATAAACAGCTGTACAAGTTTATCTGACTTACGAGTACAATTGCCAATTCAATTTATAACACTGCGCCGCTCGCATTTGCCTTTGTCCCACTTCTCAAATAAGATAATCGAGAAAGCTCCGTTATGACCGCTAAATTTCTGCAAGTTTAAAGAAACGCCCGCGCATTCGACAACTCGATCCGCGCCGCTTGGAAGCGGCTGCACGTGCCGATTTGTTGAACAATTGCTCGCAACTTTGAATTCGTCGGCAAACATTCGTCTTCCATCGCCGCGAAGGTTTCGTTAAAAATAGCCTATTTTTTCGAGATAACCGAATTATCTATTTCGAAGAATCTTCCAAAGGAATTCCTAACTTTTTTTGCGCAGCTCTCAACTTGATCTTTAAAACTCTTGAAAATCCTAGGAACTCTCTGTAAGTACGACTATACTAGTTTCGAAGCGTTCAACTGTGGAGCACTGCTGAACTTTTACAATTGTAAATTGTGTTACGAATTCGCTGTAAAGTAAAGTATTTTTGAATGGCAACGAGGCACTTGGTAATAGAGTCAGATATAGCGTGCGTTATGTTGTGCAATTTGATTAAGATTTCAAAAAGTGGGGAATAAGAATTTTAAATAAAGTTTTAATGCTTGTGTGCATTGGAAGAAACGGATTAAAAAATTTTAAAATTTGAATGAGATCAGTAATGCAAAGAGTCCGCTTTGCTACCTCTAAAATAAACTTCACGTTGAAATGAAGGATACGCAAGAAATAATTAAAACGAACAGTGTGAACGCATATTTTATTCAGTATCTAAAATTCAACGGCTTCGTTATATTCGATTTTTCAGTACCTACAGATGTAGAGCAAAAAAATTACATTTTACATAAATAATTATATACACAAAAGCTCATGTAAAATATTTAATAACTTTAATATAAAAAATTTTTTAAAATTAGCTCGTAGGTGAGAAATATAGATAAATGCATTTTATGAAGTATCAAACAAACATCTGAAGGAGCTTAAATGCAGTTTTAAACTTAAAATGGCTTAAAACAAAAGCAATAAAGAAATGTGGCAAGATTGCAGAGCGGCAAATCCGATGTACGTGTCAGCTACGAAATTGTGAAACAAAAGCATCGCCTGTCAGGATTGAACGTTTAACTCTTTTAATAAAGTTCCTCGCCGGCGGATGGATGATATGAACGTATCAACTTATAGAGTAATGAGTGGATATGAGGGTAGGGTAGCTTAAATAGACAAAAAGAGGAATAAAAATGTTATGTGCTGGCATATTCACTAGACGAAAATAAATTTGCTAAACGATTTATTTGGTCATTTCTCAATTTAGATTTTTATCAAATTCCTCCAAGAATAATTCGATGAATTAATAAAACTTTTACAATGTGTTAGAAAAAAAAATCGATAATTCTTTATAAGCTCCTATTACTTAAAAATTTTGCTAATTTGCTTCAAAGAACTTGATAATTGGTCTACTTTTATTCGATTTTTTTTAAACGAAAACTTTGATTTCTTTTCAAACTTATTAGTATTGAAATTCGTGTTAAATTATAATTATTTTTATTGAAAAATTCTTTGTAGCTGAACCTGAAATACGATTAGGTGGAGAAAAAGCATTAATCGATATGTCAGAATAAAACCCTTAATTACTTCAAATTTTTAATTTATAATTCATGTGAATTTTATAGAGTCAACGACCTGTAATTTAAAAGTGAAGGAAAAGGACTGTACCGTAATTATCACGTTGAGTTAGGCCAATTCATATTTGAGAATCTACTAATTAATAATGAGTGAAGGTCATTTCCATGTACTTTGATTGTCAAGTTTGTAAATACAAGTAATCACTATTAAAGTAACTGGAGATTATTTATTATTTAATTTAGTTCAATTTTATCGATTTATTTCAAGCTTCCTCGATCTGAGGAGTCTATTCTACTGGTTGAAGACGAAACGCCTTTTAATTTTTGAAGGTTTACATTGCATATGCCTCACTCTCTCCTATATTAACAAGCGCGGAAAATTTCGCTCACGAACTTGTCAACCGTAGTGCACGTTAAATCACTGCTTTTTCTCCGCTTTTTTTTATGCGCTATGGTGTTCGTGCGCGAGTGCCCTTTCTCTATTTCCCACTTCTTTTTTTGCACTGTTACACGGTGAAGGTGTAAAACCACAGAGAAATGATTTGTCCGAAGAGGAAAAAACTAATCCTCCAACTCGCCGAGGAAGCTTATAAAGTAGAAAAAGTTTTACCTTTTTGTTCCTATCTGGTATCAGATCTAGAAACTTGACAGACCGCGGATCAGGAAAGGTTAACAAATTCTACGTGAATTATGTGACTACGCGTATTGTTTAACTGATCGGGAAAATCTTTAGAAAGTAAAACGACTTCTTTCCTCGAAACTTTGAGTTTTTTAATATTTAAAATATTGGTTGTTGATTGAAAAAAATTGTCACGCCTTTAAACGAACGTCCGCACGCGTAAAAATTATAGTGAAAGGCAGAAATGATGAAATAAAATTTTTACTGTTTTACACTTCTTTTCACGACGTTCAAGATTAAAATGCATTGCGATGCTAAGGCGTATGAAAAATGTTACATTCAGATTAAATTAAAGACGATAAAATATGACGCACAAAATGTTTTATTAGACTTTTTATAGACGTTTGTTTGTAAATGCACATATTTTACAACTTTCATCAAGCTTAAAATCTTGACTATATCGTTTATCGACTTTTTCAATCGAAAATCTTTTTTGTTTCCGTGGTTCAGAACTCGTCACAAGTACTTCCTTAAAGTGCTATATGTATAGAAAGACTTGTTGCACGGCGACACTTTTAAAATACTAGTATACATTTAGAATTTTGGAAAAATGAATTATTGGACAGGAAAACAAATGTATATCGATATCGTACATTTAAAACTTTCTTGTATACCACTCTAATCTCTTAATGCGAATTTTCTACCCTCTTGGTGTAAAATATTATTCGTGATTAGTGCGAAATTGATAGTTTCTTCTCGCTTCAGTCCAGTAAAAAGCTCTTGTCGAACATTTCAATTATTCACGTCTATGTAGACATTTACGTACTTAAATATATTGTCATTAAATTTTTCTTCCTTTTTGCAGTTCTTAAATTTCTAATTATAGAATTTAAGATATTTTAATTTAAGTTTAATCGTTTAAGATTCGAACAAATAATAAATAAAATTTACATTCTAAACGGTTATTTCAATTGACTGAAAGAAATTTTTTTAAAAAACTGTACCTATAGTTTGAATGAATCATCCAATGACCTTACCAATAAGCCTTAAAGACGAAAGAAAGCGATAAAAACATTCGGGACATTACCCAAATAAATCCTGCAATATTTAATAAAGCAATAGAACTTGGAAGTCGCGGCACTTTTTCAAATCCACGCGCGTGGCGTATTCCTTGAAAAATATTGCTTTTGAAATGTATCAAGACCGAGCCGGTAAAAGCGTCGAATGGCGCGCAATATGTCTTTCCGCTCCGAAAAGTTGATAACTCCGGGAAAATAAAAAATTTGAAAAATTCGAAAAAAAGGATTCGCCGATGCGTCACGCGAACTGACAAGCGAGCGTTAGGGCGGGATACGCCGATTTGCGCTAGTCGAAGGCGAAAAAAAGGCGCACTCGACAGCACTCCCCTCTCCGTCGCGTCCCGCGCGTGCGAAAAAAAAGGAGCCCGACGTTTTGACAGGCCCGTCTCCTTTTGCGCAATTCAATCTCGCTCATGGGGGCGGCGTTGCATCACCGTGACCCGGACTGCGAAGTGGGCCGTAAAAAAAATGTAACGACCTCCGCGGCGCGACTTGTTAAGTTAGTCCCGTTGGGCGGCTAAAATTTTGAAAAAAAAAAAATAAACAGCGATGATTAAAGAGACTCGCGGTAAAAGCAAAAACGTGTACGTGGCACGGAGCTAATGAGTCGCTTTATTTATTTGCGCGGGTACAATTTTTACGAGTTTTTGGGGAAACCTAAGCGGAGTGCCCATATCGCGCGATCATTTCATTTGGGCGAGTATAAACGAAATGTCAAGAGGCGGACGATTTGTTTTTTTTTTTCGCGCGGACACGGTGTAGTCGTTCGGCAGACGGGGGAATTTTGCGGGGGGAAATATATAGCGCATCAGTGGCAACTTACGTTTCGCGGAGATTTCGCTGCCGAAGGAAGCAACGAGCAAGACGGTCAGAAATATTGCGGAAGAAGTCGTCGTTGAACCCATCGTACTGCAATTGGATTCCTTTCTTGAGCTACTAATTTACTCGGGATAATTGAACTTCCTGCCGCTTTGCTCCAATCTGCGTCGCCGTGTACCTTGTAAACTGTTTATCTGTAAGTACAGAATTAATAAATTTACGTTAAAAAAGGTTTCCTTTTGTGTGCCGCGCAAACAATGTCTGTTTTGTGTGAAAACTTGTGGAAGTTTTCTTTGAATAGAAAAATATCTATGGTTGTATTGACAAGATGCGTTATTGATGTTTTCCCTTTATATTGAACAGGATTTCATATCTACAACAAACACCTATCCTTATCTTTTATTAACCAAGTTTTATCTATATAAAGTAAGGTATTATCTCGCGGCGGGAGTTATTGAAATATTAATAAAATCATTCGTGCGCTGATCACTTGTTTTGAAGGATCTTTACGCAAACGCATTGTTAATTACAAAATAGAATAGTTATTTAAAACATTTTTCATATAAAAGCTAAATTTAAAAAAATAAAGGGTTCATATAAAAAATTTTAAAATAAAGTTTATTACACTAATTATCGATAAATCTATACTGAATATAAATATATCTTTTCCATTGTTTTAATTGTAACGAATTAAAGCTCGCACAGCTTTTATATGAGAAACATGAATTATTCTCAGAACTTCAAAACTTTCAGCCGTACCGTACCATTATTATCAAAACTCGCTAAATAAAAACAGAGGCATATGATTCGAAAATAACTTTACCTCGTTAAACTATTTCAAACAAAGCCGTCGGCCATCGGAACAATGCGCAAAGCAAAACAAAATAGTTCCGTCGAAATAATTCAACGAATTTGAATTTTTTAAATACTCAAAAAAAAAAATCTTTACCATTCAAAAACTCGTTCAAAACCATACTCGCAGCGAAAAGAAAAATTTTTCCGAGAACAGCAGCCTCTCCGTGAACTTCGCACCCCCGTAAACTCCGTCACTAAACAGCACACAACTCGCACCCCCGCGAACTCGAAATAAAGAGAGAAAAAAAAGGATAGTGTAGGGAACCGTGCCTCCAAGTAGTAAGATTCCTCCTCTCCCCTTCGATCGGCTGCGTGGCCAGTCCGCTCGTTCCCTCTCGTCCTCGCTCCGTCTCTCTCTCTCGTCCGTCGATGCTTGCGCGGCGAGCAGGTGGTTGTGAATGAGGCGAGCGTCCGCGGGTCCGCCGAGGTGATCCCCTTTCCTATATAGCGCGCCGGAGCTGCGCGCGTGTGCAGGTGTAGGACAGCGCGCGCGCGCACGCCGCGGCGGCTGCGATTACCACGCCGATTACTATACTTCCACCCCCTCCTCGCTTCCTTCCTTTTATCCTCGCGTTTGCTTCTCCTTTCTCGCCCGGGTGGGCGACGCTCGCTCGCCGATGACGCGGGCGCGTCGGCGCTCGGAAATTCGCGACTTTTTTTTTTTTTAAACGGTTGTGAGGATTCGGTCGGAGGCTTTCGAGGAGGTACGGGCTGCGAGGATTTTTTTTTTCTTTACTTATTTTTGGGATCTGATATTTGTAAGGTTGGTTGAGTTCGCGAACCGGAGGAAGGAATTTCACTTGTTGAGGAAAGTTTTATGTTATGTCGGTCGTAGTTGCGATTTAAAGTCGCGTACTGAGAAAAATTTCTAGTAAAAGTTACAATGCTGTATAGGAATATGGTTAAAGACTGAGATTTAGTTGAAAAATTACTATCTTATCGAGTAAAATTTATTAAAAATTTAGAAAAATTACCAGTTTCTAGTAAAATCTACAATAGCGTCTATAGCATAATTTATTTTAATTGTAGAAAACTTTACCGTACAATACTTTTTCGGCACGATCTCACTTTTCAGTTGAATACACTTTTGTAGACAGTATAGTAGTTTTTACTAGAATTTTTTCTCCGTGGACAATTTTTGTCGATTAATTTAAAAATAGACGAAGCTTTTTAAGAAAATTTACAAAAATAATAAATAAAACCGAAAAGCTCGATTCGAGAGCTTTTAAAATCATCCCTGTACGAGATGTTTAAAAACGATTTTGAATATATTGTAACGTAAAAAAGTAAAACACGAAACTTACTTATCACGATTTAAAGAGGGTAATCACATTTTCGAGTAATCATTAACGAATCTGTATCTTCAACTTGAAGATCATTCGAAGAGATTGCCGAGGGTGCGCTAAGCGGGTCTAATTTGACGACGTAACAGTGATGCGACAAATTTTTGCAAATTAGAATGAATTTTTCGAATAAATTTTACAAGGTTTATTTTTAACAGGATGTATAACCAAACGCAGTTGCATTAATCATGCACATCTCTTGATTTAATTTGATGATTTATTCAGGCCGCATGAATGATTCGGAATAAACTTCAATTTGATCGGGGATCAATAAATCTCGGTACGGTAATGGAAGATAAGGAAAAATTAATCATGCCTCGCGGGTCGTACTCGAGAGAGAGGATAATAATTTTACAAAAGCACATTCTTCGCTGCTTACAAAGGAATCGTACTCCCGATGGTTCGATGTACTTACGAAAAGCAAAATCATCCCTTATTTACATCGACGTTTCTCTCTTAGCGAAAAGAATTCCCCAGAAGGTTGTGTGAAAAAAGCACATTAAAGTGGGAGCCTTTGTATCGACGTCCCGAGGGATTTTTTATTTATTTATTCCGGCAAACTATTGAGTGCCTCGGTACCATTAATTGAGCCTCGAAAAGTCCAGGTAAAAATAATCGAAGCTGTACAGGATGTGTTACAGATATATAAAAGTAATTGGCTTTCTTGAACAATCTGAAAGTTAAATCGATCATTGTGCAATATTATTTCAAGGATTCCGCTTTTATCTTGTTTTGAAAATCTTTAAATAAATATGTGCACGCATAACGCAGTGCATTTGCAAAGTTAATCGAGTTCCATTTAAGCGTAATTCCCGCGGAAGAGTGAATTCTTTCGTTTTCTATTTTTTTTTTTTTTAATATCTTCATTGTAGTTTGTAATTCAATAAATTATCCAACGAACAAATTGTCACTTACGAAGACTAAAGGATCTCATCAACGCGATGACTGACTGTATACAGACGTCTGATTGCAATCTACTACCTCTCCTAGTTTCTAACACCAGCGTATTTATTGCTTGACACGTCTTAACGCACATTGCAACGACTTTCCTAATGAATCCATTAAAATGATTCGATTGCGACGCTCGCGATCTAAGGAATTTAAAAAAAAAAGGAAAAGTAGATTTAACCGGTGATTGTCCGGCAGAAGTGATTCTCGGTTAAAAATAAGCGAAACGGTCAGTCGAACCGGCAAAAATAGAACGGCACACGCGGGGGAGAAAATGTGCACACTCGCGCATAATTTCCTGCGAATATACGCATTGTTCTTGACAGTAAGAGTGAACGTCTCCTCGGAGAAACTCGAGCGGCCGCAGTTAGTTCGCAAATACAACGTTAAAGGCACGAGAGGATATCTTAATGTGACAAGTGGCGCTCTTGAATTTAGCAACCGGGCGTCATATTTCACGCGGATGGCGCGCGAGTCGCATTATAAATTGTTATATCGCCGAGGCACAAATAAAAGACAATAGTCTCGGATATAAATATTTCGCGTGAAAAATGTACTTTTATAGTTATAATTTCATCTAGTCGCGCGAAACATGATGAATGTTATGTGATTACATCACGAGGATGATATTAATGTTCCGATTTGAATAGTATTGTTTCCTATTGGAGGTAAATTTTGTTCAATAGCCGATTTATTTAAAATAAGAAAACTCCTTTTCGTGCATTACATAGTAAGAAGCCAATAAACTGATATCACGGTCTACTGTGTAAGTAGAAACAGACAGGTACTGTAAGGCACATGTTTTATGTTATTTAAAATCCTTCTTTGGTAAGAAAATGTAGTTTTTACACTTACCAAACAATGTTTTAGTATTTATCAATTAATTTGTATAAACGTCAAATGCGTAAGTAGAAACAGACGGGTATGGCAAGACAATTTGTGTATAATTTGATTTTGTATTATTTAAAATCCTTCCTTGGTGAGTCTTCGATTTTTACTGTATATCAAATAATGTTTCCCCAAATTATTTAAAATAAGAAAACTCGTTTTCATTCATTATATTGGAATGTAATGAAATAAATTTAAAGAAGCCAATAAACTAGATATCGCGGTTTAATCTGTAAGTAGAAACAGACGGGTATAGCCAGACAATGATTTTGTATTATTTAAAATCCTTCCTTGGTGAGTCTTCGATTTCTATTATTTGTTAAATAATGTTTTATTACTGATCAATTATTCAAATTAAACATTTACCGTATAAGTAGAAACAGACGAGTACTGTAAGACGCTTACTTTGTATTATGTAAAATTTTTTCCTTATATAAGTTAAATTTTTATTATTTATTAATTCATGTTTATGCTTTCACAATACAAGTCTCATTGCATTATTGTACACATAAAATTTAAGTATAAACAAAGAATAATAAAACAAATTTGAGAATACTTGAGTTCTGAATTCAATAATTATTTAGGAAATTACAGTTATTCAATAAGACGATGGATTGCAAATTGCAATTCAATGCATCTATCAAGAGATCCGTTAGCAAGTCTGATATAACCATTACCGATTTTCTTAAGAATAGAAATGATCCTTTATTTCTACTAAAATGATTAAACTAAATTTAAAATCTACTCATAACGGAATCTCGAAGTAGGCACAAATAAACATTAACGGCTTTGGACATAAATATTTCACGTGAAAAATGTACTTTGATACTTATAATTTCGCCTATCCGCGCGAAACACGAACAATAACCGTATTTTTTTGTCGCGGGGATGATCCGAAGTTTCCGGCCGGGCGATCGGAAAACTGCGCGTCCGACTCGTTAGCTGGTCGTTCACGGGCCGTTACGGGCTCGTAATTGCCCAGGGGGGGCCGAGTGAAACATTAACGGCGGCCCGTTAAAATCACTCGAGGAGCGTCGCTCGGGGAGGCACGAAAAGAGCGTTGAATAAACCATATCGGGCTCGATCGTCGCCGGATGAAAAATGCAAACGGCCCGGCCCCCCGCGACGCGGCCGCCGAAATTCGCGCGGGTCAAAGCTCGCGCGCTCGGAATCGCAATGCGCGGACTTACACGCGCCCCTGGATTTTGGAGACCGTCCGGCCTCTAACACGTGGCAGGAAGTTGAGGCGCGTCGCCAGCGGTGATTCTCGCGGTTGTTATTGCTCGGGCCCGGGGAGCGTAAACTTTTACAAGCGACCTTATTTTTGTTTTACGACGTTGCGTCTTTTACACGTGTGTTTATATGTAAATCATGTTTTATTATCAGTGAGGTTTTTTACATGTACTCTAAACTGTATAAATAATAAACGATTAATCGGTTTTTCGATTTTTACCTCGATTTTTGATCGAACTCAGAAAAATGTTCGTAAATACTTTAAAAATGGTAGGTGAATAATCGGTTTTTTTTCGAAAAAATGTTGGCTGAGGCAAATGCGTAACGATCAATGCATACATGAACGAATATAACGAACGCAAAACACGCTCGAATTGATTAGTTTTTAGAAAAATTGTTTATTTATTTATTTATTTGCCAGACTGAAAACTCAGTACAAATATAACTGAGGAAAATATAAACTAAAGAGAAAATAAAATAAGGACATGAAGAGACAAGTTATGATCTAAAATTTCTGGTATAATTTAGATACGTAAAGCTGATTTAGCATTATTAAAAACTCTATTCAAAATCTGTTAAATAAATAAATATTTCATTTGCGCGGGGTAAATATGAATCTCAAAATCGAATTCTATACATCAGAATTCATCATCCTAAAATTTTAGTGAATTGGCTATGAACTTAATTGCACACCGTTAATAACAAATAAAGAAATTTATACAAATATTTTTATTTATTCATTTCTGGGTAGGTCCGCAGTGAAAAAGTAGCCGTAGGCGGTATGCAAGCCCTGGATCGTCGCGTTCGCGTTCCACGCTCTAACCACCGAGTTCTGCAAAATGTCAGCATTTTTAAAATTTCAAAATATTTAAAAATTTAAATAGTTGAAATTGCAAAATGAAAATAGATCCGAATTTCATAACTCTTTACATTGATTTTGCTATGTAACCCTTTGTTACGTAAATAAAGCACACTTGTAAAAAAAGGGCTTTACTTCATTAAATTATAAAACTAATCAAGGATACGATCATAAATTCACACGCTTGCAATTTCGCTACTTTAAAACGGGAGTATTTCCTTCAGTGCTTTTAACAATCTTTATGATACGCACCTTAATTATTAAACAAAGGTATCCTATTTCTTTTTTCTTTGTTTTTTTTTCGTTCTTCGTTATTTTCATTTTCTCTCTATTCGCATATTGCCCATTTTATCCTCCTCTCCATGATTCGTACTGTGAAACAGCATAACACGTGGAAAACCTTATTTATGGTAGTCCATTATTTCAATTAGCTCTGCATCGCGTTATTCAGTGATACCACAAAAGGTAAATTAAAAATGAATAATTATACCTTATTCTATTATATTAAATACAACTAAATTTATTCCATCATTTTCAAGTATTACTATTGATTTCTAGTTAGAAATGAAAACACTTTACATTTTTCTCTTTTTCTCCATAAAAATTGTAAACTGTAACTGTTATCGAAAGAGACTCGAGATAACGAAATTTTAGCTTCAAAAAATACAGCCATTCAAGCGAAACTTATTCGAAACTCCATTACCACCTGCAATTCCCGAAATAAGTGCCCTTAATAGCTGAAAAAATGTTGAAAAGGAAATATAAGTTTAAAAGCGTAACGAAATTACGCTTCGCGCGAGAAACAAAGTTGACGGGAAAAAGTTGTCGGAGCGAGTGTGATGCGAGTCGGGCGGGGGTGTGCGAGCAAATAAACCGCTTGGCGGGGTGCTTGTCGCGCGCGCGCGCGGGCTCCGAAAAGCTCCGACGCAATAATTATGCTATCCGTCATGCACTCCCTTCGGCGCGGCCATCGATTTTGAAGCGCAACTGACACCTCGGCATTACGCGCGGACTTAAAGAAGCTACGTGATTTATCCTTCAATAAAGCCCGATGTCGTCTTTACGGCGTTAAATATGTACATATTTATTTATTCACGTTTGCGTCGAACATTTATTTATAGAATTATGCTTGATTAATGCTTTGCTGGTGTTACACGTAGTTTGTGCAGTTGGCTAAATTGGCCTGAACTTAAATGAGCTTTTTTAGGAAAATTAATTAGTAGCAATGAAAAATGAGTAACAATTAAATAATTAATAGCAATGAAAAACAGTGAAACAAATTTTTAAGTCATCTTAGCTAATTGGAACAATATTTTATTTGCAAGTAGAGTATGTTTTGAGGATTTTGAAAAGAGTCTTTCTATATAAAGTTCAACTTATGGTTCTTTACTATCTTGGTACTCTATAAAGTTGAAATGTAGTAAAAATTAATGGAATGTTCTTTACTTTATCATTTAGTGGAGCACATTTTACTAAATTTTAATTCATTTTAGAAATTTCCAGTAGTTTTTCTCTAATTCAACTTTAGATGGTAAGCAAATAAACTTTTCATGTCATTTTAAAAAAATGAAATATTAAAATCTTCATTTTGAAAACAAACCTGTATTAAACATTTACAAATTGAATACACAAGTTCTAAATTATATCCACCCTTTACTTAAAAAAAAACTTGCAAAAAAAGTGCGTCATCAAATTAATCTAAACAAAAAAGCAGCGCCTAACGAAACATACGGAAAATCGAGACGACCATTGTGGATAGACGAAAGGAGGGAAACGCAAGTAAAGGACGACCGGGGCGATTCCGCGGGCGCTTTAACAATCCCCCAAAGTCGCGAGGACGCGCCGACTGTGTCGGATACAAATGAGCGCAGTTTACTCGTCGCGATCGAGGAGGAGGCAAGACGGATCGCCCCGACGCGAGGCGCCGCGGGAAAAGTTCGCTCGCGCGGACTTTTATACCGTCGTTACGTCAATTGGAAAGTTTGGCGAGTTTACTCGGGCGCGGAGATTGCGAGCGAGGCGCGCTATCTGAAAAAAAAAAATATGAAATGTACAATGGTCTCTCTCGGCTTCCCCTGCTCCTGATTACTTCGGATTTCTTTTCCACGGTTGTTAGCCCGGATTGATCGCCGGTCCTTAAGGTACGTTTTTTTTTAACGTATGTGAGTGTCAGAGGATTTTTTTGGGCAACGGTTAAAACCTATTTTAAGAAGATGATACTAATGTTCTACTAATAAAACGTCAAATGCGTAAGTAGAAACAGACGGGTACTGCGAGACAATGCTTTTATATTATTTAAAATCCTTCCTTGGTGAGTCTTTGATTTTTACTGTATATCAAATAATGTTTACCCAAATTATTTAAAATAAGAAAACTCGTTTTCATTTATTATATTGGAATATCATGAAATGAATTTAAAGAAGCCAATAAACTGATATCATGGTCTACTGTGTAAGTAGAAACAGACGGGTATTGTAAGACACTGATTTTATATTATTTAAAATCGTTCTTTAGTAAGAAAGTTTAATTTTGTCTACTAAGCAAATAGTATTTTATTATTTATTAATTAATTTGATTAAACGTATAACGCGTAAGTAGAAACAGACGAGTACTGTAAGACACTTCTTTTGTATCATGTAAAATTTTTGCCTTGTAAGTTCAATTTTTATTATTTATCAATTCACGTGTACTCGTTCACTATATATGCTTATTGCAGTATTGTAGACACAAATATTTTAAATAGTATAAACAAAAAATAATAACAAAAATTAAGAAGTTTTGTGTACTGAATTCAATATATTTAGTTCAACGACTCTATAATTATTACCCATTTTCTTAAAACTGAAAATTATCCTATATTAAAATTAAAATGGATAAACTAAATTTAAAATTAACTGTTATAGAAATCTTGAATGAGTGTCTTAAAAAGCAAAAGTTCATATGCGATACTGTTTATCTTACGCCGTTATGCATGATTATGACGCGGGGATGAACACGTGAAAATGATTAAAGCTATTTTAAATGAGCTACGTCAGCAAAAGACAATGTTACAGCTTAACCATGAAAATCTGGTGGCTTTTCTAATCTGCGAAGAACAATGAAGCCAGGCAGCGGTAGGGCATTATTGTCCTTTATATTGTTCTTGAATCTCTAGACGCTCTGCCGAACATCACCCTTCGCAAAACATGTACCGTGCGTCACTTTTCGTTTATTCCAAAATTACGTGATCATTGATTTTTATTAAAAATTCAATTTTTTTAAAGTTAAAAATCATGCTTATTGAAGTAACTATTATAGGAACGATTTTACTGCTAATTTTTGGTTTATCGCAGTGAGAAAAGAAATGCGAAAAATCAAGTGGCCTCGTACCACTCATTTTCTGCATTCGTGACGCCAGCTCCTCGAACCCAAGGAAAGTTTTCCCGAAGAAAGTTCCGCTACTGCGCGATTGCAAATTTTGAGATTTCCAAGTGAGTTTTAGAAAACATACGGGGTATTATTAGCAGAGCTATAAAAACTAAATGCTAGACGTGTGAAGAATTAAAAAGCAAAAATATATATTGTACTGATCATGCGTAAAAATTACAGCACTCTTACTTTTCAATACTGTCTCCTTAGATGTTTTATTGCATTACTAACATCGTAATTTCGCGCCATCTCCGTCCGGTTCATTTCTACTTATCGAGAAACTTTTCTTGTTACGAAGAGTAGACGCGCACTGACAGTACGGCAGTATAAGACAGTATATTGCAGCGAGCCCACCGCTGGACCCGAATCTCAGCAGCAACTCGTTCGTCAAGATTTAAAGAGTACGAGAAGACGTAAAACGTCGAGTACCATTTCCAACGGGATTCGTTCGTTACAACGCGAGGTGCGAGCGATTGTCGCAAGTTTGCGGTTGCACTTGCAGGGCGGAATGAGAATTTAAGGACCCACGCGCGAGCCCCTTTTACGTTTACAGTTGGTACGAGGGCCAATTTCGCTCTCAATAATGCACATGATGCCTCGCGGTTTTTCAATATAAAGAGACTACTGTACCTGCTTGCCCCTCATATATAATCGCCATTCACCATCTATAATTAGACGTACATACGTAGTAAACTGCTTTTGTGAACATTTCAAGTGCAGGAAGCTCAAGTAAGTCGATTCTGACTGGTTAGGTATAAGCTGATTTCGCGTGAAAATTGTAGTTTCTTCGAATTTTGAAATATTCGAGTAATTTGATTTTTGAGAGATCTCTGAGAAGAGCTTCATTTAAAATTTCAGTAGATATTTACCGAAATAATCAGACAGTATGAGGAAAAAGCATTTGAAAGTAGTCACCATCGTAATTTATACTTTTTGTATACAATCAAGCTATTTTTAAAATAGTTAGAATATTCAGCCGTAAATAATCTTTACGTTCTAGAGAAATTTATTAATAGACTGAGAAAACTAGCTTACAAAAATCCCTTACTGACCCCAAAAAGTTATATCACAATCCTTGGAAAAATTATAGCTCCGATAAAACAGTAATTTTTACATTTAAAACTAAATTTTGCAATAATTACGCTAACTTCTCGAGCCTCTACTCCACCCTCTACTTTTTACAAAATTTCCCTCGACAGTTACCTCTCTCGGTGTAAAAATACGCCGCCCTTCGGCGCACCGCGCGTTCCGCAAAACAAATGAAATCGATCGAAACGCCCACCTGTACGCGACTCGAAAGGTATAAGAAGCCAAGCAGGAGAGGAGCACGCGTTCATTTGAAAAAAAAGAAAGAAAGGAAGAGGAGAAAAAGTTGGCGCTGCGCTCGTGGCTTATAGCGCGCGGGGCCCGCGGGGGTACAACGGCGATAAGGAAGGCGATGCGCGTACTTAGAGCTTAGGGGCTCGAGTATCACGTCTAGTTAAGTAAAACCCCTCAAGTCGAAAGTTGCCGACGTGTCTAGCCGGTAATCGCCTCCCCCTCGCTCGGGGAGTACACACGTGCCGCGCCGGAAATCCGTCCGTTCGGGATTTTTCTTCCGGCTGCGCTTATGGACGAGTCCCCGGTATGACGGGCGGAATGACGATGACTTTAAAGTCTATCTTTAACGCCCTAGTCGACGGGATTAATCAAGCAGCGATTGTCTAGCGGGAGTCGCGCGGAAAGTGCGATGCTCTTTGTTGCTGCTTTTTATGCGATTGGTTGTGTGCTTTTTCGCAAGTATGAAAAAGGCAGTCACTTCGATATTATTCGACAAAGATTATTAAATTTAAAAAAAATTGATCCTATGATTAATGACGTTAACATTGTTAATATTCTTTTTTTTTACAAGACTGATGTAACGCTGAATTTAAAGTATCACTTAATTATAGCATTACTTTACACTAGGAATACCAAGACCAAATTTATTTAAAAAACAAAATTTTTTCATCAACAACTACATGAAAGCATGCGACTCTTTTAATCATGTACGATTTGGTTAAACTGTCCAGAAGCGACGGATAAACGAGGGTCAATCAAAATACCTGTACGTAACTAAGCTGCACCGTGCTGTAATAACAAACTTGTTGACAACACACGTGTATTTAGGAATGATTACGTAAATAATCTACGTCATGAAAAATGTGTTATCGCACGAAAGACTGTATTCTAATTTTTAAAAATATATTTGCATATTTGTATGCAGCCGACGTTCCCTAATTGCACGCAATATCCATTATGAATTACACTTGACTTTACTGCGTAACATTCAACCCCGTAATGAATTTTTCGAATGTGCGTCAGATACGACGAATGTGGAATTTATATCATTAAGGAAACTTTAAAAATTAATAAAATTGTTTTACGCAAACTTAAAATTAAATCAAATTAAAATTAAATTAAATTATAAGTTTGCAGTGTACTATTAATGTAATAAGTATCCAAATACAAATACAACATAAAAAAATAAAACTTGTATCAAGAAAACATTTTGTTTTCTCGAATGCATGACGTTAAATCGATGCTTCAATTTTTATCTAATATTAATGATAAGGCAGCTTATTGAATGTTTATACAGCGAGTAAAAATCCCCGCGCCTTAAATTAATTTGTCCAGACGTCCACTCACAAGGTACATTATTATATTATATATTTTTTATCGAAGGAAAATATTTACCTTAACCTTTCCTCATTCCCTCCGATTCATTAAACCCAAAAAGAAAGAAGATAACACTTTAATTGTGAACAAAAATCTCTCAAAAAAAGGAAAATCATCGTTCAGAGTTCATTGCAAATGAAAATTAGAATTTACACGAAAAAGCAGGCCGTAACTTTAACGACCAGTGCAGACTGCACTAAAACTCTTTTGTTTACGCGGGTCGGTCCGTTCATTGGACCGCGAAGATCAGTCGCATTCACAAAACGGAATGAAGATCGCGTAAAATTAAGCAAAAATCAGCGGTGCACATCGCCGGCCGCCTCTCTCTTTCTCCCTCGCCCGTTTGCGTGCTACACAAGCGAGGGAAATTCGCGGCGGCTCGAAAACGAGAGCGAGCGCAAAAAAAAAAGACGAGTATCCATCGCGCGAGCTGCTTTTCCGTTGCACAACGATTTCCATTACTTTTGATCAGGCCGGGACAAAGCTTATTATCGCCGTGTCACGCAATGCCGATTAGCGTGTCGCTCTTCCACTTATTTTTCAGCCTCTCTCTCTGCTCGCTTTTTTCCCTGCGGTGATGCCCGCGCTTTTATACCGAATGAAGTGGACTCGCAAATGAATGGCGGGCGGGTATCAGTAACAATGTAATCAATTTTGCAGGTAGAGTTGAGAGCGGACTGTGCGCGTAGATCGCGGAGTGGAAGGTTTTTTATATTTGAGTTTCAAAACGTTTCTTTTATATGGAAGTGCAGTGACGGCAACCTTTTTTTTCAGGTGGAATTTTTAATCGAGTGTCGAAATGGCGCGGAGTTTCGATTTTTATTGGGATGCTGAGCTAAATTGCAAGACGCTGGAATGCAAATTTATGGAAAGTCTTGTAGGCGCAATCGATGAGTCGATCGATTACTTAATTGAAGATAAAGTATTAGCTATTAAATTATTAGCTAATAAATTGCCATCGCGTTGTTTCCTCTCTTATGCGGTGAAAAGGCGTAATTGCGCTCGCGCTCGAGCGATTACTGAATAATCAAGGAAAGATTACTATCGGCGTTGATGAAGATTTGAGTAACTCGTTCACACGTTGTAATTATTCGGGATTGCCTTATCTGCGGCTCCGAATAAAAGGTGAATTTACACACAAAAGTACGCACCGCGCGCCTTTATCCGTCGCCGGCATCGAATTTTATTTTTACACTTATTTCTATGCCGTTCAAATAACTTTCGTTTTCACGAAAACAAAGAATTAGTAGTTCTACCAAAATTTATTTCGAGGCAGCTCATCCATGAAGTGTGGAAAAGGAGGGCAAAAACACTTTCTCCTCGGAGATAAAGTTGGACTCTTAATGTCTATATGAATCCGCCAACATTTTTGCTCCTTTGCACTAAACGTTTGTCTTGTAATAACAAAGATAAATTAGGGCCTGCTTTTTTACAAACGAAAAATTATTATTGATAATTAAAATAATTTAATCTGAAATGCAGAAGTGATATGTTCATGTCTTTCTCAACCTACTTCTTCTGTTTCGTAAATTATTAAATAATTTTAAAAAAATCAAAATTAATTCATCATTTTATTACAGGATCAGTAAACAAAATACCTGGAAGTAGTACATGAATGAAAATAACAATATATCTTTAAATAGCACTACAATAAATTCTTTGTATATTTATTAAAATCTCCTCTAAATTTGTATTGACACTGCAAAATAAATGAATATTCACTTATTTTGACTTATTTTGCACTGTTCACTGAATTAAATTTTTAGAGGTTCAAATTAGTATAATTAATGCAATTATATAATTACCGTCCGCAATGAACAAACAATTGAATTATACATCTGTCTAGACATGGCCATTCACATAAAATTCAATTGCCAATTAATATCATAAACGCGATTACGCATGAACGATTAATCATAAGATATACCTACGCAACATCCAGTCTCCGCTGATAACAATTAATTTATCCAAACAATCGAGATGAGTTAACTGTCGCCTTGTACCCCAAATCTTCTATCCAAATCATTAATATATATTTATATATCTATCAGGACGCAAACCCCCGACAACTGGGTGTATTACCTACCCCGCAGTGGCGTTTAAGCCCCGTCGAATTCGAATTCCCGCGAAAGGCCAAATTGGCGCGCCTACACCCGTGCGCCACGGCAGGCGCGCTCGGTTACGTAAAGTAACTCGCCGGCGTGTCCGCGTGCAGATGAACGGGTTTCCGCGTCTTCCATCGGCGCCCCGCGAATAATCGCCGCTCGCTCCCGTACAACGGCCGCGGCGTTGCGAAACGCGCCGATTACCGTAAGCAAAACGCCCGGGCCCCGCCGGAGAAAGAAGATAAAAGAAAAGGCACTTCGGGAGACGCGGAAAATTGCCGCGCGCGTTAGCCAACGGCGCGGCTGCGGGGAGGTGAGCGTGCACGTGTCGGACCATCGGCGATGCAACCTGTGGGTGGATTACGAATCTGGGCATTGTTTTGCGCGGGGATCCGATCTAAAGGTGTGCAATCGCAGCTCGTGATGAGATCTGAAAAATTAATTTAATTAAGAGATCAACGAACCTCGGTATAGAGAAGTTTATTGGAATGGGGAATGTTTGTACTTAATCTTTGATTACTTGTAGCTTTGAAAGAAATTAATGCAATTTCATAATGTAATGAGGCATAAATTACAGCCTTTCACTTGAACTTTTTAGCAATGAAGTAAGTAAAGAAGCAAAGCAAGTATGCACTGAATTAGGAAGATTTACAAGAAATGCTAATCTTTATTACGTAATCGGTAATAAGAAAATAATCACATTATACATTCCAGCTTCAATACTATCGAGCGTTAGATTCTCAAGCTCTGATTTTTTAATATACCATAATTTCTTTTACGTGCATTTTGTATACTGTACACACACCGAGAAAAAGTTCTAGTATAATTACCGACATTCTGGCGAAAAATTACTAGAAAGTAAGATAATTTTTTAAAACTTTTTGTAAATTTTACTAGAAAGTTCAGTAATTGTTCATCAAAATCTCAGCCTATGACCACTTTCCTATACAGCATTGCAATTTTACTAGGCGTTTTTCTCATCATACATGACTTCTTTAACGCATCCTCCGCCGTTTTCCCTAAAATCAGCGATCCGGAGTCTCGTAATCTCGATTCACGTTACGAGAACAGTGCATTCGTTGCCCAAGCGACGGCGTTGCGCCGCCGTCGACGTGCAGGGCTGCACGTTTCGAGATGCAATTACACGGGATCGGGGAGAAATCGCTGATGGAAATTGCCCGGCCGGACGGGCGCGAGAGCCCGGCGGCGGGCCTGTTTGCCTTCGCGCGCTCGGCCGATCGGATCGCGGCTGATGGGTCCTGTAACGCCGCGAATAGAAAGGATACGCGCTTCGACGGTTGTCCCCTCGGGATTCGGTGTACACTCGCCGATTCGGCGATTTTGCAACGGACCGCGCGGTCGCTGAGGTTTCATCCTTGAGTAACGTTTGCCCACTTTCGTGGAGAAGCGCGCTGGAAGTGTGCGGGATACGCGGGAGTATGCTAATGTCGTTGGTTAATAGTTAAGTGCGAGGAGTTGCGATAGTAGGAGGGATTTATCGCTTTTTGTTAGTGATGATTTTTGTTTATTTTGTAGTTTGGTTCAGGATGTGATGATTGAGATGTTTTACGAAGTTTGTACAGGTTTATCGGGGAACGGTTTAACGCTTGTTGCAGCAATAATAACGAGCATTTTCGTAATAGTTGAACGAGGAATTTATAATTTAAAAGTAAATATTGATCTTTAAATTTCATTGTTTTCTAGTTTTTTTGTAATAATAAAATATAGGAATTGTTTACCTTATATAAACAGATCAAATTAGAATTTACGATTTTTTATTTACTTATATAAGTACTCTCTTTTACTTGTTTATACTTAAAATGAGACTAATATTCGCACAATAAGTGTATATTTTACGTACTTACTTTCTTAGTTTTTATTACATCTATAAAACTAACTATTATCCTAATTTTTTTTTTATTAAGATAAAATTATTGCTGTAAGCGCACTTTTATAAATAAATAAAACGCAAGAATAAAGCATGTGCATGATAAATATTATTTTCTGCTATAAATTATTTGTATCATGCAACGTATATCATTAAATCAACTTCGATGTATTCAAATTCTTGAATGTTAAAATTCAATCCGGTTACTCAACCATTACAGCAGAGTTACATTATAATAAGATTACACACTACAATGCAATATTACGGTATTTCACGCATCATTATGATGCTTCACTAATTTTATGTAACGAATAAGGAGTGCAATGATTGTTATTGAAAAATATATTTAAATAAACATCTGAAAAAGGCAAACTGACGCACGTAAAATAATTTAGTAGATTAAGACAACAAAAGACAATGAAGAAGAATTTGAAGACACGAAAAACAACTCAGCCGTTAAGACCAAATCTCTAAAAAAAATCGTCTTTTCTCACGGAGCTAAACTGCGGAAAACTTTTACCCATCTTTGACTCTACTTGCATAACAGAGTGTGAAATTGCCAAAACGTCGATCGCGATTGCGCACACCGGAAAATATTGCAGTAGCATTTTCCCTGGTTCACAATAAACAATTGACCGATAAAAGTCAGTCATTTAAAGGCTCCACCTGCTTTATGAGAGGCAAACTTGGAGGAAACGAGAGCAGGAAGCCATTAGGTTAACGCACGTTCATTGGGAGAAATACTTGCGGTAAATTTACTGCGGGTAAGTTAACTGCCCTGGGATAAAAGAAGTAATTATTCTTAAACATTCTTATGAAACGAATTTATGTCCCAAAGGAATTTGAATATATCGAGGAATAATTTTTTTTCAAACGTGTGCTTTCACAAATTTCGCGGTGATATCGTGCAGTGCAAATAATGTGTGCCGCCGATTGATGATTGATTGGAAACTTTGGTGATATTAATAACAAGGTAAAAGACGAAAAGAGAGTTCAAAACAAATTATTTCGATATTAATATTGGATTATTTGATTATTAACATAATTATTTCTTTAATTTTCGTAAAACAAACGGAGAGGAGAAGGTAGAAATAAATTTATTCAGCTTTCAAATTATAATAATCATTTGCAATTAATATTAATCCAGATTAAATTAAAAAAACAAATAATTTTCATTTTATTCATCTCTGGTAAAAATTGACTAATTACGTATCATATCACTTTTAAAAGGTGTATTAATTGTGTGAATAAAAACAAATCATTTTGCAAAATCAAACGAATGAATAAAAAAATGGTCACTTCTTAGTAATCAATCATTATCTTATTATTTATTAATAAACCTAATTATTGACCATAAGTCCTTTACTTTCATAATGAAGAAGAAAGAAAAATTTAAAAAATCACTTTATTCAATTGAAAAGTCACACTTTTTCCCAAAAACGAAGCCACTCGAAGTTCGTATCGAATGTTTTTTCTCTCTTCCACATTTTGAAAGTACAATCGACCTTCTATTTCAAAAATTTTGAATATTCAACAAAAAGACTGTCCTTCGTACACAAAAATCATATCCGCGACCTCAACTTAACAAAAACAAACAAAAATCTCCTAAAACACTGCTCCGATCAGCTCAAAGAAACTCGGCTCCCTCCCAGATCGTAAAAGTCCTCTGGGCCCGCAGAGAGCGAGAAGGGGGAGGCTCCAGGGTACTGAGGAGAGGGAAAGGGCTGCGAAGCGCGTCCCGCGGTGAAAGTGTATCAGGCGCCGCTCTTGGAGGTGGTGGGAGCACAGCGGACCCCGGCGCGTGCAGCGCGAAAAAAAAGCCCCGGGGGGATCGCGAGCGTGTCTTCTCGCGACGGAGGCCGCCGCTGCAGTCGCGTCGTAAACCGCGAGCGGAACGCGCGCGGCCCCTGCCCGCGTTTGAATTTCCCGCGCTAAACCGCCGAGCCGTGATTCACCGCCTCTTCGCGGGGGCCGCTCTTAAATTACATCCGGCGATGATATTTCTGGATTGTTAATTATCGGTTGCACAAGGAGTTTGCAGATCGAGTGCATTTTGCGTTAACGAAATTAACGATGAATGATGTAACGAGGCTTTTGTCGGTAGATCATTCGGGACTACGTATACGCATGTGCAATTGATTTAAAATGAATTAAAAATGATTTAAAAAAGAAAACGAAAGGTGAACGTTGAAAAATTTACTCCGCAGCGCGAGTGTTTCTGTTTTCGTTGGCGTGTGTGTGATGAATAAGGAGATAAGTTGCGAGTATCTGTCGGTCGTTTTGAAGGATGCAAGTGATGTCATTTTAGTTTCGATTGGAATTTCGTCGAGTCGTCGAGGACAATGATAGCGGGGAAAGACATGCGGTGACAGGAGGCAAATAGGATTATGCCAGGCGTCGGATCCTGCCCAATGTGTCGACCGATGAGTCCCCCGCGGCCAATTACAGCCGACGGACGCACCCGGGGGTACATCGTACGTGCGCCGGATCGACAACGCGCCTGCTTATTTACGGCGATCGCTTTAATTGCCATTTTACCGACGATCAACGGTAAGAATTTCATCGATTATTCACCGAATTTCGGTTACTAATGCAATTTATTTTACCGAAGCGATGCGTTGATTAAGTAGTTGAGTGGAATTTTATTTACGTCGGTATTATCTTCTTTTATTTTGAAAGGGAAATTAATTAAATCAATTGCGATTTATTGATTTTAGTAGCAAATGTATTGTGATTGAATTTACTAAAATTTTAAATGGCATTTAAAAATTAATCGATTATCGGTATACTGAATTGAAAATTTTGAAATAATTTGTACTAACAATAACTTATAATGACTATGTAAATAAACTATTATAATTTTTTTGAAAAACAGCAATCTTTAGAGCCTTCTGAGAACTTTACAATGCATGACTATTGTCATTTTAATAAAAGATTTTTTTTTCTGGAAATAATATTTTGTTTACGTCATTTTTGTTAGAATAGGTGATTAAATTTTAAAGACACGAAAAACATTTTAAAACATTTCTTTAAACTTAAATAAAAAAAAATAAAATATTTCCTAGATTTAATAATTTTTAGTCCATCTTTCCACTTTTCATGCTAAATTAAACCTAATATAAGCAATATTAACCGTTATATTTCTGCGTGTACATGGTCGTTGCACTTAACAATCCATTTACTAACAATTCAATTTTACAGTTAGAATAGACATTTCAAATTTTTTTAATCATACCCATCCAATATCCCTTTTAAAAAATTAAACAATTATAACTGCATCGAACAATAAAGCCTTTCTTATAATACATCAAAATTTTGGCGCATTAATTCAAAGTGTTTATATGAAATTAAAACTTCTGTAAAATTTAAATATTTTGTTACAAAGTACATGCAGTTCTGTTTTATTTTCTGATCTCGCGAATTAAAATGCACGATTGTTAGAAACACTTTTTATTTTATGTAATACACATATCTTTATGAGAGAATACAAATTAAAAAGAAGAAACCTCATAAAATTATTAAAAATTTCAATATTCTTCTGAACTTTATTATCAAAATTTTAATAAAATCATCACTTCAAAAATAATCGAGCGACTCCGTCAGTCACCAGTCCTAGAACGCCGAGAGCAACGTGCTTTTCGCGATTGTTCTCATAGTTAGAATAATTTCTCCCGACGACGCGCATTAATTCCACTTCATTAGCAGAGCCGCCTTTAATTCCCAAAACATTTCACCGAAACCGTCGCTTTCTTTCCTCTCGCGGGGACGAAAAAAGCCGTCTCGTTCCGTCCGGGGCACCCGGATTCGTCGCGGGATTTTCACCGGCGGGTCCAGCGTCGAAACCGCCGAAAGGAGAGAGACGAAACCAGCCGGGCGACCTACGCAAGCGGACATTAGGACGACGAAAATCGTGAGGCGCGGAAAAAGGACCCCGCTTAATTAGAGACGCTCGCGCACGTCGGCGATAATCGGGCCGACTAACGAGCCCGCCGGGCCGAGAGCGCGGCAATTATCGCGCCCCGGAAAGAGCCAATAAAGATGCAGATTGACAAAGGGGTGCGGATTTTCACTGGCCGGGAGACGCACGCGGGGCATGTACGTACGTACGTTCGTCGTGTTTTCTATATATACTTGTATATATACATACATATGTGTGTGTATATAGTCGAAAAGACGGACACCGCGAGCTCACCATGAAGTGCTCGAGCCGCGGTGAATGAGCAACTTTTAATTAGCGAGTCGTTCCTTCTTTTTTTTTTCGTTCCGCTTGTTTGCGAGTGCAGCTACTCGTAAAATATTGCCGCCACTGTCGGTAATGGACACTTGTGCTCGCGCGCGTTTGGATAACTTTTCGGTCCAATTAAAATGTATATGCGCGCGCGCTTCTTGTTCCTTGTATGCTGCGGGGCACGCGACTCGAAAATAGAATAAGCCGAGGCTTTTTGTACTCTGCAAATGGACTCTTCAACCGTGAGTCCTTTTTTTATGAGTATAGATATAGACTGATTGATTATTCGCGCGGCCTCTTAGCCACTGTTTATTTTTAGAGCGATACAATTAGAGAATGTGAAAATTCACCTTGGTTCTTTTCTAAAAAGTTTCGTGTTACGTTATCCTAAATTTTGAAGAAATAAATAGAGGTGTGCTTTAATTCAACCTCAGCCATAGAAGTACATTTTTTCAAAGCCACATTTTTTCTAATTTTATTTATATATTAATATTAAATAGAAATATTTATATTATTTTATTCACGTATATAATCAAGAAATAATAAAAGATGATATTTATATATTTTTTAGTGATTTTATTTAAATTAAATATTATACAATGATTTACTACTATGCACATGTGTTTTATCATACACATAAATTGTTTCATAACTATTATAAAATTTTTTTATTACAATGCAGGAACTTTATTATCAACATTAAACTTGCTATAATGTAACGAAAATTAATTTCACCTATTATAACGAAGTTTTTTAAACGATTATTAACCTGCTTGCATCCGCGTTAACAAACTTCTTATTTCATTAAAATAGTGTGTCTATTAATTATAACCACTATAAAAATTAAAATCTAAAATCTAACCATATAGCGATTAAATTGCACTAAAAAAAAATTAGTAATTGCAACTTAAATATTTCTTTACGGAGTTCCATTTAAATAATCTGTTTGAAACAACTAAATATTTTGTTGAAACTACTACTACTCGTCCAACTGCATATATTTTATCGAATAAGTGAACGACTTATAACGTAGAATACTATTCACTTATTCGTCCGTGAAATCCATGAGTTTCACTTATTCATAGTTACAGAATACTAAATTGTTTTTCAGTGTACTCGCAAAAAACGATCCCAACCCGTTGCAAAAAGGAGCTTGTTCGGTGTACAATCCGCCTCCTTCCGCGTCCTCCTTCTCCGCAAAGCGCATAGCAAAACGCACGTACGCAGCATCGGCGGACAAATGACGCGCTCGCCTCCTCCCACGCAGAACCACCTACTCGTCGTTAATCACCGGGCCGCCGCGGAATGGCGCATCTTCGCTCGGTGCGTGAAAATCATCGGCGGCGACTTTCCGGGTCAGAAAAAAAGAGAAAGAGAGGAGGAAAAAAGGTACGCGCGCGGCGAGGAAGAGAAGCCAGAAACGCGCGCTCCGTTTTTCACTGTGGCTGAGCAACGAGTCGCTGGAAAAGGACCGTTATACCTCGCGCCGGCAGCATCGACTTATTAAGCCCTCCCACGCGTTATCCCCCGGGCGTACACTCGTCCAGGTGGAATTGTTCCCGCGTATATACGCGGCGCGCACTCGAGCCAAACGTTTTCATTGATAGGCCCTCGATAAAAATAGCTGCGCGGAGATAAATGTTGCACTAAGGTCTTACGTAAAGTCGTGATGTCAAGAAAAGATGTTTTGTGATCTTTTTTTCTCGTCTGAACAGATACTTCTGCTGATTTTATAATTATTTACTATATTTAGTTTTCGAAGGGCTTGTTGATATGTAATTGTAATTTTGTTATGTAACGTTGATAAGTAAATTTGAATTTTTCAAAATATTGTAATTTGTAATAATACTATTCTATTAATTCTTATTTGGAAGTGTTTTTACATAAAAGAGGACATAGGGACATTTACTACTACATTTACATTAAAATTACTAACCACTGTAACTATTGGTCTTGGAGGATTCTTCTAATTTATCCTCGCTTTAGTAAAGACTATACATGTCACAATAACTCGTAACGAATTTTGTTTCCTCGTAGAAAATCCGTTAACCATCCAAATTAAAGCTCGAGGAGTAATGCTTCAGCTCGCGGTATTGAATTGTGCATCATATCTCAAAAAAAAGCGATGAACTTTAGTACCCAGTATTTAGCTCAGGGGAAACTCTTGCACTGGGGGAGCTAATCCCGGCTTTTTTTAGCCCGAACTTTGATAAGAGTGCGGGGGAAGCCCGACGAGTGCGAGACGCGCACGCTTGGTTATTCCAACGCTGATAAAAGTTTGTCCTTTCGGCATTGGGAAGCGAGCCGGAGTCTTGAGATGAGGGTATTTGGAATAATGCGTCAGTGGTGGCATGCGCGCTGTTGCGATATCGTTCGACCTCTCGCGTCTCGCTCGGTTTTATTGCGCATATCTATAACGATTTTACAAAAATGTAAATTTATTTCCAGTGAAAGCAATTTTTTGCGCTTATCCTTTTCCGCACTCGTTAATATTTCTATCTTTGGAGCTTCTTCCGTTGATTATCTTCTATTTAAAAAATATTGAATTGATTTACTCCGCTAATTTTGCTTTATTTTAAAATTAAAAAAAAAGAGGCTTCGTAATTAATTTGAAGCTTTTACTTGTAAATTATTAAAGAAGCCAAATAAATATTTAACAGTATTATTAGATAATACTGCGAAAAAAATATCTCGTTTCGTAAAAGAACAGGTACAACAGGTGTAAAGCCTTACAAAACAGTATTTTTAGAAACTTGATTTTGGCAAAAAATGGTATTAATTTTTTACATCACTCCTGCCCGAAGGAACATAAGTTATTTTTATTAAATCTCTTTTTCTTTTCCGTCTATACCTTTTCCTTCCAATTAATTATTTGATAACACTAGGCCCGCTATGCGCTACAGACTCTTCATCCAATTTACTATCAAATAAACTATAATAATAAAGAAAAAAAATAAAAAAGCCCTACCATTGCAACGTAACGCCTAAACATTCGCAACCCGAGTAATGCCTAACGACAGTGAAAAAAAAACGGCCGCACCCTTTTTACAAGGGTATTTAATTTAAGCACACTCAGGCACGAAAACTTTCGAGCCCGGTATCCAAGCGCGCAAAAGCGGCTTTGCGCCCGCAAGCGTATCCCCCGCGTGAAAAGTATGTCCTGTAATGCAAGCCGCGCGAGCGTCGGATGGACATTTCCGGCGGTCGGCGTAAATCGAGCGTAAAGCACAGGCGCGCGCGCGAGTCCCTCATTGTGGCGCCGGTCATCATTATCTCATTGTCCCTTTAACGTCACTTTCTACTCTCCTTTCCAGCGCGAGCGCCGCCTCCTTCTTGCCGCGACGCTCGCTCCGCTTCTCTCCCCACCTTCGCTCGCGTTTCTCGCGCTCGCGCGCGTAATTGATTGCGTCTCCCTAAGCGAGTTCTTTTTCTCCTCCCGGAGATTTTCACCTGTTCCCGTAAAAAGCCGGAAAAGTGCGGCTGCCTTTTTTCTCATCGGGTAACTCCTTTGCTAATTGCGCGCTTACGACGTTGCGGGAGCGTCGCTTATCGGTCAACTCGTGCGAAGCGCGAGGCTTTAATTGAACGACGATTCGACGGTATATACTACGGTGTGCGCGAGAATAGCCCCGCGGGACGTGCGAATTAATACGGCGGTGTATGTAGGAAAGTGAAAGAGACGCGGCGACGTAATTGATTTCGTCTCTTTTGCGCGCGAGAGCCATTTTCCGCGAGATTACGGGGTAAGCGCGGGGAATTTCAATCTTTTTTTTACGATTTTCCACCCGAGCGATTTCGAATTTTCCTTATCGCCGTGCAATTAGTTGCGTAATACGTAAGGCTGGTTGCGGTGACGGGATTTACAGGCGAAGAGAAAAATTCGACGGGTCGCGTTAATGCCCGGCGCGAGGTATTAATTACCCGTGTACGAAGGTTCTATTATCGGAGCTGCGCGCGTTTTCGCGAATCTTTTGAATTTTATTCAATCGCAGCTGATCTGCGCGATTATCTCGAGCTTAACTTTCATGAGCTCGGAGAGCTGACGGCGCATCGTAAAATTAAATTATATCTTTACGATTTTCCCTGCGTTTCTTAGTTACGCCGAGAGGACGTCATTCTCAGTTTAATAAAGGTCATTCTTCTAATCCCTTTCTAAAGGGACAAAAGTACCAATATCAGTTTCACGCTGTGCTCGTTGACTGTCTCCGATGGAGTTACTCTTACAGTGATCATTGTTTATTTATTGCATTACATTTATTTCTAGTTCATTTATAATAGAATACTTTTTTCCGAGATGCATTATTATCTAATTTTATTCGGAAAAATTTTTTTATTAAGAATAATGGACATTTTTTGTTTGCCATTGAAGAAAATTTTGTTTGTTGAGAAGCTTTATAACACTCAGTCTTCACTGAACTTAATTTTAATTTTTTAACGCAATCGATTTAGAAGTATGCTTTAAAAAAAAGTAAGCTGTTTTAAAAAACTGGTAAATAATAATTAAGTGAAATATTTTCCTCGTACTACAGTTTGTTCTAGATGTGACTGTACGTATGTTAGATATCAGAGTCATTTATCTTTTTTAATTTAAGCTTTTACTTTGTATTTTACTTTTATTTCGGAAGTTTCTCCGAGGCGTTTACTGGACTCAAGATCGTCGCGGCTATGACCCATTTAGAAAAATGACGTATTCCGCTTTTTATGAAAAAGGAGCGTATGTATATAAGCACCGAGCAAAACAATATTTTAACTCTTTTAAAAGTTGGGATTTTTCTTGTTAAAAAATTTTAAGTGTACAAAGTTTATGAAATTTTAAAAAGGAGCTTTTAGTTATTTATTCCGATGCGTCTGAAAAACGAGTTTCGAACGAACTGCGTGATACATTCAACGGTAATACTTTAACATTTAAATCATAAATAATAAGAGAAGAAAACGCTTTCAAAACTGTTTAAACAAGAGATAATTAAAAATTCACCCTTCGAAAAAATTTCTGGATAGGTACTTCTTTTAAAACTTTTCAGTAGTTAGCAGCTTCTTATATAGTTCTTTCGGCTGCCTAAGATATATTTTTTTTTCTTTTACTTTAAAAGTTGCATTAATTTATCAATCCGAAATACGCAATGACAAACAGTAAGCGAGGTGCATTATTTAAAGGATTAATTCAATATTTCGATAGGTATGACGTCAGTTTGGAATTGTGTCAAAAGTCAGCTGGTAGCGAGAGCAATGGATTCGTTATTATAATGGTGATCGTCGACGAGCAAAATTAGACGGCTATTAACAAGCGCAGTTTGCGTTGCAATAATGGCCTGTTGTTGACATCTTGTTAAGTGAGGGTTATGCCGACTGCGGATTTTAAAGACGAATTCGCGGTCGAAAGACATAATTATACCGCTGTACGATGTGCAGTTCAGCAAAGTGTTAGGTCGTTCGTTAAACAGAGGTCTAACGAGCACCTTCTGACTTCCGCGTTAAAGTAACGCCATTAACAAATTTGTTTTAGTTTTATTGACGATCAACAATTTTTCACGCTATTACAGCGAGGACAAACTGGAAAATTATAGCTTGAAAAGATTAATTTGGAATTTATGCGTTACTGACAAATTTTATCTGAACTTGTAGATATTACGTATAATTTGCAGAATAATTTTGTATTATATTTATATAAAATACCTTACCTTTTTTACAATACGTACACATACTTTCAACAAATTTTTATTTTGTAATATAAATTTTTATTAACGCGTAGAAGAAAATGCGGATGGTGTACATTAGAAAACGAACAGAACTTTTAGACAACATTCGTGTTGTTCTTCAGAAATTTCCTAGCAAACTGTCTATACTTGACTTGTGCAATAACCATTAATTTAATAGGTACGCGCTTTTTTTTCATGCCACACAGCGAATAATAAGATTCCTCGCCGAACCTTTCTCCGTCTACTTAATTACATTTTTTTTTTAATTATTTTCATAATAGCTCCTTAGAGTTACCTGATCCGCGATTTTTTTTTACGTACCCAGCTATTTCACCTTTATATAGAGATGATGGAACGTCTATTACGCCAGTCATAAATTGTTTCGCTAAGATGTAGCGAGCACCGAAGTACAATAAAACAGCTGTAAATTATAAATAATTCTTAGGATTCTTTTCTTAAGTATCACTTAAAAGAAAATTAAAACTTTTATTTCTATTCTCTAAGCATCCACCCGTCGAGAGCCGCGTGTTCTCCCGAACAAAGACTAATAAACGCACCTTTGTCCATGATGCATTGACTCTACCCTCCATATTAAGTCATTCCTATTGAATCGAATTCGACAGAAACTCTTATCGAATAATTAATTAAAAGCGTTACCTCCGCGCCGATCCCGGCAATTAAACGTCGGCCGAAAATAAAAAAAAAAGAAGTCGCCCGGCTTTCTCTAATTACGCGCGAGCGCACGAATCCATCTCGGGCCGTATTTTCGTACTGCGTGCACTTACATTACGGCGCGAGAGCCCGTCGCATCCCGACTCGTCGCGGGAATTATTAACGAGCGACAATCGCTCTCACGGCTTTCTACGCGCGGGACAATCGAGCGCGGCGCGTGCGACCGCGCGATTTTCACCTCTTTTCCTCGATTAAGTCGTCGGCGATTTTTTTTCCCTTTTTTTCCGCCGAGGAGCGCGTACAAGGTATCGGCGGCGAGGATGCACTCTACGCGCGCGAGCGGATCCTTTACACGCGCCGCCGAGCGCGAGTGTCGTCGCGGGTACTTTTACTTTCTTGGGTGCGCGCTGCGGGCTTTTCGTAGCGGGACGGCGGCTTGCGCTCGGAATGTTTTCTTTTTTTTTTCATCTGTCACGGATCGCAGGCGATGCGAAGCCCGCGATGATGTGGTCGGCGGGTTTCGAGGTAGCCGGTAGGAAATTTCAGGGTAAAAGTTTGCTGGACGGTACGCGAAGATGTAAAATTTGGGTGAGAAAAGTGATGTACTCAAATGTATATAGCTAAATGTTTAAAAGTGTACTAAAGGGTGTTAAATGTTTTTTATTTGTGGAGCTTAAATAAATTTTGTTTAGTTTATCTTAATGAAAATATATGTATTGACTCTATAGTTAGAATTATGATTTTCTCTTGGGGGACTGTAATAATTATAATAATCGCAGTACACGACCAAGTTATTTTCATAAAATATATTCTTTAGTATTAAAAATATCACGTAAATTGGAAAAAATAAAAAATCCTACGTAAGGTACGAAATGTTTATCTTAAAATTTGTGATATTACAAATAAAGATTGTTTCTTAACTTCAACACCAAATCTTCACACTGCTTTAGATTTTCAATATACAAAAGAGTAAAAAACGATTGAACAGATTCTAACACTTTCAAATTTAGAAAGGAATTTACATAATTTAAATTAATCGCAAAGTGATCCAACTGAATCGCTTTTGTTGTAAACCGACAATAAAAAAAAGACATAAACAATTTTAATGTACTTTCAACATTATTCTTACTGCGTTTCAGGTGAAAACATCACGATAGAAAGGATAAGACGAGGCGCTATCCAAAGTAACAGCAGCGTTCAAAACCCAAGTAATTCAACAAATGAAATAGAACTAAACGACCATGACGACGACGATTTCTACCTCGGCTACAGCGGATACCTCCGCAGCAGCTCGTCCATGCTTCACCTCCGCTCCGATTATCATAATTTTGACGGCAATAGTATACCGCCACCGAGCAACGACACCGAGCCTCAGTAATGACTTATGATAATTCATCCTTTACCCTAATTAGCTTGAACTTTTTGCAAAAGAGACGAAATTAATTTTAAAATTTCAGCGCAGCTAACTTTGAAATTACAGTTTGCAACGAAGTTTTGAGATTAAGGGTTAATATATAAATTATATTTTGGTGATAAAGTAAACGAAATAAACAAAATGTTCAATTGCATTTGACAGAGTAAATGTTTATGAGTGGATTGATTTTGTGTTGACAGGGATTCAAAGGCACACGGACATCGGAGATTAAAGCGAGGTGTAACGCACTTGTACAATATGATTATTTGCGCAACGGGATGCAACCCTTTGGCGTACAAAGGATACGGCTGCTATTGCGGCTTTTTAGGGTCTGGTTACCCTATGGATGGTATTGATCGGTAGGCGAATACTTGCTTAATTTTCTCCTTAGCAGAGAAAACCTTTTCTTAAAATTCGAATAAATTCCCTATCAAGAAAATTATGTTTTACTTTTCAATGTTTATAAATTAATCTCAAATAAAGTATTTTTAATTTTTTTAAATTTTAAATGTTTGTTTAACGTTTCATAAAAAATTACTCAATACATAATATGGTTGAAAAGTTTTATTGTACTAGCGTATGATAATTTTTTCTTTCTAACACCAGCTGTTTTCAAACTCCCAACTCTATTATCAAACTTATACAAAGCTGTTTTTTCTTTGTTTACTACTTACATTATAGGTCTAAACTTTTTGTATTATTGCAGATGCTGTAAAATGCACGATTGGTGCTATGACGCATCGGATTGTCCGATGTTTGTAGAGTATTTTGTTCCGTACTATTGGAAATGCTATCGCGGCTACAAACCCATTTGTGGTTCGTATTCTATTGTTTTTCAAGATCATATCGAGGAATCTCTGATATCCCTTTCTATAAAATACCATTGCATTGAATTTCATTTTATTTTATCTTACCATTAGTTAATTTAACTTAAAAATAATGTAAATAAAATTGTAACAATTCATTCATGTTTTTAACATTAACTCCAACAAACTTAAGTTATTAAAGGGTATGTGTCATCGAAAGTACAAAACCACTAATCAATATTTTTTCCTTGTATATAATTTCAAAAGAAATAATACATTTAGTTACATCGTAATCAACTCACATAATTCCTTCATTCCACTGCTAAAGTAAGCAACAACAATATATAAAGTATTTTACATTAAAAGAAATATCTGTTAAAAAAATCTAGATTATTAAAATACGTATAGTTTAAAATTTTCGTTCTCTTTCACAATCAAAAAATCTTTTTTTCTTTGCAGCTATCGATCACGGAGAATGGGGCAGCTCCGGATCCTGCGCCCAGAGACTTTGCGAGTGCGACAGGTCGTTCGCGGAGTGCCTCCGTAGATATCGCTGCCCGAGGCACAAAGCTGTCTGCACGTCATCGCCGTGGCGCCTCATACAGAATCTCTTTATGATCGTATGATTGTTGCCTGCTGCCATCTCAAATCGTCAATCAAAAAACGCCCTCGCCCCTTCCCAAATTAAAGTTGATGTTCAACAAGAGTTACCACTAGATTAGTCGCCTTTACAAATGGTGTATTCAATAATTGTAATTGTACAATTAGCGCGTATAAAAATTAATCTATATATGATAGACTTTGTTAATGTAGTTTACGTTGTACTTTTAAACGCGACGTTATGATGTATATACAATAAGCGAATTTAACATTGTTTTTGTTTTATGTCAAATCATCGTTGAAGATGATTTTTTCAGATTATAAGGTATTGATTCCGCCTGTCAAGCGTACCTTCCTATTTTTGTACTTTTTAGAGATGTCTTGCTCGATCTGAAACGAAGAATTTAATTGTAATTTAATTTCTAAGTACTCTTATTAAAAATACGATCGAATAAAAAATAATAGTTCTCACATCGGCCTGCAATTCCTTCGTTTTCTGAATGATTAACTGTAGTACTGGCTTCAAGGAAATCACTTGTTGTCTTGTCTCTTCCCGCTTATCTCTCACATCTTGCTGCAGTGACTCCATTTTCTTAATGAGTTTCTGTTTTTGTCGCAAACTTGCAGATAATACATCAACGTATCTAAAAGTATAAAAATTTCGTTTACAGAAATTCTTGGATGAAATATTAATTAACATTACGTAAATGTTTATAGTTCCATTTACCTTGGAGAATGTTTAATATTATGTAAATGCTGTACTTTACTGTCTGAAATTTCAGAAATGATAATTTGTAAATTATCTAACATGTTCTGGGTACTGTCTAGAGTGGCAAGCTGAAGAACAGCCGATTCTTGAATGTTGCTCATACTCAAAAGATTTTTGTTACTGTCACTTTTATATTCATATAATCTTGTTTTCAAGAACGCCTCTAACTGTAAAGATATGAGCATTTCTTACATTCCGTATGTGTCATTAACTATTAAGGATTTTACAAAATAGATTTACCTCAAACAACTGATCGATAAATTCATCCCTTGTTTCAGGATTATCTAAAATTGTTAATGCCTTGGATCCACTTGCGATTCCTCCATCATTTCCTGTACTTTCAACAACTATACCAGATTCTTCTAATGAAATATCAAAATCTATTTGGTCAACTGGAGCTGCTCCATCATCAGCACTTCCACCCCAATCTATTTCACCTCCTGCATCTTCTAACTGTATATCACCACCAAAATCAATTTCAGCATCCAAATTGTCAAAATCAATTGCAGGTGCCACATCAAAATTAATCTAAATAAAATAATAAAGTAAAGTATAAAAAAAAGTTTCAAAATTATCTATAGTTACAAGAGTTACAAGAAGAATATTATATAAATAAATAATACATACTGTGTCATTTTGTTCACTGTCTTCTACATCATCTTCTAAATTAAAGTTAAAGTTAGGTTCATTAACAGAAAGAGGTGCTTCTCCGTACATCCATTCATAAGTTGTGGTGTTTCCTTTATCTGAAATAATATTAAATAATAATTCAATTTCTTTCTTTATTAAAAATATGAAAAAATGAAGAAGTTTTACCTATCAGATATTTAACCATGGGAACACAGCCACCGTCATGTTGATGACCTAAGGTAAGTTCTACAAAGGCAGTATAAAATTCTACTACATTGTCTAATGTCTTCAACTTTTTTGCAAGTTTTTCATAAATTTCTGGTAATTCAACTATCCTTTCTGTCAATTCTTTTTTAATTTTACTTCCTGAAATTCCTAGTTGCTTACATAAATTGTTGAAATCAGAACAGGCTGTATTCTCTGATTTCTTATACTCCGCTTCTTTCTTTACTAATTCCTGAAATATCAGAATATAATTAAATATATAATTTTCTTAATTCTTTAGAGAATACAACACAAATAAACATAAAGAAAATTACATTTTGGGTTTGTTCTAATTTTTGTATTTGTTTCTTAAATCCAGGTACTTCATAGTTAACATTTCTAATCAGCATCTGTGCAGCTTCAGCAAGGTATATATTATCCTTTTCGTACAGTCGAATAATCTCTTGCCAGTCTTTCATTCTTTGTGAACCATATCGCCCAAATAAATTTTTAGTATCAGCCTCAGTCTCTTTCAATATTTCTACAATCTTCTTACAGTGAAAGTATGTTATATCTGAAACATTTACTCATTATTAATTATAAACCTCAGATACTATAAAATTACTGATACAAGTAAATACGAAATTCTTACGTGTGCCAGACAAAAGTTTTGCTATTTCCTCGTGGGCAGGCATATCTTGAATGGCATTATTAATTTTTTCTCTGATTTTCAAAATATGTGTTGGCCAATCTTTTTGACAGTGCCTTCTGTTAATAAGCCAATCCAATAATTTGCCAGTATTAATATCAATCGGTATATCTTGCTCCTAAAATCAAATCACAGTTAACATCATATTTTTTTAGTTAAAAGCTAAAATGTATTACTTTAATAATATTTAAGAACTTTATTTAGAAAGTGAATTGTAGAAATACTTTTAGGCTAAATAATGTTGATTTAAAAATAAAATAATGTATGGAAAGGAAGAAATAATAATATATATGTTTACCTCCATCCTTAAGTCGTTAAAAAACTCGTAATTAATTTAATTAAATCGACATACAGCTTATTTAATTGTTACAGCTGGCGAGTGTACAACGTGACACGCTTTTTGTTTTGACGCCACTTTGCAGTTTGCAGACTGAACATACTGGAGCAGTCGTGGAGTGTATAATGACACCTGACGGCTGATTTTAAAATATTTTGAATGTAGGTTATGTTTGAAAAATATTAAAGATATGTATATCTATATATGATGGCGGGGTTATTTAATTTTTTTTAAAAATTACATAAAGTTGAGGAAAAACGTATTTTTATTCAATACTAACATAATCACTAATATTAAAATTATTATTAAACAATAAAAACTCTGTTATATAAATGTAATCTGGAGATTGAATGAATGAATCCATATATTAGATTTTACAGAAACGTTTCACGTATTTTATTATATTACATGTGCACTGTACGAAAACACGCAATCCCTCAAACAATCCCACATTCATGATGTACAATTAAAATGTTTGATCTATTGACAAACACAATGACAAAATAAGTATTCTATTATATTTTAAATTACATCGATAATTGTAAATTTCTCACACGCATCTCACAGAAACAGTGTCCTTTCTTTTTTTATTTTCTTGCCTACTCAGCTTATCAATTTCTATTGTAGCTGAGACATTAACAATGGCTTTTAGAAGATCATTTTTAAGCACAACTCGTTTTCCAGACAATTTTTGTCCAGATTGTTATTATTTTAATATAAAGGTTTCCTGTCCGTAAAGAAATTCTTCAGAATCCAAACTTGTCCGACACTTGTAACTATAATGGCGATGGTTTCATTGATCGACCACCACAAAACACGTTCATTCAAATCTTCTGCTCTCTTGCGGCCTTGAGCTTCTCGAAGACGATGATGCGTTTGGTAATCCAGAATACTGTTCAAATTTTTGTGGATCTCTTGAGCAGAAGATTCCATCTGAAAGCAAAAATATTTATGTAATACATTTGTAGCTTAAAAATGTTTGTAAAAATAAACTTACTTAAAATTTTAATTCCTTACCTGAGTCATAACGGTTACATGCTCACCAAGTCCCGGCAGAGGTTGCTCGTCTCCAACTTGGAAATCCATGTAGACGAGCTTATGCGAGAAAGTGGAAAATTCATTGCTAAAGCAGGCCTTGTAAACTCCGGACACAGTAGGCACAAAAGTGTGCGAATCAAACTGCGTCTTCAATTGTTTATAAATGATCTCCTTAGTTGGAGACTCCAAAGTAACGTCGACATCATATTGGCCACCAGTCACGACCTAACAACAAACATCAGACATTAGTAAAAAATGCGACAATCTGCGAGGCGAGTAGTGTTTACTCAGAGAGCAGAATAAGTACGCCGGCTGCTCCAAAATGAGTTCAACCTCGAGATAAAAAAGCCTACCTGAAACTCGAGGGTGGAGGTGACGTTCTTCTCGATCTCCTGGTAGAAGCACTCCCGGGCATTGTCGGGGAGCTCGAAGGTTAGCTCGACGGCGGTCGCGCGGTCCAGCGAGCCGAGGAGCGGCAGCAGGAGCAAAAGGGCGGGCCAGTGGTACATCTTCGTAGGGTTCGGTGGCGAAAGGGGAGAGACGCCTCTCAGATGCGTAACATCAAGGAGCTACACGAATTAGGCTCCGGCCACTTGTCGCCGACGTCCGGGGGGGTCGAGGTTAACGGGGGCCACTGCTTTAGCCACTAGCCGACGAACAAGACCGACTACAAAGTTGACATTGCGCCTTTTAGGAGTAATTTATAACGTGGCCGGATACGTGTCGCTGCTATCGTAGCAAGTCGTAACTTCGCGACTTTCCTGCTTGCGAGCCGCGACACCCGTATGTGTTTGCTTATTTTATCGGGTTTTACACGTTGCACAGGGGGGATTTTCCACGTAGGTTTTCCTCTACTTTTATCAGGTTACACTTATTGAACGGAGTATAAATTGTCACTTGGTAAAATTACGCTCTAATTCTTTAGGAAGCGTTGCTAATGCGTACTGCAAAATATTTTTTGCGTAATAGTCTCTAAAAATAATAATAGATCTATAAAAACTTATTGATAAATCGTATTTTTTTACAACGCCTAGTTACCGACACTCGGTAACTCATTTCGTAGATAAGATTTTTTTTTTTAATTCAAGATAGATGTCGCCATTATGGAAATTTAAAAGTCCAGATTTTTAAATTTAGTTCATTTAAATTTTAAATGCAGAATAGTAGATAATTATTTATGCAAATTTGGGGAAAGTTCTGATACAATCGCACATATTTAATTTTAGCAGAGCTCGATCATATGGGCCTTACCCGCTTGCACCTACTTCATCCGAAATAAATCAACAAATTATAATGATTACTGCAAATTTTTTGTCTGAAATTGTTAAATATTCAATTAAAATATTAATTATTATTTATAATCCTATAAAAAACATAATCCTGTATAAAAAGAGAAGTACAAAAGTGAAAATTATGTAAATGTACTTTTTTTATTTTTAAGATTTTTGTAAAGTAAGCGTAACTCCGTTTGTTATGTATTTGTAAAATAACTATGTACTCAATGCAATAAAAACACCATTCATTCATTCATCCATTCTATATTATTTTCTTTAAATTATCCACTCCCAATTACCACTGCACAGAGATCATCACTAATTAGATAGACTGCCATTTCCTTTCATCCCCTAATGGTCACACAGCATCCGCGTCTCCCCTGCGCACATAGACACTTAAATAAATAAATAAATTAATGTCTTAATTTTGTATAATTTGTATAAAAGCATCGAAGACTTACCATCTTTTCATAAAAAGGGTCTATCCTTTCAGTACCGATGAGCAATCTCGCGAAAAATCTGCACAGCGATGCTGCGCGAGGGACCACAGCGGAACCAGACCAGAGCAGACAGTGGGGATAAAGAGGACGGAGCCTCCCGTAAGGTGGAGAGGGGAACATCGACTGAGAAAGCATCGGGGCGAGCTGGTCGTACTTCGTGGAAGCCGATTGAATTCGGCACTGCGGCTCTGCTCCAAAAGAAAGAGACAAAACTTAAGTATAATTTTCTAACAGATAAGACACGTTTTTGTGTGGAATTTTTGGAAAAACGCTGCCAAGGCGTTTCCTCTCCAAGGCATAATCTCAATGAAAATTTTTCATGAAAGGGACACCTGAATTTCATCTAAATTATATTCATTATTAAAGAAGAAATGTAATTAACGTTTTATTGCTATAAGAACACTAGATTGACCCTGTATTCCTATTAAAGTTAAATTAGTGAAAAACTACTAAAAATTAGTAATATGTCGTGTAAAAAAATTAACCACAAATTGGTCAGAAAATGCATATTCTGGTCATATTATAGTTAAAATTTTTACAGGGGACACTAAAGTTTATTGGAATGTTCTCCATTGAATGATAATCAGTGGAGAACATTCCATTAATGTTTAGTGCATTTCACTAATTAGATTTTAAAGAGCATCTTGATTGAAGAAGTTATATTAAAGAACTCCGAAACATATATAGGTAAAAAAATAATTTTAATAATTATTTAAGTACAATAATGTAAAAATATTCTGTGCATTATAGCTTTAATAATTGTATCTACATAAAAAATCTAGGCCACTTGCATACCGCAAAAGACGAAACACAAGCTACCTAAAGCCAGCAGCTATACAGCGGGAGCTCGTTTAGATTCCTAAAAGGGGTCGAAGGGATCGCGCGGAAACACGGGTGAAGCGGAGTAAAAGGGAGCCCGAAGTGAGTCTAAATTATCAAGCACGGAGGGATGATATTACATATGGCGATTGGCGAGCGCCGCGTAACGTTACGCGCGCCTTAGCCGGGCGCGATGGGCGCGCGGCCGGCGTCCGGGCCGATATCCGCGGCCGGACAATGTATCGCGCGGAAATCAATCGGCCCGGCGACGCTCCGCCGCTATACGGCCGATTGAGTCGTTCCGCCGACGGCGACGTCGAGGAGAGGAGGCGGCGGCTCGAAATTCTATCGGGATCGAAAAAAGCGGTTACACCGCTGCCGCCTCTCGGGGACGCGAGGGTCACTCGCTCCCGACTTTGGGACTCGGCGCGATGCCGCCAATTTTTACCGCGGCTTTCGGGCTTATATATATCGGAACCACGAGCGGCACGCTTTTTGCCCGTGCGGCTGATTTTTAAAGGGTTGCGGATTTGCGATGCTTTATAGAAGTACTTTCTAAGAATTAATAGATTGTTCTTGCGATGGTAAATAAAAAGCAACCCTCTAAAGTTGAATTAGTGCAAAACCACTAAAATTAGTGAAACTTGATCCATTAAGCACTGAATAGTGGAGCTCTTATCACTATCTTTTAGAGAAATTCCACTAGTTGTAGTGCGCGTTTTTCACTAATTCAACTCTAGAGGGTATATTTTCTTTTTCATTTTTCATTTTTCATACTTCTTTTCACTATACAGTCCATTCAGCCAATTCATTATCAGCCAAAAAATAAACAACTAAAAATCGAAGTTAAACTCAGCGGGCGTAAATCCTCATCATAATAATAATAGTCTTCGATCGAACCGCCCTCGAAGAAAGGAGGGGAGCGTGTCTTCGCGAACTTCGCCGAAACTTGAAAAAAAAAAAACCGCGCAGGTACCTAATCGGTGAAGTGAAAACGGGTTGAGCGTGGTAAAACGCGGGGCCCCGGCCCAGAGGACGCGAGAGGAGGAAGGATCTCCGGTGTCAGAGGCCGGGCCGCCGACGGGCACCGTAACCGGGGGGTCGTCGCCGTCGGCGCGGCGTCGCCCCCGTGCGCGATTCCCGCCCGACAAACGCGCGGCTCTCGAGTTTCGCTTTTCGGCTTTCCGAGAAGTGCGCGCCGAGAAAGGGAGAGAGAGAGAGAGAGGCGATCGCGTGTAGCTTATACCTACGTCTCGGCACTCGACGCACTGCAGCCTGTTTTGCGCCCCCCTGTATATTTCGACAGCTGTTCGTACTTCACGAAGAGGCTGAAGATCGCGGGATACGCGAAGCCACCGGGTGCGAGCGCGGGGGTAACTGTTGCGCTCTCGTTTCTCCGGTGGGAGAAAAATGAGGATCGAAGTGCGGGCTGTATTCGAAGATTGGATTGAAGTTTAGGAACGAAACGTTGATGGATTTCTGAAATAATTTTGTTTTATATAGTGAAATGGTTTTTTTTTTGTTTTTTGGTGTAGTACTTTACGATTTTTTATAAGCATAGTTGGATTCGAGGGTTGCTCCGATCTTACTGTAATGACTTCAAAGCCAACTAAATTCAATGACACTGTAAAGGCGTAGTCATCGTAAAGCAACAGCAGGCAGTATTACTGCTAAAATAGTGACAACGTATTATTATGTAACGGCTACTGACCACCCCCAATTAATTGTTATTTTTTGTTATAATATTTTATTTAGTTAAAGCCTATTTTTTAAGGAATAATGTAAAATTATGATTGACTACTAACGATTCAATTCTTTCCACGGCAATACACACAATATTTGTGTAAAACTTGGAGAAAATTATTTTTCTGCAATTAGTTTAAAATTTTAAAAAGTAAAATAGCTACCTACATTGTAATTTTATAAAAAAATGAGGATATTTTTTAAAAGATAATTTTCTCCATGTATAATTTTTTTGTAAATAATTTTGTAAATAATCAATTCCAGGTAAATTTTACTTGCAGATAGCAATTAATTATTTTCAAATTGCCATTAGACAATTTGTCATATTGTCATAAATATTAATTAACTTTATCATTTTTGCCGCTGATTTGTATGCGTTGAAAAGTGCTTTGAAGTAAAATTAATACATAACACATTCTTTTTGTTGCCTCATACCAAAGATATGCGAAGGTATTCTTTGGATAACGTTCCACGAAATATTATTTGAAGACTTAAAGCTTATGCAAAATTTGCTTTCTTGAATAAAGCGATATGACGTAACCGAGTACGTGCGACTTCCGTAACATACATTAAGGTGGATGTGCATTCCGTCACATTAAATATTTTTAAACTTGTATTTTAAAACTATTACTCTATCCAAAAGTCATATAGTTTTTTTCTCATCGATAAAACGATTTTCTTTATACTTATTGAATCCATTCATTAATGAATGAAAAATATTGATGGAAATAGACGATTTAATTCTACTATATTGGGTATTTTTAGTTCTAAGACTTTTTTTATTAATAATTAACAAAAATTTTAATTAAATTCTATACTCTATAAGTATGAATAATATAAAATGTATCCATATGAATTTACAAGTGAAAATTCAATCAAAGAATTTAATTTATTTATATTAAGAGAAGAAAGCTTACTTAATAAACGAAACGAAATCGAAATGAAATTAACAATCTATTATAATATCATCGAATCTCCCCGTGAAATAAATAACGTCGTGAAAGTAAAGGCACGCGGTGCGCGCTATACGAGTGCAAGAGATCGCACATAAAGTGGCCGATAGTAAATTTTCGAGGATCATCGCTCGGGTGCTCTAGACTCCGCATTCCCATTGATAGGGAGAGAAAGAGAGAGAGAGAGGAGGCAGCTCCGATCCCTATTGTTCCTCCCGGCGAAGGATCCGATCCCGTTCGTATCTGTGTATATACGTGTACACATCGTTTGCGCGAGGCGCGCTTTTTCGCCCCCATGGGAAGAGAAGGAGGCCCCCCGGCGCAGCGTGTGTGCACCTATTGTTCGGCCGCGTGGAATTCGGACGCAAGCTCGCGCCGACGATCATTTTCGATGCTGCGCGTTTTTGCTCTCTCTCTCTCTCTCTTTTTCTCTGTCCCAGTCCGGCGTTCCCCCGGGCGCACGAGCGAAACCTTATATATGGGATCGCAGGCCGCTCCGGTCAATGGAAAATCTTCAGGATGGCGCGAAAAAAATGTCGCACGCCCGGAAAAGATTTGTAGGACTAGTATTTCAGAGATTTATGCGGGCGTTATCAAACGAAACATCGGGGCTTTTCGTTATATTTAGAAGAATTTTTTTTTTTTTGAGGGGATTTTTAAGCTGGAGCCGCGCGGAGCGGTTCGTTCGATACTTTTGTGCAAACGGATTTCTCGAGTGTTATAAGAAATATTGAGTGAGACATCTCGAATGCAGTATGCAAAAGCCGTGAGTCGTAAAAATACTATAAAATATAAAGTAGGTAAATTCGAGATTCGAATTTTTTCCCGTACGCGAATTTGTAATCATATTAAAACACAATTTCGTACCCCTAAGAAAATAAGTAGGAAAAGTTACTATCAATGATGTGAGAGGGAAAACATTCTTGGAGCGACAGAAAAATTACTATAAACCTTGAAAAAATTGTAATTTTTATTGAGAAATTTACAGTAGTTATAGTAGTTTTCACTATAAATATTATAATTTTTCAAAAATTTGTTCAAATTTTTTTCATGTTTAGAGTCTAATATGAAAAAGTGAAAAATCATTGCATTTTAGTATCAAATCACTCTATTTCAAAAATAAGTTGAGCCACCCTCACACGCTACGATAACAACCATCACGAAAATATACGAAACCTATAGGATTCCCATAAGATTTTTACAACTCCTGTAGGATAAAACACGATAAAACACGATTACAATTTATGCTAACACACCGCACTTACAAAGTCCACGCTTACAAGTCCTCCAGTTCATAATACCAGCAAGAATGCAAAAGGGCGCAAAAGAAAGCAGCGGGCAATTTAAATTTCCGCCGAAATTCCGGAGGAACGCGACAAATTTGCGAGCAAAAAGAAATTCCCGCGCCGCGCGCGCCGGGGGATGGAAAGCGTCGCCGAATTAGGCGCGCTCTGGGGTCCCCTGATTCTCGAAAATGAGCGTTCGATTAGCGATGTACGGTGCATCTCGCGGCGCGAGGGAGGAGGCGGCCGGGCGGGCATCGGCATGCGTCCCGCATAGCGCCGCGAGCCCCGGCAGTTTTAAAGCGGCTCACGCGCGCGCGCGTCTTAATCGCGGCCGGCTACACACAAGTGTGCGCGGCATACTCCCGCGGGGGCCTCCTATGCGCGGCCCTTTTTTTCTCTCTTCCTTCCCCGAAGCGAAATGATTGCGACGCTCTCCGCTCCTCGACGTTTACTGCCTACGAAACGTCGCGAGAGCCTCGCTCTTCTCTCCCTAGAGTCTTTATACGTATATATATATTTCTCTCTCTTGCTCTACTGGATCTCCCGCGAGTTTTGTTTGTCCTCCCTGCGGATTCCTCGTTCCTGCGTTCTTTTTTTGTCTTTATACACTTGCTCGCCTCGGAAGGATTTCGACTATATTTTATTTGGCCACTGAAACTTTGTATCAGAATGTGCATGCCGTCACACGCGGACGGCGCGCTGCAGTTTGTAGGAGGCCGCGCCGCCGGAGAGGAAGGTTCGCACGCCAGCTTTCGGGGAATCTTCGCCGAGGACTTTTCCTTTTCGTTTGTTTGCCCGTATCCTTCCCTCCCGCCTTTTTTTTTTGCTTTCTTTTACTACCGGGGGCGCGCTCTTTCGTCGGGTAGATAAATTGAACCTATTTTATTCTTGGCCGAATGACGTCAAAAAGCAAACGACTTCATTTGGTTGGACATTTAAAAGTGCTATCTTTAAATGAATCTCTTTAATGCGTTTGGATTAGATCGAGTTAAATTTTATTTTGTTTTATTGTTTGCTGATTAGTTGTAAGGATCAGAGCTTAATGATTTAGACTAGGTGTTTTTTAATTAATTAAGTGAACGTTAATTTAATTAAGCTTTGAGCACGATTAGTAATCGAATATTAGTTATTTTTATTACGATTTTTTAAGGACATGGAGAAAAAAAGTTCTATCAAAAATTGTAATCAATTATCGTAAATTGTGTAAAAGAAACTGCAATAAATTTTGTAACAAACTATTGCAATTTTCTTTTTAATATTTCGTACAGCTTTTTAATTTAACAACTTTAGTTGTAGTTTGTTGACTAATCCATAAATTTATCTTAATATTTATTATAAAGCTTACGATAAAAATGACGCGAATAAAAATAACCAGTGTAATGTTTGCACTATACTGAAAAACTTTTCCAATAAAATCTCTGCAATTGTTATCTAAATTTTGAACACTTAGTCGAAGTGGACATTTTTTATATGAAAAGCTCCAAAAAATGAACGAAACTTTTTCATAAGTAAGCCTAGTTCCAGCATTATTGCCAATCACCCCCACAATTACATACTTCTACTCAATTTTTACGATGCAATTCGAGAAAAACTCTATTCTCTAGACCTTCTCCACCGCAACATTCGAAACATCACCGCACATAGGTACATCCACGATTGTACACCCTCGAGTGCCAGACAATGCAGTTCCCTCCGTCTCTCTCGTTTTCCCCAGAAAAGTCCGGATTACCTGGAAGGCCCGAGAATAGACGGTGTCGCAGGATGTTTTGGTGCGAGCAGTTCGTGAAGGAATTGCCGGTCTCTCCTCCTCTTCCCGAAGAAAGCGAAGGAGCGATAGGAAGCGCGCGGGGAAGACGGTCGCCGTCGCGGGTGACGTCGCGATGTCTATCGTCCGCCCGGGCGCTCTCGTTTCTCCGATTTGTACGGGCGCGCCCCCGGAGCGGGAGGAAGGAACCTCCGAGCGTATCGTCGCGAGGATCTATAGGACGCCGCCGTCATTACCGCCCCGCAGTCCTTCTTCCGTCTCTTCGCCCTTTTCCTTTACCTTCTTATAAGGTTTCCTGCGCGGAAGTGACGGAACGATGATTGGCCAATTGCGTTCGGACAATTTACGAATTTCGCTGTAATTGGGCCCGAATGTCGTCTCGGTTGCTTCGGTGCGGAGCTGATTTTAAAGGATTTTTAGATGTGTGTTGGTTTTGTTTGTTCTTCTAGGCTGGTGTAGATATTTAGTGGGTTTTTCGATTGTAATTTAGTTATCGATTGTTGATTGGTTTGTACAAAAATGATAAACTTTAGGACTCATATAGGAAACCTTGTAGGGTATTTTTGTAAGAGAAGTTTGTTGATACTTTAAAAAAATTATAGCTATTAGAGTCATAAATGTACGAAGGACCAGAAAATTATTACAAATTTTTAAATTTATGTAATCCCAGCGTAAAATCGACTTTTGTAATTTTAATTCAAACTTTCACAGTTGACACCGTAACTCAATCGCGCCCTGCAACCCCACCTGTACATTGCGACTATACATCATACGCGCGGAAAAGCGAGTCCACCTTTTCCCGCATGAACTTGCACATTTCCAAATCGATTATCTCCACTTTCATTTGTAACCGTCCATCCGCACAATACCTACATCGCCTCCAACGAGCCGATGATCCCTCAGTACGGTCCTCACCTTCCGCACCGATCGATTCAAACCGGAAAGAAGGAAGGCCGCGATAGATCCCGGAAAATCCGAACCGGCGCGCCTCGACGACTCACTCGAATCGACTCCCGCGAGGGTAGGTGCGCGCACCGGGCGCTGATGTTTATTGCGGGGCAATAACGCGGCGCGAAGTTAACGCTTCCCTTTCTCCCCCTCCTCCGGCGCATCCTGTTGATGCACACACACACGCGGGGTCCAGTCTCGCGTGCCTCGGGAACCTCGCTCTCTCTCCTTCGCCGCGAAGGCCAAAAGCGTCCGAGGGAGCCCCTCGCGTGGCCACTAAAACCCGGCGCGCGTGCTTCGACTCCCGCCGGCCCCGCCGCGCGAATCTGCATAGGCCGCTCTTCTTCGGCGCGCTTCTTCTTCGACGGCGACGCCAGCGTCTCGGGGCTGTGATTTCGCAAATTGTACGCGCGCGCGGTCCTTTTTTTTTTTTTGCACTGCTGGCGCTCCGCCGCTCTTATTTCCTCGCCCTTCGCGGGCGACGCGGTAATGGCCTTTACGGCGGCTCGAACGATCGCTTTTATTTGCATTTCCACGCGCGTAAACATTTACCGCCGGTAGCATCGCTAAATCGGTTTTCTTGGGGGCAGTGGAATTTCGAGGTCCATTTTTCTGGGCATTATAATAATTTTTAGTATGTTTCACTAATTTTTAGTACCTTTCATTAATTATTAGTACACTCCACTAATTTTATTTTTAATTTCTAACACACTTCAATAATATTTACTACTTTTCATTAATTTTTAATATATTTTACTAATTCAACTTTAAAGAATTTGTTACCAGTAAATTCAGTTTGGAACTTGCACTTCTTTAACTAGAGTGATTGGTTCGACTATCAAGTCAGCGTTTCTTTTAATTTTTTTCACTGTCGCCTCAAAATGATGTTAGTCGTACTTATGCACTTTTGCGATGTATTATTAATAGTATCGCGAACGGAAGTGACGAATGAATGAGAATAAACGTCGCGAGGGAAGTCGTAAAGATAGCAATTACTGTGAGAAAGAATTTCGCATTTTAATCCAGTTGACTTAATAAAAATGCCCAAATTCTGGAGCGTCTGGGGGCCCTCTTGTCGCCAGTGTAAACGAATCTCGCATACCAGACGCGCTCAATAAGCCAAGAGAGAGCGAAAGAGAGAGAAAGATAGAGAGAGTAAGAGAAAGAGAGAGAAGAAACGCGGAGGGGAAGAAAGGGAGGAGGGAAGGAGGAGAGCGAAAGTGAGGGAAGAATATTTGGCGTCGCGAAAGAGGAGAGCAGTCCGGAGATGCCGACAGACGTCCGCTTTTAACGTCTTATTAATGAACCTGTTGTGACTTTCATTGCAATTAGTCCCCGGCTTTCAATGACTCAAAATGATTTATTCAATGTAAACGGATACATTTTGTTATTTTATTATGCGCTTTAATGCGATCTTCCTTCATTCCAGGAAACCGAGTTCTTCGAAAAACCAATTATGCTAATTGATCGAATAAATTTTTTGTTAAAATTTCAAAATTAACTGTATTCGACTTGAATTCGACACTGATACGGGACGATAATTAAATATGGAATAGCAATTTTATTTATCGATAGCGCACAAATTTTTCGAATTATCTTTCATCCTCTATTTTTCTGATTAGCCGAATAAATTTCTGGCAAAATTTGAAAATTAACTAAATTCAACACTGATACCATCTTATGATTAAATATAAAAATGTAGTTTTATTTCTATAGCACTCAAATTTTTCAAATTATGTATACACACGTTTTTTCATCCTCTACTTTTCAAATTATTTCTCTCTTGATTCTTTTTATTGGAATATTTTTACGAGTATCGAGGAGTTCGATGTCACTCCAGTTTCACGTCGGTATCAATCTTTCGGCGACCCGTGATACATCGCACGGCAGCGAACGTAAGAGACTTTTCATCAGTGTCAGCATCGGCTCGGAATCGAGGAAGGTCACGAGCGATCGCGTGTCACCCGTGCCCCATCGGCGCAAAATCAAGCGCGGATCCATGTACACCTGTTGAATGTGTGTCATAGCCTGCACGTGTCAGCGGGCTCATGTTAACGGACTCCTTCTTTTTACCCCTTCAAACTGTCTAGATTTCAATACTGATTTCGCTACTTGTTTTACTGGCCATTGATATTGATGATTTAATAACTGCCCTTAAAATTTCTAATTTTACGTAAAATTTAACATTTTTTATACAACAGAAATTTGGAGGATTGAACGATTGGCTGTAAAAGTTCATTAAAAACTATGTAGATTTTTCCATAAAATTACGGAGCATCTCATGTAAAATTTAGATTCATCGCAAATTTTACAAGAAAATCTTTTAGCGTTCAGTTTTATAGGGAATGTTTTATTGGTGAGAAGCAGTAACTTTTAAAGAAAAAAATTCACTGTACGTTGATAATGACAAAAGGAAATTCCAATCGGCAAACGTCGGTTTTCTTTCATCAAAGTGTCATTTGACGAAGGGTCAAAATTACAAGGCAATTGTTAAGGAAACGAACGTCCGACGAACGAGCGAAGATTAAGGAGGCTCCTTTTTTACCCAGGAAGACTTTATAGGATGTGGACACTTTTTTCGTTGTCGATGCGTCGCGGAAGACAATCGGGGGGTGTGCGCGTAGGTACGACGAAGTAGCGTCGTATTCTTAATCTTTAATGACTTCCTGAAGAGGGAGGGAAGGTGCGCAACACCTTGCGGTCACTTTCTTCCGTCACATATACGCGATACGACTAATTCCATGTTTACCCTGCTGCGGGTGCACTCGTACACGACGTAACACGCAGGACGTAGGAAATGACATTTTTTTCCTCGAGGAATTTAATGTCCTCGTCACCTGCTCTTTGTAATCGTATACCTGTCTTACTTTAAGTACAAGAGTACATTTTTTTTCGGTTGCTTGGTTCAATTCAATTATAAATGCGTACTGTTTACTTCCCGTTTTTTTAGAGTTTTGTTGTTGTAAATATTTGTTTCCTTTAACAAGCAGGCTTTTTTTATGAAGATAATATAATTGTTTTAAAAATGTTTAAACCTTCATTGAAACTAATGATGATACTTTTTTTTACTAAAAATGACACTCAACTTGAACTTACAAAATAAATGTTACAAAAAAGTAAAATCGTTTCATTTACACTGTAGCAACGTCTTTAGCTCTTTAGAATAATAAATGATGGTTCGCCAACCTTTCAAACAAATTATTCTCATCAAAATCAACAAATCACGTTGGTACCATCAAAATCAGCAGAGATTCATCGATTTAACATCCAGAAAATCACCGTAAAAAGTCGTAATACGAAAAATAAAGGAAGAACCGACGCAGCAAAAATCTCAGGTATACATGCCTACACCAGCGGGGATAGTTTCTCGGTACCGGTCTCTCGGCAACGGCGGCGCCGCGCGGCGAAAAAATATGATTGACGAAGGAAAAATCAGCGTGTCACCGGCGCTGCCGGCTTTCATCGCGCGACCCCGGGACCGAGCGCGCGCGGCCTGCCGTGTCCAAGGGACACAATTGCCCGGGGCGCACGCGCGCGCCGAGAGCAATAGGCCAGAGTTCCGTAATAAATAAGGGCAGCCTCTCGCGTTTCCTCGCGCGGCGCAGCAAAAAAAAAAGAAGAAGAGCCATATGGCACGCAAACCACCGCGCATTGTGCGCGCGAGGCGTACATTGCGTACGCGCGAGTACCTGCTGCGCGTACGCGCGTATATAGGTATCCGCGCTTTTATCGCCCGCCGCGGGAACCTCGACCTTGCTCGAGAGGACGCGGAACCTTTGTCGAGTTCGGCGCGGCGCGTCTTCCCTTTTCTTCGCTCGCCTCATTTAAATCCCCTTTGTGCGGGTCGCAACTGTTCGCTGAGGCCGCGGTTCTTTAAACTTTTCCCTGAATATTAAAGTTTTCGCCCTGATGTTCGCGTTTCCGACATAATGCAGCCTTGGGAATTTAAAGTCTGCGTAAAATTTGTTACGGAAGTCTTAATTTATAAATTTGGTATGAGTTTGCTTATAAAATATTGTGTATTAATAATGTATTTAAAAAAAAAGTTTATTAAGTGAATTAATAATAGAATTCTTTCTGCTGAAGATTTCAAAATAAAGACTTTTATTTTAAGTATGTGTTCAATCAACATATTTCGTTTGTTCTGTAGAAATTGTTTCTTCTTTTTGCGCATTTTTTGAAATCCACAATAAAATTTTGCAGTAAACATAACGGTACTGCATCGTCAGTTGACGACTGATAATTTTAGTCTCGAATTCTAAATTATTTTCATGAAATAGTTTAACTGTTAGTCTGCGATCGACTATGTTACTATATTCTATTGCTACTTTTGGTATGTGTCTAAATAAAAGTTTAATCACCTATATCGTTCTCTACCGTAGAAACCGCAGACATCACTATATAATATCCGAAAAATTCGTCAAAAAACGCATCACCATCTGCAGAGTAAAAATAAAAAAGCCAACTAAGTTAAAAAAAAGAGTGTCAAAAAGCAAGTTTCTCAGTATTCGCTACAGGGGCGATACCGGATCATCGCCTCCGCCGCTCGGCGGAACTGCCTATCAGCCGCGGGTGCGGGCTTGCTTCGCCAGCGACGCTTTGAAATTCAAGAGCGCGGGCGTTTCCTGTTTTCGTCGTCTTTCGCGTGTGCACGCACGAGCTATCGCGGCTTGGGTATTTAATTCGCCGCCGCCGTACACTCGGCTGCAGCCGGTGCGCGGCCGCGTTTTTCCGGTTCGCGCGGCCGGAAGTCGAGGGCAGCGAGGTAGGCGGCCGAGGAGCCCGACGACTTTACGAGGCCGCGCCGCGCGAATGAGAGGCACGTGTGCCCGATCGTTGCTTTCCCGCGGGGATCGCTGCCGATATTCGGGAGGCGAGGGTGGGCCGCGGAGCCTGCCGAGGAGGAGAAATGATGTTCGCAGAGTCATCCGTTGATTCATTGATGAAGGGAGTTTTGCTGTTTGTATATGCGGGAATTTTAACTTTTAAAAAGCGTCTTTTAAAAGTTGAAGTGTTTTAAATTTACCCATACATCATATTATCTTTGTTGAAATTTGGCACTGTAAAATCATGCTTTGTATAAACTTATTTCAAATTTTGTTAGTTAAATTTTTGTATTGTAAAATGTAGAATGTAGGCTGTTATTAACGAGCAAATTTTGATTTTTCAGATGGTACGCTTTTTCGTTTTTGTATGGGAATAGCTATACCTATAAGGTACTGGTCAGCATGAATGACGTGAATAATGGGCTTCACGGTGTAATTCAAGAATAATGTAAATCACGAAATTACTACGACAGTACGTTAAATTCGACATGATTCTCGAAGAAAGTTTGGGGACCATAAATTGTATTAGCCTACGTCACGGTGACCTATAAGATTCTATTCATAAATTTCCACGATTACAAAAAATTTCACATCAATTTTCTCGCAAATTTTCCAAGTGCTTGAAATATATGCCTTCACGGTTTGATTTTCAATTTACATTCGAAATTTATAGCTTTATTACCTGCTGTTTCTTCAATATTTCTGTGTAACGTCTTTCTATACATCTTTCCAACCTTTGCCATAGGCAAGGGAATATAAAAAGAAGTAGTGTGAAATGATATTAAAAATTTTGTTTTTAATAACTGAAGGTAGAATAAATTTAGTACAAGTTATTATAATTAAAAGGATTGAAAATTGATTTAAAGGGTTAAATATAAATCTATATAAAATACTTTTTTTGCAACAAAATTGTTGCCAGAACATGCATATTCTGTTCAATTTATGTTTAATTTTTTTAAAGAGGATTAATATTGATTATTCTAAAAAAATTGTTAATAAGGTAAAAATAAGTTTACTCATTATAGTTAAATAATTATAGATCAATTGTCTGCAGCTGTTGTTAAACTTACAGTAAAACTAGCCCAAACTGTCCTGTAAAACGGAAATATGAATAGTGTGCGAAAAAAGAAAAATTTTGACGTGCGAGATTCTCCTCGTCCAGCCTCCCTCAAGAGAGGGAAGACCCCAACGAGCAAAATCGCTGAAGAACCTCCCCGTACGCTCTCGCCCGCCACCGGACAAATTAACACCCTCCCGTAGTTATTTACGACGGTTTTCCGAAAAGTGAAAACTTCGTTATATTTTCTCCCCCTCTCTACCAACCCCCGTTAGGTCACCCTAAAAGGTGTCGGAGGTCTCACTTCGAGCCGGCTCGAAAGCGCACGAATGAAAAATTTTTATAGCCCCGCCAACGAAGCGAATCCCTTTTTTTTCTCCTCGAAAGGGTACTTTTTTTTCCTAACGGTAGATTTATTTCTCTGTAATAGCTGTTTGATGGAAAAATCGGTGGTGCGTGCGCAATTTTCGGAGATAAAGTTAAAATCGTTTATTTCACGTTTCTTCCCCTGTTTACGCGCGCACTGCGTCATCCCGTCGCACTCGAACACGCGTACATTCGGTTAAGCGGCGTTAAAAAACGACGTTGACGAATAAGTTCCAACGCGCACCGATGATTTCCGGCGAAGACGTTGAAAAATCTGCGATTTCGCCGGCGGATCGTTTCTCACGTGTCCGTCCGCTCAGAAAGTCAATATAGTACGTTTTTTCTAGCAGCCCGGGCCTCTAACAAATGCAAATGCCCCTCGCAACTTTTGTCAGCGGGGAAGATAAGTATAGCCCGGCAGCGCGGAAATTTCGCCTCTGCGGTCGCGCCGGCCGATGACTATTTTACACCTCCGCGCACAAAAGCCCCGGGTAATCGCCGTTTAACGGCTCGGCGAAAGAAGAGATCGCGAAGCTTCCGAGAAGATCCGAGGCCGCCAAGTGGAATTCAAGCGCCATTCAAAAAATCACAATCGCGCGCCCATTGAGGAGCGGGGGGCTAGTCCCTCCGCGCGCGGTGAATGAAGAGCGCGCGCGGACATCACGGAGGATCGCGACGCGCCGAGTTCCCACAAGTCCTCGGCGACTCTCGGCCTCCTTTTCTCCGGGGCCGCGGGACGAAAGCGAAAGCGAGAGGGTAGAGCTCGGAGGGGGGTGCGCGGTGGGTATCGTGAATGAACGCAAATTGCCTAAGGGAGATAGGAGCCCGAGCGGTAAACGGATAAGCCTAATTTCGTCTTTACCGGACGTCTTGTATTACGAAATGCGTGATTTCGCGAATTATATCGAGACCGCGATTTTACACTGCACAAAGTAACGAGCGCCACTGCAATTTCCAGCAATTACCGCTTGTCAATACGAACGCAATTTTTTTCTTTTTTATCCTTTATGTTTGTTAAAGTATTACTGTATATATCTATCGATAAGTAAGTTTTTACTGAACTAAATTAAAGTTTTTTTAAATAATGTTACCTAATTATTTTTAGGTGTAAAAGGATATTTCAATCATTTAATGAATTGCGTAATTGTTTTTTAAGATATTTATTTTAATTTTGAGAATGTTGACGTTGCAGATTTGTTACAAGTCTGGTGAAAAGGTGTGAGAGTGTCAATTTCGCATGAACTAATAAAATACTTATTTTTACCTACACGTTTCGATGGATCTTTAATTTTACCTTCTTCAGAAAACACTATGACATTATTATTTTTTAATAAATAACAATTCACTATGTACATATCTCATGTTCACATAATTTATTTAAAAAAATAAACGACATTGTTATTAACATTCTTTTAAAAAACAATGTTATAGTTTTTCCTGAAAAAAGGTTGGCATAAAGATAGATCTACCTAAAGACCTATATGGAAACAGAAATGTTTCTATCAATTACCTTTTCTCCTTTAATTGTAAATTTAATATAGAAAAACAAAGCAACAAATTACGAAGTCAAAAAAAAAGAGAAAAAAATGGTCCACTCAATCAGAAGATTCAATAGCGAAATAATGATTATATTCACACGAAGGCGTGAATCCCTGCGCGGTACACTAAAGCGAGCCGCCGATCTCAAGCAGGGTGGACTCGTTCGTATACACACACGCGCCGGAGGATCAAGACGCGCGGAATATTGTCTCTCGCGGGACTGGAAACGGTCGCCAGATCCCACAATCCTAGATCCTCCGGCCGCCGCCTCCCGTGAACACATAACGGCGGACTAATTTCTCATTGTGCGGGGGCGCCCGGTCCTCATTGTGCCCCGCGGGCTTACCTGTGCCCGGAAGGAATATCCCCTCCGTGAATGGGCCCCGGCCGCGACTCCGGGGATGGCTCGTTCCCATCGTGAATCCGAACGCCGGCTACTCCCACGCGCGGCCGCGATTCCACGTCCCTTCCACGAAGCGCCGCCCGATCTCGCGCGACTTTTGTGCTCCGCTTTTTTTTCTTATTATTTTATTGAATTGCTCCGCTTCTTGGCGGCGGCGCGCGTCGGGAAATTTAAAGGGATCGTGAGAAGAACCGTTTGCGCGCTTTTCATGCGGGCTTTTCGGGGAAGGAACGTTTTGATCCGCGCGGCCTTGCTTGAGGCGGGGGAGAATGGAATTTGCGATAATGCAGAGGAAATCAGTCGATAACAGGCGGATTTGGGTTTAGTGGAACTTTCACACAGGAATGAAGGGATCTTTTTCTAGTGCATCGTATTGTGGTTTGAAAATAGCTTTATTGTGAAGTCTTTACATATTAAATTTATTTAATTCACCGTAGTATTTCATTTAATTTCTGTGTACAAACAGTATTCATTAAAATACATTAACTCGCGAAAACTCGGCTTACTTCATTTAAAAATCAAATATTTGAAGTACAAAAGGCGTACTGCTTATACTCTCTCTTAAGTGACTTCAAACGTTGCGCAAACATCCTCTGACCTCTCGGCTTCATCTCATTTACAATAATACATTAAAATTTGTAAAGTCGCGTACTAGATCCCTATTTTACGATAATCGCGTAAAAGAGCGAATTCACGCCGCTGCAGATTAGCCCGAGAGCAAACTTGTACTTCAGCCGCGAACGCTCGCTTCTTTTCTTCGCGATCCAGTTGCACAAAGGAGCTTTCGCTCCCGAAAGTTTTGTTTCTCCGCCGCGGCGCAATGGGCGATCAATTTGGCCCGGGGGCCCGTTTGTTCGCGCGAAACCATCGAGCGACAATGGGCGCCGAACGAGCGAATCCGAGACTTCGGCCGCGCTCGTCGCCTCTTTGAAGCGCGCGCGCGCGCTGCTTTGCGCATGAATGAGCAAACGAATGAATGGACGCGAATGCGTTTCGAAAAAGAGTGAAAAGAGCGGGACGAAGCGAGAGGAGAGGCCGAGCCGCGGCGACGAAGTTGAAGGGTACGAAGCGCGGCCCCGGTTACATTGTACGCGGAGGCGAAAAACATATACGGAGGGGCGGTGTACCTCATTTGCGTTACAGAGATGTTTCGAAGCCGAAGTGCGCTCGTACCGGAAGTTCGTGATGTTCGGAGCGTTTGGGTGGACTTTCATTCTAAGCTTCGACTTTGAAGATTAGTCTTGAGCTACGAAAATGGGTTAGGAGTGGCGGGGATGTGCTAAGTACCAATTCGATACGAGATTTGGTATTTTATTCTATCGTAGTTTTAAAATCCTTTATCTTCAAATTTTTTAACTGAAAATATTTTTTAAATTGATCGTTTATTTTTAAACTGCACTGCTTTTTTACAACAACCGGAGGTCCAACCGCGAAGAATTTAAAGCAAAGAAAATCAAAATATCTGAAACTCTATCCGAGTTTGCAAACTACCCGTCGAAATTCGTATAATCAAAATTGTTTCTTTGGAATTCTGCAGATGGCAAATAAAAAGCGCAGGTTGAATTTTCGTTTATTCGCAAGAAGCCGCAAGACTTCGCAAAGGCGAAGACGACAACAAGGACGTTGAAGTCGAGTGCACGCTCAGGCTGCACAAACTTTTTTCTTACGCGAAGACCGAAAAGTACGCGCGAAGCTTATACCGCGTGGGAATGGAGATTCCACGAGGAATGCACGCATCTTTGATCGAGCGGAAAACTTACTTTCCCAGAAGAAACTCGAGACACTGTCGCTTCTCACTGATTTTTCTCATATCACTTCCTTTCCCTTTTTTCAGTAATACGGAAGTGGTTTCTTAATATTATAATTGAAAATTTATCAATATAAAAGATATCGATAGAAATTGGCAATCAATAAAGAACAGAAACTGATTAATTTTATAGGCTTCAATGTATAGTTGGATATAGATTTCAAAATTTTTATAAAAAATGATATTTTGTTAACGTCAATAAATTTATTGTAATTAATTAAAAAGACTGAAAGAAAGTACATTAGTGCAATAATGACATTTCTTAAAGAGTCTGTTTTATTTATTTATTTGTGAAAATGACATTACAAAAGTAGTTAGTTTTATTAAAAAGCGAACTCAATGTTACGTATCCATTGTTTCTTTTTAATTGAAAAGTACTTATTATCCAACTAAACGATTTCATCCCGCGAAAAAAACTAATTATAAATACCGAGAGAAACAGTGACGACTGGAACGTCAATCATCAATTCGAAAGATACACAATTTACACGCGATAAAGACCGAATGAAAGAGCCACATAAGAATTATCGTTCGACGGAACTTTGTAAATGTATCTCTTGTGCTGGGCCCCACTGGCCCACATGTCGCATGTAGGAATGCAGCCCGCGCGATAAACGAGAGACAAATCGAGCCCCTCATCGAACCCGTTCGTTTCATTTGCGACCGCAGAGAAAGAGAGGGAAGCGTTTCATTATACGCGCGCATAGTCGTTGCGGTTCGAAGAGACGCGCGCGCGTGCGCGAGCTTTCTGGAGCCCGCGCATTCGAATTCCGCGCGCGGGGAGCGCGAAAGGCGCGGTGGTTCCCCAGAGGGAGAGGAGGGGGCGAGGAGGCGCGCGTAAGAGTTTCGGGACACGCATGAATTTTTTATGGGGCCGCGGCAATCTGCATATAATGACGCGGGGAGAGTTGATTGGACCGGATGTGGCGCTCCCACAGCTAAGCGGGGAATGCGCGCCGAGTGACCGCCGCACGCGCTCGCCGTGGAGTCGCGCCGATTATGCGTTTCGCCGCGCGCATTCCTCCCCCGCGGCTTCCCTCTCTCTCTCTTTTTTCTCGCGCAGTCCGAGGATCGCGGATAGCGCGGATGGATTGATCGGCGATTTGGATATCGGAGGCTGCCGCGCGGCCTTTCTTTTGAAGAATCTTTTTATGCGAAATTTTTATGAGGATGATGATTAGTAAATGTGTCAAGGTGCTTCCCTTACGAGAATTATGTCCTGTAGGATATACTATAGGTATCCTACAGGATTTTTTAAAATCCTTTTAGAAAACCTACGTTCTAAATTAATTAACTAATTTGAATAAGTGAAATTCGTCCAAATTCACTTATTTAATGTGAATAGTGGTTCACTTATTCGAATAAGTAAACGACTAGTTAAATAAGTGCATCTGGATGAATTTCACTTATTCAAATTTAGTATGTAGAGTAATGTATGATTTTTGGCGTAAAAAAATTTATAGTAATTCCTATATGTAATTTGCAGTGTTATCAGTTTGAGGTCAGATTGTTAGTTTTCCTGGTGTTATCGACGTTATCATGTAGACTGTTTAGAAAGATTCTAAAAATAAAAAAGCAGATTTCAACAATTACATTATAGCATAAAGTGCTACCCCATCTCCACTTTAACAATTTAGAATTTTCATTGATTTATAATATACAGCAATTTTATTTTACATTTTCTTCGATTTTAATAATTAAAAAGTGTTTTATTTAAATAGAAAATAATCAATTCAATATAGTGTCTTACCAAAAACGATACAATTGATTCAGAATAATCATTACTTTTCTATTTATTATAAAGAATTATTTTTTACGAGTCCATAGAAAAATCAAGTGACGGGCAAATATTTTAAACGAAATTTTCCCAAACACTCTAATAAATCAGTCAAGCAAACACTAAATAAAAAAGAAACACTCCAAGCCTTTACCCACCTCGATCCTCAAAATCCCTGTGAAATCCCACCGACGACTCAACACCCCGTTCATCCGTGTCCTAAAAAAGAAAAGAGAAAACGAGCCAGAATCGATCGGCACACAAACATTGCACGCAATCGCATCAATTACCCGTGCGAGCCTCCGGCGGCCGTATACGCCGAGGAAAGCCCGGGAGTCAGTCACCGCCGAAAAAAAGGTCAACCCGTGAAATTGCGGATAAATCGACGCTATCGGAAGCGAGCCTCGGCGCGTAAGGGGCTGCGCGCCCTGGGAACCTCCGCGACTCCTGGGCGGGAAGAATCCCGACGTCTCCCGGGGTAAGGAGGCGCCGCGCGGAAGGGAAGGGGCGGCGATCTCGCCGGCCCCCTTGGAAATCGCGACGCTCTCACGCTTGCAGCGAGGCGCGAGCCTCGCATATGGGGCGGCCAAAGGGCGAGGGTACAGCGAGAGCAATCGGCCGAATCCCTTGAAGGTGAAAGGTGGCGCGGGGCTTCCTCTCCTGGCGCACTTCCCTTAATTCTCGATTACGTCGGCAGTGTGCGACTAAGTTGCGCGAGGGAGAGAGGTGACCGGGAGAAGTTCGATCGGCGGCTTCCTTCTCCCCTGTGTTTACATTGCGCAACATCGCCGACGTTTAATTTTAAAGGGAAACATTGCGAGCGCGCAGATTTGCCCCCGACTGTTTTCGTTTAATCCTCTTTGCTGTGGTTTTTGGATATTGCTTTGGTTTTACGCAGCTTAAAATTTTAAATGTAATACGAATTTTATTTGCGGTTGAATTAAAGCAATAGTTTTTTTATAGAATCGCTATAAAGCAGTTAAACGTTTCTCAAGATTAATTACTCAAGATTAATAACGATGTGAAATTAAATAAAAGAGAGCGTGGATTATTAAAAAATTGTCGGGGATTATTTTAAAAATTTCAAGAAATATTAAAGATTTTATAAATATAATTTTCTAAAAAAATTTTTTTAAATTAAATTATTGCAAATATAGGCTGCGATACAAACTTTTTAAATACAATATTTTATTTGTTTCTCATTAAAAGTTATTAATTAATTTACTTCTTCAGCCTATCAATGTACTACGCGTCCACGCACTCACGGATACCCAAATATCAAATCAACATATCGAATTCTAAAAAAATGGCCCTCGTCACAGCAGACTACTCCCAACAGATAATAAATGACCTCGATATACATAAACGTGAGAACCGCAGATAATCCGTCGTCGGTCAGTCCGCGCGCAAAATTCGTCCGGCCCCGGCACAATGGGCCAGTGGTCGCAATCGCTCCGTCAAATCTGGAACCCCCAGGGCCTCCAGATGCCGTACGCACTCGCGCCTCGTACCTTTACACGCGCACGGCAACGGCGCGCCCCAGGTAAAGTATATATCGTCGCTATATAGCACATGTCCCATTCGGCGCGTATACACGGCAGCGGGACAGATGCTCCGGTAGCCGGGCTCTCCTTGCCGCCGTCGAGGATGAGAAAATCGAGATCGAGATAAGCACGCCGACAGAGAGAGAGAGAGACGGGGCCCATGAGAATTCGTTTTCCCGCGGCGACGAGTCAATTCCAGAGCGCAACACACGCGCCGAGCACCTGCGGACACTGGGGACTTCCTACTTCCGCGAGGTGTAGCTTTTGCGCCCGGAGGACGGCAATTAGACAGCTGCCCCTCGGAGAGCTTTTCGCACCGTTCAATTTTAATTGATGAATCGCGCTTTTTCTGCGCGCGCGAGATGTACGGTTTTTTACCGCGTCGAAGGGTACGATTCTGTAATTCACGTCTCATTGCACTTTTTTTTTTTAAGTGAATTGCACTTTCGTTCTTTTTTTTCTGTTTGTATGGGGTGCTTTTTTTTAAGATTTAATGGAATCGTTTTGAAATTTTATACGTGTCGATGAGTTATAGGAGTACTGTGAGATGCAAAATTTTGAAAAATAAATTGTTCCACGAAAATTATTGGGATTAGCGTAAAATTACTTGTTGCGCAAACAACCTACCCTGCTTGGGACTTGTAGCTGGAAACACGTATCACACGGATATTTAGAATATCCAAATATCGATAATGTGTTTGCCGAAAATAAAAAAGTGGAGACTATATTTTAGGATTAGAAATAACCGTTATATTTTGGTCGCACAAAATCAACAGGCGAACGCTTGTCGGATTATCCAGCGCTTATGAGAGGGGGGAATGAAAAAGGGGTTTTTAGTGCACCAACGGAAACGATGCTTGTCGGGTGGAATGTCACTTTCGTAACGAGAATGCCGCTCTCCAACGGCTACTTTAAATTTCCCCAATTAATTTCCAATCATGAAACAACCAATAAAACAAATCTCTCCTAATTTATTACTATATTAGCAATTTACTTATTCGCACTCGACAATGTTTTTTTTTTACGCATCAATAACTACGCTAATTTCCACTGCAGCAACCCGTAGGTACCGTGCGTAAGTCTCATTATCGCGAAACGTACGCTGATTGCGCGCGTAAACGCGGAGTTCCGTTAGGAAAGGAGCGATTAAAGTGCAGCCGCGTCACCCCCGCGTCGAAAAGTGCGTATATTTTTTTTCAAACACCTATACGATAATCGCGAGGTTCCTGCTCTCCTCCAGCCGGGGAGTCCAGTGTGGCGCGCCTTCGCTCTCCGGCCGCCACCCCCCTCGGCTCGTCGAATTCGCTAATGAAATCGGGCGCGCGCCCCAGGTGGGCCTGTATAATTTACGCGGCTGCCGCGTGGGAAGCGAATCCACGATTACTGTTTTGATAAGGTGAAAAAAAAAGAGAGGCGCCGTCACGTGCGCTGCGTTACCCTTTGAATATTCCTAATTCGATGAGTCGCGTAGTCGCGTGCGAGTCTCCGTAAGACGCGCCGGTTGCGCTCGACGACGCAAACTCGGGGGAATGGTAATGTGGGAGTGGCGAGGTGCGCATCAGCTGCTTTTCCGTGCGTACTTGCGGTTGGCTTTAAATTTAATGAGGCGTCCGGTTAAATACCGAAATTTCACCGTTTCGAGTCAACGGTTCGAAGCGTCTGTTTTGAAGTGCGCGCGATGACGTCAATTTGGGCCCCGCGTTGGGGCTGTCACGGTTCTTCAGGCAGAATGCATTATTCTCACTGCCGCGACGTCTAATTTTCTTTTGCTCCTGGAATATGTTGTGACGTGCATATTAATTTAATAAAGTAGGTGGTACTTTTTTTTTCATTCGGTTAAAAAAATTTTCTTGATTATAGTGAGAAGACCGAAGTCTTGAATTTTGTTTTTTATAACAGTGTATAGATAATTATTTTAAAGTAAATATTATATATATTTCCTTCTTTGTCGTTTATTATATATTAATTTAATTTTCTACTCTTAATATCAGTTTTTATAGTTGATGTTTAGTGTATTTTTTCTTATTAAGAAGCAGTGCAATTTTTTACGAGAAAGATAATTGGGTACGTGTAATGGGTTTTTAATATTAGAAAGAAAAAAAAATGATTTTACTTGTTTTTTAAAAGTCTTGTATATACTGACGTGTAAATTTTCATGCCCTTGTAATTCTTAATAATAAATGTTGATATTACTTTTGAGCATTTATAATGGCACATTATTTTGCAAGGATTAAATTATTATTATACCCGCTTAAATATATTTTAAACAATTTACTAAATTAAATTATTTTATTTGTTTATTCTCAATAAACGACTACTCCATTCTACTTAAATAAAAAATAACAATTTACTTTCTAACAAATGATAATTTGTCTCCCGACGAAACATTCATTAGCGCTCTCATCACCAGTAAGAATTCATTAAATAAAAAAGAGCCCCCACCTCTCTTGAAAAAAATCTCGTAAAAACCCCCCGAAAAAGAAATTAAGCGTAATTTCGATGGTAAACTGCAGCGGCAAAAAAGGGGGGGATGCTGTGCGGGTCGTCGGATTATGCGCGCGCCGAGGAGGGTGCATTCTTCGCGGGACACTGATAGATATTAATCTCGAAAATTGCAGCGAACGAAAAAAAAAAGCAGCGACGGAACGCAGAACAAAGCGAGAGCGAGCGAGCCGAGCACACATACGGCGCGGAGTCTGCGGCGCGCTTAGAAGGAGAGGGAGGGAGCGGAGGTTCGCACGAGGAGGAGATAAGGACGGTCAAATCGGCAAATCGCCGGGCAGCGCGCAAGTGTTGCGCCTGTGAACGGAAGACGCGTGAGCCCGGACAGCTGGTGCGCGCGCCCGGGCGGCCCAATGAATTCGTCTGCGGCGACCGCGCGTAATGTTACTGCGTGCGGTCCTTTCTGCCACTCGACTTTTTTAGTTATGACCGCCCGAGCTCGCCTAATGTGCTTCTCTCTCTCATATTTTTTCGCTTCGTGATGCCTTCTGCAACAGCTATCACTGTTATTTTTCTCTGTTGCAAATTGCTTGTGCGCAGGGGCTTAATTTTTTATACTTGCGATTTTATTTAAAAAAATTTGTTTTAGTTCTGCCTGTCAAGATTTTGTGAAATTCATGTCAAAAGAGTGAATTAGCATTTTTTTACGTGGATAACTTTTAACGTTAAATAAGTGAATATTGAGAGGGTAAGCTAACGTTTGTGTTGAACAAAAAAAATCATCGTCTGTATAAAAATATTAACATTTTTTCTTTTTTACACTTTACTTTAATTACGTAATTATTTACATTAAAAAAATTTAAAGTACGATATGATTACAGCAAACGCTAAACTTTATCCTCTTCAGTGCAAGTGCTGTAATGATTGTTGCATAATTGTATAATAATCACGTGTTAATTAAAGTTCGTGTGACTTTTGAAAATCTTTGATTTATTTTAATTGCACTATTTGCATAAATTTTAATGATTTTGCATTTTAAAATAATTTTAATGCTCGAAGAATAAAACCAAATTGAGCCAGTTTAAGTTACACTTATTGCGCGCAAGAATATTTTGATTAGTCTTGCTTGAACTCCCTGCGTTAGCACACATTACTGCTACCTCATGTTTCCAATTATATTTTCAATGAACATTTATTTCTGCAAATTTACCGATTATTATTATCGTAACTCTCAAGATACCATCTGCAATTTGTGTAATAGACAAATAGTAATTTAAGTGGTAATTGTTTTGCTTTAGTAGATAATCGAGTTAATAAATTTCTTCCTTGCTTAAAAAACTTTCATTTTAAATTGATACTGCCAGCTTTAGCCCAATGGCCAAACGTTATAAAAGTGAATTAAAAATGATCACGTAATGATTTTTAATAGAGCAAGTAGCCACTTGGCCTTTAGCACACTATACGGCGCGAAAGCAACTTTTTATATCTCTTTTTTTTTCGTATCTTGAGTCAACGACTAGCCACTTTAAAAGGCCCTGCTCGTAAATATTTTTCTAAAATTTTCAAACACTCTCCACAAGCCACGTCGAAAAGCACATTGCAAATCCGTGGCGCGGAAAGAGTAAAGACAGAGAGCCTGCGAGCTCGTAGGAGCCGCGCAATCGGACGTCGTCGTTATTAACGCGCGGACGCGGGGGGGGGGGGGCAAATTGAGCGGGACCCCAAGGAGGTGGGCCTAGGATCGCGCGCCCGCTTTGCGACGCTTCCGACGGATATTCGGCGTCGAAAATTGCCAATTGTCCCAATGGAGCCTCTCGTCTCCCGCGCCGCCGCCAAAGGAGCTGAAACGAGAGAGAGAGAGGAGACAGGCGCGACTGCACTGTTTCGACGGTTCCGCCTTCCCCCCGCGCGCGTCCCTTTAAATTTCTTCCCCCGGGCTAATTGCGCGCAACAAAGGCGCGTACGCGCGTCCGCGGAGCGGAGGGCCAATTAATTGCGCAATGGGGCAGACGCCAACGAGTTTGTGTACGTAGGAGCTTCACGCCTGGGCGACGCTGACTTTCGGAGAAGCACCGAGGATGAGGGTCGCGCCGCTCGAGGAAAGCGTTTAAAAATTTATTCCCGGAGGTAATTGAAAGACCCTGCCAAATCTGCCGCGATAAGTAGATACAGACTTTGCAGTCAGACGTCGCTTATCAGTTAATCGGATTTTTTAGCTTGAAAATTAACTTAGGTCGTTTATTCGGAGTAATTATTAAAATTAATTTTTTTTATACTGAGAGGTAATCAATTACTTATTTATTTAACAGATTTTTTGCGAAAAAAAGACTCGGAAGCATTCATCGTAAATTAATGAAAGATAGCAAATCTGATAATAACTACTTGTATTAATTTCCATGAATTATTACAACATGTCGAGCGTAATAATTGATTTTTTAACATTAGTATTTAGAGATTCTAAGGAAATTTTTTTGAACGAATTGGTTATTTTTTCTTAAGCATCAATAATTTTTATTAATAATTTGCTTTTCCTTAGAAAATAATTTTTCAGCCCCAAAACAAATAAATTACACACAAGTCGGCGCTATTTCATCGCGCTTGTCGTTTAAATTTTATAAACAAATTATACAAGATTTTCCGCACTGCATTAAAGTCAATCAGAGAGAAACAATAATCTGCCGAGGCGAAGATTTACAGTCGAGCGAGGAGAGTTGCAGCATCCAGCCGTAAAATCGGGCGCGTTCGCGCGATTTCCCATAAATATCCGCGGGCACGATCTCGGAGGCGTCGCGCGCCGGGGCACTACGGCGATGCGATGCGCCCGGGCGCTGCGGACCGGCCGCGCACAAACGCACCGGGAATGCCAAAGCACACAAGACAAAGTGGCCGGCGGTTATGCCCCGATATTCTTTTAGTTCTAATTGTCTTTGGCTCTCCACATCTCCTCGTCCGGGGCGGCTCGGCCCGTCTTATTTCCTTTATGCCCCGCATATAATTCTCAGTTTTCTCTTTGTCTCTCTCTCCCTCTCATTCTCTCTTGCTCACTAAGTCTATCTCTCTCATTCTCTTTCTCAGCTCGCTCTCTCACTCTTTCTAACTCTCTCTCTCATTCTCTCTCGATCTCTCTCTTTCTTTTTACTCTACTCTCTCGCTCTCTCGTTCGCGCAACTTCGGACCGGACAGTTCGAGGGTTTTAGGCGGTGGCTGTACGCGAGAGGCTGCCGGTATGCCGTGTACCGGGGGCCTTAGATCCCTTCCAAGAAAAGCGACTCGAGATCTGGAATCCCTTAGAGTCAATGGTCCCGACAACCTGCGAGTGGGCCGCGCGCGCGCGCGATTTTTAATCTGTCCTTGAGGCCGGCTCCCCCGTGCATCCTCGCCGACGTATACGTGCACGCGATTGGGTCCTACACTCGCGTATAAGGTGCCTCGGTGTGTGCAAACGGTCGAGGGCTCCCACTGGGGTTAGGCACGAACGTCGCGCCTGGCCGCGCGCTCCTTTTCTTCGTTCCTTCCTTTTTTTTTCTTCGCGAGGGCTCGCTGCTTCCTGTTTACAAAACTACGGCATTAGAGCGCGTTAATACGGGATGAGGCACCGAACGAGCGAATTAACCAAACGATGGGGTGGACTCTCTATTCTTTTTCTTTGCTCGCGTATGGTTGTTGTTTATGTTTTCCTTTTGTCGCTTGAGTTGAACGGACGTTAACGAGTTCGTTGCTGAATTCTTTTAAGTTTTTTTGTTGATCGTCTGCATTTTTATATAGCAATTTTTTAGTATTAATAATATACTTTAGTATAAACAATAAGTTTTCTACTATCTCTCTTATACAAGTTACAAAAATAAAAAAACATAAATCAAGTAGCACGCGCCCGAAACAAAGTGCAACACGAAGCCGGCACCTCGCGTATGCATCGTTCGACTTGCATTCCCGCCGCGCTCGTAAAATAAAAAGAGGAAGAGAAGGTATGGGCCATTGGAATCCGGTCCGTGGGACACCGGCGCGAAAGTCGCACATCGGCCCGCGCGGTGAAAGTTTCGCCCCCGCACCGCACCGGCGAAAAACCGCGACGAGCTTTTGCGGCCGCGCGTTTATACGAGGGAGCTGGCCGGCGCGTGCGTACTGTGCCCGCGACGAGCTTACGCGCGCGTGCAATAAACCGCGCGGGAATTTTTGCGGTCCGGTGTATGTCCTCCGCCCCCTGCGCGCGCTTTCTTCCTTTCTTTCTTTCTCCGCGCTCGCTCTTGGCGCGCTTTTGCGCCGGCGCGCGCGCAGCCACGTATGCACGCCTCCAGGGAGGCGCTGCTGCACTCGACCCGCCAGACTTTGTCACTGGCCGTGAAATTATTATTATTATCGTTTTATTAGTACTAGGGATCAAAGGTCAGTTAATAGGCCTGACTAGGAACTAGAGAGAAACATAGCTACGATAATAAAACAAAAGTATGTCAATTCTTTGGTACTATTAAAATCGGTAAGTATGTCAGGACTTAATAAAAATTATAATTAATATAAAATCAGTTTAAAATTAGCATAGAATGAGAGATGTAATGAAATCGCGAGGGTGAGTAGTGGGATTCGCACACTGGATGGTAACAGTGCAGGAACTTCAGGAAGACTTTTTTAATTTGTTTAAATTTTTTTTAAGGATAGGTCGAATTTGACTATTTTTTTCGTTAATGTTATGCTATTTTGTTTAAAACTCCTAAAAGGGCTTTTCTTTATAGAAAATTTCGCGAAAAGCGTTTTTTCTTAACATAGATTAATTATGTTACCTTTTATTGCAGGATACTAAGACGTACTTTTTTTAGTTCAGGGCGACTAATTGGAACATTTTCAATTAACGTTGAACTTATGAAATAATTACCAGAGAAATTAAAAAAAAATTAATGAGTTCATTGTAGATAGATATCTTATCGTCACTAACTTGATCAATTCAAATACAATAGAAGTTTTAAGTTAAACATACGTAAACTATCTAAATTGAATTTTTTATCGATTATTTCGATGCAGCTGCAGTTTATTTTGAGCGATTTCATAACATTTATCTCTATCGCATACTCGTGCACGCGTTATTTCCTGAAAACAACAGCTTTATCAAAATCACTTCGACAAAAAAGTTTGAAGCGATCGATCTTACTTTATCTTCGAGCACCGCCTTTCCTCGGCCGGACACAGCGTTTTCCCGCGATACACATGTAAATTCCCTAATGCGGATAAAACGCGCAACATCGCGAAAGCTAGAAACGGCGTATAGTGACACGTGAAAAGATCGATCCCCGCGGCGCGCGCACTCGTCATGTAAACGAGCGTGTAACGTCAGACGAGCTTGATTTATGAGGGCGCCCCGAGGTTGCGCGCGTGAATGCATTCCGCCGAGCGCGCGCGCACTTTCCCGCGGTACGGAGCTTTTGTCAACGCGACCCGGGATTCCCCGGAATCTCACCGATGCACCGCCGATCGCAGCATCCGCTCGATATCCGAGAGCCGCGATGAGGAAAAGATTTAGCAAATTTGCTATATTCTATAGTAATCACGTAGTGGACATAGTCGTGCTATAAAAAAGCAATTTTTTATTAAAAACGAGTATGTCCCTCCGTTACTTTAATTTGTATTACATTTTTAATAAATTATTCTAAAACAGTTTTTTCAGTGTAGACAAGCGACCTAATGAGGCGGTCGAAGCGACGCCGATGGACTCGTTAAATCGCCGTGCATATTTTTTAATTAAAATTTTTTCGCGACCTCAGGGGATACGCGCGTTTCCTAGCGCAAACAACCGAGATGCGCGCCGGAAGTGTCGCGACAAAAAAAGAGAGAGAGAGCGAAGGTCGCGGGGAAAAAAACGCGATACGCGTAGACGAAAGAAGGGGGTCTTTTTAGGCGCGCGGCGCATCCTCCGCGGCGATGTATGTGTATTTTTATGGGTGACCTTCCGAGAAGCCCACGTGACGGCCGCGGCAAACAGCTGAGTCTGGCTGATAAGGGAGCCGCGCGAGGGAGAGAAAGGAAAGGAATCCGCCGAGGCGGTGGTGGCCGGGGAGCGGAACCGGCGAATATAACGTGATCTCGTGACGATCGACGTCCGCCCCGTTCATAAGGATAAGTTCATTGAGGCGAGCGAAAAAGGAGCCTTTCCGTCGGGGGCGATGCTGCTCTCTTTTTTTCTCTCTCTCTTTCTCTCTCGTTCGCTGCGCTCCTTTTTACTCGGTCGCCTACGGCGCGGTGATGCAATTTCTGCTATCGGAGAATGTGTCGCTTCTTTCATGAAACGAGCTCCATTGAGGAGTCGGTACTTTGTCTCTTATCGGAGTGTAACATCCGTCGTGCAATTTTGATAGCTTTTTTTTGGAATTATTTTGATGCGTAACTGCGTTGAGTTTATTTGTGAGTAATGCGATTACGAGGGCGGAACTGTTAATGCGATGGCAGAGCGGGGCATAATGGAACACCGGGGCAAAGTGAGTCAATGAGAAAAATTAAAAACGAACAAAATAAAAATGTGTAGTGATTAATTTCTTTGAAATGGAAATATTTTTTACACATTACGCATTTGAACTGAAACTGTTAATTTGTTTTTTAGTGAATAATTATTTAGTAATACATAAATAAGAATTTTGCTTCTATAAATTGAGACGAAATGAAAAATCACTTAATTTAGATAAAAAGTAATGTAATCACTTACTTAAGATAGCCAAACTCGAATACTTTCTACGAGCAACAGTTTAAGTATTAGTATGTAGGATGAAACCGTTAGAGAGGAGAAAAACGAATTTAAAGCAGAATAAGATTTCAAATTCCATAAATCGAACATTTTCCCCTCACTTGTTATATTTAGAAAGTCAAGTGTTTTAAATCTGTCAATTTAATCTGAAACCTATAACTATAATTTACATTTTTTCCTCCGCAATACAAAGAAGTCCGAGAATTTCATCCAATAATTCTGATTTCACGATCGAAGCAACCCCGATAAGACGCGTTCGCACGAGTAGCTTCCCAAGCGAAGCCGTACACAAAAAGTTGCGTGTTTTTCGAAAAAAACAGTCGGAGGCCTTCGAGGTGGGTCTTGTTTAGAGACTGCCGCGCAGCCTCCGATCGCTCGGGGGAGAAAAAAAGTTATCCTCAGGAAGCCGGGCGTCTCTTTGATGGATGGCAGCGGCCGAGATAAGCGCGCGTGGGTCGGAGGCTGCGAGTGAAAATTTCTCGGTATACGGCAACGAGAGGCCGTGGGACCTTTAAAAATGTCCGTCGGGGCGCCCCACCCCTCCGGTCCCTTTAAAAAACGAGCGGATCGCGCGCCCGCGCGCGAGACGTGCACGCGCGGCTCGGTTGCATTTTCCACGAGGGCTTATCGCCGTTCCGACTTATCGACGTTAAATATAAGACCGGTATATCAGCCGGCCGCGGCTCTATTCTCACGAGCGCGCCTCGCGTTCCCCGAACGCCCGGACGGGGTCGTGAGCCTTGCGAAACGCAAATCGCGGGGTGCGCTGGTTAAGGACACCCGGGAGCGAAGTTTTTTTGTTTATACAGCGTCGCTGCGAGCGGGTTGTGTGTCGCTCGTGTAATTTCAGCGTGCCGTGTGGATTCTTTGCTTTGAATTTCTAGAGAAATTGCTCTTTCGCTGGGAAAGAAGTTGAAGGGGTGAACAATCGGTGACTTTTCATTAGTGAAGTTTAAAGATGCTTTTTTTTCTGTACGCGCTAAATCGGCTAAAATGAAGTTTAATTCCAGTGGAGTAAAATTTTCAGTCGAAGACTAGATCTGATTCAAACTCGACTGGAGCTAAGTAGAGTGGACTTTTTAATCAAAATTGGAGTAAAAGGTAGAATTACTCTGTTAATAAAGTCACTCTAAAAAGTGCGATTTTCGTACTAACTATTTCACTTCTGTTGAATTAAGTTTAATTGTTTGATAAAACTACTACAAAATAAAAATAACACTACACTCTGGCTAATTTAACGTAAAATTAAAATAATATTTCTCACTCTTTAAAATTATAAAAATGTACGAAAATATTTACTAATATCCGAGGATTAACTGTGGAGAAAAATGATGTACATTTTAGTGCGTACGTTAATATTAAAATTAAATTAGAATTAATTAAATATTTGCCATTGCGCGATTTTCCTTTCTCAATTTCATGTACGCTAAAAAGCAGATTTTTATAAAAACTAAAATTTTTTGTCATCTATTCATGGTCAACTGTTTTCAGTTTTTAAAGCAGATACGTAGCGCATGGGGTCAGTCAATATGGAAACGGCTACAAGATTTTATACAAATTACGTATTACAAATGGATCAATGGACGAATACAATCATACGTAAATCGATCTTTCTCCGCAAAAACCAACTGAAAGCTCGGCACAATAAAATTCCAAACCACCGGTGTAACCTGCGACTCGCGCTCCATTTAAATAAAAGTCCATTACTCAAGTGAAGCACGAAAACCGCGCCCCCTGCCCGTGACACTAACGACGTCCCCCCGGCTAAAAGCGCTACATAAACATTTCCCCGTGCCGAAAAAAAAGTTAGCCCAACGGTCCCGAGTGTCCGGGCTCTTCATGCGTCGATCGGGGAAAAAAATTCACTCGGCCAACCGAAGTTCGGACAGTAGTCGGCTTACGAAAACCGTCGCCGTATTCTTTTTCGGTCACGGCGTCGAAGTCGCCTTTTAAGTATTGGAATACTGGACAACCGTCTCGTGTCGGATTACACTACGTTTGGGTGGTATTCAACTTCGACGGGGGTAAAATTTCACGGTCAAGAAGTGAGATTTTAGTTTAGTGAAGTTAATGTAATTCGTTACCGTCGAAGAGCAAAACGTTTAATTTAGAGAAAAAATACGTTCCGTAGAATATTTCTATAATCTATTTTAATGTTCTACTTTAACATTTTTCAAAACATTTTTAAAATCTACGAAAATTTATATAATAGTTTTAGGTAATTATAAATAACAATGTGTAATACTTCAGTTTATAGCACAACCTTTTCACTCCGCTCAATATTTACGAGTATCCTCTTCTTCAATGTGCAATCAAACGATCCGCGCAATAGCGCACAACATCGGCTAGTAAACGTAGTATTTAATTAGCCAAAAGTACCATCGTTAAATTTTCTTCTTATCACCCTACTTACGAGCGAATAAAAAGCGCCGTAAATCGCCTTGAAATGGCCACTTATGAAAATAACACCCGAGGAAAGCGAGCGCGGAAGAAGCGGCGGGAGTACGCGTAAAAACGTTAGTCCCTTCGGCGCGGCTAATTAAGAAAGCCCCGCGTCGCGCCGTGGCGGGTACCGCGCAACGCTCGCTCTTCGCGGCTAATAAACATGCAAAGTGAGAGCTATATCAATTCGGCCATTAGGGGCGCCCGAAGAAAAGCCGGCGCGTGCGCCCGGGAAAATGCAAATTGGCCGGCGTCCGATTAACATCTCCCCCCGCCTGCGCTCGCTCGAGCGCCTCGAGAAAAACGCGCGTCGCGCCTCCGTATACATATACACGTATATGTACGTATGTACAAGTATGTACATATGTATAGGTATTTATACGCGCGCAGACGAAAACGGACTGACCGTCTGGGCCCGTAAGAAAGGAGGGGCGAGGAGAGAGAGGTGCTCGCAGCGTGTCTCCGCACGCGTGCAGCACGCGCCGCTAAGGGCGCACCGGTGCACTTAGCCGCGATAGGTGCGTATAGGTAGCTGCTCCTTGCGGCTCGCGCCGTATGTTCAAGACGGTTACACGCGCGCGCGCGAGGGGGACCCGGGAGAGAGAGAAGACGCGGCCGTTTTTTTTTTCGTCTCCCGCCAACGGAAAGTCGACGGAATGTACGTTGCCGAGAGAGAGGCGATCGATTCGAGAGCGGAAGGGGCGAGAGCCGTCGCCAGGGGGGGAGCGCACCGATCTTCCCGGGCGGACGCCTGTTGCGGGGATCAAGGGCGAGCGAAAAAATTTTTAAATGCCCGACATCTCGCCAGGGGTGACGCGGAGAAAAATTACGACGAGGTGTACGCGGCTTCTTTTTTTTTTCGTCGCGAGATATTTCCGATCCGCCGGGGGTTATCGATATTTTTACACGTTTTTCAGGTCGACGCGTTGCGTATACTTTTTTTTTTCTTTTATCGGCGCATTAAACGTCATTACGGAGCGGGGAAAAAATTTTATCGCCCGATGAATTTTCATTATCGCTCGCGACGATTTATACTTTTTCGGCGACACCGCAAATCACTTCTCTCGCGCGGCACGCGGAAATTTACGATTGCTCTAAGAGTTAATTTGAAATACGAGTAACGTACGAAATAACGCATCGCAGCCTCGACTCGTAGAATCTCAAATTTACGATTAACATTAAAATTTTCCGGCGCAAGGTATACAACAAGGAGGACGCGAATATTTATCTTTCGCGTCGTAAGAAAAGGGATAAATCAGCGGCCATTCTTCAATCGGGCGTTTCTGCAAGCGCGATTTCGGCGGCTAATGCGACCGCGAACTGCCAAAACATTGTGACGGAAAGCTGCGCGGCCGTAAATCATTGCGCTACCACTTGCGGAGCAATAAAAACCTCTCGGCGCGTTTCGAATCGCGGCGGGCCCAATTACCGGGGCACAAAAGCGGCAGCGCGGCACCTACGCCGCCGAGAAAAGCCTCTCGTGGAAAAGCGTGCAAACACGCGACTTTAATCGCCGGCCGTAAAAATTTAACGGTCCCGCGGCTCGGCGTGCATCGCCCGCACATAAATAAAGTTAACTCGCCGTCTCATTGAGGCGTTTAACCGTAAAACGGGCCGTGCGCCAACTCGATCATTATTAAAAGGCGCGGACCCGTAAATTTCCCCCGCGCGCAGTGTCCACTGTAATGGTCAACGGCTCTCGAGCTCCCGTCCCACCGGACAAAATTTTTCGGGTCAACAGTCCGTCCGAGCGGTGGGGGCTGTCCTGCTACGTGTAAACGTGTGCGCGGAGCGATACAATGCGCGAGGCAAGACGATCGCGCGGGCCAGTTTTCCGTGCAATGGACTTCGAGATTTGTGAGCGGAGCGTCCGTTATAGGGCCGGCTGAGGGGCTCGCTCGTCGTTGCGGACGACGTGCGGCGTGTGCCAGGTGTCGCCTAATGTTACGCGCGCACTCTTGCCGCTTGCGATTTAATGACTCCGAAGATCGGGGCGCGCTCCTTCCCTCTCTCCTCTCGCCTTGACCCTGCGCCCTTCGATCACGAGGCTCTCTGCTTCCTTCTCTCTCCTCGTCTCGGCTATTCAATTTTCTCCTTTCAGGCTTTCCTTATTATGCGCGCGTATACCCCCGCGACGCGGCGACACTTCATCGCACGTGCGGCCTGCACCACTCTAGGGAGCACCAGGTGTGTGCGGAGCTCCTTAAGCGGCGAGAGAGGGGGGGAGAGATCGTCGCAAGGCGGCGCAACCCCTGAAAGGTGCGCAGGTGTGCGTCGCCGCGCGGCCACGCGACCGCCTCCCTCCCGGTTTCTTCGACGCCGTGACATATGCGCGCGCGCGGCTCCTGGCCACCCGCCCCGTGCTTATTACTCGTAAGGAGGAGGAGAGGGACGCGCGCGTGTCTCGGGAGGTGAGGGACCCGGTGCACGAGGATCGGGGGAGACGGCCGGACGTAGGACGCTTTTCTCGATGCATTATTACCTGCGATGATGACGCTGGCTTCTTGCTCTACGCCTGTCACGCGAGATAAATTTTCGGCTTCCTCCTTCTGCGGAATCTTTCATTCATGCCTCAAGATGAATTATCGCAGATCGATCAACTCGAAGCTTTTACAAATATTTTTTCTCTAATGCTTATTGTAATAAGCAAGGGACGAAATTGTAAGATTTATAATATAATAATTCGTTTATTAATTTTATTTATTTTTTTCAACATAAGAAGTACAAGTAGAAAGAATTAGGAAAAGAAAAACTCGGAAAAGATTATGGTCAATTAATAAAAATTAATAATAAAAAATGATGAGTTGTTTAGTTCTACTGTAAAAGTGAAAAGAGCACTTAATTGCGTAAATATTCGTGAAGTTTTCTCTTACGAATCATCTGATATAAAAAATACTCATTATTGTAAAAAAGTTTTTTTTTCACTTACATGAATTACAATTATTTACAATAAAAACTTTTTACCAATGTATAACTTACAAATAAATTATCCAAATTCATAAATCTCATATTTCTAAAAGAAACTATTAAAATTCATTTTGAACGAAGTAACGTACGTCCAATTTTAAACTCGTATTAAAAATAATATTTGCCTAAGACAAGAGGGGCGCAAAGCTCGCTTCTTACCGTTGAGAAAAAGCCCGGTGCTATCGGCGCATTGAAAAGTCGCTGAGCAAATAAAAAAAGAAAGAAAGCCTCCCAAAGAAACGCGAAGAATAGCACCGAGAGAAGCAACCCCCCGAGGTCCCGTCCACCTTGAGCGAGCGCGCGCACCCGTACGCACGCCCGGGTAAAAAAATTCGCCCTCTCGATTCGATGACTTTTGATTCGGGGCTCCTTCGATCCCGCCGGCGGCAACCGAGGCCAATTTCACGGGCGCGCGCCTGCTCCTCGCGCGCGCAGCCTCTCTCTCTCCTCCCCCGGCGAAGAAAAAAGTCACCCGCTGCACCAGACGTCCGCGACAATGGCCGGACGGCGGCGAACAAAACGTCTGGCCCTTGCCCTTTAACACAATGGCCTTGCTCCCGGTATATCATCCGCCGCGCAAGGAGGAAGGAAACGAGACGGCAGCTGCGCGCGCGCCGATTTTTATTCAACCGCCCGTCTATACCTGTGTGCGTGCGCGTATGGGTCCTGGAAGCAACGACGCGAAGATTTGAACACCCGCAGGGGCTTTTTTTCTTCCGGGGGAGATCGGAGAGCGGTGAAAAGGGCCGCGATGCCGCGAATTAAGCGCTTTTACGAGCTTAAGGAGATCGACCGCCGCCCGCAAGAGAGGATGTAAGCTGGGCCGCAGTCGGTTGCGAGGGTGCGATTTCCTTTTCAATTTCGTTGACTTCGAAAGCTCGCGAGGATCGGGGATTATGGTTTATCGCCGACTTTTATGGAGCGAGAAAATCGGAGGTAATTTTTCACGGGGTGCTAATTGATTTGGACCTTTCGCTTCCCCTTTTTTTGTAAAGGATCGTTCTGCTGGAGAAATCGGTTACTGAATACTTTTTCTAAATGTAGCAGTATTATAAATTAAACCTTGCTTTTGCAAGTTAATACTTTATATTTTGCGAGATGTTATTATTCATTCCACATAGGTAATCATAAATTATTTTTATAAATAAGTGATTAGGTTTATAATTTCGAAATCATAAAAATCGATTTTTCCAAATCACTGAAAATTCGAAAATCATTATTCACTACTGATTGCAACTATAGCGATATATTTAATTCAGTTCTTGCAAGAATAGTAATCAAACGTCACTGATATTTACAGCTTGATTCGGGTACAATTCAGTAAGCCTGTGAGGTATAATGTCGATCGTTTAGATGTCTTTTTAGATCGTGATCGAAATTCTTTAATTCTTTTTTTCTTCATAAATGCAACTACTTCAATTATATTTGTTACACAGTTGCATCGATGACATTGATGGATTGAAGACGACCCTGGACTGCTTTCCCCACTGAACCGCAACGCCTAGTGTATATTATTTAGTTTTAGCGGCGCAATATGGTTCAAATTTCGGGTTTTGTAAAAAAAGTCCAATGTAAGAGCATGTTGAAACCACCCAGAACGGGAGAGAGAACCATCAATTTATAAGGTAAAAAACGCCAGTGCTATAAAAGTTAATGGGGTAACACAAATGTGTCTCATTTACGTTACGCATTCAACATATGTGTATATTGTTTGTGAATCTGGTGTCATCAGTACATTAAACTATCATTGGATACACATAAGAATCTTGTATTTATGTACTTAAATATAGAAATTTAGGGAACTTTGAAATTTATAAAATTTCTATGTCTATACATTTTTACATACAAATTATTATCAATAATTTAAGCATATTATTTGTTCTACGTTTTTTACTTAATTGTATAACAATATTTAGTAAAAAAAAACTTGAATTTCTATATTCGCATTCGGTATCATTCATGAATTAAAAATAAATTAAAAAATCCTTAGCACAGAATATCCTGCTGATAACACCAAAATAATTCAATAAATATTTATCAACAATTCTATTTTCGCACAAGCAGCAAATCAGTCATTACTCTCCACTCCACTAAAAGCCAGCTAAGCATATTTTCGCAAACGCATTAAACTGCCAAAATAAAAAAAAAATCTGCGAAAGGAAGTTGCAGCGGAGAAAAAAGAGCCGAGCGAAGATTTCGCGAGGGAGAAAAAAGTTGCATACGCGGGTTATTCTCACGCGATCCGCCAGTTGGGAATTATCCAAAATGAATCCTCCCTAATACGCGCGGCCGAATTTGAAGCGAATAGAGAGATAGGATAAAAGAAAAGGTAAAAGAGAGAGAGAAAGAAAAGAGAGAGGGGGGGAGCCGGTGCCCGAGGGCGAGGAGCGTAGTCTCGCGTACACGCGCGAAAGACGTTAGGCTGTAGCACGCGAGCGTCGGGGGTCGAGAAACGGCCGACGACGCCGGCGGAGACACACACGGGCCAAGGGCCTTTAGCATGACAATGAGAAAACATCTGCTGCCGTGCCCGGCGCGCTCGCCTCTGCAGTTCTGCACCCTTGCACCTTCGCCTCGCCTTCTCTTCCTCCCTTCCGCTCTCTCGGCCGGATCTCCCTCCCTCCTTCTCTCGCGCCGCCTAATAGTTATTAAACGTGAAAAGGTGAGTCTTTAGGCGCGCGAGTCGTTGGAGCCCGCCGATCGATGCTGGGTTATACGGTTTTTTTTGCGGCGCTGGTTTTTTTCTTCTTTTTTTTCGGACGGGCGAGCGGTGAGTCTTTTGAAAGGCGGACGAGACGGGGTGGCTCTCTCGTCTTGTTGGTTTAATGGAGATTTATTTTTATTAGGTGTTGAGACCGAGTTTTTCCGAAAAAAACGGTTGTGCGCGAGTGCGAGACAGTTTTTTGCGCTCGGTGGTTACTCGGGAAAATTGTATCTCGGGCGTTGCTTTTTTTGCAATTTTATACGTCATTATAGATTTTTGAGATTTATTATGATGGATGATTTTCGGTTTTCTTCGTACGGGAGTCAATTTTTCAGGAGCTTCGATATTTTGTCATATTTTTGTACTTTATGGAGTTCCAATTTTTTTCAATGATGGGAGGTTTTCAATCATACTGTGGGAAAATTTTGATAGATACACTCACATTCGTAGAAAACACTTTTTTTATAAATGTTAGTAGTGTATTAAATATGCATTCAATGCGCAGTAATTTTAGCATTAATTAATTTTTATTTATGAATAATTTATAATACTTAAAAGAGCTTCACAAGTCCTAAAATTTATAATAATCACTCCCAAAATAGGAAGATCTCAATGTAATTGTTTTAAATGCAAAATAAAATCACATTAATAAAGTTTTATTTAAAAACGAATTAATTAATCGAAATATTGAAACTTCGAAAATTTATTTCTTATATAAAATTTAAAAAAATTGATTGTATAAACTTTACGATCTTTCTGAACGGAATACGTAATATTTTACGAAAAACTATATTAAGTCAAATTGGAATAATTCAATGAATTGTGAAAAATTTAACGGCTTTCAATTAGTCTATTTTTTATAATGCTGTTACCTCTAAGAGTTCGTAAAACGGCTGTAAATCTATAAAATACACTTTATTTACTTTTTAGTGCAATCTACTCTAATATTTACGAGATAGCAATAAGCGATAAATTAGTCACTTATACCAAAATGCCTGTGTGCTCTAGCAGGACCAAAAGAGGCTTTTCCGGGGCCCCGGGAAAAGTTACGAGCCCAGGTCCTTTCTAAACACTCGAATATTTACGACACGCTCGGGTCCCATACACCCGAGACTTCAATTTCACGAGGCTGCGTTTACCGGATGATCGGATAATAGAAAGATTTTTCCCTCTAAAGGTGCAAGCTTCCGCCTCGGCAGTAAAGTTGTCCATCGTATAATTTCTTTTTACTCGATATAAAAATCTAATGTTTTCTTTAAAAACACCTCATTTTCCCCGCGTAAAAAAGAAAATTTTCATACATTTTAAATAAAAAAATGTTATCAATTTCAGTACTCCAAAATAAAAAGCGATAATAAAAACCAAAATTACTAAGCTGCAGGAAGTTAGCAGTATGAGTAATCCGATATAAAAGATAAAAATTTCGTTTTGAACTTCATCCTGTGATTACGAAACTATCACTGCGCTCCTTATCTTGTATCAATTTCAACCGAAAATGTATTTTCAACAGTTATATTTTAAAGATATTTCCAGTTTGCCAAGTTACACGAACCTATCTTACAAAAATTAATGTAAAGATTTATTATTATATTTTCTCAAATTTACACATACACACGCGTATGCACACGCACACGCACGCGCGGGCATACACGCACCTACACGCACAAATCAAAGATGTTTCCGAACAATTATGCATGCAGGTCGTAAGGGAAATGCGAGCAACCCTATAGGAGTCGCCACTCGAAATTCTCAACGGTACCTATACCTCTTCGTAGAAAAAACCGTAAGAAGGAAGGCCTCGACGCCGGCTCCGTAGGAAGCTCTCTGTTGTGCCGAAATCCACGCAGCCCCCGAGCCAGTTAGCATCCCAACCCGGACCCATTTTCCCGTACGGCGGATGCATTTTTAAAAGGTCTCGGATTTAGAGGATCCCCGAGGCTCTCGCGGAGCGGTGCCTCTCGGAAAAGGCCGAGACCGCCCGGAAAAAGTCCTGGAGGACACGTTCTCGAGGGCCGTAGAATGCGCGCACGCGGAGGTCCAATGGAGTACAAACACCTTTTTTACGAGCAGAAAAAGTAGCTCGAGCAAAGAAGACGAGCGCGCGCAAACAAAGGACTGGAATGCATAAAACTCAAGGATCATCGGAAGATGATGGGGGTATAAAGAGGAAGTTTGAAAAAAAAGCGGTCTTCCCTTTTCGGCCTGATTAGATGCCTAATGTATGCGCCAACAGCCATCCACTTATGGAAATAGGCAGTTTTTCACACGGGAATGATTTAATTTGCAATATTTAAAAAAGATTTAGTAGTAGGTAATGTATGATTTATTTAAATTTTAAATGTGCTTTCAAATAAAAAAGCAATTTAGCGAATTGAGTATAGTTGCAATCACAACACCGGAAAGTTTAAAGACCCCGCTCTGATAAATTACGAAATTAAATGCGATTGCAGCTATAAAACAAAGCCACAAGGCACCAACAGACACTACCTACCACGTGACACTAGAAATTAATTAGACTGCATTTAATTGTATAAAACAATTGTAGGGGTAGTCAGTAATTAGATTTTTGCGTTATTATCATGAAACTAAAAATAATTTAAGCCGTTGGATTGAAACAATGAATAATAAATTTATTTGATTATGTATTTTTACGACACAGTTTATTCAGACGGGTCATTCGAGTTTCTACATGAAACGCTCATCGAACAAGTCTAAAATTCAAATAAATTTATTAATATAATCGCGATAAATATCGACATCTACTAGTTGCGAAGATATCACAACACCGACAAATTAAAAGATTTCCCTGAAGGTAAATTACGCAATTGAATGCAGTTGCCGCAATAGGGCAATTCACTTGTGCGACGAAAGTCAGATATTCGCCAAGTGAGCAGAAAAATCTGATGCACGTGTGTCATACTACGGAATACTACGATATATAGTAACGCGATCGCGAAAGCTAAGCTCATCGCGTCTGAGAATGTGCCGTTCAAGGCATTTTTACCTGTCTTGCCACACTAGAAACATTTGCGAAACATATCCGTCAAATTATTCATACTGTTTACATGTGTATTTTTTTCAATAAATCGTCATCGTCATCACTTTTTTTATTTTATCAGTTTTATCTTCTTTCATTTAGCTTCAATTATGATTTAACAATATGAAAAGTCTACCTAGATAAAAATCAATACTCAAAACAAGACGCAATATTTTCAAACAAAAACAAAAATCAAGTCACGCTGACAAAAAAAACCTTTACAGAAAGTCCCTTAAATTTTCCATTCTCCTTCTCTCAAAAGTTTCGAAAACAACAAAAATTATTAGTGTACGAGTTACTTAACTCGCGCACCACCTTAAAAGTCGCATGTAATTACACGCTCGAAAATTTGACAAGAGGGACGTGCAAGTCGCTCAGCGAAAAAGCCCGGGGATTCTGCGAAATGGAAGCGTTTTAAAACAATCACCTAACAGAGAGGCGCAAAGAGTCAAAGGCGCGCCGCGCCTTAAGGAGCGAGGAAAATATTTCCCCGCGCCGGGCTTCCTCCGGGCGCCACCTTAAGCAAATTCCCCGCGCGTAACAATCAATTTTCTGCGCTAATAAGGGCTAATAAGCGGGGCTAAGTACTCGCGCGGACGCGCGTGGCGCTCGGGGTTTCCTCGTTAATTTCTGCCAAGGGGGGGTAACGAGACGGGCCGACGGGGCCCTCGGTGCCGACCTCTAATCAGCGCCGGGATTTACAGCTCCCCTCTGCCTCTCGCCGAGCGTCTAACGGCCCGGCGACGCCTCCGCGAATCTCCGCGCGCGGTCAAGTAGTCTCTCTCCATGCTTCGTCCGCCCGGCCCTTCCTTCTCTCCCCTTTCATCCTCGACGCGGTGCTTTCGCGAGCGCGCCGGGCTTAATTTCGATCTCGAGGGCCCCGATGCGGCGCGATTTGTCAGCTCGATACTCGATCTCGGATTGAGGGTTATTAGTAACGCGCCGGGAATTATGTACTCCGGGGAGAAATTTGAGAATTTGTTTGCAGTGCTGGGAGTTTGTAAGTTTATTTCGATGGATGAAGGATTTTCGAGCGTACGATCGTTTGAATAAAAGAAGAGAGAGGTTAATCTTTAGGTTTAAATATTTAAAGTGTATTCGTATCAGATACAGAATGCACAAGAATTTCGGTGAATTAATTTTTCCTATTTTTTCCGTTCGTTGTAATACAAATTTCAAATTAAGTAGTATTTTTAATTTACTACAATTTTATGATCGTTTGTAAATTCGAAATTGTTAGTACGGTAAAAAATTAGCATTAAACGTAATTAAAAGAAGCAATTGTAGAGCGCGGTGTAATAAGTTTCATTCCCATGCAATTTTGATTAATCCTTTGGTAAAAAAGTAGCAAAAAATTCATTGGTCATTTCCGTTAGGTTCCTAGTCCTTAACTTAAGTTTAAAAAAAGGTCGTAACACCATTTTGTCTGTAAAAAAAATCATGGGTCATTTCCGTTAGAGTAATTCTTTAGGTCGAAAAAAAGTTGTAACGCCACCTCGACAGCTAGTAAGAAAATCGTGGGTCATTTCCGACGTTCAACTTTTCATCTCTGAATATAGATAGAGCGCGAAATTTAAAAAACTCTATTGCACGGTACAAATCGCTTGTTCGTTTAAAAATAAATAGAAAGACAGATATCTTAAATTGTCAACTGAAATAAAAAGATTTTAAACAGAAATGTATCTATATCCACTATAAAATGTGCAATAAAAACTTCAAATTTCTTATATTCAAATTTATCAATAATAACTTCAAATCATTTTAAATAATCTTCTAAATCTAATAAATAATTGCACACACTTCTCATTCAAAAAAAGAAAAAAAAACAGCCAGACTGATGTGATTACTTAATCACCGAGATCTTTCAACCCCCGGCGAAAATTGCAACTGCAACAAATTTAGAAGTTCGAATTGACGCCGGCCCATGATAACCGTAATTCATTTTACGCGTTCTCCCTTTATGCCCGTCCTGGGCAAACGATCCCGGGACTCTCGCTCCCCGAGATCCCCCGGCCCCCGGTCGGACCCGCTTCTTTTTTCGGTACTTTCTCCCTTCTCCTCTTATTTCTCCCGACGTCTCGGGTCGCTCACTGTAATCAGCGCCGCGTATTAGCCCGTCGCGCCGCGGCGGTCTCGGATATTGCTTAGCGAAATTTGCCTTCCACTCGGCTGCAGCCGCCTCCTACCCACTGCAGCAGCCGGCTCGCTCTTTGTATATACGCGCGGCGATGATCCGCGCCGTGCGAGTTTTCACCTAACGACTCCTGCCAGGCGAATATAAAGAATATTAATTCGCGGCGAGGTTTGAACGTTAATTTGAAAGAGGCTTATTAATTTTCGTTTCATTCTTTAGAACTAATTGAGTTGTGGGGGATCAGCTGCTTTAGGTAGTCGTATTAATTTGTTTAACTCGCCATTATCGCTAATTACGCTTAAGCGGGGGGCGTTAACTTAGTATTATTAGTTGTTGCGAAATTAGCAGTGGTCATGTCGAAAATTACCACCTAATTACGCGGTGCTTGTTTAATTTATTGGATAAATTATGTTAATTTGCATAACATTTATATCCAGTATCGTAATTCATTTGTCCATTTTGATAGCTATAAAAGTTGTCAAAGTTTCTAAAAATCTAAAGTTACGCAATAAAACTGAATATTTCAAATTACTCAAATAGCAATTATATATAATTTCGCGTAAATTTAAAGTGCACACGGTAAAACCTCACCTTAAAAATTTTACGAAAAATTCTAATTTAAATTTTGGTTACTCGATCAAAAGAAAAACTATGGAATTTCTGCAGGAAAAACTCCGAAATTTTTGCGATGAGCTTCGCCATAAATTTTACGAGAAATTTAATGCGCGGTTCAAGTGCGCGATCCTCCCCGAAAGAAGGCCGCAATTTCGCCGCGAGCCGAAAGAAAAAAAAAGGCGCGAGAGCCGAGCGCGCGCTAATCCCACAGAAAAGCCCGAAATTTTCGCGCGTCGCCTCGGCCCCGGGGCCCGGTTGAATCGCGATCGGCCCCAAAATGAAGATATCAGAGCCGCGCGACCTCGCGAAACGGCCGCCGCCTTGGGAGAGGAATGCGGTCTCGCAGGGGGGCTTCCCGGCATTATGTGTCACTCGTTAAGCCGCCGCCGTCCGGACGATTTGTCTTCGGGGCCACGGAGCACGGCTAAAGGTTATTAATTCACCGAGTCGCCAGGGCCAAGGTCGCGTATGGTGGCGCATTTTTATGTATTTATCTCGCATCTCGCTCGAATCTACGGATCGTTTTCGCGGGATCGCAGGTGAAATTACGGGAGATTTTTTAATTGGACGATGGAGATAGGGTACGCGCTGAATTGGCTGGAGGGAAATTTGAGTCCAGTAGAGTCAATTTTTTAACTCGAAGATTAGATTGAAACTCCGTCGATTGGAGTTAATATCCCTCTAAATATAAAAGAATGAATATTCACTCTTTCGATAAACAGAGTGACTTTTTCACTTAAAATGAAAGGTTTATAATCACTCTAGAGAAGAACGACTTTCACTCCAACTAAGAGTGCAATTAAAACACTCTATCCGTATATAGTAAAATTTCACTCTTATAGAGTTAAAGTTGACTCTTTCAGCAAAGTAACTTTAGGAATGAAATTTTAATGAGTGATAGAGGATTCGGCTGGTGCTAGTCGCTTCTATGCTGTGATACGAAAAAAGAATTTCGGATGAACTTAATCATGGTCATCACGGGATTTTAACGAAACCGTAAGTTATTTTTCTAACTTTTATTCTAGATATATTTCATCGCGACGCAAGTTTATAAATTCATCGTATGGTAAAACCTTCTAAAAGAGCCGATAATCTTGATTAATGCGCACCGTGTGTGTACCATACGAAAGCGCAACTTTTTATAACAAAGCGTTTTCAGAACCATAAATAAGACAGCACTGGTAAGATCACATTCCGATAATTATAAACACATCACTTTGCGGTGAGCTTCGAGCAAAAACTTCCCCTTTCGGTTAAAAAGAGCGTTTAAGAAATTCGCATTCATTTGCGTTTCTAATGTGCATTGTAGCACCGAACGAAGTGCATCGTTAAGGCTATAATTTAACGCTCGAGTGTAATCGGGAATTTTCATCTGGACGAGTGTGCATGCTTTCCACAAACGAAGACGAGTCACGCGCATTCCAGGTAGCAAAAGTCCATCCAAATAATTGCAATAATTACTTCCAGCAATTAGTTTTTTTTATTTGATTTATGTAACAACTCTTTTTCAATGGCACGTCACTTCTGACACTATGCATCCTTGTTCTTTATAAGCTTTAATGTGTACTCGATTAAATTAATTCGATATTTTTACAGTATTTTATTCGAGATTACATTTAAACCATTCAGTACTTTTTATGCGAGTGTCTTGTTTCTATGTATAACTTTTTCACTTTGATAAGTAGAAAAATCGAATTTACTGTCATTATTTACTTTCTGCGCTATAAAATATTACAGTTAAAAGCATATTGCGAGATTAAATAATACATACGTTGCAGATAAATGCGAAATTCTGCTAGTGATTCATGATTTGCGAAGTTATTACGTGCTGATTATCATGATGCAATATAATTTCTCGGATGTTTCTGTTAATTGCTGTTTCTAATAATTGATTACGTAAGGTTTACTAAAAATGAAATGTATATTCTAAAAATAATTTCTTAAATATGCTATCAATTTCCTGCGACAATATTAGTAATTAAATACTTAAAATATTACTAATAAATAAATTTATAGTTGAATAATTAAGTTAGGTGCTCCTTTTTCTGCCTCTTAACTGAATGTATGCGTTGTATTAAATATTGTTTTTCAAATTCACATAAAACATTCAATTATTGACGAAAAAATCTCTCCAAATCTTCCTAACGAAAATCTACTGTCCAGCAAGAAAACTGCAATTATTTACGTCTCCGGCTAAAATATTCACCATCTCAGAAGTAAATTGATGCATTAAACGATCGGCAAAAAAGCGAGAGAAAGAGAAACAAGCCGCGGCCCCGCAAAATTGGATCACGTTTCAAGGCGCACCATGAGGGCTATAGGTGTTCTCGCGCGGGCAAAAATGAAAAGTTGAAGCGGAGGATTCCACCGATGACCGGCGGATGAAAAATCGTCGGGGCTAATCCGCACGCATCAGATGCATTCATCACGGCCATTGAGCGCACCCACACCGACCGGCTGATTAGATCGCCGCCGGCGTCGGGGAGCCGCATGAGAGCCGACACGAAAAACTCCGCCGGAGAGGGACCCCCCACCTCCTCGTGCCCTACCGAAATCCCCCTGGCTTCTCTCGTATCAGCGAGTACAATGCGCGCCCACATGAGTTCGCATGAATATATGCGCAAACAATCGGGACTTCGGGCTTCGGTGTAGCGCAGCGAGTAATGGAAGGTTATTCGATCAATTAAAAGTTGCTCTGTATTTTATTGGCGTTTATGCGTCAAGTGTGCATCGGATGTTGCGAAAGTACCTTTTTAATTATCAAATAATTAAAACTTTATATCTGTAGAGAATTATTAAAGTTATGGTTATTTATAGTAATTTAAAGGTAATTAAAAACAATTTTAATATTTTTGGAAACATTTAACATAAAATTTTATCGTTCTTTTGGTCACTCTTAACTATTTTATTACTTTTAGAAATATATCATAAATAGAACTACTGTGCACTGAGTGATAAGTTTTAGTAAATTTTTTAATAATAAAAAAGTCCCTCAATCTAAGTGTGTGACCAAATATAATAAAATTTACTAAACTTTTTATATAAAACTTACCAAACCATTTCTCTCAGTGTACATTCCTATGAAATTAAAATTCTTACACGATTAAATTATTTAAACCAAAAAATAAAAAATCTTACAAATTCAATTTCCGCATAAACATCGCAGCGCGCAATCAATCATTCGAACAAATTACGAACAAAAATCGAGACCCGATTCAATTTGCCCCGTCGATTTGACGAAGCACCCAGTGTCCACAGTGCTCCCGGATCGCATCGCAGAAAAGCAAGCGGAAAGCGGAGAAATCCACCGGGGGGGCCGACCCGTATGCATCCGCGTGCGAAACGATTGCGCGTCGCGGAGCGAACGGGGAAAAGGAGGCTACCCGCATGGGTGGCGCGTACAGAGCGACCGAATGGACGGGCGCCGAAACGGCCGACTGGTCCCGGATAGCGCGCGCGGGAAAGCCCCGGCCGGAAGGGCTCCGGTCCATCGGCGGTCGGCGATACCACGCCGACGCAGTCGCTCGACTGCCGTCGAGAGCGCAAGCCCGGGACTTATCGCCGCGGCAGGCTTCCCGCTCGCTCCCACGTAGCTTTGCTTTCTTTCAGAATTCCGCTGGATAATCCGAGTAAGTGCTTTTTGTTTTAAGCGAGACGAAGGGATATCAAAGTCCTGACGGTGATTTGCTGATCGGTATTGGTGAATCGATTTTTTGACGATTATTTTCCGAACTGGTTTCGTTGATACGTGGATGAAAAATTTCCGAAAAATTTCTACGTGGTCGGAAAATGTCATCCTGCAAATTTAAAGATGTGATATATATATGGTATATACATAATCTATGTATGTAATACAGATTTGCAGTAGGATGATTCAAAGTTATATCGAAACTTTGCGGTTGATTTTAATCAGGATTGAAAGTATATACATGGGCCTGATATAAGAATATATGTATGTAATTTATGCAACGTCACTGAATAGAAAAGTGACTTGTTGATTAATTTCTTTTAGCAAGTCTTGATTGTATGATTAGATATTCAGAACAAGTACAAAGTATAATAATTAATCACATTAGTACTTGATGACTTGTTCAATACTTTAATTCCATTCTTTACTGTACATGATGAAAAATTACAGAGTCTGTACAATAATCAGTATATAAGACTAATAAAAATGAAGAAGCATTAGAAAATATTCTAATCTATTTATAAAATAAGAAATCGTTCAACTACTTCTTCAATTAAATAAAATTTTAGATAATAAAATGTTATTACAACTCAAATTTTAATTAAAAATAAAAGTACGCGCTGATACCAAAATAGTAAAACGAATCGTAAAAATCAATTCAATTGCACGATTGACCCTTCATTCGTAAAACTAAAGCACACGTCGTAAAATACAAAATAAATCGTCACGAGGAAATAAAGATACAATTCCGAACGAATCCCGCGGACAGTCCGTCCTATCTCCACCCCACGCGCGGAGATACGCGTGGATCTATCCGATAAGCGCCGCTAAAGAACCTATTCACCGGGCAGCAGCAACTTTGTATTAAAAAAAAGAAGGCTGGGGAGACTCGGGTGATAAACCCCGTGACGTTTTCGAGTGGATCACTGACGGCCCCGTCGGAAAGCTTTTTATCGCCAAGGCCGCCTCGGCGCATCTCCCCACCCTTCGCGCAGATTGCCGGCGGAAATCGGCCGTATAAACGAGTGCGTGCAACGCGATGATGCCTCAAAAATCGTAGCTGCCCGGCGAGCTAACCCAAGGCGGAGAGAGAGCGGACCGCGAGATGGAGGAGATTTTTCGGATCGGAGATGGAAATCACGGGGGCTCAAAGGCTTTTTCGCATTATCTGACGGACGGAATCTCCTGCCTCGGCGAAGATTAAAAGAAGCCTAATTAAGCTGTAAATAATTTTTTTTTTTTTAAGATAGACGTTAAAGGCATGGTTGGGGGCATAGTTGGCATAGCTTGTAAAAGAAAAACTATCAAATAAATATCTTGCAATGGAATGTTTTATTTTATTTTATTTTATAAATTCACGGATTCTCATCTATTTATAAGAATTTCGAACGGAAAGGAAAAAAAACTTAATTAATTTATCAACAGTTAATCTGATGTCACATATTCTTATTGACTTTTTGAACGCACACTTCGCGAACTTTAAAAAGAGCTGGAAAAATGAATCAATTAAATTTCAACAAATTGGTTTAACTGCAGTGAATTTAATTCGAGATCACATTGTTCAGTTGCAACCACTAATTTATTTACTGCTATACACACGTTCAATACGGGAGAAATGATATACAATGTAAACACAGTGATCCGCTCACCGGCACGAAACCCGTATCAGCGATTAAAGCGTATATATACCCAGGACAAAATCCGGGCTCGTATCCCGGGCGTGTAAACGAAGGACGAGAGAGGGAGGAGCGCCGCAAAAAAGGGGGTTTAATGACGTAAACGACAAAATGACAGTCATCGTGGAAAGCGTGCAAAGCCGCAGTAACAACACCCTGGGCTCGCGGGTAGTGGTGTATCTGCACCGGTGAGGCGAAACGAGCGCGGACGCGAAGGAGCGCGAGAAAAAAGGCGCGCGTGCGAAAGGAGGAGGCGGTGGATGCTATTGGGCGAATACGGGTGTGCAGGGGGAGAGGAGGCGAGAGGATGTACGGCAACACTATCAGCAACGTCAGCAACACCCGGGGCCCGGGCGGGAGGAGGGAAGTGCGTGAGAGAAGCGCCGGGGCCTGTACACGATCGCCGACAAAACGACAGGTACCGCGGGGCCACCCCTCCTCCTCCCCCACCCCCTCCCCAGACATTCCATCAAGATGCTATCGGGAGCGGGGCCCCGGGTAGAGGATATTAAAGGATGCTGGAGCCGCGCGCACGAAACAAGAGAAAGAGAGAGAGAGAGAGCGGGACAATGGGATCGCGAGTCCGAGAGAGAAATACAAGACGCAGGGGAGGGGGGCGGAGAGGAAGGAAGGAAAAGAAGAAGGTGAGCGAGGAGAGGCATCCCATAGCGCGGTGGGTCCCGAACATGATTTGAGGTCCAACCCAGTTTGGACCGAGGCTACTCTCTCTCTCTCTCTCTCTCGCCGGCCCCACCGCGAGAAGTTTTGGGAGCTCCGCTCATTTTCTCTCTCCTTCGCGTCTGCGGACCTTCCTCCCGTTCGCCTCCTATATCTTTTGGCCGTTGATGCCGCTGCCGACGCCGATGCTGCCGAGCTCGCTGCCTTTTTAAGCGAATTCTAAAGTACCGTATTTAGAGTAATTTACGTTGTTCCCGGCGAACAACTCCTATGTGGCTGGCGGTAAGAGCTAAGCCATGCGTGATGTGAAAACCACCACTCGGCGAGCGACGCGCACCACTTGTCGGCCTCGACGATTGGAACTTGCGGGTCAATTAAAATTGCCTTAACATTTTTTATAAATAAAGATAAGCAGCTTTGTTGTACAATAATTCAATGAACGTCTTATATTCGTAAATTTTATTTCATAATTTTATTATTGATATTTAATAAATTTTGTACATTCCTAAATGTTTATTCCTATAAACACCTTAGAATTAAATTTCTACTCAACTGATCTAAACAAACATTAAAAACAATTTTCATTGTTACGACTGCCCTATGCAAGAGAATTAAAAAAAGTCTCTCTCAAAGTATACCCGAGCATAGCTCAAATGGTAAACAAGCAAAAATATGAATAAACATATTCAGCCAACATACCAGATCTACCGCTCAACTTCATTCACAAACGCAGACAGACTCCCCTGCCAGCCAAGAGGCATATTATATACCTAAATGTTTCCGTGAGAGCTTTCTCCTCTCGTCGAGTGGTCGCGCGAAAAAAAGGCGCAGAAAAAGGACTTAGAAAAAAGCTGCGGCGCGATGGAAAAAAGCGGGGGGCGCCGAAAAAAAAAGCGCGCGCGGGGCGGTGTGGAACTCGCGGGAGAACGAGAGAGGAGCCCCGAGCCGAGGGACAGACGGAGGAGAGGCGCTCTTTTAAAGGCCGCGGCACTTGTGCGCTGATTGGATTAAAGGTCTGGAGGGCCCGGGCCGCGGCAGCGAGCTTTTCGCTCCGGCGGCCCTCGGCAACGGGACAAAGATACGCGCCTTCATTCACCCGGCCGATTTTTTTTTTACTCGCTTGACCGTGAACGCGGCCCTCGAGGACAGGTACAAATATTAATGGTGTTGCCGGGGTTTTCATCAATTTTCGGATGCTCGTTGTTTAGGGACAAAAGTGGGCCTTTTAAGAAATAGACAGAGTGAGATTGTGAAATTCCGTCAGTTAAGTTTTCGATAAATGTAATCGTATCGTTAGTATTTTGATATTTTTTTGTTTTGTCGAAATTTGTTGAAAAAAATTAAAAGGTAAAAGCAGAAAGTTCTATAACACATTTGTGAGTATGCTTCAAGAAAATTTAATAGTGGCATTTAATTCGTCTTTAATAAGAGAAAAATTAAACCCACTTTTGTTTCGCTTTTTGAATCTATCTATGTAATGGTTACTTCATTAATTGGACAAAATTCAATTTCTTAAATCATGTAAAAATGTAGATCTTTTTAAAATGGTCTACATATTTCAATCAACATTTAAGAAGCTTCGCATCGAGATAAAAAATTACGCTATTAATACGGTAACCGATATATAAAGAAGCGTTAAATGACAAAAAATACCGCTAAAAATCATAAAGATTCCGTAAAAAACTTCGACCGAACTCATCACTCCGCACCCTATTACCGTACGATCGCGTCCCAACTCTTCGCCGAAACTTTTCTGCGGGTAATAATCATCAAACGAATCAACCGCGATAAAATCAGCATCGACGCACGCGAGAATCGCCCGTATAAAAATTGTCACCATAAACATCGACGAAAATCTCGGCGTCGTGGCAACCCAACAAATCAGCGGCGCATCGAGAAAAAGATAAAAAATAAGCGCCGTTTCGGTCCGCTACCCGCTCGCCTCCCCGCGTAATGCGTATATAAAACTTAACGAACTTTCGGGGCCCCGGGTCCGGGCCCTCTTATCTCGAAAAAGCTCGACTGACGGGTCGCTCGTAAAACGCGCCCGCGCAAATAAATCGCGACTAGTCAATGAACGTCCACGCGGGGCCGCCCGGAGCATCCGCGGAATCCGCGCGGGGAGGGGGCGGACTGCGCGGGCGTCGCGGCCGGGGTATGCGTATACCCCCCGACCCCCAGCACCGACCGGACGAGATGCGAAGAAAAAGGAGGAACGCGAGGAGCCGGCAATGGGAACCGCCGGGGGCGGGACCATGAGTACGCCGGCCGATCGAAAGTGAGAGTCCACTTGGACGAGAGCACGAAATTATGAGTGCGTGTGCGCTTATGAAAATTCTAAATTAAACACTTGCAGTGCGATAAAAAAATTTTGAAAAATTTTTGAAAAAAGTATGTAAATATAGTACTCTTTGCTTCAGATTTATGACGCCTTTCAGTGGATCTGTTTTGAACAAAGTGATTTGGCACAAGAAATATTTAAATATACAGTCAAATGTTGCAGATATTTTAAGGGGAAAATGTTATTATACGAACTTAATTAATCTGTAATAAAGTCAATTGAAAATATCTCGTGTTATCGCTAAAAAATTTTATAGTCAGAAAATACTCGTTTGCTGTTTCTCAATAAAATGTAAAAAAACTTTTGATAAAAGCAATAATTTTTTTAAGAAACTTGTCCAGTAGCTTCATATCATGTTCTTCTTAATAACGAAAGATTATGGTAATGTGATTACATTGAGTATAACTTGTAGAAATTTAATAAAGGATAGTAACAAATGTAAGAAGATCATCTCAATTTTCTTTCATTTATTTAAAAAATCCTCTAATTAAACAATTAAGATATCTTATTTTTAAAAGACAGTACTTTTACTTCTTCTTTTATCGCGGTTTATTGCATTTTCAAGAGAAATCACAGAACAGTAAAATTATTTCTCTCAATATTACGCGTGCTTTGCGCTTATGGAATTCTCAACAACAAAAATATATCAACCGGTTTGACAACTTATTTGCACTATGTAAGTACTCGGCATGTACTGTACAAAATACACAAATAAAAAAATAACAAAAAAATTGTTATACCCTCTGCATCCATCCCCGCCCGTTTTTTACGAATTAAGAGGCTATCCCTTCCAAAGCCTCGTAAATTCAATCGTCATAAACCCAGCAGTACCTGCAAAATGAAATTCTCCTCCCGCGAAACGGACTCCCTCCCTAATTAAGTGCACCGCGCGAAACTGCGAACAGTAAGTAAAACGCGGCCTCGTAAAAGGCCGCGGCAGGTGCAATTGTCCCTCGGTGTCGCCGCGAACAAAAGGAAGCGGCGGAGGTGTCGGTACGCGGCGGTCCGTGAAACGAGAAAGGCCGGCGGAGCGGAGCGCGCGCGGCGCTATCCTAATTAGCTGCGACGACATTTCAATCCTCGCTGCCCGATGATCCCCGCTCGCCAATTGCGGGGAGGGGATCCGCCGCATTTGTGCGGCCTGCGGCGAACCCCGCCGGCGACCAGGTGATAATTGCCGGCGTGAGAAATGCGCAGCCCTTCCGGCGCGGCTCCGTGTCAATTCCCGCACTTAACGACCTGTCGCTGACCCACGGATGATGAGAATTTACTTTTTTTTTTTGTTTTTTCGGAGGAGGAGACGCCGTGTGAAACGAGCAATGTTTATACGAATTTATTTGTTTTAGTGACGTGCGCGCGATTGCCTACGCGCGGACTGTGTTTTGGTGTTCGCGCGATATTTACGGTGAGATGGAACTTAATACACTGCGTCGTCAGAAGCGAGGTGTAGTACAATGGTTATGATTGTAGTATCTATCGGTTCGACGCGTCAATGATAAAGCCTGACGTTGTAGAATCCCATTGATATGTTAATACTTATCTAGAGTTAGAGATATCGCCGGATTCTTCGACTGTTGAATGTACAAAGCTGCTTCAGTGCCTTTTAAATGCCACCTCTCCACTGAAAAATAATTTATTAATTTTAACTAAACATTTCTTTACGGGTTCTAATTAAATAATTCTTTTTTATCAACTAAACATTTTTAAGAAACTGTAGTATTTAGTAAAGTAAATAAAAGTAAACTTATTACTTTATTTAAACAAGTGTTTCCCACAAAATATTTAGTTGATTCAAAGAAATTATTTAGTTGAGACTCCTTAAAGAGATAATTAATTGAAATTACTAATTATTTTGTCAGTATCAAAATGTATTAAAATTTTATATGTTTATGCCTTTGCCTTTTAAACTTTTATTTGCACTAAACTATTCCGTACCCTATAAATATTTGCACAATTCATAAAAAGGAGCAAGACCCCATTTCAAAGCGTCCGTAAACCAACTGAATGAAGAATTGGCATAGGAAAAGAAGAAAACGAGAGGGAAGTAAGTCGGAGAGAAGAAGGAAGAAAATAAAGGGAGAAATTGAGAAGGGGCGAGGAGACAAGAGAGGAATGTAGGTGGGTGAAATAAAGGGGAATAAAAAAAGGGGCTCGGCCTCGAGGAGGTATACGTACACATACCTGCGGACGAGCCGGCGAAGGAGGTGGAAGACGAGGAGGCGCGCTAGGGGTGGAAGAAAGGGGGAGGAGGCGGCGAGAGAGGAGAGAGCGAAGAAAGTGAACGAGGTGGAGCGGCGGAGGACGGCGGCTTGATTTACGCATCGGGTCATTAAATTGGATGCATTGTGCGATAGAGCGCGAGCGGGCGACGCGCCGAATGAATGGCTCCCGTAATAAGGTCTTAATTAAGTTTCGCCGGCAGATTGATTTCGCGCGAAACTTAAGCGAGCCGAGTTGCGGCAATTACGCCGCGAGAAGGTGAGTTAACGCTCGCGCGCCGAAATTCGGATTTCGTTCGTCGAAGGCTGCTTCGAAGGCTTTCGACTCTTAAACGGTACGCGTATCACCGCAGTCCTGTGGTTTATTTTTTAGTTTGTTCAAATTCAAGTAGGTGTTTAAACAATGAGTATTTTGTATAAATTGGTGAATATTAATTTGTTAACAAAATAATCTTTGAAGGTAGGTTCCTTTGATGCTTTTGTCGGGTGTTTTCTTCTAAAAATTAAATTGAGATTAATTTATTATTCTGGGTGTACTTTGGAAGAGTAGATTATTTTGGTGCAGTTACCGCAACGTGGACTCTGGGTCAACTCTCCCAATAACAGGTCTGCTGTCTCGATTTTATGTATAACCCAATTAACATCCGGTTTATTAAGCATCCGAAGCCTGAAGAAGGTTACTGCTTATCTATAGTTAGAAATGATTATAAACAAGTCATGTAATACACATATAATCATTGAAAAATTCGTTCCAATGGTTGTAATAGTGGTAATCAAATGTCACTAATTGTGTACTGGGTGCTTTGTTTATTTTGTTTACTCTTTATCTTTGCATTGCTCAAACAGTTATGTACATAGCGAAAATCATTTTACATATTTTCCATGCTTATGTACAACTGATGCATCGTAATTCACCAAAAAGCATTCAGTGCATTTATCAAGACAAAACTATTTAGTTTTTGTTTAAGAACTCGCTTATGAATAGTCGCAAGTCATTTATAGTTTTACACTATCATAAAAATACTGCATCGTATAGCGTCGCATACTAAAAATTACAAAGAGACACGCGTGCTGCAAAGTTGAAAAACATTGGGGTCACAACACTATCCATTTAAATGCCCGAATTTTTTTATTGCATAACATCAATATCACCCGCTATGCAAAAAAAACAAATTGTACGACGGGTTCGCCTAGATGCCCGCGCCCCTCGTTAAAGGCCGCGCTCACCTACATACAGAAAAGAGGGAAAGAGAGAGAGCGCGCGGAGCCGGAGACGCTCCGGCAAGGAAGACAAAAAAAAGAGCCTGCGGACCGGGCAAAATTATACGAAAGAGCGTACGAAATTCCGAGAAAAACGTCTTGCGGGATTATTGATAGCCCTGTATCGCTAGGAGAAAGAGAGGGACGTGGAGCAGAGGGAATAAGAAGGGAGGAACTCGGAGGAGGAGAGGCTTAAAGCGCCCGGCAACCGCGAGGGTAGCCCTCCCTCCCTCTCTTTCTTTCTCTCTCTCACTCTCTCTTTCTCCGTCCGCGCCTCTCTCCCTCCCTCTGTCTCCCTCTCTCTCTCGCGCAGCCACGAGGGAGCGCGAATTTCTCGTCGTCGGGGCCTTTTAACGCGCGCCGCACGCGAGAAGGAGCCGGACGACGGGACGAATTTTCAATTAGAGTCGATTATTCAGCGAGCGCGCCGCGGTTAGATTCCGCGAACGCGGCCCGCCGATGTATTCCGTACGGCGGGGCATCGTGCCTCGCCGGCCTAGGAATTCGGATTTTCGCCGCGTTTTCTCTTTCGACGGCGCCGAAAGCGCGCTCACGATTTTTATCCGTGCGGACTGGACAGCACGTGCCTCCGGCGCGCATAGCCGATTAGGAATTTTTTCGGTTTTACTCATGGTGCCTCAGGAGGAGTGGAGAACCTTGAGTGTACGTAAATTAAGCTGTTCGTGGGAAAACTTTATCTTTTTTTTCACTTTTATTTTTGACGCCGTATTTCAAAAAATGTCTGTAAAGGTATGATTATTTATAATCAAAATATTCGTATTTATAGTCTTGTAAAGTATGCAGGTCGCGGAGCATTGATTTAATGTTCGAATTGTAAAGATAAGTTGCAAATGACTGCTTCTGAATAAGTAATTATTGTTTTTTAATAGTTCAAATGTATGCACTTGACTTGAAGGTTTAATGAGATATCAAAAAAATGGTAATAAAAATTTTGCATAATTGAAATTCCACTTTCCTGTAAAGATAGGTGGAATGTTGATTACAGATATCTGCTTCGAAAATTTCGAGACGTTAATGACTCATAAACATTTTTAAAGGCCTGATTATATACTTTTTCCTAAATAAACGGCGGACTTTATTTCCGATACTTCTCTTATAAAGATTGATATTCCACGTGGGATTTTCGTTAATTTAATGGTGACCGTGATGTATGATTTAACACGCGTGAATCTGTAATTTGGGCTGAGGGCCAAATTATTGACTATAATCGAAAATTTCAAATTTTTGTTTTAACAAAACTTTAACCATAACCAGCAATTATCGCATTAAAAAAAGAAATGACGCCGAAGGAATCATTTAAAAATCCATGTATCCCGCAGTAAGCCAACAGCAACAAGCGCCCACCAGCAAGCGCAATAATTCCAATTCTGCAAATGAACTGCTGAACAGCTTAAGAGGCCGCGTGCGTTATTCTTCAGCCGCCTTCCGCGAGACCCACCGAACAATCCACATTATGCCGTGTCGAACATCAACAAACACGTAAGAGGCCCAAACTAGGATACCAAAACCAGTCCCACGCGCGTAACAACCAAAGGGGGGGGGCACCACGTCTCCCTCCCAGAACGGCGCTAAGAGGACGCGCGGCCGAAATATCGCCCCGAGGCGCGGGGGGAGGCGAGCGAAGGGGGGACCCTCGGAACTCCGTTTTAATTAGAAGGCCTCGTTCCGGCGGCGTTATCGGGGCCCCGCGCCGCACACCTCATTGTTCGTCCTTTTTCGCCACCTCCTATCTGCGCGGATCCTCGCGCGCGCGCCCACCGAGGCCGCGCCGTGAGGAATGCGGTCCTGCGACCGGCGACGCGCCGGGCCCAAGGGGTTGCGCGCGCTCTCCTCTCGCATCGCCGACGCGCCTCCGAGCGCCTCTGCCCCCCCCCCCTCTCCGACCACACTGGACGCCAGGGCTAACGATGGACCCGAACATTTTTTGGCGGTGGTATGAGTACGTAACTCTCGGAGTGATTGACTGTGTCTCATTGGTATTCCATTTCGGAAAAATTTGTTGCCAGCCGCGATGAGTGTTTGCATCTGGAATTTATTGTGCAATTTGGAATTTGTTTGTTGCATGGTTGTGTTACTTTTTTTGTACGAGTGATGTGAAATAACTTTTGAGAAAGTGACTTTGGCATTGTACTGCTTTTGAGTCAATTTTTCCGTAATTAATACCTATTTGTATTCCTTAAGACGCGTGCATGTGTGTAAATCATATTAGTTGGTGGATTTGCCGATGGACTCTGGGACACCTCTCCCAATAACGGGTCTGCTATCTCCGTTTTATAAAATCCAGCTGAAGACTTTTATTAAGTGCCTGAGTTCCTGAAGAAGGTTACTGGTGGTTTTACCATTTAACTCGTCATTCGACTAATTAGAATCGATTTTGAAAAAATCATTGGCAAACTCGATGGAATGGCTATATCAAATCATTGTAATCAAATGTCACTATCCCTGCATTAAATATAAAGAACTTGTAAGTCTTCAATAAGAGCGCAAGAAAGGTACGATTGGAAGACGTCCGTCAGCTCTGAAAACAAATTCGAACAAATGAAACACTCGCGCGGACAGGCGATGCCGTGCGAAATCCACCTGAATAAATTGTTCGCCGTGTAAATAAACACACGATGGAATGGAAATAGGAGGCCTGGTAGCTTCGGGGCCACGCCGCGACTAACCCCTTTCCCGCCATTCAGCGGCAGCAACCGGAGGAAGGGAGCGACGGGGAAGGCGGCGAGAAGAGAAAAGGAGAGAGGTATAGACCTCCTTGGAGAGGTCCAGGGAGGTCCTCGACGCGAGAGGCCGAGGAAGCGGCGGACGAAGGAGAGAAATAAAAAGGAAGGTGGCCGGCGCGATACCGAGGTTAGGGAGGAGAGAGAGAGAGAGAGAGGACGAAAGGGAGGTTCCCGCTGCCACAACATCAAAGGATGTGCTACGTATCCCTCTCCTTTCTCTTCCTCTCCCTTTCTCCACTCTCGTTTTCTTCCTCCTTTTTGCTCCCTCTGCCTTTGCTTTCCCCGTCCCTCCACGGCGGCCGCCTCCTCTTTTTTCTTCACCCTCCCTCCCCTCGTGCTCCGCGCCAATTTTCGTCGCACTCATTAAAAAACCTCGTTGACGCGCATTCGCTCAAATTCGTGCGTCCACGTCTGTATTAGCGATAAATCTAGCCCTCTTTTATCCACCAGCATTTTTCCTTGTACAAAAAAAGTCAATAGGCACGTGACAATCGATTGGACATTATTTAAAGCACCCGTAAATAAACGAATTATATCTGCAGCGTATCAATGAGCAAAATTGCCCGAGCAGGCTTGTTTTGACTCGCTGACATGGTAATTCTCGCTAGATTCTCACGGCGTGCCTCGAATGATCATGTGCGTGGGCGGGAGAAAAGGTAAAGTTGGACGGCGCAAAAACGACGCGCGCAAAGAGCGTCATCCACGAGGCGAGGGAGGAGGCGAGAGCTTCGGGGATAGCGGCGCTTTGGAACTCGTGCGCGTATCTGCTATCTCACCCGATCTCTTTCCTTTCCTTCGTTTTCTTTTATCTTCCCTCTCTCTTTCTCCCTCGGTCCCCGCGCTTTGTTGCCCGAATGTTTTCTTCTATATCACGGCTGGGAATGCGGCTAAACGCGCGATCTTCTGCGTCTGATCTGCTCTCGCCGTTTCGCTTTTAAATCTTCCATGGACTTTGCATACATTTGAATAAGGTTTTTTAAATATCTTCGAGTTGCATCATTTGCTAAGTAAACAGTTTATTTTGCATAAATTAGCGGAGTGTTGTTAGAAAAGTGGTGTGTGGAGTCAATGTTTATAAAATGTACCTCTATTTTGATCAGTTATTTAAGTAAATTCTTTTAGTTTCTGGAGAATCATGTAATAGTTGCAACAAGTAATAAACAATTTAGATACATTTTTAATTTTTACCAGTAGCTTTTAAATTTAAAATTAATTTCAAGACTGGTAAAACCTCCTTCAATTTAACGCACTAATATCACACTTTAATTTAAAATACAAAGCTTCCTCTAGGAGGAAGCAAAAAATTGAAATAACTTTTTTATAAAATAGTATAATAAATTAATTTTTAGATTAGACAGGTAGTTCAATCGCGACGCTTCAAAAAGAAGTACATCATTACGCACCGTGGATAATGAGAAAAAAGTTAGTAAAAAAAGGAAATAACAATTTTTGTCAGGACGTATAATACGTATTTGAACGCCAGACAGAAAATTGCGGGCGTAATGAAGCAACGGAGTGAAAAGGTCCGCCGGTAAGCAGGCAGAGCTAAAATGTTGCATTAGTGGGAGGAATTCATTTCTCTCGCTGACTCTTTAAATACATATAGCCGTGGGGCCGGCCTGCAATTTGCGCCGCGGCCGACAATTGCGCTCCCTTCGCCTCGTTCCTGCCAATCGATCTTTTCTTAATCAAGGCAATTCGCCTCCCCATTCACTCTCGTTCTCCCATTCAGTCTCGCCTTACATCATTCTTCAGCTTATATTTCACCCACATATTACTGCTTATCTATCAAATATTGTTATTTCTTTTCTCCGCACTTTTTCCGGCTCCTCCTCCTCACCCCCTTTTTTTCGCTTACCCATACGTAAGCCGATTTCTTTTTTAAATGTGTTACTAGTATTAGTCCGCGGGCTTCGAATTACGTGTTCCGTTGTCGAATTCGCCGATTTCGTGCTACCAGCGGCGTGCGATTTTTAAAGCTATGCAGTCTTATTCTTAAAAAGTTTCCATTAGACAATAATTTAAAGCAAAAAATTACTTTCGACGTCGAATTAGCTTCATAATTCGTGCGTTTAAAAAAAAAAAAAGTGAATCCAACACCCTCGTATCTCGCATCGCAAATCACAGTCAGCACGGACGGCTCCCAATTAAAAGGAGCTAATTACACTTACATAAAAAGGGCTTCGCGTCTCTAAATTTGATTTCTCCCGCGGTGCAATTTATCGAGCCTTCATCGATAATTTAGCCCGCAGCCTCTCTCCTCCTGCATAGCCGTCCCGTACACGAGTCAAACTGTACCCACTTACACACTAGTCGCTAATCCCCCGGCTCTTAATGAATCAATTGAGCGCCCGGCGTTTCTTGCACTCGTTCGATAACAAAAGCAAAGAAAAGGGATCGCCCCCTTCCCCTCCCGCGGCGAAAAGCCGTGAGCACTCGTGGCGTGAGGCTGGGCCGAGAGACAAAGGGCTAGACAAAAGGTGCCGAGTTCGCGCTCGGCCTTCGGCCGTCCCGTCCTCATTATTTGCAAATCCGCAATCCGAAGCGGCGGCTGCGCTGCGGAGCGAGCGAGATAGAGACGGGGAGAGAGGCGCGACGGCGACACGAAGCTGCCGGCGAAGGCGGACGAGAGGAAGATTACGCGGCGAGGCTGCCGAAAGGGGCCGTGGAGGAGAGAAAGAGAAAGAGAGAGAGAGAGAGAGCATCGCGTGCGAGCCCGTGGCAATTCGGATCGCGCGCGGCGCGCCTTTTGGACCACCAGTGTCTGCTGCGGCCTAAACTCTAACTCCTCGCCTCCCTCTCGCCCGGGCAGCCTCCTCCCCCCGCCGCGGCCTCCTTCGCTCCTCGCTGTGTTCGCCGTCGCGTTCGCTTTTTATTTTCTTCTCTCCTTATCTTTCAAACACTCTCTATTTTATTCCACCCCTCTCTCTCTCTTTCTTTCTTTCTCTCTCTTCGTTTATCTCCTCGCATCGCCACGGCTCCGGCGCTCATTCATTCTTTTCTTTAACTCGCGTGATTGTGAATTTTTCGGCGATTTAGACGCGCCGATCGATAATGGGGTTTTATCTGATATTACGTTCGCTGTTAGTTATTGCATTAAACATTTTGAAAACTAAGTAAGTAAGGCTTTGTCGAGAGCTCTAACAAAAACTAACACTTTCCTAAAGTTTAGAGAAGAAAAACTCTATTTTATTTTCTACTCCAAATTTTACTGAATTATTAAAACATTTCTATAAAATGTTGTTTCTATAAAACATTTCTATAAAACTAAGATTTTTTAAAATTTGATATTACGATTTCGTAATCCAAAAAATCACCCCACATCCACTAAAAAAAATGTAAGAGACAGCAAGCTCAATCTACGTAAAACCCTCCCTCCACCAGTAAGCAACAATTTAATTTCTCAAAAACCGTTTCTCCCCCCGCAACAAACTCCTCGAAACCTCCGTCAATCTTTAAATACCAATCAAAGCTGTACGGGAATAAACCGCGCAGCCTCCGCGCCAGGCAGCATTAGCGCGCGAGATGCGTTCGCCAGCGAGAGCGGCTCATCCCCGGCGTTTGACCGCGAGGCCAAGGCCGGTCCCTCTACTCGGAAGCTTGGCCGCGGCCGTTCGTCATCAAACGCTTGTCGCCGCTCGCTAAAAAGTGCCAATTTTCATGGCTCCCCGTGGGCGCATTCCCGCGTCCCCGAAAAAAGCCGCGCGAGAATCCCGCGTGCTCTCACGGCCCCGCGTCCTTCCCCAGCCTACACGCGTACGTGTACATACGTATATATACAGATATATACACACGTGTATAGTATACGTGCGCAGGGGGCGCGGGCATTCCCGGGCGATCGCGGCGCCCCGGGGACGCGCCTCCTCTCGCTCCTCTTTTTTACCCTCGGCTCTTCCCTTTCTAATTCACGGGCCGCTCGGCCGCGCGATATATGAGCTACTAAGCCGCGCGCGTCTCCTCGCTCCCCCCCCCTCCCAACCCCTCCTTCGCCACGCTATTTATGTGCGAAGAGCCCGGGCGCGTATGAATTTCGGGCCCATCGAGCGAGCCCCCCGGTCATGGCGCAACGAGTCGACGCGATTGTGCGCCCGGCTTGTGGGACGTGCGCCGACTGGGAGAGGAATTTTTAAATATGCATCGTTGGATAGGGCGAACGAAAATTTTTGATAAGTCTGTAAAGTTGAATTAGCGAAAAGCAGTAAAAATTAGTGGGATGGTTTCTACTAATAGTGATTTAGTGGAGTAGGTACTATTCAATCATTTTAATGTAGTTTACTAATTTTTTGCAGTTTTTCAATGATTCAACTTTAGAGGGAGGCGCAATTTTTTATGATTTTGTTCGAAATTTTGAGCTATGGAAATTGCAGTTTTTTTTGTTTAATGCTGTAACACCTTAAGTGATGTCTACTTGTTATTTATCTTAAAGAAACTTTGTCGTTTTTAGAATTGGAACATTTTTCCTCGTTGAAGTTTGATCATGTGTTTTATGAATAAAAAGAAAATATTGCCTTAAGAAATGTTGTCATCAGTCTGGAGTGATTATCGCGACTTATTATCTTATGTCAGTAATAATTTCCGTAAGAATTAGTAAAAAATTTAATGTCCAGTAGGAATTAAGTACTCATACTGGAAATTTCAATATCAATTACGAATAAAGTAGATATGATAATTTTCGTATTTGTACAAGTAATTATACATTTACTCATTGATATAATGTTCATATTCAAATTTGATCAAGATTTTAAAAGTTTAATTAATTTTTTAGAATAAAAATTATAGTTTTTGTATATCAAACATTACCTTCATTCTTTTTCGCGACAATATTTTAAATAAATTATTTTAAGAGAAGTAGCTCTTAATTAGTTTAGAAATATATCGAAAACGTTAAAAATTATAAGATAGATAACGCAATAATAATTTTATTTCAGTAAATAAACTTAATGATAACCCACAAAATGACATGTTAGTTGCAAAAGAAAGTTTACGTTGAATAGTATGGAGTGTGTATCTAAATATACCGGTCTTACCATATCGGACCCGTTCTACTGAGTATCAGGCAGGTAATAGCGCTCCCATCCTTTCCCGTCATGCAATCAACCGTAATAGCCATTTCTCCACTTTTTTCAAGATAACAAATGATTTACGTTGTCACTTAAATACATTGTCATTACATTACTTTTATATTTATTGTTAATAACTAATTCATTATGACACATATTATTTCCGACAAAATTATCTAAAAAGTAAAGTTTTATAACTATTTTTTTTTATACTATATAATTATGCAGAATTATTTAAGTAAATAATTATTTATAATAATAAACCGTTTGCCATTTGGAATCAATTATTATGTATTTATTATATCTAGGACGACGTATCGGTGATTTTTCTCACCATCATTAGATCTCAAATGTCTACAGATTAAAATTTACAATTCCATTAAATTCATCAAACATTTCGCTTTATGAACTACAAAATACCTAATTAAATAAAGAAATTAATTTACACCTAATCATTTCGACATAAAATTAATTAATTTTAGTTAATAAAAATTTTAACTAAACAGAATCGCTCGGAACATCAAGAGCGATATCAGATCCAGCCGCCCATCCCAGCCCCCGTCCGAAAAACTAATCGCTCGTCCCGCTCGGCATTACTTACCCCCCACAAGTTAAGCTCCTCGGGTGGACGCGCGGAGAGGAGGCGCGGCGCGCCGACGAATAAAAAAAAGGGCCAACGACGCGGGCGAGAGAAAGCGGAAATGACAATGTGCGAGGCGGCCCGGGGGGGGAGAGACGGAGGAATGCGAGCGAGGCATGCTACGGGCGTTCGAAATGAGGCGCGCGCCTGCGGGAGGAGCGACTGCTTAATCCGGAGTCGCGAAGATCGCGAGGAAGGACGTCGGGCGGCGCATGTAACGAGGCGGCCGACGAGGGGGCAGGGCGGGGAGAAGCGATTTGTTTAAAGGCTTATATGCGAAACGAGCGCATGTGCGTCGGAGGCGGCCGGATCCGCAAGGCTTAATGGGACAATGGAGACCTTCGCGCCAGTGGAAAGAGAGGGAGAGAGAGAGAGAGAGGAGCACTCGAGTCGGCGACTGCGGCAGAGTCAATGAATCTGCTGGCCTTTTCCCATGGGTTCACGCGCGCCAACGACCAAGACAATGTCAAAATGATAGCCATAAAGAGGTCGAAACTCTCAATGGATGAAATTTCGAGCGATGACGATTTATGACTGACCGTTCCTCGTCCGCGCGCGCTCCTTCGTCTTCTTCTTTTATTTTCGCTCTCTTCTCGAGGAGCATATATTAAATTATGTGAGAAATAGCCGCGGTCTTACGACAAACGAATGAATTTTAATTGACTGGAATTTCGCCATTCGTCAATTGCGCTATTATTGATGCAAACAGTACGTTGGGCGATCGGAAGAAATAGATAAAATGAAATTTTTATATTTATTCTGCTTTAACGTCAGACACACAGTGCGCGGAGATATAGTTTTGTTAATTTATTACACAGATGTTGTTATAAATTTTCTTAGAAACAAAAGAAACTTTATAGTAATATAAATATAAATTGTACTGTGATGTACATTCAAATTTATGACTATATCCTTAACGTACTCCTGAGTTAAAACAGCAGTAATAATTTTTAATAGAAATTTCTTTCCGAATATACTCTCTGAAGTTGAATTTGTGAAAATTAATAAAATGTACTATAAACTAATGGCATTCCATTGTTTTTTTTTACTAATCATTACGTAGTGGAGCCTAGTTCACTAAATTTTAGTGAATTTTATTAATTTTTATTGTTATTACACTAATTGAGTACTTGACTGTAGAGGATAAATTTGTTTTCCACGTGCAATGCAACAAAAAAGTGCACGCAATCTTTCGAAATAAAAATACAACGCTCGATTTCTAATACACTTTGTTCACCTAAAAAAACCTCAAACAGTCGTGAAATATTAATCGATTTCAATTAACGCCTTAAACAAATATAAATTAGACACCCACCCAGAAACGATTGAAGACAATAAAGTCCAAACGACACGTCCCCACCATAAAGCAGTAGTAAACTCGCAAGCGCCAAAGGAAAGATTAATAAACACCCTCGTCGGAGTAACGAGGATTTCGACGAACCAAAAAAAAAAACGGCGAGTCTCCCTCTCGTCTCTATCCGACTTTATGTACGCGCGCGACGGCGCGGGAGATGATCTCGGTGGCGCGGCGTCGCGCATGAGTCACTCGCCGCTTCTTTTCTCCGTCTTTTCGTTTTTTTACTCCACCGGATCGCGCGAATTATTCACCGGCTTTACTGCCACCCGCCGTTCGTTTCCATTAAGTCGTCGCGCGCGCGCGCGAGTAAATAAAAACAGCCGGGGGGGACGAGGCGGTGTCGCCATGTCGACCGATTATCGAGCGAGCGTGTGCACCTTCGCGCGCCGGCCGATTGTTCCGCGCGAAGGTGACTGAACCCATGGTCGCTGGTCTACGAATGCACATTTGCGCGAGGCTCCGCGATGAATGAACGCGCCGCGACCCAGTTACGGCTTATTGCGCTGGGTGCACGCTTGCAGGTGGACGCGATTGCGCGGTCTATTCCTGGGTTCGATCGAGAGCGCACTCTTTTATCGCTCGCTGCGAATGGGTGAGAAGCTTGAATCGTTATGCAAAACAAGGAAATAAGGCACGCGGTAATATTTGGTTTAGTTAGTATCGGTTGTAACTTTGATATTTATCGGAAGCTCGAAACTTTTTAGTCTTATGTAATGTCAATTATAGTGTAAATTCGATGTTGTTATGAAAACAAAGTGTATGTCAAGAGCTTTAGCTTTAAGAGTATAGATTTTGCTTGCAATTTTGAGTGCAGGTACTGCAGTTGCATAGGCACGTGTATAGTTATATCTATCAGACGTCAAAATTATTCTAATCCTTGACAAACAAAAAATTTTCCGCATCAATATTTGAAGTAGCTATAATAGTATCGCTCTTGTTAATGATGTCAATTACAAACTATTTTTGAGTTTTAATTTTAGTAAAATTCTTAAAATAACCAACATCGAACATTTTTTTGTTACTGGAATCTACAATAAATAATTAATTAATATATATTACTATTATTATAAATTAATATTGATAAAACCATTCACTTAGATGTTTTTTTAATTACGCATTTCTTTTACGAAGGAACTTAATTTAATTTGTAAATTGACGACTGCAGCGTGGTTGTCACTTTAATTAAGACAAGTGTAATTAAAGGTCTCTTCTGGTTCGTCGAAGGGATGATTTATGAAAGTAACGTAATCCTGCATAAGGTTTTCGAAATCTTTTTTTATCGTCCCTTGAAACATTTCATGTACTCGTTTCACTTCCAATTATTTAATTGGTGCATGTGTCAAGTGCAATTTTCTCCCCAGCGGTGCATGAAAATCTTAGAACTGTTTGCAGAGTGACCAACAATTGAATTACCGACGCATCTACGTCATTTAAAAGACCCCATTGATTTATTTTACAAAAATGTTTATTGAATTTTTCGTTCAATTAAAAAAGTGTATATTACATAAACAAACTTATTTCGCGGAAAAACTCTATTAAAAATTGCAGTAAGAAATAGTTTCGTCTAAAATTTAATATAGAAATCTAACAAATTTTACCAACGGTCTAGTAAATTTTAAAAAAAGCTATTACAACTTTTTAGAGAATATAATTCTAATAATATTGAAAATTGAATATTGCACATGACATTCTAGGGCATGAATTACTGCACGACCCTGCAATTATTGACGTCGCTTTATTATTATTCATTTCGCGTCTATCAAAATGTGGAAAAGTGAAAAACCAGTCGATGCGAGTGATAACTGAGCCAATCACGATTGAATTGATCACTTTTTTCAGAAAAAGAATGATTTTTCACTAAAATAGAGTGATTTTTTAAATCTTTCACTCTTCTACATTAAGAGAGGAGAGCATCAGACCAAACAAAAAAAACTCGAAAAACACTTCTCAACATTTAAAGCAATCTTAGAAATCGTAGAAAATCGGTCTGAACCCCGACATCCGGCGAAGTCCAGCTCTATCCAGCCAGCGTGCAAAGGGCGAGCGTCTCAATCTCTCGAGCGCGTACAGCAAATCGTCGGGCCCGGGTGGCGCGCGCGCGAAATTTCGCGTGTACGGCCAATCCGCCCGCTCCCTCGTCCCTCTCCCTTTCTCCCTCCCCCCTCGTTTCCTCCGCGCCCGGCGGGACCTCCTACGCGCCGGGGTCCCTCTGGAATGCGGCGGGCGCATATTGCGCGCCGACGCGGCCCCCACATACATACACACCCCGGCGAGACAAAGAATCGCCGCTGGCCGAGCCGAGCGCGCGCGCGCCAAAACTTCGCCTTTTTCATCCTCCCTCGGTGTGTCTTCGCTGACTTTTTTCTTCTCTTTGCTCGGGCGGGACCGCGAGTGCGCGCAAGAGAGAGCCGAGGTGATTAAAAAAATGACGGGTGTCAATTGTTATTGCGAGGGAACAATGCGCCGGACGGGAGGTAAGGCACGGCCGTCGTTATTTTTCTTTTTCTTTTTTGCGGTACTTGCGGTGGCATATATTGTTGTCGGCGCGTGATGGATCGAACGGGTCGCGGGACGCGCCGCTAATTATTTCGGCCGACAATGAAATTCGATCTGATTAATTTCACCTGCTTTCTTCGGCAATGCTTCGTTTCTGGTGAGCTTTTTCAGCTGTTCGAGTTAACTTGTGTAGTGTGTTTACAAACAGTGTGCAAAAATTAAAGGTCCGTGTAGTGGGATTTAAACTGTAGCGCGCATATAGCTTGCGCGTAAAAAAATAAAAGATCAAATTATGATCAAAAATCCTGTAAAAAACAAATTGGTCAGAATATTCATATTGTTACAGGTTGTATCGCAGGTTTAAGATTATCAATTATATTAAATTTAAAATTTAAAATGATCATAAATCTATCTAAAAATTGAATAATGATATATTAAAACAGTCTCAAAATCTTTTAATGTATGTAAAATATTTTTCATTTTAAAAAGTACCATAAAGTGTCAGAATGTTGATCTATATGTTTATCTTCACCTGATCTTTCATTTTTCACGCGACGGTGCAGTAGTTTTATCAAAGATTTTATCACGATATTATAAATTGACGGACATCTTTCGATTCTATTTTTACCACCTAATTTATCTCACGTTATTCGTGAGGCTTGTAAGATCTTTAATTCCCAATAGTTTCTCGTACGTTTTCATACTACAAATCAGACAGAATTTTATCGTTTTCTGTCGTAAATAATTATTTTTACACGCAGGTACATTTCTATCACGAAATAAATAAATAACCATTGAAAAAGTATAAAAATGCCGAAAGTAAACGAGAAGGCATAGGTGCGAGCTCGTGGCACTTTAAAGGAAACACGTTGATAAACTACACGGTCACCTGAAATATGTGCCCGGTCCTCGGTGTCGCCGCGCAAGCCCGGCTACACTCTCACGAGGGCCAAGATCCGGGGCTCCTATAATCTCTCTCGTCTCGGCGTCCCGATAGAAGAGCTAAATTGCCGGCGGGCCCGCTTATATTTTTCTTCCCTTTTCACCGACCAAAACCAGATCGCCTTTGTGGCCCGGCCGTGAGTTGACCTCCTCCGTGCGCGCGGCTCCCGCTTCCCTCGCCTCGCCTCTCGTGAGCCTCGCGATCCGTGTGTTTGGTGTTAGCGGCGAGTTTTGCGAAACACTAGCTTGTATATACGTCGGAAAGGTGACAGAGTGGCGCGTGAGACCCTAGCGAAGAATAAGGTGGAATTTGCACCTTGCGTGAATAATTAAAAATTAAAACAGATTCTATTAAATCCGTCATTTAGAATATCAAAAGGCAATCGGCGCGTATTTTTCTTTTCTCAATTTGAAGATATAGCGATTTTGAAAATTGCGAGATATCACACTTTAGTACTGCATTCTACTGACAGTATATCTATATACTACTAAGATGTGACGTAATCTCGATTTTTTTCTATATCTTCAACAATAAACATTAAATTAAAAAAAGAAAAATACGCGTCCATTATTTTTCGATATTCTATCTGACGGACGTAATGGAATATTTCATGAAAGGTCCCAATTGCGAAACGTCTAATGAAATTCAAATGAGGCTAATTTTGAGGGAGCGCAGATTTTAGCGCACTTTGCGCGTCAGTGCCAAAAAAGTTCGGCAAATACGCAACAGCGAAAAGGATCATTCATTCCTGTATCTTAATTTACAAGTGGTGCAAAAAAGATTGCTTCATGGGTCTTTTTTTATATAACGACCCAAGATACTTTGTTTTTCATTGGATTTTTAAATCGTCATGGTACATACTTAGAAGAAATTATCATTTTTTCATTAAACAATCTCCTTGATTATTCGCAAAATTAGGAAAACATTTAATCTTGTAAATCGAGTCAATAATATTAAAATATATATAAGTAAGTTTAGTAAAGTGAATATACTTTAAGAATTAAGATGTAAAATTACAGACCAATCAGAGAAGAACTCGGATTTACAATTTTAAATCAACACGTTTCAAAAGCACACTTTAAAAACTAGATACCCTGCATTGTAAAACTTGCAACACGACCGTGTGGCTGCGCAAAAAAAATCAGTAACTTCTCTCAACCCAATTCTCTCACCTCAACGGCCGCCGATCGAACGTTTCGCGGCGCGAGAAGCAATCGAGAGGCAGAGCGAAATCAATTACCGCGAAGAAAAAGTCGCCGGCGCACAATGTGCACCGGGTCGGAGCTCGAGCCCGATGGCAATCGCCGGGAGAAAAGAGCCGGGGTACAGCCTTGAAGGTGCGGTCGATAGTATTTAAACATTGTAGGACAAAGGGGCGAGGGGCGGGAGGGTAAGGCCGAAAAAGCGAGCGGCGCATCGTCACTTTTGTCGGAGCGCGCCCGCGCGCTGGCGCATTTCCTTCGATCGATCATCGCCGCGGCGGACGGTGTTTATGCACCACCTCAAATATTGGCCGTCCACTCGGTCACGTACGCGCGATATGCCCGGGAATGCGAATGCGACTTAAATATATACCCGGCTACGGAGACAAGTGCAGTTTACCTCAAATATAGCGAGCACTTTCAACATTCTTGATATTCGTGGGAATACCACTAGCTTCCATTTTTTTGCGCGCATCTCCTGCTTTTGCGGTAAAAGAGGGATTTCTTCGTTTTTAAGGCGTAATTACTACTAAAGAGTTTTCCCTTGTTTATTTTAATAATCGATTTTATCACTCCTTCTTAAATTTTAATGAGAATTAAAAATTTAAATCAACAATGATCCACTCGTAAAAAAACTCTTAAACAAAGTGACACTTTTAATATTTTAAAATCTTTTCTCACCAGACCATCAAAAGCGCCACTAAAATTAACGCAAGCATGAAATACTCATAGTCGTAAAAAAAGAAAATCGCACATTAACTATCGAGCAAACATCAATCTACGAGTAATGGTCATAGATCACCCCGCCGGTAATTTCACTCCGAGTCCCGATTCATTTCTAGCGCGCATCAGCATGAATTTACACCCGACAGTCGTTCGAAGATTTCCACCCCGCTCGCGGTAATGCCGCGGCGCTCCCTTTGAGCGGCGAAGGAAAACAAGCGTCGCGGTCAGCCTCGTCGCTCCCTGACGACTCGTCCCACGGCGCAGGAGAGGCCTCGCCTCGAAATCAAAAGGAGCCTTCGACAAGAGAGAAGCTGCCGCGGTTATTTATCGCTTATATGCCTCGCGCCGCCGATACTTATTATGCGCGGGCGCAAGGCTCGCCTCTGAAACGCGCGCGCGCGCGCGCCCCGTATTATAATTACGCGCGCGTCTCGCCCGGCGGACTGTGCGCCAAATTAAATCTTTAGATTAAAAAGCATGATAATCCGGAGGGACGGGGCTGCTATTGACTCCGTGACACTCGCTCCTCGATCGACCTTGCATAATTGATTCTTTTTTATTTTGTTTACTGCAGGGGTGTATATGAGCGATGTGTACTTTTTTAACTGTAAAATATTAACTTTTTAAGTAACTTTTTAATTTTCTCATTTGCCATTGAGTGTTACACAATAACTTATTGTTATGAGGTGAAAAATTAATGTGTTTATTTTTATTTTATTTCAAAAATAATTATTTCTGTTTCAGAAGACTTGGAGTATGAAATGATTAGTGAGTTAAGGTAAATCTATTAATTTAAACTACTTATATTGAGTTAAAAGTCATTCACTTCCTGTTAAAGTCAACGTTTCTTTACAAACAAAGAATTTAATTTTAATTATTACAAATTTATAAAAAAATACACCATAAATACTTGCTAAATCATAATACAAACGACATTTTCGAACCTTCAGAAAACGTAATTTTCAAAGTTGCGAAACAATCGATCAGAAAAGAAATGGACATGGGAAGTCGCGAGAGAAAGAGGGAGCCTCGTAAAGAGCGGTCGAGGGTGTCGGCGGGGAGAAAAAAGGAAGATAATGAATAACAGCTGTTTTTTGCGGATCCAAAACCGTGACGAGTGTCGCGGCTTGCGAAAGTTTCGCACGCGGGGACCCCGGGCGCGCGAGAGAGAGAAAGAGCGCCGCGGCTTATCCGAAAGGCCACTTGGCGCTCTCGTAAGAGGTGCGCCGCCTCGATAAGCCCCGGCGTTGCAGTTCTTTATTAAACAGGCTCGCTTCTATCCGACCCGTGCGAAAAAGAATTTCGCCCCCCCCTGCGGGACCTTGTCGTAATTTTCTCCTCGAAATGGATTCGATTAGGCCGCGTGCGGCGCGGTGCTTTCGCGCGAGGAATTTGCCTTTTATCTGGCCGTAGGTGTAATCGGCGAATCAATTTCGACAATCATCGATTTTTTTGATGAACGCGCGCTTCTTTTTTCTACTTTAATATGTTAAAATATCGATATCGGTGCTGGTGGGGATTAATAGGGGGTACACGTCATCAGTAGGAATCTCATTATTACTTTTTTTTAAAATTATACTTTTTTTTTAAATAAATGATTTAATTTGTTTTAATTGAGCTAATTATTAATTGAAAACTACAGTTACTTAAAAAATAAGTGATATTATATCTCTGTTTCAGTTTTATTTATTTACGAAAGGAAGCAATTTTCTTGATTAAATTATATCAAGTAATTAATTATTGAAAATTGACTGATCGTTGGAGTCGCCTACTTCAAATGTTCACTCAATGTTTACTCATAATTAAAACGCGCTTAATGGACTTTTTTTCTAATCTTTATAATAAAACGTCACTGAAAATTATCAACTGTTGGACTTCTCAGTGTCTTTTATTATATAACTAATAAAGAGCAGTTAACCTCCGCTGAACCGTGAACGCAGGGACAGCCGCGACGTTGGGCCGGGTTCGCGCGCATATCCTGCCCCGATATCGAACACGTGTCCGCCGCAGACTCGCAAAAATGTCCCGGCGGCGGCGGCGGTGGCTTGGGGCCCTCCGCCGGCGTCGACTTCTTGCTCGCGCGGCTGCGTGTCGGCGATTTCCGCAGGCCGGGCAACACGTGTTGACCCCCGCGCAAATGAGACCTCCGCGCGATCGTAACCGACAGTAATTAAGGAAGCGCATTACAAAAAGCGACTATTTTTAGCGGCGCCCGCCGCTATTCGCGGAACGCAGCGGATGATTCACTCCGCCGAGTTTTCACATGTCGCGCGGGCGTAATTACGCGCGCGGCCCTTTTCTCCTTTCGTCGCCCCGCGAAAAACCCGGGTAATCGTTGCAGCGAGGGCGAATTTTATCGTCGTTCTTTCGAAAGTCGATTATTTTCGATCGGAGGGGACCCACGTAACGCGGCTCTTTCAGTCGGACGATAAGCCGCGGGTGCGCGCGTATCGGCGCCAGCGAGAAGTGCTCGGGGCACTGATAATGTCGCGATGTTGCTTCTGTATATCGGAATTTCTAATTCTAGCACATTTTTTCTGCGAACTTCGCGATAACGGCACACTTGCCTCTGCCGCTTTCTTTATCTTCGCGCAGCGGCTGTTCTGGGGCTTCTTTTGCGCCTCGATAGCCACTCGCGTGGTTTCTTCTCTACTGTACTTTTTTAACTGCTACGAAACTATTTTCTGGGTAATGATTCTTTTCATTCTGGAATTATTGAAACGGAGATCAATATATAAATTTACTGCATACCCTCTAAAGTTGAATTAGTGTAAAAATACTAAAATTTAGTAAAATGTACTAAAATTTAGTGACAGATGATCCGTTAAATGATGATTAGTAAAGAACGTTTCACTAATATTTAGTGCATTTCACTAATTCATAAACGAAAACTAAAGAAAGAAATTCTTATATTGATGTAAATTTCTTTCCTTAGTCATTGCCTATCTAAATATCTTACTTGATCTTTGTTCCAACAGAAGCATAATTAAAAACACTAAAAGTCCGATTTCGAATGTCTACTTGATCTTCAAAAATTTTCCCACTATAGCTCCGGAGAAATAATTAAAGATCGACTTCAAAGTCTCGAATTTAAAAAACCGACCGTGAAACATTTTCGTAACTGTTCCTTATCGTTCCTCCAAAAATACCCCTACCTATAGAATCATACGCAAATTTAGTACGATCGCACCTTACATTCTGCGAAAAGCGAAACTATAATCTTTAAATTTCAATCGACATATGAGTGACGCTGCGGCAGCTCGCGCAAACGAGCGAAAAAAAGGAGTAGACGGCTCTTCGTCTAGGGGTCGGTCGGGTCATCCTTGAAAAACGATCCTCAAAGCGCGGCTCTCCTCGAGATTGCGCTTAGCAAAAATGAAAACGGGAATGGGAATCGCGACTTGCCGCCGAGGGCACCCCTCTCTGTCCCTCTTGTCGGGAGTAGAACTCGAGCCTGGTCGGTTCCCCGAAAGAGACGAGAGAGGCGCCGGGACCGAGGCAACGGCGGCACATAACGTGACCGCGGCGCAGCGCGCGGAGAGCGAGAGAAAAGAGGGCCCCAGGTATTTATTACCTGTCTTCTCGCGCTCACAATGGGAATGATTTCACAGATTTGCGTCTACCTGACTTGTCTCTCGCGTTCCACTTGTTTCTCTTTCTCTCGGGGGCCCAGCTCGCCGGCGGTTTTCTCCCCGGGTTCGCTACTCAAGCGGCCTTCACACCGATCGACTCTTTCAAGCAAAACAAAGCCGGATTATAAGTACGGATTTTGATGATCTTGATACGTTTCATTTCGAATGATTTTTTTCAATGAACGATGATTTAGTTTTCCTTGGGAGTTTTCCGGTGTTGACGTAGTGATTTAAAAAATTGATTGTACAGGAAAAATTGTACTCTTCTCAGTCTTTCTTTCGCTTTCTATTCCACAAAAATTTTGTTGGTAACTCGAATAGTAGGCTAAATGTTTCTAAATAAAATTAATACTCGCATAAAAATGAAAGAAGATTAAGTAAGTATTCGATTCGAGAGAAAAATCAATTAGTAATTAATAAGTTACACTCATCAAATTTTAACAAATAAATCATTCAAATAAAGTATAATTGCAATCACACACAATTTAATGATTTATGAATTTACTTCTAATACCAAAAACTTACTTCGCAATTCTTATTATATCACGTACAAGTACCAAGCAATTCTTATATCACCTACTTATTATATCTCGTACAAGTGTAAACGTACAAGTGACCTACTTATACCAACAAAATCAATCGATTCCCGCTATTTCGAATTAACAAATCTTTCGCATCCACACCTGAAAAAAAAAGTTTATAAAAGAAAAAGGAACGTTTAAATCTTTTTGCAAAATCCCGACGATGGTCGTTCGGCTCGCCTATTGAGAAGGCCCCTTAAAGCCGGTGCCGCGCGTGCGTATCCCAGCGGAGCTGCGGGGCCGCGTGAGCGTTTTAAAGCGCCTCCTTCCGAGAAGAGGGCCGTTTAACGCGCCTCCGACTTTTACAATCCGCGTAGCCTCTCTCGCTTTTGTTGCTCGGGCCTGCCCCCACCGGCCGCCGCTCTCGAGGACCTTCCCCGTGTGTGTATGCATAATCGCGGCCGGCCGGGGAGCCGCAACAGGTGTATCGGCGGATTTCTTCGACTCTGCCTAATCATGCGAAGGTCGGGGAGCGCCCGCCGCGCGGCTTGTACACTTATACGTGTATACACACGGACCGGAGGTTTAAGTTCCATTCCCGGCCTTCTTTGATCTCGCGGGCCCCCGGCTTTTCCCCGCGGGACCGATAGGCATCGAAAAAGCTCGGCGCGAGAGCAGGACAAATTAATTGCCGCGAGGCTGCGGCTCCTCGTTAATTATCACTTCGTCGCTCATTGCTCCGATGATTGATCGTCCTGGATTCGCTAATTTGCTCCAGCACCGATGGCAGTTGCGCGCTGACCCTTTCTTCGTTCTGGAATTAAGGTAGATTTATGGTAATTTTTCATTTATTTTTTGCTGCAATATTTAACGCTTTTTTTGCAGTGGCGCAATTTTAAAGCTGCGCTACGGCAAATTGAACGGTGTACGATTAAAAATCTAAATAACTTTCTTCAAAAGTATACTGCAATCTGTCGAGTAATCAGACTATTTACTACGATAATCACAACGTGATTTAATGAATACATTCGAGTATTATATTATATTAACTAATCAAGCATAAGATGATTTCTCTCTTAGGATAGCAAAAAAAAGTTTATTTTTGCTGTCATATAATCAAAGTATTTGTCAATATGCGTTTCTACAGCTATATTAATTTTTTTATTTAAAATTTTTATTAAAAAATTAATTAACACACTCAAATATTCGAACAAGCTCATTACAAACGCGAAACGAATTTAAAGGAAGCAAAAATGTACGGTAAATTTCGCCGTTGTCTAACAGTAATCTATACACCCTGCACACTTCTTAGCTAATCAAACGTTATTCATTTGAAATGTTCACAGTTGCCGAAATTAACCGACGAAATAGGCCACCGGACTGTAGATTACGGTAAAGGCCGTACGTCGCTTTCTACCGTACACACGTACCCACTCGCGCGCTTTGTATCGCCCGCCGACGAGGTGCGAATTTTCGTCGCGCAATTGTTAGCGCGCATGATGCAGCGGCGATTTTTCATCGCGCTAATGACGGCCGGGTGAGCCGGCGAATCGACGCCTCGTTACGCTTTCATTTCTCGCGGCACAATCGCGCACCGATCGAAAGTCCGCCTCGAAGGCATCAGTCCTCTCGCGCGATTTTTTTTTACAGCACAATTTTTTCCCGCGGAAATTGCGAACGCTCGAAAAAAAGAACCCGCTCGACCTCGCCCGCGCTTATTTATCAATGCAAAATCGTCTTTTTTTTTGACTTCGAGAAAAAACGTGCGTTTTTTTTTTGTACTCAAGCTCGAAGCGCTCGAGAAAGTGATAATTTATCGGCTCGTAAAATACAGTCGTAAGCACCTCGACGAATTGAAAATTTGAGCGGCGCGTCCTTTATACGGAGTGTGCGCCCAGTCGAAAATCGAAAATCACTCTCGCATCGAGCTCGCCGCGCGAAACAAGTCCGGTCGTTCATCACCCCGCAAGTGTAAATAAAAATTAAGGAACGATTAATCAATCGCTTCGTCGATCGATCGACACAACGAACCAAAAGAATTCCACAAACTCACGTATAATTACCCGGTGAGACGGATAAAAAAAGAAGAGAAAAAAAAAAGAGGAGCGAGACTCGAGCGTGAAAACAGTGTGTGTGCAGCGAGAAAAACGGAGGGATCCGAAGGAGGGCAGCGCCTTCCCCGAACGCTCGAGCCCCCGAGCGAGTTTCCCACGCGGAGTAGCGCCACCCCCGGCTGAAAAATCCATAAATTCCACACCCCCGGCGCGACAGCCTCCCGAGTATCATCCTCGTCGGATGCGCCGAGCCGATAACGACCGCTCGCTCGGCGGGCGACCTCGTTCGCAAATTTATATCGGCGCGCGCGAGATAGCCGCGCCGCCGAGGCTCGCCGCGTACCGTACATATACATGTATATACGCGCGAAGGAGGCGAGGGGCAGCGCCGCCGGGAGGGGGGAGCTTCATTCATGAACGGGCCGACTCGAGGCGTCAATGGATGCGCCTTGAGAATGCCCCGAGACGACGGTATTTCTCCCTCTCCGCCCTCGCGCGTCTGCCTCCTCTCGAGGCGCTATATACGCGCCGGGGCCTCGAATGCGCCAGACGAGGGGTGGGGGGCAGGGAATTCCGATGCGGCTGGTGTAGCGGGTACCTGCGCCTTTTTCGCTCCTCGCGCATCTCTTCTCCTTCGTCTCTCTCCTCCTCCTCCTCTTCGTCTTCTTCTTCTGCGTCTGCGGCTGCTTCTTGCACGGCCGCCGCCGATTTCCTTCCTCCTCGTTTCGCCGGACGAGCTGCTGCTGCTGTTGCTGGCAGCGCTCGCGCTCCTTCTCGGAGAGGCCCGGCTGCTGCAGCGGAGGTCCCTTCTTGCGCGCCTCTTTGTTCGCCGGTCCGCGTTTTGCTTGCCACACTCTTTTTTACTCCTCGCTTCATTCCTAAGCCCCGCCGCGTTTATTTATGTACGCGCGCGCCTCCATTTTGACCGGTTAATTGCCCCGCACAACGAGGCGCGCGAAATCATTTCGACAATTGGGTGCAACGAAAAAATGCTTCTTTTAGCTTCTAGCTGGTAAAGTATTCAAAAGTAATCGACACGTATTTTTACTATTTTCAATTTAAGGTCTACTGGACACACCGATTGAAATTACCGTTTGACGTCAAGATTTAATATATATATCGCCTATTATATTTTAATAGGCGATATCTTTGTTAATAATCATTAATTAATATGAAAAAAGAGAAATTTCGTGACGTTTATTTTTCAAAATTCTAACAGTCGGATATAACGAAATTATTTCTTTCCTTACTTTCTTTTTTATTATCACTTTTCTTGCCAATTGATCGCTCGCTGGCTTGAGCGTTATTTTTTTTTCTTATCGAGAGAAATTATTCTTGACTGATCGCGTCAAAATTAGTATCTTCGAAAGGTTGAGTGTTGAACGATCAAAATTTTTTGTCGATCTGTTCGTTACGTGTGCAACAGTAAGATGAGATGTGTTATATCACTATACGAGATAAGCCGGTTTTCTTTGCTTAGGATAAACGACGGTTTCATTATTGAGTGTTTCTGCATATATTACGGATAGAACGGGTGAAATATTTTGGACTCGACAAAACTTTAGTTGGAAGACATTTACATAATGCTGTAACGAGTAATCGTTTCTTATCAGCTAGACCAGTGTGCTCAAGGCATTCCCCTAACAATGTTAATAGACCATAGTTATAGTTTGACTTCCATTTAAATCTCTCGTTCAAAATCCAACTATTCCATTGTTTATTTTATCAATTTTTCTAGAAATAAGCTTTCAAATTTTAAAGAAGGAGATACATATATCTCGGCAGATATTTTTTATATTAATTTTCATTCAGTTTTATATCATAAACAAATAAAAAGGTATACAAAACTAAAAAAACATTTTAAATTTCATCAGATTTATTTGAAAATAAAATAAAATTCGCTTAAAATCATCATTAAAATCATATGCATACAACTAATGCACCTACACCTATGCACCTGTAAAGTTCAAAAACTACCGCAAAAAGCAAAATTTAGCCACTAAAATTCTAATGATAGAAAAACCCAATGGCTCCCGTCAAATGCACCGCGTAACTCAATCACGCGCACCTCTGGCGCACAATAGCCTATCGTATCTCCCGCAGCCGAAAGCCCGAGGACCACCTAAGTGCTCGGCGGGATCCCCGGACAAATCGCGCGTAAAAGCTCCGCGCGCCTCGTCGGCTTTGCCAGGCGGCGCGGAAAAGCGGGGCGGCGCGCGCCGAAGTTTCGAGGAAAAGCCGAGTCCTTCCGGGGGCGCCTCACAATGCTTCCGCCGCGCGGGGCCCTCCTTTAAAGAATTAGCCGCCGACAATGGGCCCGGACACCCGCTACATTTTTCGCGAGATTTCCACCAACGCATCCGGCTCATTCATCTCGGCGGCTGTCGATCGGCTATAGGGAAAGCTCCTCGGCAAACGGCGATGATGCGCGCGGGGCGTTGTTGCACAATCGGCTCGGCGCGCTAATCTCGAAAACAGACGCAGGAAGTCCATCGCGAACGCCTAAACAAATATAGTGCAGCTTTACGTGACTCGCTGCAGAACTATTTGTCAGTGACGCGGCATTTATCGTACTTTTGAGTGTTTTGCACATCATTGATAAATGATGGAAATATGACTTTGATGGTAAGTAATATAAGATAAATTAAGCTCCATTTTTTTAGACAGTAATAAATTCATATCGGTGCATTGCCTGTGTAAAAAAATATAAGATCAGATGAACATGAAAAATGCGATATCTAAAATAATGATTATGCTTTTTAAAATGAACTATCTTTTGCGTAGATCATTTATAGTATCTCGCAATTTAAAATTAATAGTACATATTGATATTGTCATAAATCATCTTGAATTAAAAAAAACTAAAAAAGAAAGCAGTAAATCTGCCTCAAAATACGACATTTAATCTCGTTTTAAGTGCACGTAAACCTAAACAAAATAATTTATTTTAAATTGATATAAATCAATTGTATGGACATATTTTAAACGATATCAAAATCTTTTCCCATTTACACACAAGATCTTATTGCTAAGTGTCTTGCTTTTGATATTTCACTTTTTGATTTGTGTTTAATACATCTCATACTATTTTGCTTCTCCGATCAGTCTGTTTAAATTCACTTTAAAAGATGCACTTACATTCTATAGAATTTCATTAGAAACCTTCGATCGCTCGAAGAAATTATACGCTATTTCTCCAAGACCGCGCGAGCAGCACGGCAAACAATAAACAACCTGCAGCAGTTAACGAGTGTGCTCGGCGCATTCGCACCTTCCCGCGTGCAGGCTATATAGCGAAGTAGCATTTATCCCACTCTCGCGGCGTGCTATCGCGACCTTCGCCGCGGTGCTGCTACGATTTTCCACCCACGACGCTCGCCGCGCGCTTAAGTGCACAAACGGACCTCCCGGTCAAAACACGGCCGGCCGGCGTGACGTCACGCATCCGGCGGCTCATTTTTCGCGGACCCTCGCCGCCGAGGACGCGTGCACTTCGCGCAGCGTCGGCCCCGGCTCCTTTTCTCCTCGCGCGCGCCGATGGAATTCCGACGGTTTTACGAGGAAATTTCGCCGGCGTGAAGACGTTTCTTCTTTCTCTCTCTTTTTTTTGAGAGTGAATGAGGGAAAGAGAGATAGAGAATGAGGATTTCATATCTGGTTTATCGGGTTATCCGGGCCTGATTTATACCGATAGCTCGAGCTCCCACTATTAGCTAATAGTCACAACAGGTTCTTCTAACAGGTTGCCGTGTGATCATAATGCGACGGTTGCCCGTGCTAAGTTTGAATGCTGGATTATTGCAATTTATGGGTTAAATTGATAAATCATAATTAATGCCGGAGTTAATTAAGAATGCCTCGCGAGATATTCGGTCTATTTTTAAAGGTTGAGTTCACCTGCAAATTGATCGTTCGATTATTGGAATTTACATCGCGATGTATCTGGCTAATTAAAGTACAAACGTTATTTAATTTCTGAAAATTTCTTCATTTACGACATTTGTTATCTAAATTCTTGTTTAAGATACGAGGAGAATGTCTGAATAAGCAATTCGCTATTATAAAAAAAAACACGTAATAATCGACAAGAAAGTGTCATAACAAACAATAACTGTAAAAGAAAATTCAATCGTAATAACCAAAGCTACGAAAAAAGAGCGCAAAAGATGAAAGGGGATTCGCGTATAGTGAGTCGTTAACGCAAGTACCTGACAAGAAGCGAGTGTAATGAGAGAGTAAAACTCGACTGGGCGCGAATCTAAGTAAAAGGAGCGGACTCGCGCTCACGCCCACCGCTTCAAAAGCTGCAACGAGTACTTCGAAGCGCCTGCACCGCGCGATAAAAGCCCCGCGGGGCATATCGCGCGCCGCGGCCTGCCCCGCTCCGTTGTTTTCTCGGCCGCGCCACCTCGACACTCCTCGTTACGATCTCGCCTCCGTCTTCTTAACTCTCTCCGTGTGTGCACTCGGTGCCTCGATTTTATCCCTTTGCCCGAGAGTACTTATTCCGGCGACTGGTTTTTCAATGAGGCTTGTATACTTGGCCTTTACGCGCCTGGTATAGATCGGTGGACGTTGCTTCTCGAGATAATACGCGGATTATGGGATGATGTTTTCATTTTTTCTTTTGCACTCGGGTTCGTTTGTTTCTTTGATGCAGTTAGATGTGAATGTTGTATAGTGATATTTGATTACAATAATTGTAAAGGAATTCAATCGATTTTTTTTAATAATCACGTGATTTTTTTTTAATCACTTACGATGGCGTAAACGATGTTAGCGCAAAAGATGATAGACTCCAAGCTCACCTGGCGGTACGTGTACCAAGCAATATTATGTGCTGAATATAGGCCTAAGTTTTAATTTAAACTAGGAAAATCGCGCCGTCTCCTTCGAGACAAGACGAGACCAAGACAATACCAAGATAAGATTTACAATTTTTAATTTCTCTCAAGACCAAGAGAAGATTTTTGAATTTCTCATTTGGTCTCGTGTTAAGATAAAAAAGATCGTCGATATCGAAGACCAAAAATCTGATGATAGCAACTGATTATTAATTAGATTACTTGATCGTATATAGAATCAGTAATTCCTCGCTTTAATAGCATTTTTAAACTGTTTTTAATTATCAAGAATATTTACAACTACAGTTCCCCATTTTATCTTTTTCCATAAATTGCTAAAATTCGAAAAAAAAACTCAAATCGCAATCCTCTACAGTTGAATTAGTGAAAAACTACTAAAAATCAGTAAAATGCACTAAAATTTAGTGAAACGTGCTCTATAATAAACGATGATCAGTACAGATTATTCCACTAATGTTTAGTGCATTGCACTATTGCATCTTCAGCCCGTATCATTCATGTTTAGTACTTTTTCACTAATCCATCTTTAAAGAGAAATAAATCAATGATCTAACGAGAGACACTACAATTTCCCCGCAAAACTCGCACACCCGTCAAAAAAATCCAAGCAGCAGAAAAATAAAAACGCCCGGCAAAGTGCACTAAACAAGCAAACGATCGCTCGAGCTCGATCGAATTCGATTTGACGACGGCGGCGGCGCGCATTCCGGAGCGTCGCCGCAGCCTGCTGCACTTGGGCAGGGCGCGCTGCCGTCCGGCCGTGCCTCCTCTCTCGGTACGGAGGGGCCTCGCGCCGAATTCCTCGTGCGGGATGCGCGCGCCCGCCAATTTCTCCGGGCGAGCCGGCGCGCAACCCGCGCGACGATATAAATCGCGGGGATCGCCCGCTAACACAGGTAAACATAACCGCAGCGGCTTTTTGCCCGCCTCGCCGGGATGCTTTATGTGGCGAATCGCCGCGCTGTGCACTTTCACTGACGCAACGCACCGGGGAACGTTTGTCTTTCTCCGCGGGCCTCGCCCCCTCCCCCATCCTTTTTTATTCTCTTTCCATTTCGTGCGCTCGCCGTTGTTCGATTGAGCTACGCTGTGTTCGATTTTAATCGGTATGATTGAAATTCTTTCCCCGCTAATTTTCACTCATTGCCCTTTGTGCAGGCGAGTGAGTACCTCGGGAAGTTCGAGATCGGAGCTCGAAAGTGTTTCGTGCCGGAGTGATGTTTTTTTTTTGCCGGTGACGCGAGCTGCCTGTCGGAGAAGTGTTTCGGTATCGTACTTGCATAATTTCGTAATCTTTGAGGAGAACAAAGGTATATTAAATTTTCTTCTTGTTTCTCAAGTTCTAGCTCTGGTAATAATGTCCTGCGTATCTCAAATTACCGCTGAAAATTAGCAGCTTGTTTCAGGCGCCTGTGAAGATCTGTACATTACACAGGGTTGCAACGAAACAAAATTCCTATTTCGTGAGATTTCTTATAAAAAAAAGCTCATTTCGTGGGAATATCTGAAAATGAGCTTTTTTGAAAATAAAATCACTAGTGTTTTTCTTCGTTATAAAATTTATAAGTCCAGAGAAACGTCGGTACAAGTATTTCGCCTCATTTATAAAAAAAAAACTGTGCTTTTATTCGTTAAGGAAAAATTAAACAAGCTTTTTCTCGCTAGAGACGATGATTTAATAGTTAATAAATCCATTTATCTAAAGCATCCGGGAAAATTATTATAGTCATATCAAACTAATTTATGATACGCTCATCGCCTACAAAATAAATTATCATTTCTCTCCATCATTACCCAGAATCAAAAGTGTTTATCACAAATATAGCTACATAGTCAATGCTGCAAATTGGAAAGAAAAATAAAAAATTGTATACATCTATCTGATGGAATATAAATATTAAAAAATATTTTTTCTTTTTTCAATTTAACGTTAATTAACGAAGATACAGCAGATTAAATTTGACTATGATCGTGACGTCATCATCGTAGTACATCTATATAATGCACAACCGTCACGTCACATGAATTTTTGAAGTACAATATCTTTCTTAATAATGATTATTATACTTTTCAATATTCTTTTAGTTGAATATAATGAAACCTGAAAAAAAATCTCTCCAATTCCAATAGAATTTAAATCCCACGTAAAATTTGATAGAAATTAAACACAATTCGTGATGAAAAAACGTACCTCCCCGACTAAAAACTCATCAAGTATAAGCCTCCCCCCCTCCCCCGCAAAAAAGAAAATTCCCCAACCCGTCGCAGTTTAAAACTCGTTGAAGCAAAACTGCAAAATTTAGCTGCGGCCTCCCGCGCGTCCGTCCCGCGCGCGCGCTCCCGTCTAACCATATACTAATATTAGAAAGGAATCCCGATCGTCCGGTCCGCTATCGCGGCTTATCGCGGCCTATTGGCTCCTCGATCGACGGCCGCGCGCCGCGATAAAGGAGCAACGCAATGCAAACTCGTTCCCCGCGCTACCGAAGTACGTCTCCCCGCTCGCCCCCGTGCAAATAGCCGAGCGGCGACCCGGGGCACCGAGTGCGTTCGCCGCAAGCCGCGCGTCGATTGTACCTACGTGCGCGCGTCTGCAATGGGTACGCGCGCGAGGCGAGGCTACGCGCCCAGGGAAATCGGACAGGTGCGGCTCCACGTGTTAACGAAACATCTGCCTCGGTCGCGGCCCGCATCGTTCCCCGCGTGTAATAGACGTCTCGGCCGCGACTTTCTCTAGGGTGTGCGCGGAGCACCCACGCTCGACTTGCTACCGGTTTGCAAATTGATACGTTCGGTCGGCTCTTTATTTTACGAGGCTTTTTATCGATCAAAATGTTTCATTGTACGCGGAATGATAGGTTCTTCGGAAAATTGCGATGGTTTGGTTCGACGTTCGTGCGGACTGACATCTGTTGCTACTGAGGCGATGACAGTTTTATTTTTGTAAAGTTTAGCAGGGGTAGTAAAATTATTTGAATTTCCAGTGGATTTTAGAATAATTTGAAGTTTTCAAGAGGGAGAAACTTTTTCCATTTTTACAATTGTTTTATGTCCGTCTGATGGAATATTAAAATAGACATTCAATAGACTGATTAATTGTTACTTGAATCAATAGTTGATAATTAGAAAAAAGGAAAACAAATTCACATAGTAATCTATTTCGATAATCGTCATTTTTTTATTGATTTTATAACAAATTTCAAGTTTCAAGTATGCGTTTAATACTTGTTATCAATATTTCGCAGTTTAAATTCTTTATTTATTTATTGATAAGTGATAATATTTCTGTTTGACTTGTTAATCCAACCTAAGGAATTCCTAATAATTTCTTACTGTTAAAACATCATTTTTGCTTGTTAATAAAACAATTTTAATCTTAATAAATAAAAACCTTTGCACTGTACTGATTAAAGCAAATACAATTCTAGTGGAATAAATAAAAAAAAAGAAAAACCTTAAACAATAGAAGACGATGAAGATTCTAAAAAAAATGTATTCTGCAATCTTTTTGTTAACTTCACGTATTTGTCTGTTTAATAAATTATGTAAAATGAATTATAATAAATTATAATTTGTACGCAAACTTTACGTTAACTTCATGTATTTATTTATTTATTTAATAATGTGACCGACTACAAGTCGAAACAAAATAATGTAAAATCAATTATAAAACATTTTCTTATAAAACCAAAGAAAATAGAGATTTCTAAGAAAATAAAGATGATTAAATGACTAAGCTACACGGTACATTGAATTATTAATTACGCGTAAAGGCTCTATCAGCGATAAAATTCATTCACCGCATCAATCAATTTACAGTCGATTAAAAAAAAGTGTCGAAACCAATCGTTTACAAAAGAATCCAACACGAAGAAATCATAAAACTTTCCACAAAATTAAATCCGCAACTTTTTCCCCGCGCAAACTTCACTCTTCGCAAGCCCAAACTTCACTTTCCCAGCGACATGATCGTCACGACGTCAACGTATCGCACCCGGAGGCCGCATCAATTTTTCCCTAAACATAAACAAGACCGGGCCCCGATAGGATCGGCCCGTCCGCCGGCAATAATAAGCAATTAGCGAGGGACCGGGCCGGGTGTCCCGCGGCAAGGCGCGTCCACGCATTCCCGGCCCCGATAGCGCTGCTCCCCGGTGCAGCCTTTTCGGCCGGGCGCGCGCGTGGGTGTGAGAGCGCGCGCGAGGGGCCCCTCTCCGCGGGCCCGGCCATAAGTCAGGGACCAGGGCCAAGGGCGGCGGCGGCGGCGTTTTCGCCAGCGCGGGAGATACGCCACGGCGACAAAGGCCCGAGCGCGGCGAACCTATACCCGCGGTGCCTGCGTGGCAGGGAACGCGGGATCTCGCCGGGAGAGAAAGAGGAGTCGCCGAGGCGATTTCGCGATGCGGCTTGCTGCGGATTCTGCGGGGATCGAGGAAGATTTTGAGAGGGACTTTTTTATTTATTTAAGTGGTTACTTGTTGGAGGTGATTTGGATTTAATATTGTAGTATTGTGTGCAAATAAATTAACGGGAAGAAAAAATTATAGAGAAGATATTAGTGTACTATTTAGAAAAGTAGTAAATTTCCTCTAAATGTGATAAATTGATGTAAAATATAACTTAATCTTTTTACGTGGTACTAACAAATTTATTTATTTATTTTTTCTAAAAGATTATATTTTTGTAAGTTCTATAAATATTATCACCTTATTTTCAAAGAAATCATAGAAATTGAATGGCATTTTATTGCAATTATTATCATCACCTAAATTTATTAAATTTAACTCCGAACATATAAGAAATCCCACTTGCAAAGTTAACCGATGAAACAGTATCGAGAGGAACTAGAGTGAAAAATTTAACGAAAACGAAGGAAAAAAGTAAGGTCAGCGTATACAGTAGTGGAGAGCGTCGCCTCGGCATCGGCACCGGCGCAAAAAGACAAAAGAAAAAGAGCGAAGAAGAATGTAGCGAATTGGCAGCGAGCCGTTCCTTTTTCTTCCTTTCCAGCGTCGCGCTCGATCAGCTATATTCCCGGGTTTCACCTGAGCCAGTGGCATCCGCGCCAAGGGGCTATCCTTTTTTCGTCTACTCTAGGGCTCTTTAAGCGAGCCTGGGTAACGCGATACTTTATTGGTACTTCGCCCGAGTCCAAGGCTGCCACTTGTTGTGTTAAAGAGTATCTTACGTTGCTTTCGATTAAATACACGCCGCGCTCTCTTCTTTATTAACTAACTTTTCTCTTATCCCGTTGTTTCTTCGAATGGTATATAGTGCAGTAGGCATTGTCGATATCTGAATACACAAAATGCAGACAAAAGCATTATTTTAATTTAATAAAAATTGAAATAATAATGTAATTGTACCCTGTAAAAAAAATTAATCATATACATTGGCCATATTATGCAAAATTAATAATGAGCATATTCTGACCAAATTATGGTTATAATTTTTTACAGAAGTAATAACTGATTTTTAATACTGAGTTATTTCAAAAATATTATTTTAATTACAAAACAAGTCTTTGCATTGGTACACGTGCAGCTTTATAATATACACTGACAAGCGTGCGCAATATCAATTCTCGATTATCAGTGCCGTAAGAAATTTAATGAATGAATTTTATTTCACAAAACGGAAGCTCATAAACTAGGATAGAGCATTTAACCACTTCCTAAGGCTCTACAACAGAAAGAATTCATTAATGAAATTTCACGCGTGTTATCTCATCGCGGCGACCGGAGCTAATTTTTTTCTATGATAAGAAGAAACAATGTTTCGCGTAAAAAAACACACACACAAGCGCGCATAAGTCTATGACGTGCAACGATCAATCACCCAGATATACGTTTGCAAAATTCCGCACTTTCCAAGTTAGCTCGAGCTTTCGTGCGAACGGGCGAAATAAAAAAATGTATAAATTACCATTTCTTACCTGCATTAACCAATCCCCGGCGCGGCTGTTGCGCGAAAGCGAGACCTAATACACGGCGCCGACTCCTTTTTCTCCCGGCGTCGCGCGGAGAAGCGAAAAGGAGAAAAAAAAATACTTGAAAGAAAAGGCCGAGTTCTAGGAAGCTGGCGGTCACGGCGCGGAGAACTTGGGGGAAAAAAATGTAAAAAAAAAACCAGTTAGACAAAGTGATAGAAATGAAAAGAGACGAAAAAACCGGAGGCGTTACAAAAATGAATGAACGAGCGGAGAGGCGCGACTGAACAGTGGACGAGGAAAGGGATTATCGGGAAGAATAAAGAACGCGGTGAAAGAGGTGAATACGAGCAATTGAACGAGTCGTCCGATATGTGGAATAATTTTAATACTAATTATAAATTTGTCCCACTAGACTTGTAGTGTATTTTAATAAACGTTTCATTTAATCACTTTCAAATAAAATTTTTCGTTAAAAAAATGAATAAAATTTCTTAATTTATTAACTTTGATCGGTAGTAATTGAAATTTCGAAGTATCGATCATAGTAACGTAACTGTAACTCGTGCACGTACTTCCGGGATACGCAAATGCGAGGAATTTATACTAGGTGTGTTTCGTCTCAGGTCAACCTACTAGACTCAGTAAAGCGCACAAACTAATCCTGCTTTATATAGTTAAAATTTATCGCCTCAAACTCGCTAAGAATCTCCTTACGACCTCAGATCCTTCCTCGGACCCTACCAATCAAGAAGTGCCTCGTTTGCAATCATATCTCTTTATACGAAGATCGATTTTTTTACATTTCTTAATCGAAATTTCTCAACGTTAATTTCAACTATTCATATTCGCTCTTAGTTTTTTTAATTTAAAGTCCGATTCCGCCTTACGACTAATAACCGGCGTTTAGCTCGATCGGCCGGTCGGTCTAGAATCGAAGTTATTCGGGGCCCGATCGAGCGGAGGAGAGCGTAGGTTGCCAGGGGCGAGAACGAGGAAGAGACCGCGGCGAGGCACGCGTGTATATAGCAAAGCCGCCGAGCGAGATGCCAGAGCTCGGGAGGAGGTTCACGCGCGCGCGAGCGGCCCTTTAACTCGCGCGCGGAATTATGTGCGGACCCAGGGTCTCTCTCTCTTCCTTCGGGGCCTAGGCGGGCGACAAAAACGCCGCGTTTAGGTTATATATATAGGGGCCCGGCCGAAGGCCACGCCGGGCGCCGGCTCTATCTGACCAGCGTTTCGGCCGTTATCTTCCGTTGAAATTCGCACCGTCGATGAGTGTAGTCCTCTTTTTGTAGAAAAAAAAATGACTGGTGGTGATTGTGTACTGGAAATTGAAGTATTGTTCTACAAGGTCGACGTTTTATTTTGCAGTTCATGCATTTTTTTATTGATCAGTCATGCACAGTTTTCATTACCGAGTGAACAGCTGTATACTGCTTTACTAAATAATTTTAAACATTTGGCATGATACACTTTTTTTTAATAAGGCCCTATAAATCAATCCTTCGGATGATTTAAAAGGAATGCCCTTGCGAATTTAATAATAGAGTCAATTGTATGCGCAATTATGTATGCATAATACGATATACATGTATTTACATTTCATTTTTACTTCACTGAGTTTCAAAGCTGACTTTAAGATACGGCACTTGATAAAGTTTTACTTTACAGCGCTTTTTCTTGTAAATTAATTGACAATAATTTCTCTTTAACTTGCAGATAAAACAAGACATTCATTACGTAATCACACAACTGCTTTAAAAAACATAGTTTTTAAAACCATGAATATACAGTAATAATCAAAACTACGTATACGATTAATAATTTATCTGTAACTTCCGCTGATCGAAATCATCGATTACCGATTACCGGCCACATCAAAGGTCACGATGACCACGCCTCTCTTTCAGGCTACATAGACCCTCGGTAGGAACAAATTCGCCAAACGAAAAAATTCGAGCAAGAGGATAATCCGCTTAACGGCAATGAGCGAAACGATTTGCGCGCGCGCGAGAAGCAGGACAACTTGGCGCCGCATCGCATTATCGTCTTGTAGGCGCCGCGGCTTCATCGCGGCGCGCGCTTCCACGTAAGCGCGCTCGTTATACATTATTGCCGATGCACGCGTGTGTATCACCGAGGCGATCGGTCGGCGTTGCGAAAGCCTCGCCAACGCAGGGTAACGAGCGGATGATTCTACACGGAAATTTTCCTATTTTCAGAAGAAACTTAAGACTCTTTGCCGCGTGCGCGGCTCTCGCGATGCGAGAGAGCGAAAAATCGCGGATGAAGGATAAAGCGGGTAGAGTTGAATGAGTGAGATTTCAGTTAAATAAGTGAATAGTCACGTAGTTAACGTGAAATATCTTCCACGTGTCGTGTTACGTGGAAGACTTTTTTAACGGAGAATAAGCGTACATTCAGTGAAATTTCACTTATTCAACTTTAGAGGGAAAGAAATTCGAACGAAATCTCAGCAATCACATTTACGAGCGGGTCGTTTTTTTCTTAATAGAGGGATTTTTTACTCGAACGGAATCTCACTCTTGCGCGTTACGAAACTTTGACTTTTGATTTCTTCATTTTAATAGTTGATTTCTTTTTTGAAAAGGTAATTAAGTTCGTTTTGAAAAATACGCGTACAAGACCCAGACAGGGGAGATGCGTAAAAAATTTCTTTTACTAATTATCACGTTTTTAATAAATGCATTTAATTAAACTGGGATATAATTTGAATATCTTGCAATTTTGGAAAAATTTTTGTATAATACGACACAGAACTTTATCGAGATTATTGACCCGAAATCGATTTCTTTGATGCGCTTTCACGGTTACCGTCAAAACGAATGCAGTTTGACGGGCTCATTATGCATGTGCGCCTTGACTGGACCTCTTCGCTAATTGAACCCAAAGTTATATTTCGGCATGATTTTTGCCGAAAGAAAAAAAAAGAGAAAACAAACACACGCCAAATATGCATATCCGACGAGTGACACAATCTTAAGCGGTAGTGATCTCCGTTTCTTCCTAATTGGATAATGGACCGGGTGCGCCGGTTTCGCTCATCTCGATACCGTCATCCACCTCCAGTCAAATCTATACACTTACGAATTCATATCGGGCGTTAACACGAAAGGAGCATTGATCAACGTTAGGCCCCGCTCCCAAACCTTAATAAGCGAAACTCGCCGGGTATAAAAATCAGTCGGCTGCGGCCGAGTGCCTTTTTGCGGTCCCGCGGCCGTTTCGGCATCGCCGCCGCGGAGGTCACGCTTCGAGAAAAAAATGCGCCCACCGCTCGTGAAATATCTCCGCGGTCGGAGCCTCCCTACGAGGCTGCTCATTTAAAAGTGCCCCCGGCCCGGTACACACGTCCCGCTCCTCCCGCTCGATTATACGCGCAGGTGGGGCGGGAGGGGGGGAGTATCGGCGCGGCGCTGCATTCGAATTCGGGGTACATCAATCAGCGTCCGGTCGCGCGACAATTAATCGGAACCGGCGAAAAAAGGCGGCCCCGCGCGCGGGAAAGCCGCCCCCCGGCTTCTCGGTATACACCCCGCGCGCCGAATGCCGCGGCCGCCCATTCAATAAGGCCGCCGCGTGCCGCTTTTTTCCGCGGCGTCTATCCCGACTTCTTTTAAAGCCGCGCGTCGCATCTCGACTTGTCCCGATAATTGCCCGCCCCGCCGGCGCGGCCTATACCCTTTTTCGGCGGGATAGTGAATTCCGCGCGTATGCGCGGCGAGCGTTTCTTCTGTGGACCTCTCGATTCTTATGGATGTTCCGGTAATTATCGGGGATGGCCCCCCTCGCGAAGTGACCGCCGTGTACCGAATCACCGAGGCCTGAGAGCTTTGGCTTGTCGGCCCCGGGCCTTTTGTATTGAGATTTTATCTTTTTGTCGCGAGTGAAACGGTGATTAATTTTCTTTATCTGCGAAGTTTACAGATATTTGAAGTGAGGTCGAATCTTCAAGTTTTACTTCTAGATGAACATATTATATTACATGAAATTAAGAAAATTATTATTCCTTATTTCATTTTTATTTTTTGCAGTAGAGGCACTTATAATAAAAGTCGTAAAATTAATTATTATTATTATTTTGAAGATTAACATTTAAATACACTGATACCACTAATTATGTAACAGAAAAAAATAAAATAATTTTAACAGACAAGTAACTTAATCTTCTTCAAATTTAAATGACGTAATTACGATAATAAAGTAATGTCAAGCCGAAGGAAAGCAGATAACGCGATAAGAAAAAATAAAATAATCAAAACAAAGCACCTCTAAAACTAACACAAGCCAATCGCGAAAAGCCTCTTAAGCCCACGGAAAAAGAAGGCAAAATCGCAGCTGGTCGTCGCGGCTACTCCTTCCTTCCTTTTTTTTTCGTAAAGCGTAATGTACAGACGTATCGAGCGTCACGGCGACTTATCGCCCCCGATAACCGCTTCCGCTCCTCTTTGATAAAGAGGCCTTTCGACGCTCGCCTCGGGGTTACGTTACGAGCTCGCGTAAGATTTAATAAGCGGCCGGAGGTGCGCGTACGCGCGCCACACTACACCTGCCCGCGTAGTGCACCGCTTATATTTATATATACGAGCTCACAGCCGGGGAGTCTTCTTCGCCGTGGGCCCCGCTCTTTTTACTATATACGCTCGCGCGTAACCTACATACTACGCGGCGTGAGTGTACGGGGGGGAATCCGCGGGGGGAGGTGAATCGACTTACACACCTACATATACGAGCGCACGGCCGGCGAGCAACTTCGCGAAGCGAACGCGCACTTCGCGCGCCGCTCGACCGGTCGAGCCGAGATAATACACTTTCTGTCGCTCCGATTTTTTTTCACTTCCATTTTCTGCAGACCGAGTGAATTCTTCGCGGCGCTCGGTCGAAGTCTCTTAATATGAATAAGAAATTCGTACTAATATGCGATTATATCACTTATTTAACGTGGTAAGTCGCCCACTTATTCGATAAGTATACTCATTTTATAAAAGATATTTTCATATTAAATACGTGGAGTGTCGGTATATAGTTTGCTTTTGGTGTGCGCGGTGATTTGTAATTCTCAATCGATTTATTTAAATAGGTGGAAAAGTGCGAAGTCACACTTAAATATATGTTTTTTAAAAAATTCAATATTTTTTACTTTAAATATACGTGTCTTTTCAGAATTCTAATAAAATGTTTCTTATCAGCACTTTTATTGCGTTCCGTTTAAGAATTTCCATTATTAAGGCGACACGTTTAAATTTACATGAAAGAGCTACTTCAGCGATCTTTTATGTCTATTCAAAAAGTATTATGTTCTTTTCACTGTATACGCCTTCAGAAATATTTGAGAATATTTTTTATATAAATAGCTAAGTGTGAAAGAGGTAAAAATAAATGTATAATAGCTAAAAGTAATTTGCGCATTCAACCTTTAATTTTGCAAATTTTTAGAGCAATTTATAATGTGTTACATAAGTACACTCTAGTTATAAAAAAAAATTAAAAAATAAAAACAGAAAGTGTAAGGAATTATACATAAACACTGTACACATAAATAATTAATGAACTGCACATTTTCTTAATTAGCTATAATTAACTCGAAAATAAAGCATGTTCGCATAGTACATACATATACATAGTAAGATGAAATAAGCAGGATAACAATCGCCGCTAAAATTACAGCTAAAATATAAGCGCCGCCAAGAATAGGCACAAGTGAAAAGTGTCCCCCTAGACATCTCCATCGGCTCATTTAAATAAAAATGCGAGGTCTCGTCTCGTCTCGTCGCCAACCCTTTAAACAGCTCGCCAAAAAAAAAGCAACGAAACGAAAGAAAGAGAGAGAGAGAACCAAAAGAGAAGAGTACACCGGGAAAGAAAGCGCGAGAATAAAGACGGAGCAAATCCGTCATCTTTCCGCGTCGACAGGGCAGGAGGGAGAGAGGGTCCCGTCAATTTAGCCGCGCGCAACTTGTCGAACTTTCCGGGTGGCCGTGTAACCCACATCCATGTGCCGGGGCGCGCCGCAGGAGAGTAATCCCCGGAGGCGCGCGCAGGTTCAATGCGAAACCGAAGACGCGCGACGCTTTTCTCGGTAGATCCCTATGGGTGTGCACGCGGCGGCGGACGGGCCGTGCGCGCCTTTGCGGCCGGGCACTTGACGCCGGGCACAATGGCGGGGATTGCGTTTCGCGCGGCTGAGACGCGACGAGAATGATTCACTGGCCGACGCTTTATCCCGATGCAATTGCGCCTCCTTTTCCTTAACGAGCTGCCACGCCGATATCCTTCGCGCTCCGGCTCCGGCTGTATTTTACGCCGGCTTAAAAGCCGGAGATTTGTTTCTTCGAGGCGGCATTTTTTTTTTTTGGATTGTAAATTTTTTTAGTAAGAAAATTTCAGTGAGTTTCTTTAGTCTTGTAAGATTCGATCGATTTTTTAATGGTTCAGTCCGACGCGTGCGGAATTGTTTATAAGTAATGAAAGAATGACCTTTTTAAAAAATGAAAAGAGGGACCGCTTTCGTAATGTTTTTATGATAATGTGCGTACCGTAATCTATTATTTCTTAAGGAATAAGAAAGTATGCGTGGTACATATGTGCAGCATGTTGAACATAACGAAAAATTTTCATGGTACTTATTTATTCCACGTGGACTGAACCTGTTAATATCGACATTTGGCAAGTACAAGAAAGGCTACTTTACGATTGCTTGAAAGTCTGCAGTTTTTTTCGAAGCATTTTAATTTTCGTATATAGGAATGTTGCTAACGTCGCTATTTCTTCTTTCATGAAAATTTATAAGTTTATGCAAACATTGCTAACTGTTTCAAACCTCTTACCTTTTGAGGTACAAAGTTTTTATCCACATTCGTGTACTTAAAAGTTAAAAAAGAACATTTTTCAAAACTGTCAAATAAAAGTCCTTCCTCTCTTCCTTTACCTTTCCTATAATCCCTGCGCATCTTATATAAATTAGCATAACTACGAAAAATAGCCTTAAAAAATTGACTTTCTTCAAAGTTTCAACAAAAACCGTGAAGCAAAGATAAGCGCACTTTCTTAGTAAGATATACAAACTTCGCACTAAAATAACGTAACATTCACTTACCCCCCGCTAACAGTCATTCACTTATTAGTCATTTATTTAAACGTTACTCGTTCACATTCACAAAGTTTAAAAGAAAACCCCGTGATAAATCACTGGTACCGCAAACGAAATCCCAGCTGCCGGTAAAAAACAAAGGAAAGCCAAGAGGCCAAGTTCCGCGACTGCACTCGCGAAGGTGCGAGTTATCTCGAACGCCGATGGCAACGCGGGAGGCAGTTTCGGGCAACAATGCACTTGACCACGAGCCTCGCCGACTCCTTCCGCCACCCCCCCTCCCACTTCCACCTGTCGCTTACGTCGCGCGAATGCGTAAAGCGTAATTGAAGAACGCGCCGGGCCTTTTCGTTCGCGCTCGCCAGCGTTTTTCTCGTTTTTCTCCTTTGTTTCCGCGCTGCCGCCGTCGCGTGAGAAAGTCCGTCTCCCGGACTCTTTATTATAAGTGATACGTGCGCGGGCTGCCTACTTGCAACTTCGCCGATTTTGTACTCGGCGAGTTTTTCAAGCGCCGATTTTTTTCTCCTTTACGACTGTGTGCACGTGAGCCCCGGTGACTTTCGCGTGTCCGGCCTGCTTTGCAGCGTCTTCTGCGGTTTGCAAGCGCTCGCAATCAGCAATTTTTCGGAAAAGAATCGGAGCTCCCGCTTATTTTTTTGCCTGTGTTCTTCTTTTTTTTTTGCTCGCTCGGTCTGCGGATCGCGTTAAAAAATTTTTAAATTGTTACGACGCTACCGGAGCGGCTGTACCTCGGCTGAACAGTTCGAGCGGTGGAGTTTGAAAAGGAAAAGGCGCAATGAACAAATAGCGAGGTGTATGTTCTATTACATCCGTACGATGGAATATTAAAAAATAATTGACGCGCATTTTACTTTTTTCTAAGAATTATTAATGAAGGTATTAGTATTGTCATTCAATGCTTTATAAAATATATTTTTTAAGATTGCATTTTATAAAATTTTATAAAATTACACTTGAAAAGTGTGATGTATAAAGAATTTATAAAACTTAATATATCCATTTTGTACAAAACCCATTTTATAAAAACTGTACCAAATTTTTTCTCATGGAGTGTCACGATTTGTTACTATACAGGTATACCACACCGCGACGCCATCATCGTTGCAGCGAAGTGCGATTTTCCTACATCCGCTAATAAACATTAAATTGAAAAATCGAAAAAAAGATGTGCCCGTTACTTTTCAATATCGCATCCGACGGTCCCAATTAAATCTTTCACGCGCAAAGTCCCAGTGTAACAATCGATCGTCGCGACGAGAGTCACCGTGTCCCCGGCACCTCGTGACCGACATTCCCGAAGTAATTGAACGGGCGGAAGTGTGCCTCGGGAGCGTTTGCAAAGCGAGCGCCGCGCGACCGAGAGAAATGTTCCGCGTGGGCCCGGGCGCATAAGAAAGCCAATCGGCCGGGGCCAGTCCCGCGCGGAATTTATACCCCGGGCCCCGACTCTGCGATGGTGGTCTGTGGGAATGTCGACCTCAACAGCCGGGAGGAGCCCCATATATTACTAAATCTCGCCGCTGACCTGCTAATGAAAATAGCCGAAAAATAACCACCGCGGTGACCTGCGGGGGAACCCGCCCGGTCCCGAGGAAACGTGCGCAGGGCGCCGCTTTCGAAAGGGATTTTTGGGTGGCCGGCAACGGGGTAGTGGCCGCGTTTGTTTATTCTATTTGATTTCTATTCTACCGTTAAGGGTTACATTGTGAAGGGTTCCTGTGGCTTTTTGGGGTAGCGGCTCAACTCCATTTTCTGAGATTTTCGAGATATTGAATTTTACATTAAAACGGAAGATCGAATATCGTAAAATGTTACAGTTTTTAAAAAGGTCTCTAACTACAATTGTAACAATCGCTAAAATAAATTTTCAAAATCGTTTTTCCATTAAAAATTGTTCACTTTTTCAGTAAAAACTTTAGTTGAGTACAAAAGCAGGGAAAGGAAACTCATGCGATTTGAAATTGTCATTATGCATTGGCATAATGATTCTGATCTAAAAAATAATCAACGGACAATAATATAACGACGTTTGAGCTTAAACATTTTTCTACAAGGTATACACTCGTATAAAGGTGATGTAATGAAAAATCACTAAGTTCGATTAACTCAAGTTTTTCCTCTGTGACAGTAAAATCCGAGTTTTCTTCATTTGCTAATAAAAACGCAGTTAAGTCATCATACCGAGAAGTCACAGATTTTACATCTACAAAAACATCATATTTGCCTATTACTTAAGCTGTTCCAACATTCGTTAAGTAATTAGTATTTTTTATCCTCACAACAAACACATCCGGCTAAACGCCCGTCGAAATTAGTTTCCACGTCCCATCAGATACGCACAATCTAAATTGACTGTAAATTAAATTAAACAAATAGATTCACGCGCAAAGTCAAGTTCAGCATAACGCCGGGCAAAAGGAAGGCCGGGGATACGATGACGACGTCGCGGTCGCGTGTCCGCGTAATTTCTCGCGTCGATCTCGAAAGAAGACGAGGAAAAAAAGCGCAGCGTTGCATTCCGATCCGCCGCGGTCTGGCGGCCACGGCGCGCGGCATGCTCAGTTGGCGACAGGTTGCGCGTATAAAATAGCCGCGCGCAATCCTCCCCCTTTCTCATTTCTCCCGCGCGCCTTTTCCCGCGCGATCCTTCGCAGGCCCGACTGCCTGCGATTAAATTCGACTCGAGGCGGAAAAATAATTTTCATCCGTTTCGCGGAATCGAGTATAGTGCGCGCGACGAGGAGGAAGTGGAATCGGAGCTGTCGATACTGCCGTATAATTAATGAATCGATAGACTTATTTAAAGTTGAAATCGATTTTCGTATGTGTAGCGCGTGGAGCTTCGAAGCGAAAATAAAGCAGTCGAAGCGGTAAAAGCATTTTGCATCATCCCGGCTGGCTTTTTTGAAAATTCTAGCAACTGGTTTTGCAGCTTCGCCGTACACAATCTTTTACTATGGCCGACTGGTTTGGCCGATAAAATCATTAATTTATTTAATATGAAAAAAAAAAGGAGCGCGCCACGGACGATTCCATAAATCACTATTTTTGTTTCGCGAGCAGGAAAAGCTATCGGACAAATAAATGTAATTTTTGTTACGCGAGCGCCGCGACGTTTAAACAAGCGATTCTTTTTATTCGAGTGACTCGACAATATTTGCAAATTCATTAGAAGCACAAGTGGGAGTGTTTAAAAAGGTTCGGCATTTTCAAAGGAGTTGCTTTTTTTAGCATGAAAATCTCCTTAAATAAATGCACTTTTGTAGCGGGTCCCCCCCGGGTTCTTTCGCAAGTACATAATGTCACGTCTTGTCGACTTCGTGCTGCACTTCACTCTCGATTTTCGTGAAAACGAAAGTCGCACTTTACACTGCAAGTGGACCTCTTCAATTATTGAGTGAATTGTGCCGCGCCGGGGAGAAAGAAACGCCCTCCGAAGATTTACTGTTGTTTTGTAAATTAAATGAAGTCCCATTCAATCGCCCGAAACTTCCATTTGCACTGCAAACATTAAATCGATTTTTTTTATTAAGATAATCATACATCATTTTGAAATAAAAATTACATTTTTCTTTTATTTATTAGTTCGTAACAAGTTACATAATATAATCTATACAAATTATATAATATAATCTAAAATAGGAGTATTTAAATAGATAAATTAATTAAATTAAACAAATTAACGTGTCTTTAAGTACGAAATAGTAAAATAAACTAAAAATAAAAGAGACAAAAAGCTAACCATAAAAGAATTATAATCAACAGATTTTAAATAAAAGGTGTCATATGTACCTCATTAACCTTTAGGACAGTATTTATTTTCGTTTAATTAAGTGATTATTCGCCACTCTAAACAAACCGCAATTAAACGCTAATTAACTAATGAAAGTAAATTCACTAATTTCCTTAAGAAGCCAGGACTCCCTCCCTGGTGCGTTAGCCGAGAATTTATGGTGGCAATAATAAGCCCAATCAAAGTGGGCCCTTGTTTCACGGAAACAAAAGCCGACTGCTAATAGGGTCGGCAAATTTGCCCTACGCAGGGTAATCCCCTGGTCCCCGGGCGGGGCTGACCCCCGAGTCATAAAAGCGCCGTTATATACCTACTGGCCGATAGCGCGCGTCCGGAAACGCTACCTGGCTCGCGAGTCTCACCCCCGGGGATTAGTGGCGCACGCCTCGACTCGTCCGGGGGATTTCCCTGCGTCTCCGGGGCGCGCACCCCCTGCGGCGAAATATTACCGATGCAAAGGTTCGAAGGTTTCTTTGCTTTCGCTTTGCCTGCATCTTTTTCCCCGCCACCTTCGCAAACATCCTGCCGCTTGCTTTTTTTTCGGGTTTCTTCGGGTTTTCCTTATTTGGCGGGGAGACAAAGGTGTTAAAGGGACACGTCCTCGAGGTCCTTTTACGACGGCGCGCCCGGGTAGTTTTTGATTTCTCGAGTGCCCATTGACCGAAGTGCTGCGAGGTGCATCGATGCGGCGCGTGAAAGCAGGCCGGTGCGGTGCAGTAGTTTTGACGCTGACCCCCAGTGAGGTCCTTCCAGTAATTTACTGTTGTCTGCCCTCACAATTTGTCTTATACTTTTGAGCAATGGCGCTTTCTATAGACTGGAGGTGCTTGAAGAAACCGACGAATTTCCTTATAAAAAAAACGTTGATTTACGGGTAGAAAGTACTAGAGAGTATACGACTTGCAGGTGTTGATCTCAATAGTATCTGAAAAGTAGTAAATTTAAGTTTAATCAAATAGGAAAATTTATTTTACGACTTTTCTTTTTATTGATTTTTATTATTTATTTTAATTTTTTCAATATCTTTATTAAGAAGTATGTATTAATTAATTAATTAATTTTAACGATACATATTTTTATACTAAAAATTTCAAAAAATCGCAGATAATTACAATTTTTATCATTTCGCTGAATAAATAATACGTATAATTTAATTCTCGCTCTGCGGTACGTAGTGGGGCCCCTCGAAAATACTTGGACTGGTTATTTTCATTCTTAACGGCCGAAGCACGCCTCGACTAAATAGAAAAGGGCTCCTTCGCAAAGTATACGGCTGAATTTTCCTTCGCATTCACCTGCGCCAACTCTCTAATTATCGACGAGCCGCGAATATATATCGCACGGCCGAACGAGCCGAACCGAAGTCAGTCAGCTCGTAGAGAAATGCTAGGGTGGCCCCGGACTTACCCGTATAATTTTCGTCCTGCCCTGCTCTTTTATTTCTAGTTTCAAGACAATTTTTGCAAAAATTTATTTCGCAAAAATCAAACTACGCCGTTTCGATCGGTATACGCTCGGTATAAATAATACTGAGTTCGGTTAACAGATAAATTTTTATGATAACAGTCCGTTGTAAATCGTTTACACGCTGATGACTTTTAAGAATTCGCACCGTTACTTAAAGAGCGCGTCGATTCAAAAGCAGCAATAATGTCTTTTAACGAACTGCACTTTCATAATGACGAATCGTCGAAAAATTTTAAACAATACCGTAAAAATTTTCCAAAAAGCCACTCGCGCAAAAAGTATTTCGAAAACCAACGATTCGCGCGCCGCGAAAACACGAAATAAATCATAAAAAAAAGAACAGAAGGGGGAGCTACTCGAGTCAAGGATAACGGTGATCGGGTGCGATAAAATTCAAAATATGCCGGCCGGCCAATCGACACGTGGACCCGGCGTTTTTTCTCCGCGGCGCATTTATAGGTACAGGCCGCCGCGGCGAACAGCCATCCGGGCCGGCCTCTCAATGGTTCGCGGGAGATGAAGGGCCCCCCGTCGAACGAGCCCACCTCCCCGCCGCACCGGAGAAAGAGGAAAAAAAAGCGAAAAAAAGGGGGAAGGAACGAGGCGCGCGGTAATAGCGAAACGGCGAGAGAGCCGGTAACTCACGCGCCGCCGGTGCGCGGGTAGGTGGCGGCGGCTCGGGGCGCCCGGGCAAGTGAATATTAAAAGCGCGCATAACGCGCGGCGCAACGACGTCCGGGCCGCGTAATTTACGCCGCGGCGTTTCGCAAAACAGCCGCCGATTTTCGGCCGGTGTTTTTTGCCCCCGACCCGCGCGAGCGTATATGCACGCGCAGACTCGGATTCCCGCGGCGCGGAGCTTCCACCGCGGGGAATGATAATACGGGTGCGCGCGAGACGAATTGCATCGTATGTGTAATTTTTGGATTCTAAAACGGCGCTTCCACGAAACTTTTTCGGCGGGAGAGCCTCGTAAACGCGCTGGCGGATCGATTGCGAGGCTGCGCTTGTTGGTTCAAGATTATTGGGATCGCTTTTGACTGCGGCGAGTTTTTTTTTTGTTGCGCTTCGGTGTACACTGTATTATTGCATTGTACTTTTAGTGCACTCGTTATGATGAGTAAGATGTAAAATTCTGGAAAGAAAATGATATAGGTATCTTTAACTATTTTCTGTTGTACAGTTAATTCTCATTATTTGTTGATGCTATTTTATTATTAAAAATCGATTATTTTTTTCTTTTTTCCTGAAAGGAATAGCCGTCTTTTAAGTGTAATTTTTTTTAATTATGTGTTTATGAGATACTTTTTTGAAAGACAGCTTGCAAGGAACCTGTTGAAGCAAATGCTTTAACAAGCTCCAAAATGAAGCTATACGGATATTACTCCGAAAACATCGAACTCCGTTTTAACAAAATAACGTAAAAACAATCTTCACATTATAAAACAGTGAAAACCCACTTGATTCAAATAAAAACTAAGTCAATCGATTTTAAAGAGTAGTGTTTTTTTTCGAATTTTCACTTCTTCACATTATTGGATGCTAGTGATTTTTTGGATTTTTCACTCTCCTCTATTACGAGAGCAAATCTGATCACATCCCGCCGTATCACAAGCTCAGAGAGCCGCCGACATCGCGGTCCGCTTGAGCGTGAAGGGGAGCTTTTAGCGCGAAGACTCGCGAGCGTGAGAAAAAGAGCGCGCCGGGCACGGAGGAATGGCGCACGGAGCGAGCTCGCTCCGCGTGTCACAAAGAGCCTTTGCTCCCTCCTTCCCTCCCTCTTTCTCTCTCCTTCTCTCTCCTTCTCTCCGCTCTCGTTTTCTGCAGCCCATATATACGGCGCGCACCTACGGCGACGGGCGGACGGACACATGTGCTCGCCCCATGTACACACTCACGGGCGCGGTTCCCACCCTTGAGGGCCTAGATCGCGGCGCGCCCGAACCTCGCATGACCAAATATAGAGGAGGCTGCGGCGCGCGCCTCCGCGAATCCGGGGCCGTCCTCGGCGGCGGGCGGCCTTTTTGCCTCCCCCGGTGCACGCGCGGCTGCGGGCCTATCGGCCGAATTCCCGGCCGCGGCCTCGCGAATTCGCGGTATCGCGCCCCCGCCGGTGCATTCGACCCGCCGGAATCCTTTGATTATTCATCGGTTTTTCCCCGATCGGCCTCGATCACTGTATACACCTTCGCCTGAAGAACCTCGTTACGCTTTTTGCGGAGCTGCGAAGCTTGCCCGCGCCGATCGGTGCTCTTATCAATTTGAATATTTTTCCTTCAACTCGTTTGTAGGTTTAATTAAAAAAAAAATGCTTTAGAGAGCAGTTGCAATAATAATTGTTCGTTTGATTTGATTTGAAATTGCAGGAAAAAGTTACTCGATTGAAGTGATTCTTTAGTTAAATTTAAATTAAGTAACGATTCTGTTTCTCTTTTAAATTACATTTTTTTTAATTTTTATAGATTTCGAACTTTAAATCGTTTACTACTTTGTTTATATAATCACCAAAAAATTTTCTCAAGCGTATACAGTTTCAATTCCCCTAGCGACACCTTCAATCAAACTCAATCTCAAAATTCGCTCCCCAACTGACTAACTCATCGCAAAAAGAAAGTTTAGATAATACCCAAGGGTCCCTCGTCGGCGCTGAAGTTAAGCAGACCAAGTGACTCAGCCTCGGCGGATTAGACGATAAAACCGCGGAGCGTAAGCTTTCGTTAGCCGGCGTCGATTGCAGCACACCCGAAACCCGATAACCGCTGCTTTTCGCGACCATTCCCTTTTTCGCACGCGAGTACCCCGCGCGGCAAAAAAAGTACCCGGCCGAACTCGCGCGTTACACGCCCCCGATCGCAAAAAAAGTCCCGCCGCTTTTTTTTTTCAGAGGTCGTCGAATCGCCCGCATCGGCCGATACCGCGCGCCCGTTATTACGCACGCGTCCCTATCGAGCTTTGCACTCGCTCGCAGCTTTCTCTCTCGCTCGCTCGCCTCGCGGCACTTATCGTCGCTCCGCTCGCGCCTCGTTTTACGCTCCGTGTATGCGCCGCGGCGATGTTGCTAGCCGCACTCTCCCGAGAGCCGCCGCCACGTGGGTTTATCGTGTCCCGCAGATTACGAGTTAGCGCGAACTCCCCCCGCGCGCAGCCGAGCGAGCTATTTTGCAGGCTCACGTTTTCGAGCGCCGCGGCTACTTCTCGCTCCTTTTTTTTTCTCGCGCGACGCTCGATGGGTGGAATTTCCTCGCGGGAGTCGCCGCTTACTGTCGCTGCGATTCGCAGCGGTTTCCAATGTATTTTTATTATCTGAGGTGAGGTGTCCGCGGGAGTCGAAGCTCCTTTCAGCCTGCTGATTGTTCGGAGGTAAAGCTCCTTTCAACTTGCCAATTGTTTCTTGCGCTTTTTCGCGGAGAGAGCTTCGCAAGGCTGAAAAATTTTCTTTTCGGAATTTAATTTGGAAGTATAATATTTAAGCTCGAGGAGGGTAACGGAGTATTCTTTAAAAAATGCCTGCACGCGCTGTTCCTCCGAAGCTACTGTGAAATGACGCCACTGATTGGCTTTAAATTTTGCACACTTAGCTTCAGCGAATTATCGGGTTGTAAGAATTTTTCAAGGTTTTTCGTACGGTCATTTTTTAATTTTCATTTAAATCTGTTTTGCAAACCGTAATAAGTTACAAATTTTATTTAATCGATTGATTTTGTTGATTTTTTTATGATTATATTTATTTTTCATTTTTGCGAAATAGTAATCGATAATTTAAAAGTACATACTTCAGTTAAGTATATTTCAAATTTTTTAATAAATCTGCAAAACAAAACGTAATTTTATAGATCAAATATCCGTTGTGGAAATCTTTTGGGGTAACCTTTACGCGAAAGCATATATAGTGTCAATACTACTGGGCAGTTTTTGCTTCAAAGGAATGCAAAAATTATTTCATTCATATATACACACGTGAAAAGGTCTTTATCTTTCTTTAAAAGAAAGTCATGAGATCACCTTATTATTGTTATTGTTATTGTATTTTTATACGGACAGTTGCCCTTTCAGAATCATATCGAGACTACGGAGCATACAGAACAACACAAAATTTTAAGCATCACACGTATTCCTCAAATAGCCAAATTTATTAGAAGATAGAATTAATTTTCACAGATCAATTCTCTTACAGATCCACGATTTTTTTTAACACACCTCGATTTAGAGCGCAACGTTTAAAAAAGCAACTCAGACACCGATTTTTCTGTATCACCTAGCAGTCTCCAGTCGAACTTTCCTCACCGTCAAAAAAGTTTAACTTAATAATTTTCTTCGGCGTCTCGTCTCGATGGGGGGAATCGATGATGCATCACGCCGGCGGCGATTGTTCCCCGGGTTCCCCGCGTCGAGCATCGCACGTACAAGAGCCGATCGCATCCGATCGACTGTTTTTCCGTGTATCGATCCCTACGAGAAAGCTCCGTCCGGCCATTCTCATCGGGCGGCCGGGCAAAACCTCGGGCTGGCCTCGGGCGCGCTCGGCCACTCGGCAATAAGGCTCGTGTCATCGCGCCGGAAAATCGGCGAGTCCTTGAAAAATCTCCGACTCTCGCCAACTGGAACCGACCGCGTAGTCTTTCTCGAAGCCCCCCTCCCTCTCTTTTTTCTCTTTTTTTTTTTTTAAAGAAACCGGCGCTCGACCAGCGTAAAAGAACGCGCCTCCTCCGACGTGTGTATATATATGTTAGGTGCGCGGAGACGCGGACGTAGTATGGGAGTCGTCGGATGAGTGACCACCACAGCGCGCCGGTGTCGTGCTCACTCACTCGAGTACTACTTTACTACTACTACCGGGGGCAGCGCTGCGGCCACATAAAATTAAATGTGAGGGCAGCCCCGGCCGGGGTCCGCATAGCAAATCGGTTCGTTTGAACTCTTAATGACGTAAATGCGTTTATTAAATGCATTGCGCCGAGCTTATGACCCTTCCGCCCGCGCGCGTTTCTTTCCTTCTCATTTTTTTTTACTCTCCACTCCTGGAGATCTGGTAAGAACGGAGCGAAATTGCGCCTTTTTCACGCGGAGGAGCGCATTTCGAAAGTGCCTTTTTGCCTTTAATCGGGGTACATTTTTTTGCGTCAATGCGGGTTTCTTTTATTTTGTAAAATTTCGCAAAAAAATAGCGCTCGATCGAGTGGCGATTGTTCGCTCCGGGGAAAGTATTAGAATGGTGTAATAACTTTAATGGAACATTGCGCGGAGCCGTTAACCCTGTCGGGCGTAATAAGTCCAAGTAAATCATCTGCTCGCGATTAGAAAGTCATGAAAGTCCTAAAAATACCGCGATGACTTAACGCTCTCCCGGCCTTTTGCGCAAATACTTTGAAAAGGAAAAAGAAGAGACGTTAAAACTTCAAACGCTCTTATTGCATTCGATTCTCTTATTACCGGCTCGCGAATCCGCCGGTCATCACTTGATAAATCACGCGAGTATCGTTTATTCGGAGGCGCGAGGAAAAGGCGAAATCGGCTCGTTTAAGCGCATTAAGGTAAACGCTTTATTAAAGGCAACGCCGATGCGCCGGCCGCTCGGTAGACGTGTAATTTCGCCTCTTGACGAGTATGACGGATTCCTTCCTTACGGTGCGCACACGCGCGCCATCGCGAGTCCTCGCGAATGTGGGACAGGCGCGGGGGGAGGCCTCTAATATAAGCCACTTCTTCGTTTCTGCTACGAGTGCAGATCTTATCGGTATCTTAATTTATTAGCCACCAGTCAATTATGTAACTAATAAGATACGCCGAATGCTCGAAACGCGAGATTCTCTGCTCTATGTCGCGATAATTAGAATACTTTTTTAACGAGCCCGAGAAACTCATGTTAAATATTACACTAATTTTAATTTCATTCTAATTCGAAAGATCCCGAGCGGTGTATTAAATGCTGCTCCGCCTCGCGCGCTCTCTTGAATAAACTTTACATTTACAAGCGTTTTTTCACGATGATAGCTGCCACGTGAACTCTCGGTATAAAGGCACGCTAAATATAACGCTTACGAGTAAAAAAAGCAAGGCGGTCTCTCGGTGACATAATAATTGTAACGCAATACAATTATCAGATTATAAATTGAACAGTCCGCACTCGTAACTAAACCAGATTATTTCTAATAAAAAAAGGGTTACGTCCAACGATAATTATTCCACACTTACACGCTACGACCAAAGCAGTCGGCTGAATTGAACGCGGAATAACGAAAAGTGAATTATTGAAAAGGTGCACATCCTATATGTACGTATCCAGACGAGGAGAATGAACGGCCGCGTGGTGCGGTGTCGTGTTTTATCGCGCGATCCTTCGACGTGGAAAGATTTTCTTTCTCGCAGAGAAGCAACGTATAATGACTACGAGAGATTGAGCGAGAGACAGCGAACGTTGCCGAACTTGACCGAATATTAGCGTGGCACAGTGCCGTACGCAATTATTTGCCGAGCCACGCGCTTATTCCGGATCTATTCTATTTAAATATAAAAGAGTGAAATTCACGTCGAGAGAGTGAATGTTCACTCGTGCCACGTTACAACGCCTTCACTTTTTCGATAAGCGAACGACTAAAATGAGTAAATATTCTCTTTCGTATTTAGAGGGTTCATTTTTTTTTATTTTAACGTCGATTATAAATATGCATTTCTTTATTAATAAATTACTTAATCGGCTTAATTGCTCGTTTGATCCTAGAGTACAGTTTTGTTCGTCGGAAGACGGTGCGGAGTAAAGCAAGCGTGACTTTCGAGTGCATTGTGTAGAATGCATTTTCATACCTATCTATTTGAGTCTGTTTGGTATAGGAGAGACTATAATGCAGTGTCTTGAAAGTGCAGTGTGCATTTATTGCATTTACGAGTTAGTATATTGTAGTCAATGACGACGTTACTTTTTTCCAACTGATAATTTGCGCCGGCGTTTATCGCCAAGTATTACCTATAGTTGCAATCAGTGGTATTTAAATATTATTAACATCCATTCTACGCTCTTTTTTTCAGGTTTCACCGTCAGTTCAAAAAGTTCAAGGGTACGCATATACTTTACTGTCGTGCATCGCATAAAAACCACCTAGCAATTTCGCCAATGTTATTCCACATTGTCTCATCACTGACCTACGAATAATTAGGAGTGCAACATAAACTATTTTAAAAAAAAGGAAGTAATAAAAATCTGCAAAACTAGGCGCAAGGTCCAGCGACCGAGCGCTCCATCAGTGCGCGCCTCATGGTGAATCGGCCGAGGCGCCATCCGCGCGCGAAACGGAGCTCCCGTCCCCGGCGCCGTCCACGCCGTCTCTAAGTTGCTCGGCCGAGCGGCACCACCGGACCGCCGGAGGCCCCCTAATCTTCCGGCGCGCCGCGCAGCGGCAAAATCCGCGCCACGGACACTCGCAAGCGCGTAGCGTATACAGACGCGCGTAGCGGCGCCGTGTGCGCTGCCCCCACCCCCGTGGCGGTGCGTAGCCGCCGCCGGCGGCCGGCGCGGCGGCGAGTGGGGGCTGCGGCTCGCCGGGTGCTGTACGCGCAGCCGGCATTCTGACCTGGTAAGCCGCCAGTGTCGGGTCGACGTTCCTCTCAGCGTACACTCTCCGACGGCTCGGCTCGCAGAACGGACGTGCACAGCTGCTGGAGGCCCCGACGTGCGAGAGAGAGAGAAAGAGAGAGACGGCTAGACCCCCTCCCCCGCACAACCAAATACGCGAACTCTCCCCCCACCCCCGCGGCCGTCCTCCAGCTTTCCGCCGAACTTTTGCAGCGTTCGGAGCCTCGCCTACGATTTTCTTTACTCCCAAACGAGTTTTCGCATTTGAAAAAACGGTCGGCTCCGATCCGCGCTCGGTCGCCGCAGAGAGACATTCGACAAGGTGCAGCCCGAGGATCAGTGTTGTGTCACAGTGAAACAAGTAACGAGAAAATAAAACCGAGGCTTTTAAAACTGACGGACCTCGAGAGTAAAGTAGTGTGTTCAGTTGTGCGGCCGATCTTTCGGATTATTTAAAAAATAAGAGAAAAGAGTGTCCGTCGTGCGGGCCACGTGGACTCGGTAGAGAGGCACAAGGGGACGACTTGGGCGGCACGTGGGCAGCCAGGGGAAGAGTAACGTTGGCCATGGATCTGCTGTGCTGCGAGACGACGTCGCCCAGCGACTGCACGGCGTACGCCGACCCGGCCCTCCTCGCCGACGACAGGATGCTGCACAACCTGCTGCGCAGCGAGGAGAGGTACGCGCCCTCATCGTCGTACTTCGGCTGCGTGCAGAGGGACATCTCGCCCCTCATGCGCAAAGTCGTCGCCGAGTGGATGCTCGAGGTGAGTCCTTCTTGACGTGTACCTGGCCGTTTCCTCCTTTGTCCCGCATGCACCTCATCCTCTTTTTTTTAACGCCCGCTACGGCGACCCACCGCCCGGACCAAAAATCGTTTATTTACCACGGACGACCTTTGTTGCTTGTTTATTTCATTTGCCGGGAGAGCCCGGCTGTTTGCCGATTCGGGTATTTTGGGTTGATTAACCTCCTCAGGGACGGGTTGACTGTTCGTCGGGTGAAGAGAGAGAGAGAGCCATAGGAGAAAAAAGAGCGAGCTACGAGAAAGAAGTGAAATAGTTTGAAAAAGATTTGAGCGGACGATTTCGGCCCGTGACGTTCGCCATACAGGTTTTTTAATTGTGCTCGCTCGATCGCTCATCCGAGCAAGATAAGGGATTCCTTTTAAACGTGTATACAGTCTCGCTCGCTCGGCGGTGTACAACTACCTCGCGTGTACGCGCACTCCGGAAAAAAAGAAGGCCAATAGAGGCGCAGAGTGCAGTTTCGAACGCACGGCACAATTTTGCCTCTCTCTCTTTAATGAGCGAGCCTCTTATCACTCAGCCTCTTATAAAAGCGCCGTAAATTACGCTGGCATCGGAGCGATAAAGGCGTCGCTCTTTAAAAAAAAAAGAAGGCCCGTGAGCCGATGACATATCGCCTTTTCTTTTTGCGCGAGGCAATTAAAGTCCCTCCGCGCGCGGGTACCGTCCATTTAAAGTCCGAGAAATCACGTGCCGGCGCCGCGACTCAACTGTCTTCCCCACGCGGCGACGGAAAAGCCTCTTTCTCGGTACGGATCACGCGTGCCGCTCGTAACCGTCGCCGGCTTCCTCGAACGATATGTGCGTACCCGGCTGGCGCACCCGCGGCGCACCGGCCGACGTTTTTAAATTCGCGAAAGGGCGTGGGTTTTCTTATCGGGTTACGTCACCGTCTCCCCCTCCTCCTCCCCCCGTCTCTCGCTTTATTTTTAACTCTCGCTCCTCTTTATCCATCATCCTCCTCTTTTTCCTCCGCCTCGCTCCCTTCCCCACCCACCGTCCGCTCCTTTCCCTCCCCCCCTCTCTCCTCTCTCTTTTTTTTTAAATCGTCGATTCGCGATTCTTCGGACATTTAAATTTCGACATCGGCTTTTAAACTTTGAAATGCGCTGACCTTGGCCCGCGCGGCGCGAGTCCCTTGTGATGTACGCGCGCCCGAAGAATGTGCGAACGCGTCGCCGTGTTTTTCCGCGGGTCACGAACTCTTGTTGATCCCGCAGGACGAGGACTCGCCGATATACGTGGTGCGCGCTCGGGGGGACACGGGACGATTACAAGAATGTGTCCCCCTCCCCCCCCTCGTCCCGCGAGAGGCTATTGAACCCCGGTTACGCGAGCGACGGATACTCGCGAATCGGCGCGCACGTGTACGTCGCGTACGTACGTCGCGTACGAGTACCTTACCCAGCGACTTTTATTTCCGCCTCCACCTCCACCCCGATGTTGGTCAATCCTAAGCTGCACGTTTGGTGCATTGCGACCAAAGTCCGGCGAAGCCGAGGTACGGGTCATTTAAACGCCCGCAGCGCCGTCGGCGAGCTTTTCCGAGAGCCGGAGCTTACTTACGCTCTCGTGGCTTAATCTTGCGAAATGCGGAGGAAGAGGGAGAGCGGACCACGCGGCGAGCGGCACCGTGACAGATATACAATATCTGCGCGTCGCTCGCGGAAATTACACGCTTCGCGTCTCTCTCTTGCTCTTCCTCCGCGCGTACGACGGAATGGCTCGTTTTTTTTTCTTTATCGCCCCGGGGGACGTTGAGCGCTGTTTCACCGAGTTTTTCTCACACTTGCGGGAATACGCGTACGCGCGCTCCAGTTAAATTCAGCGGAACGCGTCGCGCCGGGGATTATCTAACGACACACGACTACCCGAGGTGTAACCGTCGCGGGGATCGGGTTGAAAAAGAAACGACAAGGTTCCAATTTAAATGACCGACGGTCGCGCGCTTTTTCCTTTTGCTCTCCCGGCGCAGCAGCTCGAAAATCCGTTAAAGTGTCAAACCGCAAGGCGGACCCTGCAACCGTCCGGTTTAATCGGAGCATCCGATGTCATTCGGAGCGAGCGAGAGAGCGAAATTAAAAAAAGGAACGACACCCGCCCCGGTAAATAAATTATCTCCGATCGATCGATATATTAGCCGGTATACGTTACGCTAAGAGGCGAGACCTCGCCGCGCGTATAAATTCCTCGCGAAACCAGTCCTCAAAATTCCTCCGAAAAGGAGTATATGGGCGAGCGAGCGCTCCTTTAACTTTTTTTTTTCTCTCTCTCGTCTCATTTCGCCGCCACCGAGAGGGAACCGAAAAATTAATTTCTCTCCGCCCGAAATGTCCAGCTGCTCCTCCTCCTCCGATCCTTTTCGTAACGTTTTCCCACCTCCTTGCGCAACGCCGTAGAGCTACGCGAGGGGAAGAAAAAGGTAATTGGAGTGTCGCGGATTCCGTGGGAGCGACCTTGACGGCGCGGGAGAAGGAGACTATACTCTCCTCCGGTATAAAGCGAATCTCCGTTCAATAAGCAACGCGGCGGGGCATTTAAATTTTAAAACGCAGCGCCTCGGGCTTACGAAAATTTTTCCCTACACAGCTGTAGGTAGCGTAAAGTCGCGGTGTTTACTGCTCGCCGCTAATTGAAACTGCGGGCGGCGCACCGAGGTTTAATTAGCGCAGTAAATACATCGAGCGCTAAGTGATTTTCCCCGCGCAGATAGAAATCGATTAAATTCGCTCCTCATTAACGCTGCGTACCCTCCGCCTTTTAAACCCCGCGATGAAGCCGTATCGCCGGCACCTAAAAAAACACGGGATTAACAAAAAAAAGGTACACCCGTAAGCCCTTTAAAAATAAAGACGAACCGAGCGCAGGCAAAAGAAACAATAGCGGCGAAGAGGAAACGCTATTGCGTTCGCTCCTTCCTTCCTTCCTTCCTACGCGTATTGCGGAGCGATTCCACCCGCTTCCTGTTGGCCGTCGCCCATATGTCGTGGAGCGGGCGAAGAATCGCGCTCCCTACCCCCGCTTGCGGGAGAATCCCCCGGCAGCCATTCTCACTGTTTTCTTTTTTTGTGCGCGTTGCAGGTATGCGAGGAACAAAAGTGCCAGGAGGAGGTGTTTCCGCTGTCGATGAACTACGTGGACAGGTTCCTCAGCATCTGCCCCATCAGGAAGTCGCAGCTCCAGCTACTCGGCACCGCCTGCCTGTTGCTCGCCTCGAAGCTGCGCGAGCCCAGGCCCCTCGCCGCCGACGTCCTCGTCTTCTACACAGACAACTCCATCACGCTCGACGACCTCTGGGTGAGTAGCCTGCGGAATTCCCTCGATGATGCGCTCGCTACTTTTTTTTTTATCATCTCTCATCTCGTCGCGCACAAATAGACCGACGATTAGCATCGCTTCGGCCTGATTTTATAAATAAACTTTCCGAACGAGCCGACTAATGTGCCGTGGGTAACTTGTAAATTGTCGATTTTTTTCCATTTTTCACGTTTTGGCGACTTTCCGAAAAAAAAATCCGTCCGTTCGTTGGAAAGATCTTTCGTAACGATTCGAGAAGCGCGACGAAGCAACTCGCCGCTAGCGATGCTAAGAGGATTGCGAAATGCATCGAAGGTGCATCGGAAGTCGCGATTCCATTCGTCGAACTACTTTTTAAATTGCGCATTTTCCCGCAATGAATCCCATTGGCGGCTATAAAAAAAAAAAAGAAGAGCGGGGTATTGTTGCAGGAGCTACTTGGATCGAACTACTCGACCCCTGCCACCGCCGAATTTTTATTAAGCAATTGCAGCGTGGCCTCCCGTGCCATGTGTCCTCTCTCTTTCTTGAGAGCCTGGATTTTTTACGCTTCCGGTTCCTTTGCGAATATCCCACGTGGGAGCTTTGAATCCTCTTTGTTCCCTTTATTTTTTAAATTTCAATTTTACGATCACTATAGTTTCGATAATTTTATTTTTTTACGTGTTTTTCAAGGATAATGCTTATTGCGGGAGGTAGCGCTGAGCTGCGATAAGAAATTAAATAAAATATAGAAAAACTCTTTGTTTCGTGAAAGCGTGGTCCGCTTTGTGGTTAGGTTATATCCGAGCCACGTTTCGCGCTAACCTCAAAATCGTACGACGAAGGACCATCTTAAAACGCGTACTTCTCCTTTTTTTCTACTCGGCGAAATACAATAGCCACTATAAACTATAAATGTAATTACTTTTCGCCAGGATTTCCGAGCATTGCGCGGTGCAATTTAAACAATAATCCAATTCCGTCGAATTTAGATACGGCAATTTAAAAAAGAAATTCCTGTCGCTATCGCGCGTAAGCTTCCGGCAAAAGGAGAAAAAAAAATTCGATTTCGGGCGTCGCTCGGCGTACACGTGCCACCGAGCGAAATCCGGACGGCCCGAGGTTATCCGGCGACGCTATATAGCTGCACCAGCTCAGCCCGCAGCTCGGCTCTGAATAAGTCGGTCGCTCGCGCACATAATCGCCGAATCGCTTTTCGGACTCTCTCGGCCGGCATTAAACTTTCATGCATTCGCGAGGGCTACTCGCCTACGTCGAGGCGATTTCTCCCTTTCCGTTGTTCTCCGGGGCCGCCTCTAATCGGCCGGTGAGCCGCGATAAAGCGCAATTTTAATAAATAGATAACGGCTCTTTTTTCCCGGAGAGACGAATAAAGATTTTTTTTTTCGCCCGCGGGAGATTAGACGACCGGCCGGGGAGAGATACGCGCCTTCCTAACTGGCTTTGTAACGGATCGAATGGCTTTCCTTCATTTATCGCGACTCCGCGCTGAAATCAACTAGTGTCGCTTTTCTCTTCATCAAAGTACATTAAATCTCTATAATTTCGACCCATCTCAAACAGACGCAAGTCCTGATTACTCCAAAAACGACGAGAAAGCGCTCGAGCGATCCGCGTACCTATACACCGGAGCAATTCGAAAGAAAGGAAGGATCCAGCGACAGCAGCCACGGTTCATCTGCAATTCCGATGGTTCGCACAGCTCGTCGTATGGCGTACGCACGGACCGTGCGCCTGCGCGCGCGGCCGTTTGATTCGGGGCACGCACACGATCACCCACACACTCGCGCAGGCACACACCGTAAACAAACACGCGGAGCCGCCCGCGGCTCTGTATAAGTGGCGCGGGATTCTAATCGGCCGGCTCGCTCGCTCGCGATGACGCAGCTCCGCGTGGAACTATTTCAGGAGGCCGGCGACGTCGTCGCCGTCGTCGTTTATATAGCGAACTTTCGTCCGGCCGCCGGCTAGAGAGAGACAGACCGGAGGGAGAGAGGAATTCAATGCTAGATAAATGGCTTTGTGCGAAGCTGTAATGCGCGAATTTGCACCGTCGAAAAAAAAGGGAGCGCTGCTTTTTCACTCCCACCGGCCGTTGCGTCACTCTTAAGTCATCCGCGTGTATTATCTCGCTTTCGATTAGATCGGCTCTTTCTCTCTCCGGAGCCTAGGTCCTAATGCAAAATTAAGGAGTCCATTTGCACTCGTCGAGAAAATGTCGAATTACGCGACAAAAGAGTAATCGAAGTTCGCACGAGGAGTGGAGAGAGAAAGAGAGAGAACGAGAGAGAGCTTGGGAGTGGAATGCGTCGGCGGAGGCCGAAGGAAGGGATTTTTGCGGGCGGCGGCTTTGGTCTTTGGAATTCGACCGTGGCGAGCGAGACTTTTGCCCTTTGGAATTCGATCGACGTATGATTTACGGCCGCGACGCGGAGGCACACGGAGTTTGTTTAGACGCGCGCGGCTGCAGCGTGCACCGCCGCCACGTGGTCCACTCGCCGCTCCGGAAACCCGGGTGGACCCTAAAGAAGGGTTTCTTCGTCGAGGGCGTTGCTTCCGAAGACCAGATAAGCCGGTCGCTGATATAGGAGAAAAGGAGAGACTTGCGCGTGTGCGTATTGTACGTACACTGCGTGGTGCGCGCGCGCGCGGGACTGCCACCGAGGCAGCCGGCGATGACGGGGGCCGCACCGCTTCTTGCTCCGATCTCGCAAGGCCGATTATCATTCGCCCGGTCTCTACAGTTACTTTTTCGTGCGTCTTCTTCGCCCTCTTTTTTTGCTCGTCCGCGCGCAGCTTCACGGTTAATTAAAAAAAAAAATGTACATCCGCGGCTAATGGAACACACCGTAAATTTGGTAGCAGCATGCGCGAGCGAACCACGTGGTTTCCAATCAATCGCTGCGCAAATGAGCTGGGGGGAAGGATTGAGCGACAGCCGGTCGATCTATCGATACGTAGCATAAAAAATAAAACGAACGAGCTGAAGGGACGAGGCGTGCACCTTCACCTGGCGCCCGCGCGCTATCGGGCCGCTTAATGGGCCTAGGAGAAGTCGAATGGGGGGGAGGGGAGAAAAAGTCGCCGCGGTAATCCGACAGTCCATCTCCGCGCGTGGAAAAACGAAATAAATAAGACGAGATATCGGCTGGGCGTGTGCGCTCAACACCTGCTTCTCCTCCTGCGCGACGTGTGCACGTCTCGGGGGGAAAAAAATGACGACGAAGAAAAGAAGGAAAGGTGGACGGTCCCGCATATCCTCCGCGTAACCGAGGCGACTGTATCTCTCGATTATTTTTTGTTTGGCCTACTGGCACGCGTACGCGAGCCGGGAAACACCGGGAAAAGAGGAGTGAGCGATGGTTACATAGGGGAAGTGAATTGTTCGCTTTTTTGAGTAATTTTTTTCTTTTTATATAACCTTGGAAAAAAATTAACGACTTGTGATGAAAGACTTCACATTTAAAATCTTAATTGTCGTAAATAATACTTTTTACATTTCTAAAAACTTTTTAAAAAATTCAGTGAACAGCGCGCAACTATATAAATTAAATTTACAGAGCACGAGATAAAAAAAAATGTGCAAACAATCATTCACAAACATTTCATCATTTAAATTCGTCACGTAAACAATGAAAGATCCAGCGGTATAAAAAAAAAGAGCGAGCGGTGCAAAAGTCGACCGGAAGGACCCGTTGGGCAGGTCGCGCAAAAATTGCGAAGATCGAAATCGCGCGCTTTAATCGCCGGCCGGGTGTCTAGGCGCGCGCGTCCCCGAAAGGGGGAAGCGCGCAGGTGAGGGAGCGAGAGAGAGAGAGGCCAGGTGGTGGCTTAGCGGAGGGTTGCACCGGACCGACAGCTGCAGCGGCGAGAAAACGATCGGCCTCCAATAGGCCGCGGCTGTATGGTTATGCGCGCCTGCTGCCGGAATAGTATATAGGAAAAGTATGGGTTGCGCGAGCTCGTGACAAACGCCCCGACTTGTTGCGTCCGCTCGACCCTCAACTTGTTGCTTCTGTCCTGCCCCGCGCTTATTATCCTACGTGGCGAAACGAGACTTTTCGGGTATTGGCCTCTCCCCAACAACACACTCAACCTGGATAGAGTATTCACAAGTGCATTTCGTCGCGTATTTACATTACTCTGCGAGTATTATTTAATTTTTTTAATTTGCTAATTTTATTTAAGTTTTGATTATCAGCTGCGAAGACGATTTAAAAAATGCAGCTGTTAAATTAAATGACGCGGAACGACGTAAAATCGCAAACAAAGATCGGGCAGTGCGAGCACCCGGGGGTAATGAAAAATTAGCGCCTCCGTGTTTAAAATTTCGTAATAATACCGATGGGCTTTCACTCGTAAACCCGGTGCCCAACGAGGCGCTAACCCCTCGGCCGAGAAGGAAAGCTCATAAAATCCCTTAATAAGGCCCGGCGCGCCACCCTGTTAAAGCTAACGAGTTTCCATTTAGCGACCCGCACCCCGTATCGGCCGCGCTCGATCGAGCGAGCAGCAACAACAACAACTAAAGCGGCAACAATTCGCGAAAAAAAAAGGGCAGCACCGGCAAAAATCCGTAATAGGCGCCCACCTGCCAGCCGGGCAATTAGAGGAAGGCACGCGCGTGCATGCTTTTCGCCGTGTCCGGTCCGCTCCAATTTAGCCGGGCGGCAAGACAAAGACGGAGACACCCCGCTTTCCACCTGCTCGATCTCGCGTTCTCCCTTTTTCCTCGGCCTTCTTTTTTTTTCGAGGGCCGCACACACGCGCCCGCAACTGCATATAATAACAGAAAGATCGCGCGGCGGAGCTTACGCGCGGCCAACAGATGTTGCAACCTGTTGCGTATCCTGTGCGCGCGCGCCGGTGGCTGGCCTCCCCCGTTTTCTTCTCTCCGCGGCCTTTTTTTATTCCTCGGTGTGCACCTTGTCCGGAGCATCTGTTGTTGCGCGGTGCCCTTTTTAAAAAAAAAAAAGTTTCGGGGGCATTTAAAACGCGCCGTCGAGGATATGGACCCTGGATTAGGGATCGCGTGGTATTTCCTTTTTTTTGAACAGGGATTTTCGCTGCGAGATTTCTTACAGAAGCTCATTCGGCCAGGGGGTGACATATGGCCGCCAGGATATTAATCTTTTCTATTCGTTGGGAAAAAGATTTTTTTTATTATCGAAGGAGGCTGTAAAAAATCTTTGTATCTTAATAGATTTTTACAACCTATTATGCATTTAATTTTTTCTTACAAAATGACTCCAATACAATGTTACGTAGTTTCGAAACATACGGCGGAATAATCAACGCGGCGTACCATTAGTCCCTTAAATGAATTCCGCTGGTTTCTCCGGGAACTTCTAAATTAAGTCTCGAGAGCGTCCAATTCACGACCCAGATCCAAGCGAAATAATAAAATTCGCCGAGTCTTTGTCCTCGCCTCTCCTACGCCGATAGGCATCTGCGTGGTGCTCGACTGTTTTGCCGGCCTCGTATGCCATTAGGAAACCGTTTGGCTGCTCCGAAGGCCACCCGAAGCCGCTGACCCGCGCGCCTCCGAGGCTATGTGCGCGCCCAGTCCACTTTCTAACGCTCACGGACCGGCGAAAATTTTTGCGAAACGCGACCAGCTACACGGGCACTTCCTGGTATTTCTTTTCCTTTTTTCTGCAATAATTGTTCTTGAGAGAACCTAATTTTCTTTTAGTACAAGCCACGTGCTCGATTTTTTTACTGCTACTGCTTTTTCGGACAACAGCGAGGTGCCCGGCTTAAATAAAATCGTCGATTATATTGAGAGCGTCGGCGTTCGAACTTGGCGATATCTCCGCTGTATTTTTCTCGTTCAATCTGAAAAGTTGCACAGTCGCTTCGATAAAAACCCCGGGTGCATCGATGCTCGACTGAGTCACCGTCGAATTCGTCGTTACTGAAGTAGAGCCTCTCAAAAATAAAAAAAAAGAATGCTAAAACTGCGAATAATTTGGTAGAACGTTAAAGTCGAGAAGACCCGGTGGGGACCTATAATAAGCGCGAGTCTCACCCGCACCGACCGTAACTACTGCCCACGTAGCGCGACGAATCGAATTCGTCGCGCCTCCTATTCCTCGTCTCCTCCGACTTTCTGAAAAGAAAAGCCGGAGGAGAGCACGGCCGATTGACTTCGTCGAAGCAAGCCCGGCTTTTCGCTATCTTATCGCCGTAGAAATCGGCCTACATCAATCGACTGCACGTTCAGCTGTATTATGTATAGCAATCACCGCGGCGTCTCCACGTCGCTGAAAATCTCGTCTTATCGGCCCAGGCCGCGCGAAGTCGTTCGCCTTTTGTTGGAACACTCCTAATTAGTTTAGTCCGGAGGCACTCCGATATCGCGCAATCTGCGTAACCGCGACAGCTGTTGACACTGCAACTTTTCCACTCGACTTTCGCCAATGTATTACAATCCCGGACGCAGAAGCGCTCCTTTTTCTGAAATTCGCTAGGCTTCTATTTTCGCTCGCCACGGCATCCCGAAAAATCAACTGAGCGCGCTGACGAAAAAAAGACCCGTAAATCAGCGATCCCGTCGCGCGAAAAATTCCGGTATAGATCGTACAAAAGAGAAAGAGAGAGAGGAGGTGCAGAGAAGAATATAAAAAAAAGTAGGGAGGGAGAGTAAATCAATTCGAGAAAAAAAAACGGGAGTAACTACGGGGAGCGAAATTAAGCGTAGATATACATTTACAAGGGTGCGCGTCGCGAACAATGCGCTCTCTCTCTCCCGGGCGGGAAGAAATCCGGGAGTCCTGAATGCGCGCCGCACGCGCATAGGCTGCGCTAATGAAAGGGCCCGAAAAATTTTTCGGCGGGGTCTCTCTCTCTCCTCATTGTCGCGCGCCGGTCACTGTTATGTACCCTCGACCTGCGGAGCGAGAGGCAGGCCGACCCGCCGCGGAGGAAAGAGAGGCGCCCCCGGCTGCCGCGCCGCCTCCCTCGGGGCTCCTTCTAGGAAACGACCTTGCGGGACACATCTGCTCGGGCGCATAGGGTGAAAGCGTCCGCGCAACTTTTCTCACACGCGCCGGGAGCGGTGTGTATACCTACTTCGCGCGTGTACTTCGCTCTGCGAGCAGTTGGGATCCGCTCGGCAAGGAGAATCGATTTTCTTCGCGGAAGCGGCAGGCCTTCTTCTCGGTTTCCGGTTCGATCTTCGGGGCCGGAGGTGACGCTGCCGAAGCTTTTGTGTTTCCTCCGGTGTCGCTAATTCCATGCAAAATTGCGCGCATCGCTTATGAAGCCGTATTCTAATTTCTGGTTTCCTTTCTTGCGTTATATGCCCGCGGCGCGCTCTCGAATCATAATTTCAATTTTCATAATTAGCTCCGGCGGTTATTCATTCGTCCGTTTAGAAGCAAAAGGCCAACCGCTCGCTCGTTCAATGTTATCGTTAATAAATCGTATAAAGATGCGCGTGGCAAAAGAAAAGGAGCGCAATAAAAAAGATAGCGCAAAATTCGAATCGTGGAATGCAGCGCACACTCCCAGGATACACCTTTCTCGATTTCCAGCCGAGCCGTATACAGATATACAGCCCCGTTCTTTTTTTAAGTCTATTTTCGGGCGGAATGGTAAACACCTTGCTCAGAGGCGCCGCCTTTCCACCGCGTGTCCCAGGACTGCGGCTCCCTATCCCTAGCATCTCTCTCTCTCTTTCTCTCTTCTACCTCCGGCCCGGGTCCGCCGTGTACCCAGATAAATCGGATTTCGCTTCTCGGAAGAGGCTGCCAGGTAGAAAAGAAGACGCCGGTCCGCCGGCATTGTCCGGCCCTCCGTTCGCATTTTCTAGCCTCCTCTCTCTCTCGCTCGCACGCGCTCCCTTGGCGAATAGCTTCGCCGCGAGAGCGCCTCCCGAAGGTTAATTACAAATTATTTCGAGGCCCCGGCCCCGCCGCGAGCTCGTTAAAGCTTCCGAGGTTTCGCTCTAACGTAACGCCGCTAAATCAAGCGGTCCTCCTCTTTTCTCCTCTCTTCCCTTTTTTTTATTGCAAAGTTTAAATTAAATTATTTATTGCTCGCGCGCGACCGCTCCTTTTTTTTCGAGACCTTTCGCCGATAAACGCCCGGCCCGACATCGTAGGTTTAAAGGTCCGCCTTGCGAAATTCAATTGATCCGTAGTGAACGATTAACCGCTTATTTTCGCTCGCGCAATCGCCACGGCGATTCAAGTATCAATTTCGCAGAAAAAAAAATACGCGTAATCACACCTAAACTCGTCTTGTCAACAATTGAAATCACGTACGACTCGATAGCCGAGTTTAAAATATATTACGGATATACGCGTGTACACGTACCCGAAGGTGGCACGCGGAACAAAGTGACGCGTATCCCCGCGGCCCGAAAATTCCGAGCGTTCGCTCGCACGTGCGCGCGAGAAACGCCGAAAATATCGAGTATGTCGAAGGAAGGAGAAAAAGACAAAGAGAGCAAAGAGAAAAAATACGGGCGGTCCTCGTGCAGCGCATTACGACATCATCCGCATTATCGGGTGCGTGAGCGTGTATATACGCGAGGCGTCCAAAAAGCGAAACTCCAACGCGCGTACAACCGCCGAGAAGGAACCGGCTCACCCGCACACGACGACGAGGCTCTCCGCTTCTAAAAGCCGAGTACGGAATATACAAACTACAACGTCTGGCGAATGCTTCGTGCTTCGAAAAATTAATTAGCGCAGCTCAAAAGGCGACTCCGGCCCTTGAAGCTGCACGCTTAAACGCCGTAGTCGTCGGCCACGTTGCAATTTTTTTTCTACTCTGTACACTTTTTTTTTTGCTGCGCGAAAAAAAAAGAGTAGGCGGCGCGCGCCCGCGCGATTTCCGTCCCCGCCTATCGCGTGTGCGGATACGGCGTGTAGTACGGGCGAAGCGAACGGTGACGCGTACGCACGAGAGCGTAATTTTCACGGTCATCCGGCTAAATTCGTTTTCGCAAGTGCGCAGTGTGCGTACGCGCTAACGCTGTGCTCGGTTATGCTGATTTTTTTTTTATTCTCTCAAAGGACTTTCGAAGCGGGCGTTTCTTAAGGCGCCGATATTAGAAAACGTTAATTACCATCCGCAAACGAAACGCCAGAACAACGGGCCCATTCTTACGTAAAAGTGACGAAACGACAAGCATATTTTGCACAACGGCGCGACTTTTATTTCAGCCTCGCGCGAAGTGTACAGAAAACCGTTGGCGAAAAAAGAAATTTTGTTTATATCGCGAAACGGAAACTCTCGCCGGCCGCGTAATTCAGCACATCGGCGAAGAATTTTTTCCGCGTCATCTATTAAGCGGCCGGAGGTCACGGGCGGCGGCGCACCGCCTTTTAGCGGTGTTTTTCGCCCTCGCAAAAGATCCGGCGGCGTCTCGTGCCGGCGGAGGTAGTAATAGTAGTAGTAGTACGCTGACGTAAAGTGAAAGAAGCGCGCGGGCGGGAGGGAGAAAAGCGTCGCCGATTCAAGGTGATTCGGAAGATCCTGCCGCGGAACATAAAAGAATTCGCGCTGACTTTAATTCGACGGCCGTAAACCCGAGAGGACGGTGGTATATATATATTTTTTTGTATATAATTGGAGGATCGATTGGAGATAAGCCCGATCGCCGGGGTATTTTATAGTTACTCTGCATTTAAATTGTTTCGATTGATATTCGAATTCCCCGCGACTTCGCAGAACTGACAATTAACAAAGGTAGCATTTAAATGAAGTTTCGAGACGTTTAGATGAAATTTAAAGAATCGCCGGTTTATCAGTCGCTCAAACAACATTGTACTAATTATCAGGGCCCAGATCGAATCACAGATGCAGATGCGGCGATAAGCGGATAAGCACAGGCTAGGAAAAACATATAATAGCACCTCTGCCGCGCGTGTCGTCGAACTCGAGCAGATAACGGGCAAAAGTAGCCTAAAACACGACCTTAGCTCAAATACCCAAGCTCTCTAATTACGAGCCGCGCAGCGGGCAGATAAAATAGATCGATAAACGTATGTCGCTTACGGTTACAAAAAAGGGCGAGAGCCGCCGCGAAAATTGCCCTCCGGTCGACAATAATCTCGGGGAGGGGGGCAGGTGTCGATCTCGCGAAACTCCCGGGGGCAGCAACGACTGTGCTCCGGGGAGGAAAAAAACCGGCGTACGCGACTTACCGTATCAAGATGTACCGAGGGGCACGCGAGCTCGCTCGAACAGTCGCTCGCACGCACCTCGACGTATATACACACTACGCGGCGCGTTTCCCCCCTGTTTTATTTTAGCGTTTTTTTTCCTTTTTGCGCGCGGCTCTCCCATTCACCGCCGGCGTAGTATGCCTTTTACTATGGTAGTACGCGCGGGGCAGTCTACCGAAACGACGACGACACGCTTCTTTTCGCTCGCCCGACTTTTTTTCCACGGCGGAGCGCGCCGGGGGATCGTCGGCTTTCTTGCGGAGCAATTGCCTCGCCGCGCACGTCCCGCGAATCCGCTCAGTGACCCTTTGTTAGAATCTCAATCGCCTTCGCTTTTTTCCCGCTCGCACGATGACTTTCCTCGCGAAAAAATAGTATAATTTCGTGCGACGGGATTAGCATGAGACCCGAGGGAGAATAATCGCGAGATGCACTCTCCCTTACAGCGAAATGCAAAGTACATAATACGAGTTTAGACGCCTGCTTTTTTTCCCCTGGGCGCGCATCGCGGCTCGTTAATGCGCGTCGCGCGAACCAGTTTTGCAAATGCGCCCGCAGATCCCGCGCGTGCATTTTTATATACAATGTATGTCGTACATTCCGAGAACACCTCGGGCGCCCCCCTTTAAGACCCGAAAAGGCATAAAAGGGGAGCCGACCGCGGGAAGGGAGAGAAAAGAAGTCCCTTTCTTTTCGCGAGACGAAACAGGGGCTGAAGGGACTTTGTCGCGAGGAGGAGAATAAAAAAAAAGCAATCGATATCAGTGCACCTCGTGCGAACTTTTTTTCGCGAACTGGTATAGCCCCAACGGACGGACGAGCGTAACGGTCCTCTTGTATACTCGAACAATTTCGAATGGCGAAATATTCGCCGGCGCGGCAGTTTTGAATATTAGAAAGTCGGTGCGCATTAGCAATTGAAAAAAATTTGGATCAGTCAGTGAGGTGTGAACGTTTGTGTTTTTTCTCTGTTGCAGAGGTGGGAACAACTGGTGGTGTCGAAGCTGAAGTGGGACCTGTCGGCCGTGACGCCAGGCGACTTCCTCCTATACATTCTCGCGCGCCTGCCCGTCGACCCGCGCTCCTGGGACTCGAGGATGATCCGGAGGCACGCCCAGACCTTCATCGCACTCAGCGCCAGAGGTGAGTCTCGATCAAGAACTTCTTCTATACTTTACAAAATGTTTTTTAAATAATTGAAATTTCACTATAATAAAATGACTATTTACTTATTTAAATAAAATCTCACATACTAAAATTTGTATTCGTGATACCTGGTTTGCGAATTAATTAAACTGATACTTAAGAAAAAGTAGTTTTCGAAAATTAAATTGAAATTACAACTTGTCCGCTACAACGTGGCTTTAAAATCGACAGAAATTCCCTTATCGAAAAAAAAGCTATTGGACTCATTCAATTTTTGCTCCTCTCGTCATTCGCTCGTTCTATAGATATTTATTTCGCTTCTTCGTTCGGATGCCTGCCTCAGTGGCTCCTTGTATATACACACCGGCCGCCTCTCAAAAGTCCTAATGGCAAAAAGCTTGACAGCATCGTTCGACGAGCAAATATTTCGGTCGCTCACATACCCACCCAATTCGTGCGCCGCCGAGGGACCCGGTGGAATTCGCCTCTCCTCTCTTTTTTTTCCTTCCGTGCATTCCCAGAAAATCACTCGATACCCGATTGCGAATCGATTTGCCGCGCGATCATCTTCTAACTATCATCAACGTTTTCGACGCTCGTTATAGATGGACAACTATTCCGATTGCGCGTAACGCGGGCTTCGACAACCTTGACCTATTCCCGTCAAATCAGAGTTCATTTCATCATGGCGTGTATCTTCTTGACTGAAAAAAATGGAGCGAACTCGAAGCTGCGCGTCTTACGAGCCGAGTCGGAAATTCCAAAAAATCGCGAGACGAGAGATCGTCTGGAAAACGAGGCGGTGTCAGTGCACTTGAGAAGATGGCATCGTTGCCAGCCAGACGGAGATGAAGCAAGAGAGAGAAAGAAAGAGCGGAGATAAGCGCCAGATGGAATGCGATTATGAATATACACACCTAATACGTGTCGTCGAGCAGTCGTCAGTAGCTGATAAGGAGTGTGCCACGGGCCTTTAAATCTTTTGTCGAAGGCCCCCCCTCCCACCGGCTTCTTTTTAACGAGGAATTGCAACGCGCCGCTTCGCATACTTACCGATCATCTGCTCGGCTAATGATTCGCCGACCTCGGGCATCTTCTTTCACGCGAGACCAATTCGTATTTGATCGTATGCTAATTCAAGCCTTACAGTTTCTTCAGTGTCGTTTAAATAATTATCCCTCTTTTGTTAATTATTTGATTTTCATTTGCCACCAAAATGTGCGACTTCAGCATTGATAACGATGCGTTTTATCGCAAGGAGTTTCATGAACTGTTTGCTTAAGTGTTTAAAAATTTAACTGCTTGTGGAGAAATGAACAAAGAAAGAATTCATTGTTTATTAACAATTAATAATTCGCTTCAAATTTTGTCCCCGTTAATGCATATCGTAAGCAGTTGTTCACTACAATTATTGAAATCATTAAATTTAATGCGTTAAAAAATGCACGTCAGATACTAAGAATGAATTTAGATAAGTATTACGGAACTAAAACTATCAATGAACGACTATTCACTATACAGTGCTGCGTTTATCCTAACCTCAAACTCACCACGTGGACGACTAAATTCATTTAAATCTAATTTCATTATTACCTCGATAAAATCTTGTTCAAACCACTAAAATACTCGAGCGCAATAATATACACCCTACTAAAATTTTTAAACAAATTTAATACCTCTTTTATTAAAAAAAAAAACTGTCGAATAAATTTTTTTCCCGACCCAGTATAAAGTGTATATTAAGTGCAGAGCCAAAATCTCGCGAAAGTTTAATTAATTCGCAAACTGTGTAGAAAGTCATTAAACCGCTCCACGATTTATTCGACGAGTCAAAGTGGATCCCCGCTCGGAGTATATATAAGTAGCAGGGCAAGTCATTCGCACGCGGTGCCCCTCCCCCGTGCGCGCACGTACACGGGGAGGAGGCCGCGCGAAACCAATGAACTTGAAACGAGGCGGAAAGGAAAGAAAGTAAAAAAAAAGAAAAGAAACCCGAAGTAACGCATTTTCTCTCAATCTGTTTCAGAGTACAAGTTCTCGATGTACACGCCGAGCATGATCGCAGCGGCGTCAGTGGCGGCGGCCCTGCACGGCCTGGACTGGACCAGCAAGAGCGGCCACAGCCTGGCCTGGCTCCTCAACGAGCTCACGCGCATCACCGCCATCGAGCAGGTTCGTCGCGCTCTCGGCGCACTGCGTTTAACGCCCTCGTTATCACCCCCTTCGCCGAGGCCACCGGCACGACCACCTGTGTACTGTTACTCCCCTCCCGCCCGCTCTCCTCTCCTCCCCCTCTCTCCCTCGCCTTCCTTCCTCCTTTTTTTTTGCGCGCGCGTCTCCCGATAAATCGCGCCTCGCGGACCGGACCGCGCCGGATCTTTAAAAGCCGGCTCCGCCCTTTTTTGGAAGCTTGATGCAACGCCTCGCGACAAAAGTTAAATATCCACGTAGACGCACGCGCCGGTGTCGTGGGACCTTTAAAAAGAGAGCGCAGATAACGTCGGGTTTTACTTTTGCGCCGGTCCAGCTCGCGCGCGCGCTGGTCGACTCGTTTCCTCGCGGAGCTTTTAATCCGGAGAAATCCAGAAAATTCAGTTCCGCGCGATCGCGCGCTGCACGTCGGGAGACACACGCGCTCTCGAATCGAGGCTCGAAAAAAAAGGAGGAGAGAAGCGACGACGACCGCGTCGCGGGACGGGTTGTGCCGGCGAGCCGCGATAGCGAGCGAAAAACGGGTATTATACACGTACATCGGCCGCATGTACGTTCCTCTGCATATACATGTGCGCGTAAGCGCGCAAGAGGCACGCACGAGAGTCAGATATATAATACGCGCGTACTCGGAGGTCAGAGAGAGAGAGAGAGTGAGAGAGAGAGAGAGAGAGAGAGAGAGAGGGAGAGAGAGAGAGAGAGAGGAGAGGCGGCAGGTGCCGAGCATATGCTTTCGCCAAAAAACGTCGCGCTCCACGAGGCTCGCTAAATGCCTCCGTCTCGGAACTTTGGAAATTATTTTATACTTTGCGCACGTCTCGCACTCGAGGCCGGCTTCTCTCCGCCCGTTAATACAGTCCGGAACTTTAAAACAAGTAAATTAACCGCTCGACGTTTCCTCGCTTCTCTCCCCCTTCGTTCCTTCGTTTCCCTCCTCGTGGAAAAATGACGTGGATTTTCGTTACGTCGACCTCGAAAGAAAGAAAAAAAGGAATTTTTTTTTCTTCTTTCCACGACTGAATTTCGATTAATTATACATGCGCGCGGCTGTGAAAGTATCATACGAACCACGTGGCCGTCTCCCCCCTGTACAAAACTTGCGCGAAGTGACTCCGCAGCGTAACTAACGTGGCGACTGGTTTGGCCGTTTTACAGGACTACCTGCAGGGCTGCCTGGTGCAGATCGAGGAGATGGTGCGCAGCGGGTGCAACGCCAACGTGGAGGATAGCTTCCGCACGGGCAGCATGTCGCTGGGGGGGCAGCAGAGGCCGCTGGGGGACCAGGAGGCGACCTCCCAGGCGAAGATCATGGAGCACGAGAAGGCGGGCACGCCGACCGACGTGAGGGACGTGCACTTCTGAGCGCCGGCGGGGGCGGGGGCCCGCCCGGCCGCGGGCACACCACCACCGAGAGTCGGGCGTCGAGCGAGCGCAACGAGGACGCGGGGCTCGACGCCGACGGCGCTGCTACTGCTGATACGCCTACCGACGACGGAGGGGAAGCGGAGCCGAGACGATGACGTTCGTCGGAGGTACACGCCGCACACCAGCTCTTCTTCCCTCGCGCCGAGTCGACGGGGGCGGTTTTCGAGAGGAGATTTTCTTTTTGTTCCAACGGGGGATCGCCAGCCTTTTTTTGTTTTTTCGATACTTCCAGTAGAGCCGCGCTGTGCTCGCTGGAAAACTTTTTGAGTATTTCTGCAAGATACTTCAGCTACTTTTTTTTATATCGAGTATTAGCTCGCCCGTTTTTTTTATGCATCTTGATGTTACCGAAACGGTTTATTGTGATTCTACAACTTTTTTTTAAAAACTTCCTTTTTTTATTGTAGCTCCGGTTTTTTTTGTACGTCTGATTTTTTCAAGCACTATCCGAACATTTTGAAAATTTGAAACATGAAGTTCGTTTTGTTATCGTCGAGGAGGGAAGCTCATGGCATTTTCATTCGTTAATTTCTCATGCATATTCGAGTTATTTTGAAAATAAGAGATCGCAGGAAAATCTTATACAATCTCATTGCATGCAATAGGGATATCATAAGAGTTTCATGAGCTTCCGTACATCGATTAATTTTTTATGCATGAAGAACCTAATTACACTGGCATATCATTACAAAGTAATAATTTAAATCTATTACCATGCCGACAATTCAGATACACCTTAAAATTACTTTTTATAAAGTATCGAAGCATAGCTCCCCAAGATATTTACATTCGTGCAGGATAAACTAAGTTAAATAATGAGATAATACAATTTTTTACTGCCAGTCGTTTTCAATTTTATACACAATATATTCTTTGATTCATTCACAATCAAGTATGTGATAAGTATTATGAAAGGACGAGAAACAAATAATAAAATAAAACTTACCTCGACACATCCTTTATCAAATTGAGGGATGAGAAAGAAAATACAAAAAAAAAACGAAAAAAAATATCAAAAGCGGCAGTAATGTGCAAGCGAAAAAGAAATGTTAGGAGGCGTGCTGGGGGAAGGCAATGCAATACGCTTTACACATTATAACATTTAAGGGTACACTTAATTCTTCTTTAAACTGTCGTAAATAAAAAAAAAAAATAAAATAACAAAAAAGCTGTTAACGACGTCGATGTAACCGCTATACTGGATAAGCAACCACCATATAGCGAAAAAAACGAAAAAATTCAAATAGTCAGATCGAGTCATTTAGCGTTTGTACATATTACGTTATTGCTATTATCTTTGCTATAAGTAATATTATTTTTATTATATTATTAATATTATTATACGTTATTATGAATAAATAAGCGAATGTTAGAGGAATATTATGGCGCGACTGAACGAGCGAAAATTTATTTTTCTTTGTGAGGGCGCACGATTTTTATAATGATGTTCATGACGCGCGTGTTCGTCTGTTTTCAATTAAGAAGTACGATGAAGAAAATTGTAAAAAAAATGATTGCGCAGATAAATAGAGCATCGTCGCTCAATTCTACTCGGTTCCTACAACGAATATGAGCGAATGTGCAAGGGCGTCCACGTGCAAAAGAGCGTTGCGAAGAAAAATGTGTAGATCGTGTGCTTGTTGAAAAATGTTACAAAAAAAACGATAATTTAATTGAAAAAAAAAACAGGTCAGTCGTAGAAGTTTAAAGAAGAAAATTAGTGAAAGTGCTTAAGACTAAAGATAATGCGATTTTTTTTATTTTTTCATTTCTTTCAAGTTTTTTTTTATTTTTTATTTTCCTAAAAAAAAATTCTTACGCTTCAAAGCTTTTTACATTAACTCCTGACTTGTTGAATTTTTTTACATCGCATTATCGAGTTTGTTTTATACACTTTTCACCACTTTTTAATTACGAAGAAAATTTTGAGATTTTTTTTATCGTTTCAAAATAATTACGAAATGTTCCACATTTCTAAATAATTTAAAAAATGTGTTTAATTTTTTTTATAATATATATTTGCAAAAATTGAGTGAAATTTTTTCATTGAAAACGGGAGAGATTGAGTGTTTTTTTATTCAGCGCTGTACATAATCAATGTAGAACGTGTAAGTTCTTATATTAAGTTAAGTGTAAGGGATTCGTAAGTTTGTAGATAGCAAACCGGAAGAAAATGAAAAAAATCGACGCTGTATATTTGTTTTAATGATGTCGAATTGAAAGAAGCGAGAAATTGCGAATCAAGCTCACTGTTTAGAAAACTGTTTAGTACTTAAAAAGAAGTAAGCAAGATTATAGGGATGATGTAAAAGAATAATACATTGGTCGGAGAGACGATTCGTGGACAAGAATTCCTCGTGCAATTTTTCCAATTTTTTATTCCAAAGAGAAAAAAAACTCATTCAGCAAGATTTTAGAAGCGAGGATTCGCTTAGTCGAGGATCCAAAAATGTTTTTCATTTGATTTCAGGCTAATTATGTATCTAAATTTAAATGCGACATTTTGTTAAAAACAAATCGCTGACGATCATTTTCTAGTGCAATTAGTGAAATGAACATACCGAATATTCGTTTTAAAATCAAATGTTCCATGGATCCTCTACGGGCGTCATTAATTTTTTCAGTCTCTCCGTAAAACGTCCACAAATTGCCCAGTGTCAAATAATAACTAGTTACGTTCCACGCACACTGTTATAGCCAAATCGTAGTACAATAAAGTAGAGAGAAGAAGAAAAATGTGAGCGTGGAGAAGAAACGCGACATGTCTCTTCTTTTTTTTATACGACGAAGTAGATTTAGCGTAAAAAAAATATTGTAAGTCGACCATATACGTCAATGCAGCGACGCTAGCATGCAAATGGAGTTGTGCTACTGTTTAGATTTTTCGGATAGACGAAGGCACACGCGGATATTAAAGCCTGCTTCGGCACGAGCTCGAAGTTGAAACGGCTCATTTTTTTACGCTCGCATAAAGAGGGAACACTTAAAAAGTACGATGTTTGTGCCTTATGTATCGTTGTTAAATTTTTAAACGAGCCTCCTGCGCATGCGAAGCCGCTGCTCTGACACGAAGCGGTAATAAAGTCCTATTAAGTACGAATAGCACTTTTTGTACGTCAGCTCTTTAGCGTAACAAATTTCTTTGAAGAGTTGCTTAGGAAGAGATTACGAGAAAGAAAAAATGAATAAGCGTAGATCGAAGCACTTTGAGACTGTTAATGCGTATAACGACAAAAGCAGAGATTGTATGCAACGCCGATTCTTCTTTCGTTGGAAAAAAAAACTTTTAATTTATGCTACTTTGTAATTTTTGTGAATTTTTGTAAATGTACGATACATATCCGCCACTTTTTTTGCATTCATGAAGATGTTTGAAAAATGAATTGCGAAATTACGAATGTTTACCAACTTTTTTTTTATTGAACAATTAAATTAATATTATTATTAAAAATAACACTGGTCTAGTTTTTTTCGTTCACTTTTCATTCTTTTTTGCTAAGCTTTAACTTTGCAAACGAAAGAGGATTTAGTTGCATCCTGAAAAATATGTTCACTGCACAAATGTAATCGAAGAGTACATTAAGCAAAATTAAGAGCATCAAGGATTCTTTTCAGAATTCAACAGATTACAATTTATTTATAAAAATTGCATGCAAACTGTTTTTACGTCAACGTAAAGCAATTCATTAAAAAACATTAGAAAATACTTTTCTACACTGCCCATTACATTATATCTTTTTTATTTAATAGCAATGGAATGTATAAATCGTCATAAAAAATGCGTTTATTTTTATTTTAAACTATATAGGCTATATAAACATGTTTTAAAAATATAGTCGCAAGTTTCACTTTATGCCACTTGCTAAGTTATGCATCGCCAATGAATTAATGCAAAAAGTTGATTTAAAAATAAAGTATTGGTATTTTATACAAATTAATAATGGCTCTATTGTTCTCCTTTAATCCCTTAATCTTGATTACATTTTAATTTGTTTCTAAATTATTGCTGTAATTTGTATATTCTTCGCATTTTCTTATACATTTTTTTTCATGTTAAAATTACGAACTAAAATAAATATTCTGGATTTGATAAACGATTTAATGCATTGTTTATTGTATTATCGTATTTTAAACCCTTTTAGATGGGAAGGGGTTGAAAAAAACTATGATACAAACTTTAATTTTGTTTTCATACATTTGTAAATAATTCATACGTAAATTCGAGAGCCTAATAAAAAGTACATTCCCTTGAGTTTATCGTAGTACTGAAATTTTTATCTTTCTATAGGCATCGTTATTGTAAAAATTTTAATCGTCTGACGATTATCGATAATTTATCGTCACCATTCAAGTTACGCGGCCCCATAGAGGGCTTCACCTGCAGATGTCACTACGGCTCGTAACCGTGCGCTGGAGTGGGAGAACATCGCCTCTCAGCGACCCCAGTGACACACGGACGCCAGTTTCGCTCTTACGCTCATACCACTCGCATCGAGTACGTGTACCTTCATAGTTCTGTCGCAGCTTCCCGAGCATCCCATCCCCATGTCGCAAATAAAGCAAGAAGATGAGGACCCTACGGGGAGTTCCCAGGCATCGGAGGACGAGGACGAGACCACAACTCTCCGACGCGTCTTGAACGAGGTGATAGTTCGGTGGGACGAGATAAAGCCGGCCTGCCTGCCGGGGGTGCCCGTGGGGTGTCTCGCCGACGAGGACGAGCTGCTCGTGCTGAAGCGCCTCATCGTGGAGCGGACGCACGTGCGCATGGTGAGGAGCGACGACCGCGTGGACGTCCCCCGCATTTACCTGCCGGGCTCGAGCGTGCCGGTCACGCCGGTCGAGTCGCCGGTTAACCCCCTTCGGCGCCTGCTGGAAGCCGCGGATTCCGCTGAGCAGCGCCACGCTGATCCTGCAGATAGTCGCGAGGCGCCAGCAGGAGGAAACGCAGAGGTAGACCCGTTCGGTCAGATGCAACCACTTTACGTCGACCCTCCGTCGTCGCTGTCAAATGCCGATCGTCCAACGCAGTGCCAGTGCAGTCAGTCGAATAATTGCTGCTTCAGGATACTACCATTGATAACTAACATCCTCGTGCTGCAGAGGGATATGCAGAGGAAACTCGATCACATTTTAGAACTCCTGATTGCCAGGGGTAAATAACCTTTTTATTTTCAATAATGACTAATCACTTTACGTGCACGCGCGACTGTGAAAGTTCAAACCGCGTGATATCCGCGTTCGCCTCGTCGATGGCGACACTTCCATAAACTTGCGAAGCTCCAAAGGCAAGTCTAATTAACGGACTGATTTGATTTTGCAGGAATAGTTCGAGCAGATCGAGCGGATGGTGCGTAAAGATAACACGACGTTGAGAGGGAGAAGATAGTATAAGCTGCTGAGATACCTAGGAGGCGATGCCGACCGACCTGAGAAGCCTGCGCTTAATTCAGCGATGCAAGCCGAGCTCCGAAAATTTAGGAGACGAGCTTTGTTTTTTTTTGTTCAAGCTTTAAGGTCCGAAATAACCAACTTTTTTTAGTACTTAAAATTCCATTTTTATGGAGTATTTAGCTTATATTTTTTTACGTACTTGACGTTACCGAAACGGTTTATTGTATTTCTAGAACTTTAACTTTTTCGTTTTTATTATAACTCCAGTTTTTTGTATAGCTAAGCATCAGTATTGGTTCTTGATCCAATCGTACCCGTTAATGGTTAAATCGTTAGTGAACGATTAGACGATGAGCTTCAGACAGTCGAACGAAAGTAGCTTAATTAACTATGCGTCTTATTTTTTCAAGCGTTATTGAAACATAAATAAAGATCGCGTTGTTATTATCAAGGAAAGAAACGTCACACTTTTTCAAACGTTATTGAAACATATTGTTTTGTTGTCAAGGAAAGAAGTTCACGACACGTTTTCTTTATTCACATATTTTCGTACGTAGCCGAATTATTTTCAAAAATAGAAGCTCACGCGAAAATCTAATAAGCTACTTAAATAATATTTATGTAATTATTAGTTTATATTGTTTGTTAAAGTGATATAATTGTGTTTTAAGGGTTGATAATTCTCTTACAAATAAAATAAAATATTTTCATGAACTTCTGTGCATTGACCAATTTTGTATGCATATAAAAAGCAAATTGCAATAGTCATAATGAATTATTAGTTTATTGTCCAGCTTATATGTTTATATGGAATATGATTACAGAATAGAATCAGGCTAAATCAATCCAAAATGTGTATACTTCAAATGAGATCTAATCTGTGAGAAAGGAATTAATTTTGGAATTAGTTCACACAACTCTGGGTTCAGTTATTATAAAGTAGTCAAAGAATACAGTATTCATCTTTTATAATCTTTTATCTGGTACAAATAAGAGCAACTAAACAATTAAAATAACCTATTCCAAAAATTAGTCATTAGTCTCAGTCGATGGATATTTCTTTACGTTTAAATGATCAGATTTTTATTCATGATAAACCCACCCACAATTCGGGTTATTCGTCCGGTAAAGGACTTCGCCAGATGTCTCTACGGGCCATGCACGTTTGTTCTGGAGAGAGGGTAACGTTGCTCCTCGATAAGAGTTTCTGTCTTCGAATTCCGACGGCAGTTCCTTTCTTATGTTCGTACCAGTCACATCGAACGTGAACGCGTGAGCCGTTCAAATCGACTTGTTTTGAGTTTCAGTTTACGTACGCGATAGCGATATATCAGTAATCTCTTTGTCTCAAATGGAGCCGCAGGACAAGCCTATGGAGAACGAAGGTGAGGAGCAGTCCAGTGCTCAACCCCTAGCATCAGCCTCATCAGCTTCAGCGTCTCTCCAGAGCGGCGATGACGTTGAAATCCATCCTGCTTGCCCTCACGTCGGACATGAGACCGACAAAGACAAAGATGAGGAGATCGATATGGAGGACGATGAAGATCAGTCCGACTCGGAGGACGACGTCGAGGAGTCCGACACGGACGATGATGAGTCCGCTGACGAGTCTGACACGGAGGATGAACAGGAGCCTCACGACTCGGACAACCAGCCGCAACCTCGAGCACTGGAACCCATGCAGCTGGAGAACTTCCTGGAGACCTGGCCCCGCAGGAAGGTCCCCCGGTCGACGCTGAAACGCGCCGCCGACGAGGTGATCGAGCAGTGGGGCGAGATCAAGCGCGCCTGCCTGCCGCAGGAGCCCGTGGGAAGCCTCGCCGACGCCGAGGAGCGGCGCGCCCTCGGGCGCCTCATCGTCGAGAGGACACACGTGCGCATGGTGAGGAGCGACGACGGCGACGACGTCCCCCGCATCTACCTGCCGGGCTCGAGCGTGCCCGTCACGCCGGTGGAGTCGCTGCTGAAGCCGCTGCGACGCCTGCTGAAAGTCGCGAGTGCCGCGCAGGAACGCGACCATCAAGCCGGGGCCCAAGGAGACGAAGACGAGGAGCAGTCCCCGGAAGAAATGCTTCGGACCATCGAGTCCTTAATGGACAATATTCTCAGGCAGCTGCCTGTTTTGCAGAGAAAGGTCTATCGGGTCCGGGACAGGATGCTTGAGATAGGTAAATGTCGTTTTATTTTGTTCAATTGTAATTAAATGATAATATTTTAATTTCAATGATAATTTCTTTTTTCGATGATAAGAACGTATTTTCCTAAGAGATGTGGTTCCTAGTATGTCAGGAGAGGTAGCTTCCCTTCCTAAACTTGCGAGTCTAACAGACGAACTGGTTTGTTGTTGCAGGACTACAGATCGTGCCTAAACCAGCAAATGCTGGCTAGTGATAGTACGACGTTGACAAAGCGGATAGCTGTTGGGGTGTAAGGAGGCGATCGCCCAGGGGAATGTAGTAAAGTAGAAGTTTGGAACACCGTTCGATGTAGAGGATGCGAGAGGCCTGCTTGTTTCGACTATTTGCTCCAAGTTAAAGAACATTTTTTAGGCGAGCTTTTACGTAGTTTTGCCTGTTTTTTATACTTCCAGCGAAGCTCGCAGACTTTTTGAGTATTTTTCAAGTTCTTTCACTCCTTTTTCTAGTAGTTTATCCGTTTTGTTTGTATTTTGAGTAACATAAATGGTTTATTGTATTTCTACTTGTTTCTTTAAATTCCTTTTTTATGCATGCCTCTAATTTTTTCAAACATTATTAAACATACAAGACCGTTTTGTTGTAAAAGAAAAAGTTTTTTCGTTAACATTTTTTTTTATACATATCCATATACCAAGACTAATGGTTGAACGTATTAGACAGGCAGAGGCTGAAGGGTGAAATAGACATTTATCTGAATGGAGGAACACTCCCACATAGAGATGTTAAGTGTGCCCGCAAAAGCGTGGATAACGCATGGAAAGCAAAAAATGAAATAAAGTTTACCAAGATAATCTAAAGTATATCAGGATATTCAAAATTCAATTATGACATAATATAATTATTACTTGTCGGTCTTCTTCAATTGCATATACATTTTTTTTATTTATTAAAAAAAAAAGTATTTTGTAAATAGCTGTGCATCAAAAACGGCTTTATTATGGAATCATTTAATTCAGTTTAAAACTTCATAACTTTTTATGCTAGACCACATTCGAGAAAGGATTGATTAATAAACAAATAATAAAATTTATTTTCTTATTCATTTATTTTTGGTTATATCGTACTCTTTAAACTACTGTACAATCAGCAAGTGCTTTTGATCGTATATATACACACCTACGTCTTAACGTATATATTCGTTTTCGCGAAAGTGAAATTATCACTTGAGATTAAAACTCAACATTCCCAGTATGTACAGTATTATTTTCCTTCGCAAAATTCAATTGTGTATAATAATCATGTTGCTTTGGTATCATTAACATATTCCAACCGATTTGCGGAATTACTGGGCGAATCACAGAAAAAAGAAAAACTAAACTAAACAATGAAGTGACAATTTAAAAATCATAAAAGTGAAGTTCATTTAAGTTATTCCTTAAGTAATAAAAAAATTGAACACAGTAATACAATTTTTAAATGCTTTGTTGGCTCAGCAAATTTAAAGCTCGTAACTTACACTTTAAAAGATGCTATCACATACATTATGTAGAGTATAACACATGTCTGAGAATCAATGACAAAATAAGATAAGAATTAAAAAAATCGTTTGGCACTTAATAATCTGGGAATTTCATGCAGAGAAGTCAAATAATTCTAAAATCTCCTAAGATTATTTCAAGATTACATCTAAAAATGTATTAATGAAATAAACGAGTGCTAATTTCTTTCTGTTTTTATAAAAAGTATTACGTAATAGAGTTGAGAAAATTTCACGTTAAAATGTGAATTATTCACTTTGAATCAGTGACACGAATTTATTTGGTCCGTATCAGTAAACAAATATCAGGATAAAAAACGCACGCACACGTATTAAATTTTACAACATTAAAACGAAGTGTATGAGACATTTTACACTTGGACAAAAATATATGTACAATGTTAAAATTTTAAAATGCACCTTTAATCAGATATTACTTATCTACTTTTACTCTATTCTTTTAGTGTATATAGGTAACTTTATTTAACTGATGCCTAATAAATCAACGCAAGAGAATTATTAACTAATTAATAATGAGATTTCATTTTCACAGCATTTTTTTCAAAGAACAAGCGTCAAAACTAGCTTTCGACTTTATTATCGAAATCATAGCCAATGATTAGACATTGCTAAATAAAAACATTTAAATCGTTTTAAAAAATTAAATCAACGAGTGCATTATGACATACCGCAACGAATAATTCACCAATCATTGTTCTACCTAGTATTTACACTGATTTCAAACGTAATTCTTTATAATGTTACTTTTTTCTGGCACGACAATTAATGTCATGGATTTTAACAATAATAGTTCATTATGCCTGCAAGATCGCTAACAAACATTAACGCAAGTGCTATTAATCGTATTTACGAATTGTAAACAAAAAGAGCTAATCATTCACATCTTTGGTAGACAGTCACGTAAAACTAATTTCTATGGAATTACTGGAATTTCAGCCCCCATGGTTTATTGGCAAGATTATTATTGACAAAGTTTTCTTTGCCTTTTACTTCTTTTGGAAACAACTCATCCACCCTAACAAATCCTATCAACATTAATTCTCTCTTTACTTTTATACAATCTTTCATCATTTCAGGAGTATGTTTTCAGGTTTCTTATCGCGAAAAAATATATGAGAATTTTTTTACACGACTTGGATCGAAAATACTTAACGCAGTTCAATATCCAAGTTTTGTTCGTAAACTTTCCGTAGGTGACCAACATTAGCATAAACTTGAGATTCCGTGGGTTAAACTCTTTTCAAGTACTATATGGAAACCACTAAGTGGTTCAAGAATTTGTACAAGGAAAGTAAGTAACGTAGGACTTCGCAGAAAAGAAGTTTCTTCGTACATATCTATAGTGGAGCGAGTTTCACTCATTGGACGTAACATCAGGTGCAGTAGCTGCTCCCTGAAATTTTCAATGATTGATTAAATAATGTTCAACATCTTAAAATTTATAAATACCCGCAAACACTTACCTTGTAGCTAAACATATAAAAAGTTGAAATTTGCCATCTTTACCCAGTGTTTGGCTAAATGTATTAATTTGTTCCAGTAAGTGACAGTAACATCTTAAAACGGCGAACTTTTGATTTCTTTCGGCGTGTAACCTTTTGTCTCGATTCAGACGTTGGGAGTAATCATCCATTTCTTCCAATAAACTCATTTCAAAGTTTTCTTTCACCCTTACTGAAATATTAATGTTAAAATAATTTGAAATCTTAGAAAAAAAAATTTAATGAAAAATGTACGAAGTAAGACCATCAACATACTTAAGTAATCCCACACGTAAAGGTTTCTACCGAAAATTCTTTGATTTTTAAATCCATATAAGAAAATTTGTTCTAAAGAGGGTACGAGTCCTCCTTCACCACACATCAAAGTCGTGAGCGATCCATCTTGAGGCTCTTTTCGGTAATGGTATTTGACTATTGCGTTTACAGCTTCTCCTGAAAAAGAGCAATAACCAAAAAATGAGTAAGACTAATCATAAACTTCTATAAAGGTAAATAAAAGATAAAAACATAATTAATTAATAATTGTATTCTTTCAGTGGAAACACACCCAACATTTGCTGTAATTCATTGTGAGATAGTGTCGGCCGTCTAGGTATGCTTGGTGAGCGGCATCTCGGAGGCGTCGAGCACGTCTCCACCAACTCTTCGCTGTCGATACTCTTGGGAACCAGAGCACCCACTAGAAGTCGCTCGGTCGAGCCGTCGTCGATGCCCAGACCCAACCACCTTCCGCAAGGGAACTTAAAGGTGTGTCCGGTTACCTCGTTCCTCACCACCACGTGCTCCACCATCCATTTAGGAGAAGGTCCCGTGTTATCGTGTCCGATTCGCAACGTCGACAGGACGCCCAAATTTTTGTTCTGTAATTTTAACATCGTTTTAGATAAGAAAATACGCGATTTTTAATTTTTACGCAAAACAATAATGTCTTAACACAATAGTTTCATGTTTTTTTATGACCATTCGTTGAATTTATTTATGTTTTCAGAGTAGGCGAGTTGACTGTTATCTTACGTGAAAAACAAATTCCAGCGCTCCTTTTGGTATCGTAACTGGTGTCGTTTCGCCCAATGTCCCCGAGATAGCGATCCAACTGTTCGCCGAAGTCGTGGCTGCACTCGCTTTTCTACTCGGAAATATGATGACACGGTACGGCAACTTTGTCATCGGATAATTATTTGTGAAACAGAAGTAATCCACGGCATTGAGCGTGAGAAGGTGGTACAAGAACTGCTCTTTTTCTTCTTCGCAGCGCAAAAACGCTGATCTTTTATACTGGCTCCTGTAAAACATAGACATACTTTTATTGGTAATTGCTTTATAAATAACAACACATTTTAATTATGTAATGAATTATTCTTCTAGCATTTGAGAGTTTAATTGACAAATTCTTCATTACCTCGCAAAAGCTGAGAAGAAAAATTTTCACTTGCGGCATAAATTAAAACAATCAAATTATAATTCGATAGTTACCTCAACAAGGCGGTATTAGAAAGCAGTGTCTTCAGATGCCTGGACAGCAGTTTCTTCTCGAGGGCAAGTCTGACCCAGGCTCTGGCGTAACCGATGTGCGTCTTGATATCAGTCATCGCCTGGACGTTGCGGATGTCGAACAGCAAGGAGTCCGGCAGCGGCCTCAAATGTTCCGGGCCGATCGAGCGCCGCTCACCCGTACCGCTGGCTGGTGACTTGTGTCTCTGGTGATCTGCGGAGCCACGGGTCGGCGATACGTCGGTCTCCAGAGCGAGGTTCGACAAGTCTGATTGCAAACGCATTCGAGTGTTAGATTTTTTCTGCGATGATTTACCATAAATTATTGCAAACACAGGGATTGGATTTGACGTGCAGGACCGTCTAATTATTGCTACCTATCGAGGATGTAAAAAACGGGCATTTTTACGAAGGAGCATGCAATCTAAAAGAATTCTACAAGATCAGGGCGTTATTGACTTTTACAAATTTTATAAATTAAAAAAATGTTGATTTAGAATTTAGTACTTAAAATATTAAATATGTAAAGTCAATATACGCTGAAAGATTCTAATCTACGAATACAAAAAGGAAGCAGAATAATTTCACTATATACAAAAATTATAAAGAGCAATATTAAACATTGTTAGTAATTTTTTTAATATAAAAATATAACAAAAACGATTTAAAATAAAAATGAAAAATTTTAAAATGAGTTAGAAAGAATTACGCGAATTAGTGTTATTCACGGTATATACAATACAGATTTCATTATTCGTACTGTACCATGACTTATTAAACAAATACTTCTTAATAATAGTAATAATAGAATAGCATAGGCATTAAGTATATAATCTCAAAAATTCAACCGATTACTGGTAAAAATTTAATTTTACTGAAAAAATTATCGTTATTTTTAACAAACTACTAACAATAACGCTCAAATTTTAGTTTTAATTAGTACAATATATTAGTTCTTTTTTAAAAAATCAATCCTCAAGCATTTTTTCCGGAACAGAAAACCATCTTACCACTGATATTTTCCTTGAAATAAGAAGCTATTTCATAAATGTTTTTGCCTTTTAACGAAGAAACCAAACGATCCGACAACCGAGAAAACTTATTGGACGGTTTCTTAGCTAATTACAACATAGAAACAACATAAACTGTGAAATTATGTGGTGAAACTAAAAACAGTGAAGGTGCATAATAAGAGAAGCCTTATAAAAAAATGCTACAACATTAAAGCTAACATTTATGGTGCTAAAAATAAAAATTATTCGACATTACATAAAAATTGCAAAATAAACATAATATATCTTACAGATGCAATAATGACTATACAAATATTGTAATAGTATGGACGACTATTACTTCCAAAAGATAAAATAAAATAAATATTCTTTCAATCAATAGGAAACAATAAAATAAATGTGAAATAGTAACTACAACATAATTTCTTTAAGAAAATATATATACTATTCTTTAACAAAATCTATATCTATTCATAATAAAAATAAAAAAGTGAAACTTAAATTTTGTAGATAAAAATATTTAGTAATCTAAACATAAAGAAGAAGTTTAAAATATTTGGTTGGTATAAGCAACGTACAGTCAAGCCGCTTCCGAAGCACGCACCAAGCTAGCGCTGCGACCCAAATGTTATAGCAGTTTTGTTAGTTACATATTTATGAGTAGTGTAATATCATTTGAAATTTTAATTAAAAGCTTAATATCCAAGTATTTACAAGAATATAAAGATTCATGAAAATCATAAAATGATTATGTGAAAATGAAGTTTTGTTAATGAAAGCTAAAAAAATGTTCAACAGACCAGGTGATAGATAATTAGCATCGATGGACTTTGAGCCTTCGTTACACTCCTCTAGCTGCTGATACATTACGAGATGAGTCCACAATCCACTTTTTCCCTGCTTGTTTTGTACTCCGTGGCTCCATACTCTCTCTATCAGGTCACATAGACTAGCGACTAGTGTATTTTCCTCGACATCCGATAAAGACTCCCCTCCGTGGCCTAAAGCAACTGCTTCCGACCCCATTTTTTCAACCAACATTCGCTTTGTCTTTGCTTTGCAGTCCTTGAATTATGAGAAAAAATAATCGTTAAAAACAGTTTTATCTCAATCTCCCGCTTGTTATATTCTTAGAAACCAATCAATAAAATTTATTTAAAAACGAAGAGAAACGATTTTAGCTGATTAAAGCAGATATAGTGAAAGTAAATTACTTTAAGTAATGTTTCGACGAAGGTCCAATTGGCTTGTGCGATTAGAGCGGGACTCATGTCAGCAGAAAGTTTCGTTTGAGGCCGTGGAGACTGTGTTTCTTGAGCCGTCGGCGGTTTCCCATTAGCTTCGAGAGCCTTCATTTTGTACTTCCATTGTGTTTGTCCTCGTCTACTACTGCATTGAAAAAAATATATAATCTTTTAGTAATTTGTTAACTATAGAATAGAGCTTCCCACAACATCGATATGTATCGTGGATAAGTTCTTACCGAAGCATACTGTACAAAGAGCAGCAAAAAAATAGCAATAACATATTAGTATTTTATTAATAGGAATTAGTAAATTAGTAATAAGCATCTATTGATAGTATTAATAATAGTATTTTAAAATACTAAAAGAAAATTACCTTTGGGTAGGCTCTTTATTTAAAGCAACATTGTCCAACAAAGGGAAACTGCGAAAATACGCTGCACGGTGAGGTATAACTTCCGTTGGTGGATTTACTTCAAAGTCAATATTATTCAACCTTTGCTCCAAGGCAGCTTGAGTTTCCGGCACGGTGGTGCAAATTTCATAACGAGTCGATCGCACGATACCCTCGCCAACTCGTTTCCTAGATAAAAAAAATTCATTCCAATCTTTTCCCTTCGCTTTGAAAATAAACCTATCAGAGAACATGTCTTTTAGCTTACTTTAACTGCGCGACTCTTTTGTCCAGAAGTTTAATATTAGAATCCAACTCGTTCCACATCGACATTACTTTACTATCTACAAAAGACGCGAACATTTGTGTTTCTAAAAATCTTGATAAAAAGGGTAAATGGTGGGCTGGTTGTTCCGACAGAAACGTGGCCTTATCAAACAGGTGCATGCTATCTCGATTGTTTAACCACTCGTCCTTGTCCTACGTAAAGAATTATCTCATTAAAATTTAAAAATACTTAATGCAGTCAATATACAATTCTAGCAATTGCCGTAAGTACCTGACTTGGTAGAATAACAAAATGTTCGTAGCTCGAAAATATTTGGACGAAACGATTCAAAAAGATCTCCCTGATTGCGTTGTTGAAAATCAAAGTTTCTTGGTATTCCTCTAGGGGAGTTAATATCCTGTTTTTCGGTGGATCGTAAGAATCCATTTCGTCTACATCCACATCTGCAAATGAAACGAATAAATTGGTTAAGTAAAGCAAAAATAAGTGAAAACCGTGTTAACAATATTATTAAAATCTTACCGGCTCTTTTGACTGCATCGAAAATTCTTTGTATGGCATCTGTTTGTGGAGCGGAATCAGGCCTATCCCAATCTAGCACGTCATGCAGTGAGTGCTTTCTCTTCGGATAATAGAAACCGGAGCCGGGAAGTGTTAAACTACTTGTCATGATGTCGCCATTCAGGTAATTTGCGAATATATTGTCAGTCCTAAAGTAAGAAAACATGTTATTAGCGATTATTTCCAATTTTTTGTTTGTTTACAAGTAAGTATTGGTTCAATAGGTAATACGCACTTTTCCAAATATGGAACTTTGTACTTATTCAAATACGTTCTAATTTCGTCAACAAACTGCATTTTATGCGGGAACACGGGCAATTCTTCAGGAAATTGGCTGGTTTGTTTATCAATATCTACATAACACAGATTAGCCTGAAACAAAATAATTTCACTTTAAACACAAGCACATTAGATAAGATTATCCTTACTTATGCGTAAGTAGTGTTTCTTTAAGGCGATTCTTTTTTCTTCTTTTTTAAGATAAGAGAACAAATTATCAAAGTTTTTGCAAATAAATTTTAACAAAAAAGCAATTTATCAGCTCAACACTCAAAAATTAACATTCCTCGTAAAACGAGAAAGTGAAAGAAACTCACCTCACTGGCAATTTTGAGCAAGCCAGTGTCGTTCTGGGCGTGCAGGCCCATGATAAAAGGGACGGGAGCGTCGAGAAAGTGGTACAGACTCGCGGGTAGTATAGGCACGTATACGTGCTGCCAAGAGAAGGGAAACAGCAGGGCGGTGATGCACTCGGACACGACCATGAGCTTGTGAAAGTCGGCGCTGCGTATGAGCACCTGGTTCTCCAGCAGGACGCACGTGAACAGCTGGATGACGCAGTCGATGCCGAGCCAGCTGAACACGTCCTTCAGCGAGTAGTCGAGGAGCGGCAGCTCCTGGCTGAGCAGCGGCTGGTGGATCACCAGCTCCAGCGGCGACTTGGCCGGCTCGTCGTTCGGCACGAAGAACTTGAGCGACTTGCCCGGCAGCGGCGTCGGCACGTTGTACAGCAGGTTGTAGACGTACGACTCCAGGCTGAAACCCGGACCCGGGTGTCGAGGAACGCATCTGCAAATTACAACATTTTTATGTAGCAGTTATAAAAAGGTATAAACGCGCACTTCGGTGCGATAGTCTATTTTATTTCTCGATCGATCGACGCGAGCGCTGCTGTACTTTCGAATTCGTTTTACGCGATTGCGAAAGCAACGTTAACAGAATAACTGTTGCATAAGTCAGACAACAGGTTTTCGTTTGATAGCGATCTACCGACCGTACTTTCGCTCTCGTTTAGAGTAATATCATTTTTACGAAGAATTTTATCCAATTGATATTTCCTGGTGATTAAGCGGTTTTCACGGTGCAGTTTAATTCTAGCAAAAACTGAATACAATACAAATGATCAAATAATGTACTTGAGTACGTGGCTTGTAGGCTTACATTCAGATAAAAATTAAAAAATATACACTTTATATTCCTAATTAAATTCTAAATCAATTAAACGAAACTCTCTAAATATGAATAAGTGAAATTTACGGATTTCACACGAGCGATAAATTGTTCACTCATTCAATAAATACACACTAAAAAAGTACACGTAGATGAATTTTACTTATTCATGTTTAAGTTAATTTATAATGCAAGAAAAAAATCAAGATATACAAAGTATCAAGACTAACGAAGTTTACACCGCTTTTACCGCATTTTTCATAGTGAATTTTAATTCAGCCGAATGAAGGAACATTCCCCACATACGGAAAGCGGAAAATACATAAGGCTTCGATAAGCGATCGATCAAGAAATCAGCGTCGACGTGAATGATGCTCACTTATAAAGATTAGTTAGGAACGTTTTGGCAGCGTGAAGATACGGTTGCTGACAAATGAGGGATATCGATTTGGTAACTAAGAGTTTGTCTTTGGTTGAGTCGTAGTACGCTAAAGCCGCAGCGGCCGAGTTAGCGGCCAACTTGAAGTGCCTGGGCAGCGACCTTGTGTTGTGTACATCCTGCCCCTTCCGTGGTCTGAAAATCAAAGATCATTACGTTAAAATCTAAAAATTTTATTTCATTAAAAAAAAAAATAATCCGCTTTCCTCTCTCTCATCTGCAAGGACCGCGAGAACATAAGACAAAGCTCAAAGATAAGATATAAATAATACATTTTAAACTCTCTTTTGGGCCAGTCCGCTAACTTAAGGTATAAACACTACGTAAATTAGCGGACAGACCAAAAAGTGTCTTTAAAAGAAAAAAAATAGCGCAATTGAAAGAATCAACGTGAGAAGAGAAGAGAGCTAATTCGGCCGTCCTTCAAAGAGAGCGGGTCAGAGCAGCCGAAACACTTGGCCTCGCGAGGTGGCGCAACAAAGCGCGCGGAATGACAAAAAAAGAGAGCAACCCCCACCGCGAATGAAAGAGAAGCGCCAGCCAGGCGCATCCTTGCTCGGACTAAAAAGGCTACAGAGGAAAAAAAGGAGCTACTGCACGTTCAGGAAAGAAAGGACGAGAGAGAGATAAAGAGAGAGCGAGGGAGAAAGAAAAAGATACAGGGATGTACTCACTGCGGCGGTGTGCCGTTTTGTCCGCTGCTCAGCTCGGTGATGAACATAGCTTGGAGGGTCTGCATGGCCGCGCAGATCTTGCGGTTGCGGCACTCCTCGTAGAAGAGCAGCGTGAACCCGTAGGTCCTGTGGCCGTCCTCTTTCGTAAGGACGAATGAGTGGAAGCTCGGCTCCACCGAGTGCTTCTGCGTGCGAAAGCGCAAACCGCTCGGCAGACACAGCTGTGGGGTAAGTCAATTTTTTTTAATTATTTCATTTTTAATAGTATTATATGGTGTGGGCGTGTGATCGACTTGCTTCAAAGAAGTGTGAATTTTTATTAATTATTAAACATTATTTTTTACTATTTCTTAAAATAGTATTCATATTAAATGAAGTCGCAACTAAAGTGACTCATATTTAACAAGCGACTTTTATGTATATTATAACATTATAGAATAGCCTTTAAACAAAAAAAGTATACACGTAATACATAAATGTACCTTAACATAAACTAATTTTTTAATTTACATTTAAAAGGCAAAAACAGATAATCAATAAAATCGCAAAAGCTTCGATTCAACTTCAAACATCGCCGTCGTACAATTCGTACAAGCCAGTCGACAATTGTTTTAAATAACTCATCCATCGCGCTTCGTTCCCTCCTCCCCCAACCCCGCCGACTCTAAAATAGTCGTGTCGGAGATTTAAATGCAAATAAACCCGCGCGCGCTTCGCGTCCCTCTAAAAATACAACGCCCAGCACATCCATACTTCGAGGAGAGCGCGATATCCGCCGAAAGGATTCTCTTTTTTAGCCGGCCCACCCCCGGGGGGGTGCGCAGGTCGAGCGGCCGAATTCACGTGTGCGTGCGCGCGCCCGTAACAATAGCCGTGAGTCATGGCGGGCGGCCGAGGGCGCGGACGGGCGGGACGAACAGCTGATCGATATTACACGGGGTGATCGCCGGCGCGGGACTCACCATGCAGACCGCGTGCTCGTCGAACGGATTCCATGGTACGGTCTCGGGGTAGTGACCGAGCACCTTGCTCTTGTACGCTCGATCCAGTGGCGTGCATTGCAGCGAATCACCTGAAACGAGGAGAAAAATCGTACTGGTTAATGTGACGATACTATATTTTAAATAATGTGAATAAATAATAATAGATAAGGTCGAAATTTTACCGAATTGTTTCGAATTTTCGCAAAAAGAAAAGACATAATCGCATTATCGTAGGACGATTAAACACAAGGTATTTAGAGAAAACTTGTAATATAATCACGGCGATTTTTCGTAGTAATTTCTATCGTGACAGGCAGCTTTACAATTACTTGTTTTTGTCACTTATAATTTGATTCATTTATAATTTTAAATCTTCTTTAAGAATTTAATGAATAAAATTATATTAAGTTTTCTGATATTTACATTCTTCGGCTAATAAATTTCTTTAAATGATTATCAATTTATAATCAAATTTATATCTACTATTGTAGATGCTTGTATTACACGCATATAGTCAAATTTAAAAATCGAATTTTTATAAGTCAACAAACAGTGCAGAAACAAGTATAACAAAACTTCAACGATCAATCATTTGCTCTCCGTCGTTAATTCATTTTCACCGACGTTTTCCTTATTGCCGACAAACGTCACGTTCCGCAAATGCGCTCACTTTAAAATTCACCGAAAATAAAAAAAGAAAGAACTTTTAAGCCAAGCAACGCCGAGTGTAACTTCTGAAGCGCCATGAATACGTACAACACTCGAGGGAAGGTAAGGCGCGTGCACCGCTCGCACCTTTACCAGCGAATAAAAAGGATAAAAAGGGGAAAGGGGCGGGGGTTGCGCGCTTTAGCCGGTGCAAAACGCCCGGTAGTATACACGTGTTAGTTATAGGTAGCGCGACACGGTTTAGCCTCGAGGAGAGGGTGCGCCGGGGGGGTTAAGCTGCGCGTTCGCGCTCCGTTGGGCACTTAGGGCCGGAAGAGGGAAATTTGAATCGCAGCCACGTCTGCAAATTGTTATTGAACGCTTGGCGCATACACGCCGTCACCGGCAACGCAACCATCGAGAGGCTCGACCCGAATGTGCCGCCTGTCTCGTTGCGCTTCCCCCTGGCTCGATGCCAATTTTCTCCTCCCTCCGCCCATCCCCCCCTCCCCCCTTGCCCTGCCTACTACTTTTCTTTCGCCTCTCTCTCTCTCTCTCTCTCTCTCTCTCTCTCTCTTTCGCTTACTCTTGCTCATGTGCTCTGTGGAGGTACGTTTTTCTGTTATTCTTTAGACAGCGTTGCTCTGCGCCGAATTCTCTCGTTCGTCCGTCCTGGCTTTATCGCGCAATTTCGACCCCCTCGCGTATACACGTCGGGATTTCGATTGCACCGGAAAATCGCTGGACTTTTAACCGGGGCTGATGTCGACGTCCCTCGATTTTCGAGTTTCGATGGCCACGATTAGGCGGATCTTGCGGGAGAGTCGGCAGGTATACCGATATTTTTTAATGCTCGGGCGATGGCGAGTTTATGTGGAGTTTTAAATTATTTTCGTCGTATTTTGCAGGATGAATCGTAAAATGGAAATGAGCAGTTCTCCGGGGGTGGCAAAAGTTTTTATTCCAGCGTTGCGTTTTTCATTTAAAAGTTGCGCAGAAATTGAGTGTATAGGTAGTTCGAGGCGAAACTTTTCTTAATACATTTTCATTTGGTTAGTAATAAAAATTTTGTTGCACAGATAGATATTGATGAGGGTTACAATTTATATATTTAAATTTATGGATCTTATAATGTATTAATATTTCATTTATTAAAATTTATTGCGATGTCAAGGAAAAAAATAAGTTTACATTTTCTCTTTTTAAAACAATTATTACTCGATATGTACGTTTTGTTCACTAGCTATTTTTTCAAGGTAAATTCTCCGTAAAATTGCACGCGATATACAGATTTTGCTCCTTATGAGATCAAAAAAAACGCATGCACGATTGATTCGGATTTTTTCTAGTAGTACTTGACCGATTTTATCAGACATAAAAGCCGAAGGATTCACTATCATAATAACAAAGTTTACCGATATATCGATCCTTCTTCTTTTATTTGAGAGGGATATTTTTACTCTTTTTTTCAGCGAACAGAAGGACTCGGGGGTAGATTACGAAGATGTGTTTCCTGCCGATATTTTTAAATTTACTCCGTTTCTCTTTTTTCAAATAAAAAAAAACTACTTAATCACAAAACGAAAAACAGTAATAATTCGCGTTATTAACCCTCACAATTCCCTCCTGCACGAAATAATCGATTGTCGCACGTGCACACACATCCAGCAAGTAAACTATTTAATTTGCAATTTGATGCTTGAATGTAATTGTAATTCACTGCGGTACAATCTGTCAACGTCCCCCCCATAAAGTTCGCTCCGCGGAGAGTAACTCTTGGCAACGATGTACCAAAAAAAAATGGAACGCAAAAGGTACGCGAGCAAGTGCAAAGCGACGAGAGCTTTTCTGGTCGCGCGCGGCCCTCTAATCGCTCTCTGCGCGCGGGAACGGCCCTTTGAACGCGGCGCAAGAGCTGACTTTGACTCTTGGCGGGATCTTCAAGCCGCGCGTTATTTTTCCCCTTTATCACACCTCGGCTCGGCAGTGCGGAACGGCGCTGTCGCGAGCCTTTTTATTTTTCCACGAGTTCAAAATGTACACGCGAGTCCAAGTGTCTCCTTTTTTTCTTAATTATTCAATTAACGAACGTCAATAAAGTTTTGCGCTGAAAACTAAGCTCCGCGAGCGCGTCGCTATTGATCAAAACTAAGCGTGTAGCGTAAATAGCGAAATAAAAAAGCAAACAGCGAGTTCGTTTTGATAGACCGCGTAAACGCGCTAATTACTTATTCATGCGTAGACAATTTATACAGATGATTTATCCTCGCTCGTTAAAGAAGCCGCTCCTCGGGTACCAGGTACCGGGGAGAAATTTCGACGTTTGCGAGTGGCGGGCGTTAAATAAGGAAAGCTCTTAAAGAATTCAAATATTTGACTGCGCTCGAAGCGGCGCCGTCAAATATTAAAGGAGCCTGCCTTCGCTCCTCGGCGAATTTCGTGATGTACGAAAGTGTACGCGTTTTATCGGATTGATCGCCGGGGCACGTCTTCGCCTCCGATTTATAGCGCGAATCCATCAAATTTGAAGATCTTGTTAAAACGACGGAGGCGGGATGCGCAAGTGTATGTAAGCGTAACAAGCAGGCGCCTACTCAGGTGTTATTGATGAAAGTATTTGACTGAATAATTGCAAGTCAATTTTGCAACCCACGCTTTTGCACGCTATATGAAATTAATAATCAGCACTAAGCATTTAATTTGCAAATCTGAATATAAAAAGGTTTATTGATTTTCTTACAAAACTGACACGAACAATTAATTAACTATAGCGAATCATAATTTCTTTGCCGACATAACCATTCGGCTCTTACGAATCGTAATTATAATAAAGTGTAAATACCTCGATGGGGTGAAAAATAAATAAGGTTTTTATTAATTAATTTTAAATATAAACTATCAAATCTTCAGTTTGTTTACGTAGGAGAAACAAGAGCGCGAGATGGAGAACGCGAAGGGCGAAAATTTGTTTGCCACGCAGCGCAGGATTTTAATCTCGAATCTTAATTGTCCGAATGCGCACAATCTACGGGTCAATCTCCGCTCCGAAATAACTTTCTCAGAATTGCCCAGATAAACGGGCAGTGTGAATCCAACGAAAGTCATAGGAGTACACTCGCGCCGCTGAGCCCCGGAGGAGGAAGTAATAGACCGTTCCGATGGGCCAAATGCTCTTTTTACGATGTTATTTTACGTTAAGCCTTCTTCCTTTGATCCTATATATGCGTAATCGTTTCGCATGAGATTCAACTCCGGAGGTCAAATGTCGCCCTGTGGTCGTAACAACATAATCGCGTATTTTCAGTGATAACAATTCGAATTAAATTTACTATAAAAAATAAACTGTCTATTGCTGGTTCTTATTAATTGCGATCTAATCCACAATGACACATAACGTTTACGTCAAACCATTAGGATGTATTATTGAAATAAATCAAGAAATAAGGAACACGACATAAAAACTCAATTCTATCTGTCTGTCAGAATATTGAAAAAGAATCGACGTGATTTTCTTTTATTCAATGTTTATTATAACAAAAATATCACACACCGTTCATATTTCATCGCAATATTTTTCAATAAACATTAAATTGAAACAAGAAAAATGCGTAACTTTGTTTGTTAACAATTCTGTTGTATATATTCAGGGAAAGAAAAAAATGTCCACTTTTCTTGCCTATCGAAATATATAAAATCTCCATCGAAATTGAAATACATGGCCGTGCCCTTTTAGCCCGACGAGCAAGCTCGGTCCTCCAAACTAACGTCGCCGGGTTAAGAAGCTTTCGAAAAGCTCGAGTAGATACGTCCGTGCCGTCGCTCAATTAACCCGAGCCCGGGAAATAAGGGTCGCCACGTGAAAATTCGCAGGAGCAGAAAACCCGGGGACTCCGCGCGTCGCTTATAAACAAAAGGGATCGAGTCCCACCCCCTCTCCCCCCTTCTGCTAGCGAAGTGATGCGCCGAAAAAAAAGGGAAGGAAAAAAGGGGGTCGATTTCGTTCCCGCCAAAGGCAATCGATCGACGCCTCGCGCGTCCACTCCGAGAGAGAGAGACGAGGACACGGCTCTATTTATCAAGCAGGAAGATCGGGTCGGCCTTAATAGGGCCGCAACGGGGGCTTCTTTCTATTAGAGTCCGGGGTGGCCGTCCTTGCGAGCGATCGACGCCTATAATATATCCGCGACTCAGCACGAAATCTTCGGAGCCCAGCGCCTATTATCTGTGACTGGGGCAAAGGGCCACGCGCCGCGAAGTGCGCGTCTTCTGCGGTGTGTATGCACAAGTGGGGATTGCGATTCCGCTGGTTCACTTCGGGGCGGAATGCTCGATTATACCTCGAATCCCCCCTCCGCCCAGTTTTTTTGGGTATAACGAGCACAATTGGTAGGTCAGAAAGCGAGGCTAAGTCGAAGCAATTAATCGGTGATAAGGCCGTTTGCGTTTTCGTGATGGTGAAAATGCGGAGGGATGACTCATCAACATCCTTCGAGAGTATCTTCACTATGTTACCTTACTTTTAAATTTGTCGGTGCAGATATTTTCGTTCCGAAACAAAATAATCAAAGTCACGGTGTATTAAGAACAAGAAAGAATGATAATATTCATGTTATAGTCTTGTTAAGGAAAAAAATCATTTCATTCTTGTTATTGTTTGTGATATGAGATAATCAAGTAAACCGTTTGAAATTGAAATAGAAGAAAAGTGTATGAACATGAATCCTAATGAATTCTCCTAATTATACAAATGAACTGTAATAAATTTTTATTACTATCGTAAATAAAAAAATCATGGGAATATTATCCAATCCAACAAAATCGAAACATAAATTCTCCACGTCTATTAATTGTGCGCCTCGTCCGTGTACCCATTTCAATCGCGCGCTCGAGCATCTGAAAATGAAATTTAACAAGAACAACTGGAGGAGTGTCGAGGGATATAAACGACGTTACACTAGCCGTTGAGGACAAATCAATAAACCCATGTATAATACACGCGTGACACGACGAACGGACGTGTACGCGGACAGGCGAAGGAAGAGAAAGAGAGTACGTAAGAGCGAGTGATTGAAAAGCAGAGAAAAGCGAGTGGGAACGGTGCGTGCACCCTGACCGACGCTTGTCACTGAACAAGTTGAAAGTTAATCAAGCTCGGGATTTTAAGCCGAACCTTTTGTTTTTGGAAAAAAAGAGGAACGAAAAGAAAGGAGAGTACAGTGTCTCGTGGACGGGCTCTCGTATTGATTCGGACAGAGCGCGGGGATCGCCGCACGCACCAGACGCTCCCGCGCGCTCTTTTTTTTCGGACCCATCGTAATTGAACGACCCGGGCGAGCGAATAACTCTCTGGGCTTGGTCTGAGCGCGACTTATCTCGCGATGGGTTTGTATTTGTTTTTTTACGGGGTAAGGAGGTGTAGCTCGACTCTTTTTTGTATTTGCTCTTCTTTATTGAATCGCCGTTCGAAAATTTTCTGCGATAAAACGAAATTTTTATTCCACTTGTAATAAAAGACACGCGGATGCTCTTACAGTCTGCGAGATATTTGCTTTCCAATAAAAAGGCTATTAGAGTCTCCGTCGAGTCCAATATTGATTCGAGAATAATAAGATGTGTGTGCTTTTTGGATGTAATATGAAACTTAATATTGCATATTGAATCTAATATTTATTTTCTTTCTATTCATATTATTTATATATGATACGAAGTACAATCTAAAAAGATATATTTATTGTTCATCAAACAATCTTCATAAGAATATTAGCCATTCATGAAAATATGATAATAAAAAAATCTACCAAAATTAATCATTTTATTTGTTCCTCGTGTAAACGAAGCTATAGAAAATTTTTAATTAGTCAAAGCCACCCGAACTCTCCCTCCGCATTACCACTAATTATCTGCTATCCAAACAGCCGTAAGAATGAAGAACCTATTGCACCCGCGTTACCATTTTCCACCGCTCTATTTAACCGGCGCTCGCTTATAACAGTAAATTTTTCGCGCAAATACACCTCAAGTTGAAGGCCGGCAATTTCCATATAGAAAAATCCATAACAGCTGAGCGGCTAGGCATGCGTCATGCGAGCAAATTATGGCGCGGCGCGCACTCGTCGACAGACCAAAACCGTGGCGAGGCGCCTTTTTTCCTGCGTTTCCTTATTTTTTTTTTCTCTCGCCCTCTCGCAGCGACCGAACAAGTTTCTCCCTTATACGCGGGCATGATGTCATCATCGACGGGCGAGAAGGGGTCGAGTGTGTGCGTGCGTGCGGTCGCTCAAAACGACCGACACGAGGATTAGTTTAATTCTCGCTCGATGGACTGCCAAACAAAGCTGGTAGTGTCTCGAGAGTGTGGGTGTATACTTGGCAGTGCGTGAGTTTACGTTCACGTGTTTTATCCTTTTGTTTCGCGAGTCTACTTTGGGAAATGTTGCAGGATACTGCGATGAAGGGCTGCGTGTAGACAAATGTTGCTTACTAAAGCGAGGACAAACTAGAAAAATAAAGAAAATTAGTTTAATGACTAGTTAAATTTACAGTAATTTTTGCTGCATTTATAGTAAAATTTTCTAGTTAGTTTATAGAATTTTTTTTTATTTGCTTAGGTCATCCTTGTTTTAATTTTAATGCAATATTTTTCTACGTGTATGTATTTTTACGTACGTGTGTCATTGCCTTGTATTTTATTTCTTAAAAAGACTGTTTTCTCTACTTTTGACAGTTTTAAGTAAATATAAATTGTAATGAGTGAACGTAATTACGTGAATGGATCGTAACCTTTTTATTTACGCCGATTAAACGTATTGTTTTCACTTTCTACACGATAAAGTCCGATTGCATCCGACGTATTTTTTAATTATCTTAAATTACACACTACAAACCCGAGATTACGCCACAAATGACTTTCGAATATCACTTCCTATAGATTTTCCCGTACGTAAAATCATAGCGTTGACAACCGGTATTATTGCATCATTGTACTTTTACCTATCAAATGCCCACACTTTTAACAGCAACGTACCCAAAATCCACGAACTGTACCCGCAATATCAAGAAGAAAGACAAATGATGCCATCCAAAAATAATTTAGAGAGCGTAAAGTGTCTTACGGCAATCCCGCATAATTCTATATTTATGCGGCGAAGGAGTTTAAGTTTAAAATTAGATTTTAAGAGTGAAAGAAAGGCCCGCTCCTTTGTTCGAGTGCAAGCGTGTATTTTACAAATTGAACGCCGAGCGGTAGATCATAAACATCGCCTCATTTCCTTGCCTCCCCCTCTCTCGCAGCTTAATGTACCCCGTGAAATTTATAAAGCACAATTAAGCGCGCAGCGCCCGCTCTAATTGACGCTCGTGCCTGCCTCTCCTTTTTTTTCCTTCGCACATACCCCGTATAATTATACACGCCGCCGCTGCAGCAGCCGCGCGGCCCGAGCAAAGCCACTGTATTCGTACACAACATCATCTCCTCAACGAGTGTATTCTACCGATGTGCTTGCTCTGTACGAAACGCCGAAAATTGTAGCTCGTGGTTTTCTTTATTTCGATTGTTTCGTATTTTAATAAAAATTGGTACTGTAGTTCGTTAACATTTTTCGATAAAAATCGACCTAAAAATTTTACATTGAAATATCTCTTCTTTTTGTTGTTTGAATAGCATTCGTTGCCCTTCGCTCCTTGACCCCAATCTGCATTTTGTCCCGTCGAGAGAATAAAAGCTTCGCGGTATTCTATAGGATGCGTGGCAGTGTACAAATTTTAACATATTTCTACATATCCGATTGAATTTAAAATTGTCCGCAGAGATGGATATCGTTGAGTTAGCCTTGATTCATCATTTTGTAAAAGCAAATCATTGGAAAATTTACGCGGCGAGATATATCCCCGACCCACAATAGCTTGGAAACGGTACGAATTTATTCCGCAATAAAATTTGCCGCAATAACAGTAAAACAAAAAAAAATAATCGTGAAATATTACTGTATTCAGAAGGACTTTTGTCATTGAAAATCATCAAATAAATTAATAAATAAATAAGTGTATAGAGCAAAAATTAATTTACAGGAATAAATTTGTTTACTTCTGCGCAAAAGTTTGTAAGTTCCCAGAAGTTAAACGCCATTAAGATATTGAAGACATTATTAAGAAAATAAATCGAACGCTATTGACAGGCGATATAAAGCATTATAAAGGAGAGCGAAACTTGAGGTGAAACTACTTTTGAAAGGTGCGTTAACCCGATATATGTGCTTAAGAGGTTATTACGTCCATTGGGCGGAGTGATTGATTAGAGCGTGGCGGTAGTAATGTGATCATCACGAGTTCACTCACGCGCTGTATCCATCCCAATGCTCACGGCAAGTACGAACGTATACTTCGTTCCCTTTGCCACTACAGCGAAGTACTTCTTTTCCATATGGCCGGATTTCTCTTTTTTTCGAAACAAAAGTCGCTACCGAGGAGCGAGCCAAAGCGAGGCACTTAAACTTCGCGCTAAAATTTTGCTCGGTCATATACGTTTCGCCGGCAGGAAATACTCCCGAACAAATAGACTGAGGAAAATTGCCGCTAATACGAGCCACGCGAAAATCTATACGTAACGTCTTCACATTCAGCCCAGTCACCGAGGCGTGCGTATCATCGCGTATCCAATTTCTCATGCGAGGTCAAATTTATTCATCGCATAATTCGGCTGCACCGCCGTAGTAACATTCCCATTATCCTTATTACTATCAATCAAACTCAAAGACCGCCGGCGTCTCCTCCGACGTGAACCCCGCGGGAAGACGGACGAAAATACATATTTCACCGGGCGGGTGAGCGCACGAGGAAAACACGACTCCGTCGTGTAATAACACATCCCCTCCCGGCTGAAATGTATAGGCGAGCCGCGCGCTCGTATCCGCGGTATGAAAAGTCCGGCGGGCAAAAAGAGTTGGGCGATAAATCGAGCACAAAAGCCCGCTGGAAAAAGCGCGGCAGGATATCGGCCCTCGGCCACCGCGACTCGAGCTCTCGTTGCGATCCATTTGATTCCGGGGCCCTCCTCCTCCCCCGCGCGCGCATATATAACCCAATCGCCGGCCGCCAGGGCAATCGATAGCAAACTTGCGTGAGAGCTCGGTTACGCGTGAAAATATTAAAAGTGCGACGCTGTTCGGGTGATGATTCACAGTGCTGGGAAAAATTAAGCGGGCGAGCGCCGATTGTGCAAGTGTGTCGCGCGTTTTTAAAGGAGATTTGCGCGAGCGAAACTCGGATTTGCCTTTTAAAGTGTCTTGCGGATGTTTTTATTCGGACGGTCCGATAATGCATAATACATCTGCTCCGATATATCAGTTTTGTTTTCGTTTCTCGCGATTATCCGAGGTGAAATTTGTATGCGAAAAAAATTGTTTCTATTTGTAAACGGAAAAAAAGTTTAAATTTAAATTTTCTACTGTTATAAATGAAAAGATTTGCATCCTCGTTTAAATGGAAGGCTGATCAGCTATACTTGAACCGAGTAAATTAATACAGTAATTAAAATAATTACTCGTAACCCCTGTACTCTATAAACAACCGCAAACAAATCCTCGTAGGAAACGGCGCAACCGTTGAAAAGCCAGTAAAACGTCAAATCCGCAGCTTTCTTTGAGAAGCTGCGACGAGAGGAAACGACAAACAGAAGTACGTGGGCGGACGCTGGCCGCGAGAGAAGCAGAGGGAGGGAGAGACGTCAAGGGCCGCTCGCAGGTCTGCCGAGTAGATTTGTATAAGCGGCAAGGGTGCGCGTGTACAAGCACACCGGGGAAGAGGCGGCGCAGCTGCAGCCGGGGCCGCAGTTCATCGGTGGTCTTTACGGCAGCCGGTGGGCTTTTGTGAGGCCCGCCTAAGGTGCGCGACTCCTCTTTCCCCTCCCCCCCGGGCGCGCTTTTCACGCTGTGAAATGTGCGCGCTTTTCCGGCCCGCGGCTCTTTCTCCCAAAGACGTACCTTCCAGTGAAGTTTTTTTTTCGCTTTTTGCGGCTCCTCGGAGCGTGAATGGCCAGGGACGATGTGAATGGAGATTTTCGGGAAGTGAATTGGAAAGACCCTAACGAATTTCTACCGGGAAGCCCCGGAGATTGCTGGAGTCTGTGCGACTTCATTGTTTCTTGATCTTTTGAATGAGTCAAATTTCAGATTTTTTTTTGAGTGTTGCGTTTCCTTTATGGATTTTCCATGAAGAAGTTACTATTATCTGATATTGCCAATCGTTGTTTCAATTGTAGCGAAGATATATATAATAATTTTACTTTAATTTAATTATTTTTTAATGCCATTAAACGATGAAATCAATATTCTCTTAATGCTCAACTAATCTAATAAAGGCAAAATCGCTTTTGAAACTAGAAATCGCTTTTTTCTATTAATATAGTATGCACTATATTTTCAAATTTAATAGATTTAATAGTAGTCGTTTTAAGATTAACGCATATTGAAGAATAGTTATGAACGGCACTCTTTTGTTCCAAAATTATTCATTACTTTTTAATGACAATTTGAATTTGTTTGATGTTTCTAATACGCGTTACTTTTCATAATGTCAAAACATCATCTAAAAAAGCTTTTAGAAAAATAAACAACTTCTTTCCATGCAACATTTATCAATGAAAATCACAGATTGAAAACAAAATTAATCTACTTTCATAAATAACTCGAACTAAAATGAAAATGAATACTTAGTTTCCCAGCAGTGTCGTGTCTATTTAAGCAACGTTTTGTTTAAACTTCAAATTGTCTCGCGTGCGCTTATATATGAAATATATATCTGCGCGGTATTCAGGTAGCCGTAATGTAGCTGCCAGCAGTCGCAGTTAGTTTTGAAACTTTAAGAAAGCTGGGGAAATAAGAGTCATTTTTTCGGAGCGTTGACAACAAGAAAAGTTTCTTATCGCACTTAAACTGATACGTCTGCGTGTGAACGCGATAAGAAATATACGAGTTTGCTTTTCTGCCGCGTCTGAAAGAAGATCCGACAGCTTATCGATAGGCGAGAAACTTTGCTGATTCAATGCAAATACGCGTTTAACGGTAGTTATTAAATTAAGAAATAATTAAGCGATATAATTACAAAATAAACAATTACATTTTTTTTTAAATTTAATAAAGAATTTTTAAAAAATTAAATGGTTTTCTTTATTAATATTTAATTCAAAATTTTAATCAACAAAATCTAACAATTTTTTAAGCAAACTTTATTGTAATATTCATGTAAATTAATGAATTTCTCAAGGCTGAATTGAAGACGAACAAAAAGAATTGACAGCAAACGATTGACGACAAAATATTTCCTTCAAATCGAAAGATCTGAAACCTTCGTTCCCCGATTCTCCCAAAGCGAGCCGTCACTTCAATTTGGACGCCTTTGAATCCCCATCACCGCGACAGAAGTCAAAGCCTTTGAAAAGCGCGCCAGCACAATGAGCGCGACACCTCGGTCCTTCCTCTCCTCCCCGTCCCGAAGACAGCCGCGCGTTTCGCGAGCCCCGGCGAAAGAAGAATCCGCGGGCACCTCGCCCCGTCGCGTTTAACAAGAGCCATTGTAGCGGCGAAAACTCGAGCGCCGGTGTCCCGTAGGTAGTCGGATTTCGCCGGGGCGAGATAATGGATGTAGCGAGACGCGCGGGCCGGAAGTGCCGCCCTGGGGATGCGCGCCCACCCCTCCCCGATCCCCGAGGAGCCTGCGCCGACCTCCCCGCGCGCCAGTTTCTCAGGAAGAAGAAGACGCGCGGGTGTATCCCGCATGCAGGCGCCGCGAGAAAATCGCGCCGCACGTGCAGCGAGCTCGCTCGAGAGGCTGCGCTGTCCGTCGCTCGTCGGATGTCGTTAGCGCGATACAACGGGGAGGGGGACTTTTTTTCTCAAACGTTTTACGAGCGAACGGCGCACCGGAACGGGGACAGCGTGAGTCTTCGTTTCCGCGGCTCGTAAGAAGAAAATCATGGACACGAAATTGTGTAATGGTCGTTTTATCGAAAATGTTATGTTATCTCAAGAAGTCGATTGAAAATTGATTATTTTTGAAAAATGTAACGCGATAAAATTACGCTGGGAAAAATACAAGAAAAATTACAGTTTTTATGCAGTAAAGTTTATTATTTTTTATTAGGTTTCTCTACTTTATTTTTTTCGCAGTATTACTTTTTTTTATTTTGAAATGTTGAATAACAGTTACGATGCGATGACTGTGAAACTTCTTTTTGGAGCATAAATTGTGAGAGGAATAGCAAAGCGAGTCGTGATATTGCGTAATTTTGAAATTTTATGCAATTTAAAGGCGCGTTACGTTGAGTTTTTATTTGAAAACTCCAGTCACGTTTACAGTGGAATTTCGAAGGCTGCTCTTGAAAGAAGAGCGCATGTGCACATTGACCGTTATAAAGGTCAGAAAATCGCGTTCCGGCTCAATGAAGTTCCTATAATGTTCTTCATGCTTGCTTGGCGGCTTAAAATAGAACCTCCGCGATTCTCCCATTTTTATCGCACTATTTACAGGAAATTCAAGTATAACTAAATGGCGAATAAAAAGCCGGCCAATATAATAAAATTTTTTATTTGCTTTGAAAATGAGCATCCGAGGCATCGCTCAGCCAGTGTTTACGAGTTTGCATCTACGTTGTTATCAAAGGTCATTGCACCCGTTTGCTCTTGTGCAGCCTCTCATTGCAACACTCTGGAGCTAAGCGGTGTACTCGGTGTAACCAAGGGAAGAGGATTTATTTAAATTTAGATTAGAAGTAATGAAATCGCAAGTTTTTCTCAATTCATCATCGTTCAAGCGTGAAAACTCGAATGGCAGTAAAACATTCCTCCCCCACCTCTCACAGGCTGCTTCCAATTGTGCCGAGAAAATATATCATTCTAACAAACAACTTAACGACTACGGAGCTATAAACTTGCTTTCCCAACTTAAAACCAAAAAGTACATGTGGCGCATAGTGATCTATCTCTATCCCTGTTTCGCTGCGAGCGTTTCGCGTTCGCATTTTCCAATATCGTGCACATTATGCGCATCGCTCAGGAAATCAATGCTAACACGCGAAACAAAGAAACAAATAATCTTTTTTCCCACTAATCGCGTTCTACATGCATACTTACATTACAAGTCCGCTTATTGCACACTACCGAGGAAAGTTATCAATAAAATAATAAAGGAGGAAGTGTCGTAATTCAAAAAAATTGCCTCACAGATAATCTCACGAAATTCCGTTAATCTAAACTGATTACGATAAAGCCAATTAAAAATCGCCATTAAGCTCCCCATTCGAGCGGCTCCAAAAGCAATCTAACGGCCGGGCGCAAAAGAAAGGGGAAAAACTGGAGCGAGCGAGCCAGCGCACCGGCGTATAACTCGAATCAAGTGTAAAAGAGCGCTTTTCCGCAGGCTGCTCCATTTCGATGAGTGCACCGTACGCGATGCCGCGAGTTTAGAAAAAAAAAATCAGCGCAGCGCTCTTTCACTTTGCCCGGAGGCGCGCGCACAAAGCAGCCGCTTTGCGCAATCCAGTTTTGTTTCGCGCGCGCGTGAAGTACGTACACACTCGGCAGCGCGGCCCGTACCACCTCTCCGCGTAAAAAACGTTATCTGTGCCGCGAGCGAGAGGCGCGCAAAAAAAAAAAAAGTCGCGACACGCAAGTGTAAGGTAGAGCGCGTGCTTCCGCCGCCTCGCACGCGCGCGCGCAAAAAAAGCGCCGATTAGAATTTTCGGGCGAGTCGACGGCCTTGCTCTCGAAGTGTCTGCTTTACGAAACGTTTTTTCACGCGTTAATAAACAAGTTGTTTACGCCATTAGCGAGACGTTTGTTTTGCTGGCGCGTTCTCCTCTCTCTCGCGTGGGTAGTGTTCGTTGAAAATTTTATTGCACTTTTTGTTATTTAGCGGGTTGATTTGTGAGTGAAGTGCCCAAGGATTGACAGGTTAATGTCAATTATGTTTACTTAATAAGTTTAATACTTTATATTCACATGACTATAGTTATATACTATAACTTTTTAAATTATCTCGACAGCCTATCAATAATTTCATTTCAACATATAGTATATATATATAGCGACTACGAATTTTTTAATTACGCGTCACAGCACTACGAGGCCATCGAAATTAATGATTAAAAAAGTTTAGCACAAAAAAATCGCGAGCGAAAGGAAAAAGAAAAGTTGAGATTAGTTCGCGCTCATTTCCCCCTCGGAGCAGCTCGAGAGTAAACGTCGGAAAAGTACCCAGCTCGCGTTCACGAGAAAGCTTATACAGCTGCGAAGGTATAAAACGACAATGGGGAACTAACCCCCAAGCCAGCCGGGGTAGTCCCTCCGCGTTCCCGTCGTCGCCAGAGGCTCGCACGAGGCACGGGGTAAGCTAGTACACACACGGCCCTTCCTTTTTTTCGTCCCCCCACCCCTCGAGCTGTCATCGTCGCGTAAATAAACGTCTACCCGTCGCGTTTATAAATCAAAGAAACTGCGCGCCTCCTTAGCGGCGCGCAGAAAAGAAACGCAAAGCTTGCGCAGTCACGACTCGAGGAAATTAAGCGTACATCACAAGAAGCAAGAGTAGACGAAGACTCACCGAAGTACTTGTCGGGCTCGAGTCCGGAGTCCTTGTCGAGGCCGCATATGACGAAGTAGTCGGCGAATCTGCCAGGATGCTGTTCCGGACCGCGCAGCATCGGCGCGCTCCCGTTCATCCTCGCCCGTATCCACCGCGGCGAGCCGAGCCTATCGGGCGCAGCGGCGGCGCAGCTCGCTCCCCTTTATATATTTGTTCCCCGCGTCCGGCGATCGAACTCGCCGCGGAGCTGCTGCCTGCCTCGGGATACCACGCGCTGCCACAACAAAGGAGACGCGACGAGCGGAGGACACGGCGGGGGTTGCCAGCAGCCGTCCCTCACGTGCCGTGGCGCAGCTCCCGCATCCTCTCGGCCCAGCCTCTGATCTCCTCTCCAGCTGATGACACTCACCGTCGCGGACGCGACACGCGCTGCTCCCGACTATGCAGTGATACGATGTACGGACGATGTCCGCGCGCGTGGTGTACGCGACTCCGCTCTCGCTCCCTCACGCTCGTGCACTGCACGTATCGCGCGCGGGGAGAGCGTAGTTTCGAGGCTGGCTGCTTGGCGGTCCCCCCCTCCGGGCCTCGCTCGCTCCACTCCCCCGCGACGAGTCGAAGTCGCCGATGGAGGAGAGAGAGAAGCAGAGCGAGAGATGGAGAAAGAGAGGCAGAGCGAGGGAGACGGAGGGGGTTTATAAATTGATCCGCTCCGCTTCTGCGCGCGTGCGCGCGCTTCGCTGTGACCGGCTGTCTCTCTCGCGCCCGCGTGCTCCGAATGCTCCGATAGCAGCAGACGCGAGATTTTTCGGAGCAGAGAAAGCGAGGAAAGCGGGGAAAGAGCGCATGGCGACTACATTCGATGGGTCGATTGTTCGAACGGATTTCAAAGGCGCGAATCTCTTGGGGTTATCAGTTTTGACTTGATTTTTAAATTAGGATTACGTAAAATGAGATTTATACGAAGTATTCGTTATGTAATTTTATTAGTTTAATCTTTAAAACTTTAGCGGTTTGAAGTTTGGTAACAATAAACAATTAATGAATTTATTGTATATCAAACGAACTTATAATTGAAAGTTTACAATTTAGGATGTTTTTACAGAGTATATGGAGAAATCACTTGTAAATGTCTTTAATTAGCGCATAGTTTCAATTCTGTCGCAACGTGCAATCAAAGGGAAAATATACCATTGATCCGAAAAGAAATTCATAATTAATTATATAAAGTTTCAATTTATTAATTAAGACAGAAACAATCGTTGAAAATTTTAAAATACTTAATTTATTTAAATCAAATAAATTTTTAAAATCATTTTGTAATATATATAATCACACTCATAAAATATGTATGTATAATGTGTATTTTAATTTTACATATGAGAAAAATGCAAATATTCATAATAATATAATCCACGAATTGTCCTTTTATACTTTTCCACATAGGTGTATATCGATAAAATAGGTATTTACATATTTCACGCCCATCTATACCGGGTGCATACTGCTGCGGTTATCTGTCAGTGTAAACTTTTATTTAGATTATTTTATATTTTTCGTGCAATATTTTGCGAATGAGAATGTTAGGAACGATTAGGCTATCGTTAAGAAACGAGTCGAGAAGATAATTTGTGATAAATGTCAAGAATATGATGGATGAAGGAGTGCGATCGTCGCACTAAGGTTATATTGTTTATACAAATTTTTATAATTTTATAATTATTTATTTTTCGAATTAATTAACTGCAATGGAGGAAGTAGACAATATTATTATACATTCCCTACGTCAAATAGGCTGGTGAGTAATTTTATTTTTTTATTAAAAACTGTCGTTTTCATTGATCGTAAAAAATATCTGTTTTCAGTGATGTAGATGAAGAAATAACAAATCTCGCTAGTTTTGATACTGAACTTGTTGTTAAAGCAACTGTGAAATGCTTAGAAATCATAAAACCAGGTCTTGGATTGAATCCTGTTTTACCCGCAAACATGGCTGCAAGATTTCGTATGGGTGCAACATTAGCTCAATCTTGTTCGGTAGGAAGGAACTATTATAAGTTTGAGAACTATCATGCATTATATCTGCATAATAAAACAGTAAATCGATTAAATTCTTCTGTAACTTATTATGTAAAATGTTTTCAGGAACTTGGATACAGAGGTGACATAGGATATCAAACTTTTTTATATAGTGCTGAAGCAGATCTACGCAGAGTTTTTATGTTTTTAATTGAAAAGTTACCTAAAGAGAGTGACAAAACTATAAGTGAACCAGTTACAAAGAGCGCACAACTTGAAAAATTAATTTCCTCTGCCATATTATCCCAAATCTCTGTACCCTGGCTACCTTATTATTGCTATAAAAAGAGATCAAAATTTAGTTCAAGGACTAAAACACCATTTAAAACAGTAGATCTTGTTTCTTCTCTGTTAGAAGATGAAGATGATGAGGGTAATTATCCATAACGATTTTAACTTTTTTATTAAAAATAAATATTTAATTCTATTTATTTAAATATGAAATTTCTTTTTTTATAGAATATAGGAATTACATTATTCGATACAAATCATCATTAATTGAGCAAGTACCAAATACTAAGTTTTTGGTGCCATCAGTACTTGCTTTAAATAGTAAAGCAAAACATAAATCTTGTACTTCCCTCTCAGAAAAGATAGATTGGCTAAATTCCAAAGAATATGAGAGAAAAGTTGAAATAACAGAAAATGATCCTTATTCACTTGGCAAACTTATTTCTAATGTGCGATTACAAGAATCAAAGAGTTCAAATGATGAGAATGTAATAGTTGAAAAATTAGAAACTAAAGAACCAAATTCCGAAGAAATTAAAGAAATTAAGGAAGATGAAAATATTATTAAAGAACAAGAAATTAATAAATTAAAAACTGATTGTGAAGGTTTGAAGAGTACTATTGAAGAGCTTCAAATTGACATAAAGAAACTGAATGCTGAAATAAATCACATTACTGCTACTGAAGAAAATGAATCAAAAGCACTTGCATCTTTTGAAGAAAAGAGCAAAATTAAAATGAAAGCTTATGAATTGCTTGACAATGGAGAAGAAAATGTTAAGAAATTAGAAGAAGCAATTGAAACTTATGTAAATAAACTGGTTAATTTAGCAAATCAGTGGGAGAAACATAGATCACCATTGATAACACAATATCGAGATGAACAAGAGAAACATTCTTCCAAAGCTGTAAGTAAATTAAACTTTTTTTCTCTTACAAATTATTTTATTAATAAATATGCTTATTAACATTACTTTTCTTATTAGAGTGCCAGTCAAAAAAAGCTAGATGAGCTTCGACAATTAAGAGATAAGGAAAGAGAATTATTAGAGGAATGTCGAAGTAAGGATCAGCAGTATTCTCAGCTTGTGGCAGAAGTTCAAAAACTGCCAAGAGAAGTAAATAGATCTGCCTACACGCAAAGGATTCTAGAAATCATAAATAATGTTAGGAAACAAAAAGATGAAATTGACAAAGTTTTAGGAGATACACGTGAAATTCAAAAAGAAATAAATACTCTCACAGGCCGACTAGAACGTTCATTCACAGTAGTTGATGAACTAATTTTTCGAGATGCTAGAACAAATGAAACGTCAAGGAGAGCATACAAGTTACTGGCAACACTGCATTCCGATTGCAGTGAACTTGTAAACCTCGTAGAAGAAACTGGTGCCACTGTACGAGAAATTCGCGATTTAGAAGAACAGGTATGTTTTTATTTTCATTTTTTATATTGCATTTTATGCTATTATTTTTAAAACCATTCAATTAAAAAATTGCATTTTAGATCGATTCTGAGTCTTCAAAGAATATTGGAGCTAATTTAGAAAGAATAACAGCTGATCTGAAACAAATGAGACAGGAGACTGCAACCTTAACTGCACAACTCCAAAATAAAAATTCATGATTATTGCATGAATCCAGCTGGTGTAATAATATAAAGCAGATTAAAAACAACGACCAAATTATCAAATTTACAGGACTGCATTTAGCAACATAAGTTCTATGAATTTTATAAATTTACAAATCAAGCAGATGACAACATTTTTACACCATATACAGTATTTAATAATATTGCTTTGCATTCAAGGGGTCTTATTAATATTCATGGACGTAAAAATGTTGCTGTGCCTTGGCACAAAAGTTACTTGGCTCAAATGCTGAATAGATTACAAGTTCGATAGCAAAACTTTATTTATAAAAAAGCCTTTTTCCTAACAAAAACATTTTTTAGATTTACTTATGTGCAAACAGCACATATAACTATGTAAATAATAAATCGTTTTATTGCAAACGTTTGCAGCTACAAAACTCATTATGTAAGTAAAATAGTTATCAGTTTTTAGCATTTTAAATCTATTAAATAATTTTAAGTATGAATTTTAAAGTAAGCCAAAAAGTTTTTACTGCTTTAAATGTTAATTTGTAATAAATTTAAAATAAGAATTGTAGAAAATTTTGAATTATTTTTAATGTACGAGTTAATATTGCAAATAATATTAAGGTAAAAATTGTATAATTGTACATAAATAAATTACTGAAACTCAATAAAAGTAATAAATTTTTAATAACGTTTTAACCAACTACATACTTTTTTTATTCAATTATGGAATATCGTAAAGTATTTAAAATGGTTTATAATTTTTACGAAAACCTAATTCAAGTTATATCAAAATTGTTTAACAATTATTGATTTTGTCTTTTCTTAACAATTTCAGGTGGTACATAGTTTTCTTCTTCATCTATAGCAGTCTGTGTTTCTTCACCATATAACATTTTTTCTCTTTCAAGCTTTTGTTCTATTTGCAATTCTATTTTCTCTTCATTTTCAAAGAACGTAAGCAAACGTTCTTTTTCCTCAAGTTCTTTCTTTATTTCTTCAACCTTTACAAGCCTAGCTTGTCGATCTATCTCAGCTAATTGTTGCTTAAGAACATCTATTCTTTTTGTTTCCCAATCTGCATACAACTATTAAATAAATAAAAAGTTATTATGAATGTTATTTTAGAAATCTTATTTATAATTAATTATAATTTACGATTATAATTAACGATTGTACCTTGGTTTGTCTAGCAATATCGTCCTGTGAATGTTCCTCTACTGCTTTTTTAACTAAGTTCTCCAGATCTTCTTCAAAATTTCTTTCACATAAGTCAACATTTTCTAATTCTAATAACAATTGTTGAAGTTCCTTTGCTTCTTCACTAGCGTCTTCATTGAACATTTCTGGAACATCCTTTTTAATCAAAGATAAAACATCTTTGTAAATAATTTCTTTATTGATATTTTGCTTCCATTCTTTAATTAGTGATATAGCATCTGAATATTTTCTGTACAAAACTAATCCTCTTAAATGACAAGATCTTCCAATAGGATCATTCATTGTTTGTCCTATCAAAAACAATGTTTTACCCACTAAATCAGATGGTTTCCATAGATCAAAGTGATCATCAAAATATGGATTCCTTATGTATTTTACACGAACTTTAACTTCTTCTTTAGGCTCCTCTTTCAATGTTTCAGGATCGACTCCTTGCCATGTACTTGGATCTTCTAAATATTTGTGACAAGAGTAAAGTGCTAAAGCATTGCAGATTGGATGATCAAAATCTTCTTGTAACATTAAAAATGTTGCGACTTGTGCTGCTGATGCATAATCTTGCTTTTTAATAAAGTGATCCATTAATAAATTATAACAAAAGTGATCACTGAAAATGCCATAGTTCAATCTGTCGTTTAGTATTTCTAAAACTTGTTTTGCTTCTCCAACCTGAAATGTTATTGGAAATTAATATTTAAAAATGGTTTAGATCTGACATTAAAAATCAGTTTTTTGTGTAAATTTGAATGCAAATGTGAATTTGTAAAATTACAATAATTGAATTTAATTGCCTTTTCACATAAAATACCTACTCTAATGTAATATCGGATGACTGCATGATGTGTCGAGTCTAATGTGAAGCTTGTTTCTCTATTCATTCTGAGTTTGTGCAATATATCAGCAAGTTCATCTATGTGACTACCATCTTCAATTTTATTAGCAAAGATATCGACATCCACAGCACTCACTTTCCTTTGACTTTGGTATTTTTGATCTAATTCTAAAAAGAAATCGATGGGCTTTATTTGTTTAAGTAAATTCGATTGCAATCTTTTATCCCACTCTTCTTGACACTGATAAGCTTGGGACAAGAAAGTTCTCCGAAATTGAGGTGTTTTTATTAATCGGACCAGAAACCTTTCATTCGATTGAATGCTCCGAAGCATCCTCGAAGTGCTCATGATTATTCTTTGTCCTGGAAGTGTTCAATAAATTATTATTAATTATTATTTATCCCACCGGTTGTGTATCTACAAGAATAGGGTTATAGAAAATAAAATTTTGATGTAAATAAAGTAACGTAAATTTTTTATCAAGGCAGCAACTAACAGAATAGTAAACAGTCGTAAAATATATAAAGAGATCAATATAAATGACTAAACCGAGTGTACCTTATAAATCTTGGATGCTATTAATAATTAATCATTCCTTAGCGTTAGCAGACGAATAATAACAATTGTCTTTGTACACACTGCATCGGTACATTCGGTCTTCAGACTTCCCACATGGTCTTTAATAAAATTCTTTCCTCTTTTTTAGGTTGGCAAAATTGGTAAAAACGTGATGTTATGTGACGTCAGAATTCTATTGTTACCGTCAAAAATATACGGAGCGCCTGATCACAATAAATTCAAATCATCATTATTTTACATGTTGGCCCTGAATTCTTTACTATCGATGGCGTGCACTGATAACACCTTCCCTAATCTCTGCCGACACTTACTCAGCTACATTATAAAATAGTAAATCATATCTAAAAAAAATAAGATAACAAAATGACAAGAATGATTTAGCAAATTACTGATTTATTTACATAATCATTCAGCTTCGGGGTATCTAAATCCTTGAAATTTTTCTCAACGAAATGAAACGATTGTGCAAAAGTAAAAACCCGCGCGATATTCTTGCAAAATTCATTTACGTCCGATTGGCGGCCGTATCAGCGCGAGGCATCGGCCTTCCCCGAGCCTCGAAAAGGGGCCGGCTTGCGGAAGCGTATAAAACTCGTTACGTGGCGCGAGTCGGCGAAAGTGCGCGCACATATAACAATAAGTAGAGCACGAGAGACAGACAGAGAGGGAGCGAGAGACACCAGAAGCGCGCGCGCATCAGTCCACCGTGGAGCACGCGGGGCACAGTATCCCAACGCGCGCGAAGGAGAGGAGAGCGCGATAATAGTACCGGGATATCAGGAGGCCGGAAGAGGTGGCCAGTTCCCGCGGCGAGTGGCGCGAGTCCCCCTATCTCCCCTCCCACGCGAGAACAGCCCACACTCGCTCCCGACGGAGTGCACCTACACTATATACAGCGTGGCGTGTGGCCGTTAGCGGAACAGCGCGGCCCCCATATTATCAGTCGGTGTGTGCGCGCCGCGCGGAAGGAGACGCCGAGTCGCGGATCGGAAGGTACGTGTTGTATACGCTCCTCGCGCGTGTCTCGCCGCGGGCAGGTGGTGTGTGGTGCGCACGGAGACGTCCGCGCGTAATCGATGCGTGTCGGCGTGCCGCCGCTCCTAACTGTCCGCACTCGCTCTCCGCCGCCGCCGAGGAGTCCGCCGTGTTGACGCGCCCGCAGTGCGTCGGCCGCCCCGTCGAGGATGCAGTTCTTCCACAAGGAGAGGATCCTGTCGCCGGGTCAGCTGAAGCGGCTCAGCGAGCACAAGTACAGCTGTTCGAGCGCCAGCCTGCTCGACGGCTTCCTGCAGCCTTGGTGGGACTGGCTCGTGAGCAAGGTGCCGATCTGGCTGGCGCCTAACCTCATCACCATCGTCGGCCTCGTCGTCAACATCATCACGACCCTCGTGCTCGTCTGGTACAGCCCCGACGCCAAGGCCGAGGTAATAACGTTCGTTGCCCCCCCCGACGATGGCTTCCTCGTGTCCCTTTTGCCAGCTCGCGATTCGCGAGTCATTGCGCTGAATCATTTTTTTTCCATTACTCGATTGTGTGCACTACTGCGCGTGTTCAGTCTGTTAAGGACGGCATTGTTTTTATTATACGTTGTTGAAAAAAAAAATTCTTCGTTGCTATCTCTGACTCGCGTGTTGCAATAATTAAGTGACGCGTAAATTGTTTGTTGCTGTGTTTATGTATATTTATGAGCGTTTAACGATTTAGAACTGACACTGACTATTGTGGTGTACATTTTTACTCTATTTTTATTTTATGTCGATTTCAATTTTGTCGCAGAGAATACTTCCGTTAATGGATAGTAAAAAAAAACAATAACATAAGATTTGTACTAAAAGTAATATTGAAAAAGTTCTTTTAGAAAGATGCAACTACAAGATATTTTCAATAAGTCTTATGATTGTAGTTATTAAGAAGTACCTGTTTGCATTATAAACGTGTGTTTTTGGTTTTTACCTAAGTCATCATGTCTGTATTAGCGTACTACTTATCACCTTGAAACTAATTAAATATTTCAAAAGACACATTTAGAATACTTTTTTTAGTATGAATATTTCAACAATAACAGTTAAATATATTCTTTTAATAATTGAAATTTGGTAGAGTTATGTAAATGTTCTATTTATAAATCAAATATAGAAATTGATTCTGAAAATTCTTATAACAAAATTAGAATTAAATTATGTAAACCAGAGATTTGGTTTCTTAATCATGTATTCTATAATCAATACTTTATTTTTTCAAATGACTTCTAATAATACTACAAGTTTAACAATGCCGATGCATACTATTGAGTTTTTACATTTTAGTATTTGCATATCCCGCATTACATTTAGGAAATGTCTGCACTGGAAAATGTGTTCAAAAAGAATAGAAATGTATTTCAATGACAAAGCAATTTTTTTCTTACCTAATAAATGATTTAATGTAGTATATTGACTCTGTTTATCTGTAATTAACATGTACTTATATTTTTCAATGATAGCCACCAAGATGGGCATGCTTCATATGCGCGCTTGGACTTTTTATTTACCAAAGTTTGGATGCTATTGATGGAAAACAAGCAAGAAGAACAGGAACTTCAACACCTCTTGGAGAACTTTTCGACCATGGTTGTGACTCCATTTCAACAGGTAAAGCAACATTTAAATTTCTTTAAAAATGAACTTAATTGTAAGCAAAAATGTTATGTATTTTATATCAAGAATAATACAGACTAATGTAGAAAATGTAAAATTACTTGATATTTTTTTAAAATAGTTGCACATTGAAAGTTATTTAAAAATGTGCAAATTTTATTCAGCATGATTTATTATGAAATAATTACCTGATTTTAATTAGAATAATTTTCTCACTGTTTGATAAAGCTTCATGATTATTTATACTTTCACTCTATGAATTAACCTATTCGTACCAGAGTCAGCAGTAAGAATGATATTATAATACGATGTACTATTAACAACTCCTGATAAAGTAATATTGAGAAAATATGTAATTTTCATAAATATTTCCTTTAATATTTATAATTATTTTGTTTCTATATATTCACAATGTGTACAAATTAAAAATATTTCACTTTACTTTTAGTATTTGTGGCCTTGTCCGCTTGCATCGCAGTACAGTTGGGGTACTACCCAACATGGATGTTTTTCCAGTGCTTTTGTGCCATGACACTTTTTTATTGTGCTCACTGGCAGACCTACGTTTCAGGTGAAACATTTATACATTTTACTATTATTGAGATTAAAAACTTAATTTATTTTTTGCGATGTCAAAGTATCTGTTTGCTAAGAATTTATTGTGTTTAGGTTCCTTGAGGTTTGGAAAAGTTGACGTGACTGAAGCTCAATTTACGATAATAACGATTCACCTAATTTCTGCCATTTTTGGACCTGGAATCTGGATGAAGGAGGTTGTATACTTTTTAATTACATTTAATTGCATTATTTTTTTATTTAAATTTGATTCATTATTTTAAATCAGTTACAAACTCGAATTGTACTGATTTAACTGTTGATGTTTTAAATTAAATTATTTATAATATTCTAAAATATTTTTCAGAAAAATAATTAAAACCTTCTGTTTTGATAATTTCAACATTTAATAAATAATAAAACTACAAATGCACAATAGATTTTCAAAAATACATCATAATTTACACTTACACTTTTTTAATATTTTTTTTTAATTTAATCAAGAATAAATTACTCCTTAATATGATATTGTGAAAATGGTTAAAATTGGGAGGTTGAATAGTAGCATTTAATGTTTTAATTTAAATTTAATTTTAATAATTTACACCAATAATAATTGTAAATTTCACAAGACTACATTAACAAAGAGATAAACAATATTGTATCACTGTAACTTATTTTTTTAATTTTCTATTAACTATTTATTTTTCTTAAACTAATAAATTTTTAAAGTTTGTTGGAACTATGGGGTACTAATTTTAAATTTCATAAAATTAAATAAAAAATCATCTTATAAAAAATAAATATCATTTTTAACAATTTCAAATTTAGTGAATGTCTAGTGTTCATTTAAAGTTAACAAATTAATTTCTTGCAGATACCATTATTAGAGGGTTTTGAGTTTAAATATTTGATAGGAGTTATGACAGTGGTCTGTGCATTGGCAAACTTACACTCCATCTTTTCGGTGATATTCACCGGAGGAGTGGGCAAGAATGGTTCGACTGTGGCTGTAAGTTGGATAGCTAGACTCTTGGTTGAATATACGATATTAAAAAAAAAAAATTATATAAACGGGATCTGGCATGGCATGAGGAGCGGCGCTGAACCTAATTATTGACATGCTGCATCGTTTATACTAATCTGGAAACTGGCCTCTCTTCTTTTTCTTTGTTTCGACTACTAATATTTCCTTTAAAGTTCCTTTCTTTCAGCTTAACGTTATAGAAGTTAATCTTTAACTATCTACTGACATTTACATGCATTATAACATATCATCAATTCCAATAAAAATTCATATAACTGCTTAGATTTTTATTAGTGAAAATTATGAACGTCAAATATAATCCTCCTAGTGGCAATTATTTCACAAATATCATTTAGTTTATTCACTTCTACTGTTTTAATATTTTTTTAAAGAAAAATTTGGCATAAGTTATTAAGATTTCCATTCAAAATTCACTGCATGATATCCAATATCAAATTGGTTAATACAATAGGAGCTATTTTTTCCAGTCTACTCAGAACTTTCGTTATCTTAAATTTTCAAAACTTCTGCTATTCTCTGCTTGTTTATTCTACAGTGACTAAATTTATAATGACTAATTGTCTTTCCTTTCACAAATCTTTAATTAATTCGGAAAATGAATGAATGAACCGTTAATTTTAAATAAAACAATAAAATACGAAAGGAAAGGCAAACAATTTTCTCTATTCAGCAGCCCCTCGTGCAGGCCTCATATTTAAGTACGGTCACAGACAGAACTAGCCCATTGGTGTCAGAAATCAGTCCTCTTTTTGTATTATAAATGTTGCAATAGCAAAAAGTATACCGACGCAGTTGTTTACATAAACGTAAATATATATATGTTTATTAATATTGTAGGAAATATTAGAGGGGTGAAAGATTTTTGTACATTTTCTTTGTAAATCATTGATGTTAGCGAATGGATATTGCATCAATAACTCATTGTTTTATCATTTAATTATTTTCGTTTAGTTTAATAGTCTTTAATTATAATAATGTATATTTATTAATACGATCAATAACTAAAAACCATAAAAAATATCGTTAAAACAATGGCAAATCGTAAGTTTTAATTGTAATCATTAACGTGAATTAAGGTAAAGTAATATATGTCATGTACCATTTCTAATGAGAAAGATCTGTAAAATTTGTTTAGATACCAGTGCCTTGGTTGGGTACAATCAGTAACGTCGTAGCAGTAGTATTTTATGCAGGCTACGTTAATGTGTTCATTGAATTCTGTAAAGTCTTTGAATCCGGTGGGGTTGGAAAGAACGGTTCGACAATTGCAGTAAGTTTCCATTGACGTTATTTCCGTATCGGCAAGGTGAAAGAAGACTGTTATTTTAGATGATTCGATCAGTAGTATGCCAAGTAAACCGTTACGTTAAACGGCGGAAAAAAGATTGCATTTGCTTCGATGAACTTTCCTTGTTATAAATTTACTCGCATAAACAAAAATGTTGAATATTTAAATTTAAATTTTGCAACATTATAAGTAATGTTTATTTGCAAATGATAGATTTTATTGTAAATAAATTTATTATTCTTATAAAGTGATTTAGAAAAGTATATCGAAAATTTTATGTTCGACTTCTTTATAACAAATTTAAATATATTGTGGAAATTTCCTCGTTACCAATGTTTAGTGTGCAAATATTTAATCTCAGTAACGATCGAATCATCTTAATATTTAAATCGAGTTGATCTAATGTTGCAAAGCTCTTCGCTGTATTTAAAAACTGTAGAATAAAAATACTTCTCAATGCTTGCCTCTGGACTGTACTCTTTTCAAGAACTCTTAAGATCACTGTTAAAAAGTCAAATATTCTCTTGCACACGTGTATTAAACTTACTTTTTAACAGGATTCTAATAAGATTAACAGTTTGCCTAAGCCTATCGCGCGAACGATTTTCTTATGCTATGAGTTTTATTAAAACTGCGATTAAAAAAGTGTATATTCTTGATCTCTTATTCTATCTTAATTGAAGCTTCACATCGGACTGGCTGGTGTCCAAGGTGTCTTTTTACAAATACTGTTGGTGGTAAAGGGTCTTCTTTCTTTTACAAACTGAAGATTTTCTCCCTCTTTTTCTCTCACTCTCTTCCTCACTCTTTCTCTTGTGTATCTCTTAAATGACGAATACTAAGTGATACTTAGCTCGATGAGTTTTGGAAATTTTAACGCTAATTGAACTGTTTTTTTTGTATTGCGTTATCCTTGCAGGTAAAGGTATACAAATTTTATTAGCCACTGTCGAACGATTGTCAATTCTTCATGTACTAAATCTACTAAAACGAGAATTTGACGCTAACTCATTGCCATTATTATGGCTGATGTCGTTTTATTGAAAATCTAGATTTTCATTAATCATCTTAAGTGATCACTCATTCTTCATCACGATCATTTAAAAAATGAAACTCTGTGCTTAATTGCAACTGATAATATTCTTAATAATGTTAATAATTTCTTTTAATCTTTTCTAGTCACATTTGTCATTTGTTTTCGTTTTAATTTATGATCAAGTAAATATATTTTATTCAAATTTAAGAATATAATCAAAGAAAGATACATTGTTATAATTAATTCATATAATTTATAGATTGTTTTTGCGATGTTTTTCGAATCAAGTAACCTTATTAGCAGTTTTATAGTTTTACTAACTTGTTCAATTATTGTTTTACACTAATTAATTTTTGTGGGATTTTGGGAACATTAAAGATTTTTTCAAATAATGCTTATTTAAAATATCATAATAGCTGACAGCTGATTTTGTTTGGGCACCATGATACACATATTTCATACATTTTAATTGAAAAATTCCTCAAATATATTTAGCAACCAATATTAATTCTCTGAAATTTAATTTATTCATCAACAATATTGTATATGAAGCCTTAAAATGTCTGAAAAGAATGTATCAAATATTTTGTATTCTAATTTAGGAAAATTTATTGTTAAATATTTGTAAGAAGAAAAATTTTCTAAGAATAATAAACTCGCTTGCTTATTTCAAGTACTGAACCTTGTCTGTAAGAAATTAGTTCTTGTTTAAATAAAAATGGCTTATGATAAAATATTAAATTAGTCAACAATTTAGATTTCGAAATATTGAAAGAAAAAGATAATGTTTTTAACATTTTTGGAGACACTTTAGCTACACATCATTATTAAAATACACATCATTAATAAAATACTTTTATTTAAAAAATGTATGTTTATATTTTTTGTTTAAAATTTAATTCAAATACATTAGAAAATTGTTTATCACAGTAATTACATCCTATATCCGAATATAATCTAAACAAAACGTACGATCTATAGTCAAGATATCGTACAAAAAAAAAAGAAAAAAAAACGGGATGACACTTCTCATTATCCAATAAACTTAATCGCTTAATCATTTAGCAAAAACAAATTCCTTATAGTCACCGCGTGGAAAGGCGTCATTCCGCACCGTTCATTCATCCGCTCGTCCACGACTAACAAAGAGAAATTTCGCTTTTTTTTTCACAATGTAGTTGCCATACACTGGCACAGAGGTGAAGATCTTTCCGTTGTGGGGCGCAGTGGGCATCGCTCTTTTGCTTGCGCTCAGCAGCATGTCCGTCATTCTTGCCGGTGGTGTCGGAAAGAATGGCTCCACCGTCGCAGTAAGTCATCACCGTATAGGACCGATGTGTAATAGTGCATCCTCCTTTCTTATTTTTTTTTTCGTTTTTTTTTACGTATCAATTCACCGATCACCGTTTAATTCACTGCGAAAAGAAACTCTTCCGTAATCTTGGCTGACTTTTTTCGATCGCTCACTCAAAAGGCTCCTCTTATCGTCCCGCAGTTTTTTCACGTTTGTGATTTCGATGATTTCTTTTGTCGACGAGTAATGGGAGTCTTTTGTTTAACAAAGTAATTGGCAATGCTCTCACTCGCACTCACATCACGTACAGCTAGGAATTCATTGTGCTACTTTAACGTTGCGCTTAATGTGTAACTTATTTTTTTTTAATGATTTTATACCCCTTCTTTTCAATCGAACACGAAAGTTCGGCGCATCTTTTATTTATTTATTTTTTTTCACGTACAACACGATTCATCGTGGGTTTTCGTTGTCTTTTATTGAATTTATGCTTAACTTTTCTCGCTTCTTATTCGAGCTTTTCTTTCTTTAGAGGCGCTCTTATAATAACGCATTTTTTTTACTAATAAGTAAGCAATACTGATTTTATACAATGGGTTATTCATTGACACGCAAATACAAATTAATTTCAGTTTCGCGATCAATTTTCAATCAAACTTTTAGTCAATTATAATTATTAATTGGAAAATAAGTACCAATTACAAGTAATATAAATATCATATCTTTTTTTACCACCGTCGTTTTAAAATTTTCGAACAGCAGACCAGAGCTCAACATTCGGTTTCATTTGCATCGAGTACTCGTTTTGAACTCATTCGAGATACAGCGCGTAACATCAGCTAGTACACTTACCGCCAGGTGGACTTTGATTATAAAATCTTTTCCGCTAACGGGTCTGCTGCCTTAGCTTGATACGCATGAGCCAACTTTAGATCGAATTGGTCAGGCGTTGCAGAAAGCTACTAGTGCACTAACCATTTACGCGATTGAAATTGATTGTAGAACAATCGTGCAATCGTTGAAAAAAATGAACGGAATTTTTGTAATCGTAGTAATCAAATATCACTAAAATTGCAATGAATACAATGAATAACCCCTTGAATACTTTTATTGCTTATTATTTATATCCTTTTTTCATTTATTTGGTTTCTACAATGCAGAGTACTTTCTTAAGTTCTGAGTGGGCCTTTTTTGCAACAAATAAACGCATGCACTTGTTGATCTTCGGCTTGTATATGTTTTTTGTTTTCATTAATAATATGTGTTTTGTCTAAACAAACAAGTTTCAGGAAGAAGTAAATTTCATAAGCTAATCGTCTAACAATTTTATGTATATTGTGTGTTCAGCTATGTGTTATCTGCTGCTTTTTTGAGGTTTTGGTGTATTAATTACTTATCAATTTTTTCACAAATTCAAAGTTAATAATAATAATAACACAATAGTTTGAAGAAAAAAATAACACTAGCTTAAAAGAAACAGACGCGTATATTAAATTTGCTTTTGAACTTTTGAATTTGTGATAAAAACGTGGTCGACGATGCAAGATCGAGAGTACTTCAAGGCGCAAAAAAATTTTTCCAGGGAACGTCCGTGATATCTCCCATTATACCGTTCAGTTTCGTCGTAGTGCCGGCCTTCATAATCTACAGGAAGAGCGCCGAGCACGTTTACGAAAATCATCCCGCACTGTATATACTTTCATTCGGAATGGTCGCCGCCAAAGTCACGAATCGTCTTGTGGTGAGTGTAATCGCATTCAGTCCTCCGATTTAATCTCCGCCCAAACTTTTCCTAACGAGTACACTTTGATCCATTTAATATTTTTTACCATTTTGATCCTTAGGTGGCTCACATGACGAAGAACGAGATGCAGTACCTAGATAGCTCGTTAATAGGACCGGCCATGCTGTTCCTCAACCAGTACTTTAACTTCTTCATCCGAGAATACTACGTTCTCTGGCTGTGCTTCGTAAGTTCGCTTGATTGCATTTATCAACCAGATCACATGGTCCCAAGATTACTAAAAACAGTAATTTTGATCAACAGTCTAATTGAAATTGTAATGCTGTGTTTCAGTTGTGGGTCACACTCGATCTACTGCGGTACAGCGCGCAAGTCTGCACGGAGATCTGTGAACACTTGAATATCCACCTGTTCAGGATACCGGTAGGGAACCAGCAGCACCAGCGCAACAGCGGCGGACAAACTGTCGTCGACAAAAATGGTACTACGATTACTACCAGATCTCAAAGTAGAAGGTTATCAAAGAAACATTAGGGAGCGATTGTAATAATGAATGCACTACTTGAGAGCTTTAACATGAGTAGCCAGGTGGGAGAGGGCAGGAGCCGGGGAGGACGTTAATTATCGTGATACGTGTACATAAATCTGATACCAACAGAAACGGTACATTCATTGTTGTAATCGGATCATGCTCACTTTCTGAACAAATAGCACAAAGATAGAAATCTCGTTTGCTCTCTTTTTCTTTCCCGCCGTAGTTCGTTTTAAAAGCATCAATTGATACCGTATCGCGTGACCCGTAAACGCATTGATCGTCGTTATACTTTTTCTTTATTAAGAAATAAATGTTATTTGCGACGGACAAGTGAGCATCGTTGGTGAAGGTTGCAAACACTTCAACTTATTATTTAATGTTTTATTTTTGTTTTAATCAAGTCTCAATTAAGTTAAATTAATTTGTTTTCACGTGACACTACACATTAACTAATAGCGTAGCTTTAATACAAATGTTGTCGTCCGCCGAATCTTGAATGCGTGAAACGTTTCTTTGAGACTTCGGATGAAATTGTTTCGAGTAATTTTACGAGATTTTTGTTCCATGTTTTTCTTCCTTAATTTTAATGGTTGAGCCTTATAGTCTTTTATTCGCAGTCGTTTTCAATTAACTCGCTTATTATATGCTAAATTAAAATTTATACGCTCCTACTTAGTTTACTGGCCAAATGTCCAATAAAATTTTTTCTGCATCTATAAGCCTTAAAAGAACAAGTTGTCTAAAACTAGTTTACGTAAAAGAGTCGAGTTATTTTTCACGATTAAACATTTTGTAAATACTGCTAGTTTCGCTTTTTTGTTCTTACGAAAGAAGGGTGATCTCAGTAAAGACATCATCATATTTTCTTAAAAGAAAACAAAAAAATAAAAATAATTGCAGATTGTAAATAATTGTAATAATATTGGATAATAAGGTTTTTTCAATAGAACCGTAATAGAGTATAACAGTATAACCGTAATATGCTGTTGGCGCCTAGTCGTTACGATTACTACGGTCTAAAAAATCTCGGAAATGTCGGTAATAACTGTTCTGTTCACGATCGATATCTGAAGCCAATCAAAATTTACTCCACTAAAATTCAGCGCACACATTTTTCTGTCTTTGCTCTTTATTCTTTCAATGTTTTTTCTCACAGCTTGTACATACTAATTTTCTATAAAGCGATTTCATACTTCCAACAGCAACAGGCTAATATTTCCGAAAACCGATCGATCGACAATTCAACTAAAAAACATCTTTTATCTAATGACTTAAACAAATTAAACGAGTTGTGAGAGTTTAGGCAAGAACTTTCACGAGTCGCTAACAAAAAAGATATTGTAAAACTAGGTATACTTAAAAATTAACATACAAAAATGAACGGATGGAAACCGATAATGTAACATTGTTTCTAACTAAGTTTATATCTAGAACAAAGTTGCGAAGCATCTTTTGAACTTTTATAAGATAATCTAGAGTATACAAGCTGTAATATAAAGCATCGAGCGATCGGATGTGGTAACGAGCTCCAATAAAGCATGTTGTACGATGAACAACTTAAGAAGTATTTTTTTAACGAATACACAAACAAGTTTCGTCCTTTCCTTGCTCTTTAAACATAGATTAAAATAAATGCCTGTTTGCAATAATTGTCTGTCACGATGTGTAATCCACCAGTCTATTAGGTACGTAAAACGTTTTTATCGCATGGAAATTGCTGTTAAGAAGTTTTGTGCGATTTCTTTGGAGCTCGTCGGAATGCACGTTACGCGAGGTCCTTTGTACCTTTACTTATTTTGCTTTTTCTAACGCTTTGCTGTATTGCACTAATACACCTTTGCTTGCTTAGAACCTGACTGATGTAGTACCTATCCAGCAAAATGATTTTTTGATCGTTTCAAAAATTCACATGTGAAGTCAACGAATTTTTTCAAAATTGTAATACTCATTATAATTGTTCTGTTGTTGTTGATGTGCTTGTGTACATATTTTGAAAATATAAAAACTGGACTTTTGCAGATTTTAGTATTTAGTTGATAAAATAAGTGTAATTCTTTTCTTATTTTCCGCACTAGTACTATAAATCTGCGATAATCCAATTTTATGACGTTTGCCGTAGCGAGTTCACGAAGTACGAACAACGGTCCGTTCGAGTGACGTTGAATCTAGTTTGAAGGCTTTAATTACTTTCACTAGGCGGACATAATTAAGGGTTGGCGTCGATGCGTCGATGAGCGAAAGAGACTGGCGTGTGCATGAGAAGAGTTTTGTTCGCAGTGGAAATGCCGGTGGAAGAGGAGCCGCTGCTGTTCGAGGAGTCGCAGTCGCATCACCAGCAACCGCAGTACCATCACCACTACCATCACCACGGATCCGACTCGTCCTCAGAGCTCTGATACGAAGACGAATCTCAACAGTCGACGGATCTCGTGATCGTCGCTGTGCACAGCGACTCCGCAATAAGTAGATAGTAAGACTTTTCGCTTTATACCGCCCAGCGTCTCGGACACTGGACAGACTGCGTTCGTTGCATGAGAGCGATTTTTATAGCCGAATCGACTGTGTCTGTCGCCACAAGTGTAGAGCGAAGTAAAACGTTTCTATGGTATTTTTAAAATAGAGTTAAGTTGCTAAAAAGCTAAAATTCAAAATTTTCAACGCAAAAACATTCCATGTTAAAGCATTAAATCAATTTTTATTTACTACGGCCTAAGGTGTCCAGTCCATAGATTGATGTGTACAATTGTAAGATATTGGAATTGTTTAAGATCAATGATTAGATTACAAAAATAACTGGAATTAATGTTTCTAAATAGCGCAGTAGGACTTACTATGTAAAATTGTTCATAAATTTAATGTACTTTGTACAAGCATGAAAGATCTATTTAAACATTTAAAGTACAAAAGTATAGTGTTAATAGAAAAAATATTGACAGACATAGTTCAATCGGTAAAAGAGAATCTTTGTATTTTAGGATACATATTAATACAATTTTGTAAATATAAAAAAGGTACCATTTATTTGGAGAATATTTTCTAAAAGTATGTAATTTTTAAATCAGAGATAGGCTGATTATATTGAAGATTCATTAATTTTTGCTAATTCAAATTATGAAATAAATTAAGTACTTAGATTACTTAATTACATTTATAATGATCTTTATAAAAAATAAATAAACGAGTAAACGAAATTTATTCCAGTTGAAATAGCGATGGTTGAGTAATTTGAGAAACTCAAAGATCTCGAACTTTTGCAATAGAAACAACGTAAAGTTCAAAAATAGATATATATTTGTGAGATTGTAACTGAAGGTTTTGTACATTTTATAAGTTTGCATGAAAACGAATAGAACGTGACTAGAATTAATATAGGCTGTTTAAAATTCACTTTAAAAGATTTATACATTATACAACGCATGCTTCTAAAAATGGTGTTTTTTAATTCACATTGTTTCATTTTTTCCATCGATCTGAAAAAAAAATCACTTTATGAATCTTGTAATGCGTCTAATCCTTTTTAAGAACCAAGTACTAAACTCGAAACGAAATGTATTATTAAATCAAAGTTATTCCATCGCATATGTTCTTATTACTTAAAACCAAAATAATGGTTTAGTATTTGAAGAGGTATAAAAGTATTCATGTAATGTGTTTTGAAAAAAAATTAGCGACCACTGGAAACGACAGTTTGAGTTGGATATAGAAGTGCCTTTTGCATGTATGCCGATACCATGAATGCTTAGAAATATTACTAGACTTATGATTACCAGACGCGCTTTATATAACATAGAAAAATTTTTAGTTACACGAGTGCAAATGGTAATTTATTTTCATCGACGATGTAACATCGTTCGGAGAAACCACTTTAACTTTATTTCGGTAAACTTTGTACACTTCATTTTTCTCCCATAAAAATTATGTTACCTATATTATAAAAAATATTTATAAAAATATTGAATCTATCAGATTATTGTTTTATGTGTTACATTTTCATAGACTATGTAATTGCAATTTAAATCTGTTAAACTATCGATGTATTCACTTGTTTAAATTATTGTTCAATTTTAAAATTTACTATATTACAATCCAGATTGTAACACATAGGTGTTGAGTTATATTTGAAAGAAATTGAAATAATAGTTTAAAATTGTAAGTGGGTGATCAGTGGGGTTAAATTAAATATACTAAATTATCTTGTTAAACAAATTGCTTGAATTTGAGAAGTTAAAAGTTGATGTAACATATAAATCTAATTTATATGATCAAAAGAAACTGCTGTACCATTTATGTGTTAATTTACGACACATTGATCAATAAAGTTTAAATTAATATTTCTGTAATTCATTTCCTGTGTGTAAATTACGCCTCTCAGCTTTTAATTCCACATTCCCCCTCAATTTGTTATGATATTGTTTGTGAATTTTATCGTAAAAATGGATCGTTCATTCATGTTTTATTAAATAATAAATACTTTCTCGTGTTTGAAACGAGATTAACTAAACTTTGTGAAAACAATTTAATGAATCACAATATTGGCTGCTCTGAAGCTTCGATATTTCCACAATTTATTGGCAGTGAATCGCATGAAATGAAAATATATCTTATATCTACTGCTTCCAAGCATGCGGCATGAACTTTCATACGCTTCGAGCATTTTCTTCAATAGCTTATGCATTTAATATGAAAATATACAATATTAAATTTTTATGGGTCAATAATTTCTTACAGAAAAATGTATACAGTCTGCGCCTTATATACAGCGTATTTTATATTTTTGAAAATACAGGTGTTAGTCACACAGTCTCTAGTTTTTCGCCTGACATTATATAAACCTTTACTACATCCTTGTAATAAATTTTATAAACCTTTCAAGCGTTATATACCCTTCCATTTTCCATTTGGGTCATCTTCGAAATATTGTAAAAATACTAAAGGAATAAATTTAACTTGTAAAAAATGAATTCACCATAGCATTTGAATTAAAGATGAGAAGTAGTAACAGATTCAAAAATAAAATGCTCGCAAACACCTAAATTTTTAAGGTGTTTTCGCCTATCAAAGCTAATAAATTATTACACATCCAATAAAATACCTACGAATTTTTCTTTGTCTTTGCAAAATACACGTGCATCTTTTAATAGCAGATACACCATCTGCCTACCTATAATTAACATTTTTTTTATATATTGAATTGACACTTGTCGCTTATAAGAATCACGTACGGACCTTCCGACCCTACGTACTTTTTCCCGCAAATTCTTCCGCAAATGGAAGATAAAAAAAACGGCGACGCTATTTCTCAACGAAAACAAATATCCCAAACGAAGCCCAAATGCTTCCGCAAACGTAAGATAAAACCAACGCTGCCGCTATTTATCAAAGATAAAAATCCACCGCAAGAAAAAGCCAACCCGTCGGGCCTCCTCTCAAAGGAGCGCGAGCAGGATCAAGAGCGAGTTCGCACGGGGTTCGCGCGTACGCCGCCGTCCACGAGGCCGCGCGCGCTTTAGTATCGATCGCCCGCAGGTCTCCGCGCTGACCACGTGTGTGCGCGGCGACTGCCGCCCACGCGAGCGCGCGTCACGGGAGTGCGTATTTCGACCTCCCCCTCCGCGATGTGTGCATGCATGAGGAACCCGCGTACGCGCGCGCGATGCGCGCGGCCCGAACGTGACCGCCCGGATCGCTCGGATTATCCGCGAGCCGAGCGATTAATTGCGCGAGCTCGACGATCCTCCGATGCGCGCGCGCTCCGGGGGATTTTCGTATTGCGATCGCTTTGAATTTTTAACTTTTAAATCATCGTGTAGGGTGATGTCTGCTGGCTCCGATCGAGATGCGCTTTGTTTGTTGGTTTTAAATGGTTTCATTATTAAGAACTGGCGTTTTTTAGGTTTTTTGATTATTTGTATTTGTGAATGAAATTTCGCTTTCTTTTGTAGATCCATTGAACGCGCGCAAAACATATACATATACTTCTTCCCTTATATACATATAACGAGAGAATAAGAATATATGCATCGTGTTTTATAGAAAAATTATAGTCTATTGAAATTTATTTTTATACTTTACAGAAAGAGTAATCCTGATTATTTTGCAAAATAACAGTACGCATTTACAAATGCGTCCGAGCAAGGCAACGTATTTGTTCGCGCATTAAACGAATTTCACGTGTTGATTGAACTGTGATCAAATTTTACATTAAATTCCCACCTCGGACAGATCGTCGCACGTGCGGCGCAATTTGATTAAATCAATTCACCAAGGTATGCGAATACTGAAAATACTGAAAATTGTGCGATGTATCATTGAGTTTTAAATCTGCATTTTTTATAAATTTTCAGGCAAGTTCATCCCTTTCTCCTCGAACAAAGAATTTAACGTTAAATTTCAAGAATAACGAAGCTTCCATCCCGCGGCAAAAATAAAAAAATTAAAGTTAAGTGGAACATTATTTTTCCCCGCCATCGTAAGAGAGCAAGAATAAAAAAATGATAAACGTGCTCTCTCATCTCGGTCTCGCGTGAATAAATTTAATATTCTTTTAACAAAGGCTAAATCTGCATACCCCACTTCATATTTTTAATTATGAAAAGAAGAAAGAATCGTACATAATCACAGTCGGTACGTTGAATAAAAATTACGTGTTTTCCGAATCACAAAGTAAATTATTTTTCCCGCGTCACGCGCCATAAAGCACCAAGTGCAATTATTATAAACAAACGCCAAGTACCCAATCGTCCCGAAAACGCACGTGAATCTCAATAAACGGCAATAACGAGCGGGAGTGTGTTAAACCCATCAAAGGACGTCGTCCCGCGTCTTTTTTTCCCCGAGAGATTGAATTTCGCCGCACCCCTAATTGGCGTCCCCGGGCCGCGCGTCCAGCCGCCCCGCAGAATCTTGCGGAAATTGACTGGTTCCGATGAATTGTCTCGACGGCCGCCGACGCGTTTCCGCTCCCCCGCGCCGCCGGCGGCTCCCCCCGGCGAGTGTGGGTGGAGCGTCGCCCGCGAAATGCGTCACTCGAATTTATGATGCAATGAATTTTAAGGACCGCGCCGTTGTCTGCGCGATGGACTCTCCTCCTTTTTTACGGGGAGAGACGAGCCTCGTCTTATACACGAATTTATGCGATGCGTCACCTACTTTTTTTCCCCCCCTGGGGTGCACCTTTTCTCCGTCCATACCCTTTTATCTCCGCTCGTTTTCTCGATCTTCTTTCTTATCGCTTTATTTTTTTAATCGCGGAGCTTGAAATACGTAGAGCTTGCGGGGACGTATGTACGTATAGGTACACTGAGAGAAATTGAGAGAAAATGGTCGCAGGTTGACGTTCTAAAAAATTACTATACTTTATAGTAAAATTTACCAAAAACGTAGCAAAAATAACATTTTTTACCGTAATTTTTAATTTTACGATGAGCGTCACCGTAATTATTATGGAAAAATTCTTTCAGTGCATGTTTAGTAAATTTTGCTATAAAGTATGTCAATTTTTTTCATAATGTCAGTATATATGACCACATTTCCACAAAGAATAGTAATTTTTACTAAAAAAGTTTCTCTCGGTGTAAAAAAATGCGATATCACGCGAATTACGAGTTTTTTTTTCGAGTTTTTACGAGACAGGAGGGAATTTTGCGCGCGAAAGTTTCGCGCGGGGAATCGACAGATGTCGCGGGATTGAAAATAGCATAACTTTATGGAATAGATAGAAAAAGTTGCGCGAAGTTGCGGAAAGTTCTAATGAGTTTCGTCGGCGGGGAAAATAACGCCGCGCTCCGGAGTTCCGGGGGAATTGACGGCGAAGGAAACGACTGTATCAGATTTTAAAATTTATCGGTAATCAATGAAATTGGTGGAGCAAATATTTGGGCGAAAAGTAAATTTCATTAATTTCGAGAGCCATTGACAAGTTGGAGCAACAGATTAAGTCAATTTTGGCTCCTTTCTTGGAAAGATTGCGCAACTTTTGCGAGCTCGAATTAATTCCAATTGACACGTTATTAATTTGTCTCAATTAAATCTTTGCGGGCTTTTCTCTACTTTAATTTTTACTGCGCTATAAATTTATCTTAATCGCGTACATTTGTAATTCGCGAAACTAAATGTGCGCACGGAGTTAAGCTCAACTTGCAAAGCTATAATTCTAACAGATAAAAATCGCCGCGGAATAATTAAGAAAAAAGTTAATTTAAAGGATATTTATTGTGTTTACAAATGTTGCAGATATTTATTAAACTTTTATATTTTGTTTTTAAAATTGTAATGACTTTCAAGCCGGTTGAATTATGCAAAAATAAAAAAATAAATAAAAAACTTTTAACAATATTTATAAAATATTCTTGAATTTTACGAACGACTTTGACATTGTCGCGTCTAAATCGATTTTATTAATTACATTGTTTAAGCGCGCGTTTGAGCGAAAAACTACTTCAAAAATATCCATAAAGCCTTTCAATTTCCCAGCGTATTACAAAAATAGAAATTTCGCCATACACTCGAATCCACTTGTCGCGCAAGGGACACGAAGAGTACACTTTCGACCGAGAGTCAATTGCGTTTTCTCGCAAGAGCGACTTTTATTTTGTTAAAAAAAGACCCGTACATTTACCAGCGAAGCTGTTTTAAAATTGACAAGCATAACCCGGGGAGAGACGCGGAAGAGCCGCGCAAAAAGAAAAGGAAGAAAAGGAGCGTGGGGGAGCGAGTAGGGTGGCACGAGGTGTGCGTGTAAAAAGGTTCGAGGAGGCGCTCGGGCGTTATATGTACGGAAGGTAAAAGCCATAATGGAAAAAAAGTTCGTTCGCATGCCCGGGAATACCGAGGTGGTGGGAAGAATAGGGGGCTGGTAGGTATAAGGGACGCGTCGCGGGGAGAAAGAGGCCAATCGGGGGTGTAATGTGAGCAAGCTCCCCCGTAAAAAACAAACTGTTTAATAAAGAGTGTACCGGAGGCACGACGCACTTCCGGCGGGTCTCCATTTTTTTTCTATGAAATTTGCCTTTTTATTTTTCCCGCTTTAATGGATAGAGTGCCCGCGAGATTGAGGGGGTGGATCATTAGGCGACTGCCAACTTCGCTGTGGAGAGTTTAGCGTTATAGGTACCGGATAAAGTATGGTTGACAGCGAGGCTGAGTCATTAAACGCTCGTAAATCATCAAAATGATTCGAGTTATTGCGACAATATTGTATTAAGATTGAATAATGTCTTGAAAGAACAAAAAAGAATGTTTAAAGTTAAGGAAAAACAATAATATAGTTATATTTAAAAACAGTGAAGTATATTACATTTTATTTATTTATCGTACGTATAAAACTCATATATAAATAAAGTACAATAATTTTAAACAAATAAAAATAAAATTGCAGAATAGTCAATAAAAAACCATTAATTCAATACTTAAATGTAGTATACATTCAAAACGATACATCTAATATTCGTTAATAAATTGTTTATTCAAAATAATCTCTTTTAAAAAGAGAAAAGCAAAACTGGTGCTCCCCGATTACGTAAACTAAATGAAGACGATATTCTCCGTTCGTTAATCATTCATAAGCTTATACAGCAATCTTAGCCGCAGCCAGTAGTAAAAAGCTTTCAGCTAAATTAGAATAAGCCATTACATCACGCCGCAAGCAAAGCAAATAGCAATTTTGACCCCTTCACCATCGAACTAATTAAACAGTACTACATAAGCAAAACCCCACAAGTAAAAAAACTTCCAGGCACCAACATTCCACCCTCCACAAAGGGCAAAATAGGAAAATTCAAAAGAAACCCCTCTCCCCTTGAGCATCAATCGCAAGCTCGCGAAATCATTTCGCGCGGTAAAAACCCGCAGTAAAAAAGCCCGTATAATACCCGCGCGAGTAAAAAGAAAGGGGGGAGGGTAATCGCGGGGGCGCATGCGCCGTCATCGACGTCCCGCGCTCGCGCCGCTAGGACTCCTGCGCGTCGGCGGCTCCGCCAGTGCGTAGCTGGCAGTTCGCGCGAGCAGGAGCGCGCGCGTGCACGAGCCTCGAGGAGCGCAGGCGACGAGGAGAGCGAGGAGCCCCCCCAGCGGTCATGGACTCCCGCGGCACCACCTAAGCCGTGCTACGTGCCCCACTGGTGAGTACACGCCATCCCCCCGGCGGCCCGCGAGCCGCGCGTACCCGGAACTCATCTACTGCGACGCCAACGCCGCGCGAGCGTCCCCCGCGCTCCGCCGAGTCGCTTCGTTCCGTATTTCAACGAGTTTTTTTGCCCGTCGAACGTTGCCTTTCGTTTTGTTCGTTAAAATGTGTGTACGCGAGTGTGTGGCGGGGGGAGTGTGCGATTTTTCGGCGGGTGCAGGAGGAGAGGGATATTCGACGTATATCAGCCGGAGATAGGATTCGGCCTTGGCTCGGGCCTCGCTCGATACTGGAGACTTTTGACGGGCTGCGCCGCGCGTCGCTGCGGGCTAATTGGACTCGCGACGTCGTAGCTTCCCCGACGGCCGGTCGTCATCGAAATATGGATTTTCAAACGGACGTATACGTATACGTGCACGACGCCGTTCGGAGGTTCGCCCGCGATATCGATTGATTTTCCTCGGCTGCGTGCCGTGCATCGTCCGAGGGTTGGTCGTTTTTTCCTTCTCGGGAGGAGGGAGGCTCGGGGTAGTCTAAGCTTTTCCCTTTTCCCTTTTTTTAGGGCCGAGATCTGGGAAAAGTGATTGCCGACGATCCGTTAGACCCTCCGTTAGACCCGCGTTCGCTTGGGGTTCGACGGTTGACGCGGGGTGTTCGATTCGTGGAATTTTCAAATCGTGGCTTCGGTGTGAAGTTGGCTTTTTTAGGTGGTGTAATTTCGAGTGCAGAGCTTGCAGGCTCACGGAGATTTTATTGATTCTTCGAGGTGAGAAAATAATTTGATTTGTCTCAAAATACTTTTAGATATTGGATTGACTATTTATAGGATAGTATCAATTAATATTGTGAAATAAACATGCTTATTACTCGTTTAAAAAAATGGTATACTTTACTGTAGTAAATTACACAAATGAAACTGAAATTTATAGTATAAATTAAGTATATTATGTAATTAATTTTTTAATTTTAAGTAACAATGTGTTAAGTGTGTTAAATATTCCATTAATAAAAGTGAGTATAATGAATTTTGCAAAAAAAATAATAGTCTAGAAAAATAATACATTAACTGTCAAAATCTTGATAATACTTTCATTCTATCAACACTACAGATCATTCCTAATTGCTACCTGAAAATGAATGGCTTAATAAATGTAATGTATCACTTTTATATACTGAAATAATTAATACTAAGAACTACTTTCAGAAATTCATTTCATCCAGGGATTAAATGACGCAATATTTAAAATTTAAAATTCTGCTAGCACAGTACAAGCTTTTCGAAGGTCGCAAGCTTTTATATTACGCTAAAAGAAAGAATATTAAATCCGCTTCAGATTAATATTTAAAATTCCAAGCGGAAAATTCGAGCATGATTAAATTCGCATTTAATCGTATATAACAAGAAAAATTCGATAAATACAGATATAAATTTAGACCGACTATACAATAAACAAAATACGATAGAATAACAAAAATCTCTTTTCCTATGCGAAACCATAATCTGCAAAGCGTTACAATCGCTTGCGCAACAATGAAAAATCCCTGAGAAACGCAACCGGACAAAAAGCAAAGAAAGAAAAGCAGCGGAAGAAAACAAAAAAAGCCCAAGAAAGGAAAGGAAAAACATTGCGAAGTAGGTCAAGAGCGTCGCCACCGCCAAATCGCCCGTGTAGCATTTTTCGATTGTCCCTCTGGCCGGGCGCCGGGATCACGTGAATTGCGCTTCCGCGCGCCGCGCGGCGCAACTGCGTTCGCTCGACCTTCGCATCGAATTTCCCGACCCTTGCTCCCCCGGCGTCGCGTTGCGTTTTCGCGACTTCGCCTCGGGGCCTCCAATTAACTCCGCACTCCGTGGATCAAAAGACTGGGGGGTGGAGGGGGTCGCGGCGGCGGCGCACGGGGTGGTCGGGGCGCGCCGGAATCGACGTCTTTTAGCGGGAGCGCGCGCGGCGATGCTGCATCGATCGCCGCAGGCCGCGCCGCGATGATGTTGCGCGCCCGAGGAAGAGAGGGGCCTCCTTCGCCGCGAGCCGCCCCTCCCCCGGCGCGCCGGGAAAATATTCTTTTGCGTCCTTCGGGAGGAGTCGTTTCGCGCCTCTCCTTTCTTTTTTCGAGGGTTGAGCGGACGGCGGGAAGGATGTGCTTGACCCCCTTTGCCGGGGGTCTTCGGCGTTTCCTTGGGTGTTGTCTGCCTTGCCTTTCTTCTCGCTGGCTTTATGTTTCCATTTGAAAAGGGCACCGACTCGCGCCATTGCGTGCACGGGAAATTTGATTTCGAGGCTGCTTTGTTCCCTGAGGGTGCGTGTTGAGGGTCGTGTACTCGTATACATTTTTTTAGATAGGAGTACATCGGAGGGTAGGAGTTCATTGTACTGACGTTTTGTAAAGGTCGAGGAATTTTTTAAATTGAAATTGAACGTCGAAATTAATTCGTTGAGGGGGGAGGGAGGGCATCTTTGATTCATTTTGTTATCTGGTCGATTTAATGCTTCTTTAAACAAGAATTAATTGAAACAGGAAATAGTTATATCTGTTGTATACTCAGGCGATAGCTATCGTGGTTACTTCGATGAAGTAATAATCGAACTGCATTTCTGAAGTATCAATATTTATGCTTAAATCAGAATGAAAGAATGAAAGAATAAATGAATGCAAAGAATTTTTCATACTTGCTTGTAAAAAACGTAAACAAATGTACTTTATCAGTTAGCTGATGTTCTTAAAATAGACAGAAGTAAAGAAACTCGTTAAAATTTTATCACTACTTATCAGTATTATATTAAAAAAATAAAAAAAAAAGAATTTTAAGTTGGAACTTTTGGTAACCTGCGTAGTAGTGCACATAAAAAATGTTATCGAAGATGTATGCAAAGAAATTTTTCAAATAAAAACTTGCCGAACTTATTTATGTGCAAAACGTCTACGTATATAGAACCTCGCCAATACATCATCACTTTTCTTTTAAGAAAATTCCACTTATACCCTATACAAGCGACCGAAATTTTATTCATATATTCCTTGTAAACATTCATTCTGATGTAAATCTCGCGTCTATCCCCACAAAAAAATTTCCCCCGAAATTCACAAACGCATCCATCTATATATCATCACACAAATCCACATCCCTCGGAATTATGCAATAACCCGCGTAGTTTTTATCATTCAATAATTCCCACGACCGATCCTGGCGCGCAATATCGAGAAATAAATCAGCAGAGCCATAGGGCATCCGTCAGGAGGATGAGGCAGTCCGGGGAATCCCAGAGATTACGCAGGGGCTGATCTCATCCGCGAGTGGCCCCCGCGGTCGAGCCCATCATCCGCGCGCGGGTAGATTTTTCGCCGGCGCGTGGCCGACACACAGGTACCTTGACCTCGAAGCGGCGCGCGTTGAATTTAGGGCGTCGCTGGCCGATCGATTTTCGGGAGAGGGACGCCTGCCTCTCTTCCGACTGCCCCCCGCCCCCCTTCTATATACACACCGCGTCCTTGTGCGCGCGAGGACGCGCGGATGCGGGGGCGCGCTCCGAAATATCCCCGGGGCTGGCTATTCTCGGCTGGACGCGAGTCTAAATCTGAATTAGCGAAACTTCCGAAGTTTCGCTAATTTGACGTGACGGGTTGCGAACGCGGCCCGCGTAATGTAATATGTAGGACGCTTTCCCTTCGAGGGAAAGTGGGGTGATGGATTTTTTCTTTTTTGATGCGAGCGAGAATCTTGTGACATTGTTAATGAGGCACAAGATTAAAGAACATGTTGAGTTGAGATTTTTATTTGAAATTTTATGATAGACGGGACGGTATATATGTGGGGAGAAGTTTAATGCGTTGCTTGTGAAATTTTTATATGACGCACGAGGTGCTTTTTGTTTTTAAGATATGGATAGAAATTATTCTACGGTTGATAAAAATAACTAAACCTTCAGCGAAAAATTTCTAGTAATTGTCGTAAAATGGTCCGCTGACATGGCACTTTTTGAACGGTTCCCGAAGGCTGCACTTATATTTAATTGCACATGTTCATTTTATGTAACGTTTTACTGTCCAATTAAATTAGTTTGAAATTCTGTTAGTTAAACAATTTGCAAAAACTGAATCGATACGAGATAAAAAGAATTTATCGGTAAAGAACAAGCACCTAGACTCTTTGTTTTGAAAGGAAACATCGGGCACGCGCTGAAAGCGTGCATGCATATTGATGGTTTTAAAATCTATCGACTCAGCGAATACCACACTAACCAGCTATCCTATTCTAATGGAAAATAGGTATGCGGGTTAATGTCACGGCTACATTTTTATGAATATGTTATTGAATTCTGCCTTTAGAAAAATGTATGAATACTTCTTAATAGTCATATATATCGAGAATTTTTCAAATATTAAACGAGCTGCTCGACTGAACGAATTTCTGTTTGACTTATAAAGTAAACAGTTTTCAATACCAATATTGAATTATTCTTTATTTTTAAAATAGCGCAAACAAAATTGATTGCACTTTTTATTAATGCAATACGCAAGTTCATTGATTAAACGAAGTTTCAAATACAATTTATACTTCAAATTTATACGTAATATTTATTTTATTTTAATTCCTCTAATTAAACATTTAATAACAATAAACAGCTGAATGTTTATAAAAGAAAATTATCTACGTATCAACGAAAATGATAAACAATCACGCGCAACGTTCGAACGAACGCGACAATCGCATTAATAAAATTAACAGAAGTAAATAAAATTTTAGGCACTTATCGTGCTCTCACGCCGGGGCACTTTATCGTCGTCCTCCTTTGAAAGCGCTGCGCTCTGCCACTTGCACCGGAAAAAGGAGTACGCGCGCGCGCCTCGTAAAAGGTTGATATTCCCTTATCATCCGGGCGAGCGCTGTCAAGTGCCGGCGGCGTTCACCCGGTGCCGATGAAATTTTTTTCTCTCCTCTCAGTACCTCTCCCGGCCATATTGTATAAGTAATGGCTCGCCCGCTCTAATTGCATTAGGGCGCCGAGGAACTGGGTCAGCGAGAGGCGCTCGACGCGTCCGAGGAAGCGAAGAAAAGGGGAAAAAAAAGCGCGGGCGATCGCGAAAATAAGAATCGAACGTAATTTCCTCGCGAGCCCCCGGGGGGAATTTCCGCTTCCGGCGCGCGCGCGTAAGCCGATTAGCCGAGCGCGCGACACTGTCCCGCGCGCGTTTTACGCGTTTAAATTTATACCCGGCGCTAGTATATACTTGCTTTCATTATCGCGCCGGCGGACGTTAAGTTTTACAGGCGACGCCGAGCGATTCCCGATAAAAGCCGGTGTACACACTTTGCAGCAGGTGCGCGCGGTGGGAGCCTTTTTCGCGTTGGATACTCTTCGGACAATGAGATTTCGTTTTTTTTAAATTGAGTTCAATGCGATGGAACGAGGGTTTGATTGTCTTTTCCGAATTTTATTTTAACGATTTAGTATATTGTAATAAAATACGTGTTGCATTTATTCTTACACTGCGTAGAATAATTTTTTAAAATTGATAACAGAAATAATAACAGAAATATACCACTGTGTTGGATTTTAAATTCGTAGTATAATAGTTTAAATTAGTAGTTTTTTTAAGAAATAAAGTACAAATGTCGTAAAAAACAAATAAATGATTTCCCTGATGGATGGATGATTTGCACTTAAAGCTACAATTTAAAAATTAATACCTGCATCTGCATTGACATCAAATACCCATTACCATTATCGTATAACAATCATAACGACCACGATAAAAATTCTAAATAAAACCCACCATCAAAAATGCGATCAAACAAAACGTTATCGACAATCAGTGCATCAATGCATCAATTTTCACCTTTAATAATCAACAATATGTAAATTATAGATACACTCTTCGCCTTTACATTTAATTTTGCATTAAGGAAATTTCAAAACAATACTGTTTTTAAATTAATGCCTTCTATCTCCAAAAGCTCCTAACCAAGAGTATCACTTTTAAGACTGAAAATTTTCAGTCGTAACAATTACGGTGAAACTCTCCGTAAAAATTTTGCGAAAGATCGTAATCGTAATATGAAAAAGCCATCCGCTACAATATCGCGCGAAATCCGCGATCCGGTACTCCAGCAGCGAGTAAATCGTCCCCAGCTCTAAAATAAATAAAGGCGCTTGCACTTATCCGCGCTCGTTAAAGCCCGCGCGAAAGCGCGCTCGCGTAAGCTCGAGGTCGCGCGCTCGCGAAACTACGGACGTACATACACACCTGTACAGCCACTCATCGTCCCTTGTGTTTCTGTGTGCGCAGGTGCGCGGGGGCAATGTGGGAGCCATGATCGGAGATGCGGGAGCCGGCGGCGCGACTGTGAGCTGCGCAGCCTCGTCTCGGCAAGTAGCGGCGTCGACGACGCGCGGAGGAGCAGTGCAGCTGCGGCCGCGATCAGCGCGGTGACGGCGCAGAGCAGCCGCGCACAACCACAGCCATGGACGTGCAGAAGAAGTTCCTGTGCCCGAGGCTGGTCGACTACCTGGCCATCGTCGGGGCCAGGCCGCCACCGCCGCCCTCCAGGCAGGCCATTCAAGTGAGTTCTTTTAACTTTGACCTTTGTCTTTTTTCTTCTTTTTTTCACGCGATATATAGTAGGTTTTTTTAAGGGAGTTTATACGGGGGAATTTGTTTTCTTCTTTTATGTTATTCGAGGGTACGACGCTGGGGGCTCGGTTTCGTGCCAAGTTGAAGTTTATTTGCACCGCTGGGGATTGGGGTGGGTTCGGCTGGAGGGTACCCGTGTAATGTACAGTGGCTGTTGACACGAGCTTTTGTTTCTGTAGTAATGATACGCGGTTCAGTTGTGTTTGTAATGTTGTTAAAGGTTTTTTTATATTTTTATCTAGATTCATATGCAGAGACGTATTTTTAAAAAAAATACATTAATATAATTTGTCGTGATCTGTAATTTAACATTTGTAATATTGAAATTTCTACAAAAAGTAAAATAATTATACCTATGCACTTGCTGTACTATTTTTTCGGTTAACTTTCTTTTAGTAGTGCAGTAGATGTATGGCCATCATAAATTTTAATTTCAAAAATTAAGTTCTCTACGAAATTTTTGCATTTATCTTCATTATTTTTCTATTATTTCTCTACGTTCTGTTATTTGTTAAAAAAATGTAGTCGAAAAATGTTCACATTTTTATAAAATTTTGAATAGTACCAATCGTTACGTAATTGCTTGATTTACGTAACGATTTATATGCTTATATTTTATAGTATCAAAAATTGCAATTTATTCTTAATTGACCGATATTTCATTCAATAATCAATTTATATTTCTACAAAATTAACCTTTTTTTGTAATTATTTAAAAAATTTCTTATAACCATAAAAAAGGCAGAATTTCTATAGCGAGTGACGATTGTTTGCATAGGTACCGGAGCTGCTGCGACGGTACCCAGTGGAGGACCACAAGGACTTTCCCTTGCCCCTGGACATGGTTTACTTCTGCCAGCCGGAGGGCTGCAGTAGCGTCGGCCCGAAACGAACGGCGCTGCGCGACTCGACCTCCTTTACCTTTACCCTAACCGACAAGGACTCCGGTACGTATCCCGCCTCCCCCGCGGCATGCACGTCTCTTTAATTGCCTCTAAACTTGTGTCTCACACTCAAGAACCCTTTCAGCTTTCTTCCGTTAGTACCGCCAGACTTGGTCCAGCAAACGCTAAATTCACTAACTAACAAGGAGATGACATGGATCATGATTTCTTACGAAACTTTAGAGAATGTTTTTTTACGCCAAAATATGAAGAAAAAGTCAAATTTTTTAAACCAGAAATTTCTAAAGCTATATTATGATTATTTAGTCTAAAATGTGGTATTTCCCTTTTGTTAAATTATTGTCAAAGATATAATGTCTCATAGAATTGAGTTATTCACGAAAATAAAGCTGTAAATTAATCGTTATTCTTTATTATATTCGTTTTATATTCATATTTTGGTAAAACAGAATATTCCAGTTTCGTAGTTTAAGAATCCGTTATTCCAATAGTCATACAATCTCCTGTAATTTTTTTATGCTAAAATTTCTCGTTTTTTTCACGGAAGATAGCTGTTACTTCAATAATGTATAATTTCAATATCTTTTTCTGAATCCAATGATCATAATTGCTTTGTACTAAATTTTATTAATTTCCTTTCGCAACAGGTAAGACTCGATACGGGATATGCGTGAACTTTTATCGACCGGTGGAGCGAGTAGGGGGCAACGGAGCTGCGGGAGTCGGGTTTCGCCGTGACAAGCAGAACACGACTTTTCGCCGGGAGAGCTGGAGGAAGAGCATGGAGAAGAGCTCGGATTCGGCCTTTTCCAGGTGATTGCCGTCACTATATTTTCCATCGCCGAGCTTCTCCCCGTCAATTCTATATTCAGTCGACGAATTGCTCGAAATCCATTATAACTATCCGGCGCGTCGCGCGCTCCCCGTGGAATTCAATTATTTATTCAACGAACGAATTACTTCTTCGTTCGCTTTCTCTTTTGATTGGTTCAATGAAATTTTCGACGATGCGTTAACTTTTGTACGCGTACAAACTGAATTAAAGATTCTGCATTATGTATTGCGAAAATTGCGAGCAAATATTAAAGCCGCGTAGCCTTTGATACTCTGTTCTTCAACGGTGTTTCATCAAAGTTATGTGGTCTTTCAAAGCTCCAGCTTTTACAGACACGAGGCAATTTCCTAACTTTAAAATACAAGCGTATAAAAAGCGATGAAAAACATTCTGAAAAGAATTTGAATCAAGGTTTTTTTAGCAATTCGAGCAGTAAAACGACAATGTAATTTGAATAGCATTAAAACGGAAAGCATATTACACTAAACAAAGAAAACTGTATGCCGAAGAAAATGAGTTTACAAATACACTTGTATAATTGATCGAAGAGTAAAGATGGATGAAAGATTATAATCCTTGAGTAAAAAAATTTCGCAGCGATTACAGGAGCAGCGCGTTAGGCCCCAGTGACTCGGAGAAAGACTGCCCCAGCCGGCGAGACTCGGACAGTCCGGGCCAGGCGACGGCGACGCCCGCGGCGAGCCACGCGCCACGACTCGGAATTACGGCGCCCAGCGCTGACAGCGAGAGCGGCGGCAGCCACTCGCCCTCACCCCGAGCCTCCCGCCGACGCCAGGTGAGCTTTCACAAGCTTTCGCTTTTGTGCAATTTCTCTTGACTTGCGGATCGAGGAAGTTCGTCATTGGATACTTTGTTTTTTCTTAATGATCAATGTATAACGATTTGTAAGTATGTGTGATACATAATTGCGTAATGCTGATTTCAAGCTTCATATCAGAATATGTAAGGGTGATTTCTTCCACTTTTTTCTTGAGTAATTTGGTAATCACACCGTTCCGATTGTTAATAAACTTATATTATCTAGTACTACTAGTTTTACTAGAAGAAATTGGTAGAAGTTTCAAATAAATAAAATTGTTTAATCTTTATAGTTAGCTATTTTATCGTTATTGTTATTACATTAGGAATTTGGGTGAAAAAAAATTGCACTATGAGTCAGTATGGTGCAATACATTGATTCACAATTTTATGTATGTTATTTATTTCAATTGAAAGGATCGTTAAATAACTTATAGGTCAGTGATTACGCTGATTATTTTTAATCAATTAAAGTATCAAAAAAGTGAAGGAGTAAATTTGCTTTTTGTACGGAACAAAAGTAGGTTACGGAATTAATTGAATATTGTTACCTGTACAGCTTTTATCGATAAGGTATACATAGCCATTGTTGCCTGAAAATATTCGAACGCTGCAAGCTCAAAGTGAATTACGTTGAGGCTCCGTAAATTAAACTTCACGTGATAAAATTGCAAGGGGTGTACACAGTGTTTTTTCAGAACTAAGTTAGGAGAACAATGTGCGCGTCGTAAACTTAATAATTAAGTTTATTTAAACTTTAATTTTCAAAGCTTATACTTTGCATGTAATTAAAAGAGACTTTCAGAAAACATTTCTAAGATTAAATTTCGATGCACTTAGAATTAATTTTCTTTTCAGTCTAGATTAAATTAAAACTAATAGATCTAATTATAAGTAATAAATGAATTGTTTAAAACAAAAATCTTTTTTCTTGTTTACAGAGGATTCGGAATCATTCATTGACTTCCCTTTGTATAATCTCACATCATCCATTTTTTTCCACATTCCGAGAATGCCTTTTCGTCTTGAAGAAACTCATTGACGCCTGCAACGAAAGCTCATTACCCCAAAAAGTCGGCGCCTCACGACAACACAGGTACGTTTCTTTTATCAAACCATCCTTAATTCAAAAGTAACGTACATAAAACGGCTGACGCACGTGTTCCTAAATAAAAAAGTAAATCCACGTGTACCAATCTGCAAATCATTATCCTAAAAGAAACAGCGCTAATTCGTACGCTCTGCCTTTCAGAAGAAAAGTAAGCACAATTATTCTATTGAACCGCGAATGAATTGAGTTTGCCTTCAATCAACCGAGCGCACCATTAGTGTTTCGCAATCAATTTCTCACGCCACTTTCCGAGCAACTAGACGACCTTTACATAAGATTCCGGGAACTGTAGTCGAGAGTCACGCGTAATGATCCGTTGCCGGAAAAACTGGAAGTAAAAGGTCGCGAGCTCGGAAGGAGGCGAGAGAGAGAGAGAGAGAGAGAGAACAATGTAGGCCATTAGCAGATATACCTAACCATCCAGAATGAAGGAAAGATCGATTTATCGAAGGGGTCCATTTAGGGACACGAACGTGTGGTCGGTGCTGAGCGGCCAAGTGTACGAAGGTGCCTCGTCCATCGTGCTGCACGATGTTCGCGAGATCGAGACGTGGATACTGAGGCTGCTCAGCGCCCCGGTGCCCGTGCCCTCGAAGACGCGCGTGGAGGTAGAAATACTCTCGCCGACGATACAGCCGCCCCTCTGCTTCGCCCTGCCCGATCACACCAGGTTCACCCTCGTCGACTTCCCGCTGCATCTACCCCTCGAGCTGTTAGGCGTCGACATCTGCCTCAAGGTCCTCACCCTCATACTACTGGAGCACAAGGTGAGATTGCCAATTGGCTGGATTTCATTGTTTCCTTTAGCTGATTCTGTATTGTGCGCAGAGAAATGAGAAAAAGTTGCGTAAGTTTGATCTTGGCTTTTTTTTCTTTAATGAGGAAGTTATAACGATATCAGAATCGGATCGCAACATTTATCAGCTAATTTTAGTCTTGTTATACCATTATATACATTCGTTAATATACCTTCCTGAAGATGAATGAGTGAAAAGAAATCTAGAAATGCACAGAAATAAGTTGAACTATTCTACGAATTTCAAATTAGTTTATTTGAAATTTCTTCTTAAACGGAACCTATAAATAATATTAATTATTTAAGTATTTTTTACTTACTATTCCATATTTACAAAAAAAAAAAAAAAAATGAAAAAAATTGAAACAAACATAAATCTTATTTATTTCTTTAGTGCTAATAAGCAAATAAATACCTGTTACTTAATTTACAGATCCTCCTGCAATCCCGCGATTACAACGCACTGTCGATGTCGGTGATGGCGTTCGTAACGATGATCTACCCACTGGAGTACATGTTCCCGGCGATCCCGCTGCTGCCCACGTGCATGAGCTGCGCGGAGCAGCTGCTCCTGGCGCCCACGCCCTTCGTCATCGGCATACCAGCATCGTTCCTCCTCTACAAGAAGAACTTCCGAATACCCGATGATATTTGGCTCGTCGACCTCGACAGCAACAAGATCACACCGCCTTCGGGCCTCGGCGACACCCTGCCGCCCCTGCCCGAGCCCGAGGGCTCCATCCTCAAGAACCACTTGTCTCAGGTAAAGCGCTCGTAGCGACTCATACTTTTTCTTCACTTCACACTCGATTCTTTCCTACATTTCGATCGGTTTCACGAGCGATTACATACTGCGGGGAATCGGACACTGTGTGGCTTTTGATATTGACGTCGTTGAAAACTATACTTATCGTGGTATACTTGAAGAGAAGAAAGTTTGCTTTGGTCAATTTTGAATGTTTAAAGTAAGATTTTATGACGCAAAGGGATTCGATGTACTTTATACTACAGGCTTTTGATCGACAAACTATGTACCGTGTTCTGCATATTTTCACGTCAATGTATCATGGAATTAACAGAACCGCTTATCTTTTTTTCAGTACTATTACATGTCACTAACTGTGTCTTTTTATCTTTTTTCCTTCTCTCTACCCACTCGCTTTCACAGGCAATGCAACTGATGGATCAAGCCGGCTCTGGTGTAAATATTTTTTACCATATCTTCTATTAGATGTTTCCTTCAGTGTTCTATTGTTTTAAGCCTTTGGTGTTTATCACTTTGCATGTGTAGTAGTCGTTTCTTCACTATATGATTACTTTTTTATGATTTAATGTTTTGTTTAATTTATACGTACGTCAATATGATCAATGTGATTGATCACATTGACTAACAATGTGATCTTATAAAAAAATGAGAAATTACTCGATTGAAGTGAAAACTGAGCCAATTGGAGCTTAGAGTGACTCAGTTTAAACTTGAATAGAGAGATTTTTCAGTATATTTTTTCTTTCACATTGTCAGAGAGAGATTAGCTTAGAATTTTATGAATAGATTCAATAAAATAAAGTTTACTACATTACTTGTAGGTAACATTTAATTTCGGATTTGAAATTAATTTTCGTAAACATTAGACAGTAGCTTAAGTTGGTTTAGTAAAAAAAGGTAGTTTTAATTATTTATGAAAGGATATTAAATGTTTAAGCAAATAACATGTAATATTATATTTAGGCCATGGGAAGCATGTCGATACCTCAACCCTACTTGGTAACGCCTCAGGCGACTCAACCCCAAAGCAGGAGAGAAAGCTCGGCTTCCCATCACTCGACGTTAAGGTGCGTACTGTATTAATAAAAAACAATAATTAGATACTGATTTTCTTTATTATTTAACAATTACTAGCTCATTAGGTTACAAATGCTGAAAGGTATCTTTTATTTTTGTTTGAAATTCCCAAGGTAACAATAAGTTTGAATGAACGAATTAATTTGCAGCGTTTCGTCAGCCAAGCACAGACCAAGTGTGGATCACTCGTCGGTGGGGCACACGCCGATCACCTCACCGGGTTCATCGTCGCCGCGCCGACCGTCCCTGGCTATCTCTCAGTTGGGCTCGAGTCCCTCGGCCTCGCAGAAGGCCTCGCCCCAGTCGGCCGGAGGCAACGGCACAGGCATCTTCAACCCCTTCATCTACGGCAACGACGTGGATTCCGTGGACGTGGCGACACGCGTCGCCATGGTCCGCTTCTTCAACTCGCAGAACCTGCTGGCCAACTTCACCGAGCATACTCGCACCCTGCGGCTGTACCCGCGGCCGGTCGTCGCCTTTCAGATCAACTCGTTCCTGCGATCCCGGCCACGCACCAGCCTCTTCCTCGACCGGTTCGCCCGCACGCAGGCGGTCGAGTTCCTGGCCGAGTGGTCGCTGACTCCCAGCAATGTGGCCTTCTTGCGCGTTCAGACCGGCGTCTACGATCCCGCGCAGATCGGAGACAAGTCCAAGTGGTTCGCACCCTCTCTGGAGCCCATCAGTTTTCCCGTCTGGGACTCGGGGAGTTCGCTCGCCAGTGCGCTCAAGGCTATGCGCGAGCATGAGAGCCAGCCGACGGACGAGAGCGGCTCAGATTCTGAAGGCGCTGAAAGCACGAGCTCTTCATACTCGTCGCTCAGTGACTTCGTCTCAGAAATGGCTAGCTCGGATTTGTCACCGAGTGAGTTGCTTTTATATTTTTCATTAAACTTGCTAAGTAAAAACTCGTCGCCAAGGCTGACTCTTCTGATGCCTTACCACACTCGTCTGTTTCTACTTGGCTACAGTAACTTAGCACAATTTTTCAAAACCATGTCCGCATACCTATATACATATCTATGAGAAATGTCGTAAATTTTTATGTTTTTGAAAACAAACTAACGTTACCAATTTGATTATTGTAGTAACGCATCCACCTCAGATGCCACTACTAATCGACGCGCGGAACATCTATAATCCACCAAGTTCGCTGCAATATCCCGGAGTCGAAGAGGAGACGGTGGCGCGAGCGGAGAGTCCACCAAGTACCTCGTCGAGCCACAGTGACCTCAGCAGCCCCAGCTTCAACCGGGACTCGGAGGTTGAGCTTGCAGCTAAGCTCGCCGAAAATTCGCAAACCACCAAAAGCGACAACGTGAGTAAAGTGTCTCTCCCTACGCTTACGTACTTATATTACTTATATAAATATGTACAAATGATACTGCGCACTCCCCTCATTTTTTCGCATAGTTTTTCATTATACCATTGCATCGAGAGAGCAGCCGGATTCAATGGCTAGCGACTCGGGTTACATTGACAGTCGGTTGCGTCATGGAATCGTTATTGTTACGTAATGTTTACATTGCACCTTTTCACCACAGGAACTTCACTTTTACCAATGCGCTTTGTTTTCTAAATTCTTCGACATGTATGATTACGTCATGCAAAATTCTTACTGTACATTTCACTCCTGTACTGGATGAGGATGACATTTTTGTAAATATTGTTAAATATGTCAAATACTAATCTTATTCTTTCATTTTTATCGCAAGAAATCCCGCTTTTGAGCATTGATATTCACTATATATAAAACGCAATTCATCATCAGTTACAAAATACTCGGTTACCATTTGATTGCAATGTATTAAAAAAGATATAAATTTTCCTTTTTTACAACCTAGATCTCTACAATTATAGACAATCTATATATTACAATGCACCAATTTTATTGCACCTATATCACTGCCCATATCTTTTCTGTACAACCCCGTGGCCTGTCTCTCCGACAAAGGCGATCACGATTTCTCAGCTAATTATATTAAACGAATGCACCATTGTCGCTTCAAATCTCTCTTTCCGTTCCTCCCCTCCACCGCCCCGTGCAATGGAGAAAACGTGCAAGCGAGCGCAAGAAGTCAAGCGGCGAAAAAAAAGCAAAGAAAAGAGCAGGAGGGTGCCCAGCCGAGGATAAATAAAAGAAAAGAAAGAAGACGATGTTTGATGCATGACCATGATGTTGATGATGAAATGGCTCTAGGATAAGACGGAGGGCGGTAGTTTCGAGTCAGATTCGGCCTCGACGACAACGACACCTCGCACGATCCTGAGCGCACATAACGCCTCCCCCGGGCAGCTGGGCGTCGGCCTCGGGCCGCTCGGCACCTCCCTCGACATGGAACGACCCTCCACCCCTCACCGGACCTCGCGCCTCTCTAGATCTATCACTCCAGTGAGTCAGCGAGCGAGCGATTCTGCACACACCGCGCCTCTGTTACTTGTCTGACGTCTATATACCTATTCTCTCTCTATCTTGCTGTCTGCCTAACACTATTCTATTTCTCTCTATTACGAGCTTTGTTCCCCCTTTTTTTATTCTCTCTCTAACTTTATCGCCGGAATGGATATTCTCCTTATTTTTTATCGATCACGCAGTGACATGTTACCAATATTACCAATTATTGGCTTTTGCATCATTATTTTTTCAGCAGGAAAGAATTGCTTTGTCACTTGGTTTATTTAAAAAATTATTGTTTCAAGAATTAAAAATGTATTGAATACAACTTTGCATCGCAATTTTTGTTTAGAGTATTACAGATTCTGTAAATATTAGCATAGAAACTATAAAAATTAGCGCACAGAATATCCTGCAATTGGATTTAATATGATCAAGTAGTAAAGGCTAGATTAAGTCAGACTTCACTTTGATTTCTTAATAAATGCTTTGGACAAAAGTTGTTTAGTTAATTACAGTTTTAACTCTTTTAATTGTATTATTGCACATAAAAAATAATTGGAATTAAGTTAATAAGTAACGTTTGACGAAGTATTTTTGCTGCGACAGAAGTAAATGAAGATCTATTGGCTAATGAAAGTAGGTCGGTTGTCTTTTACCTGGCGCTGTATCACTATCTTTTTCTCCGTTTGCCTGACGAATGAATCCATTGTAATCCTGCCTGCGTCACATTTCGCTGCACATTGCACCATTTACCATTCAATTATTTTATTTACCTTACGAAGTTTGAGTATGCAACAGTAGAAGGAAATAACAAAGTTTAAATACTTACAACACGTTATACCAACAAAGTTTTTATTTGACCTTTGAAACTATATCTTAAAAGGATTAACTATTTTATTGTCAAAGCAGAGTTAATAAAGGAATCAGTATGAAATTTAGAGTAAAGGCTACTAATCTATTAAACTTACGTAACTAACATAAGGAAGAATTTAAAAAAGTATGTTGGTATAATGTATCCTAAATTTTTAAATGAATTATTTTGAAGATTTCTAATTGAATTTTGAAGATTACCTTCTGATATTGGTTTTTAGAGTCGACAAAAGTTTAGAAAGTAGTTTATTTCCATTGATCTAATTAATTATCCATTCGTTTAAGCACCGTAGATCATTATGTTCATGCACCGTTTGACAACTCGCCCCACCCCCTATTTATTTTTGCACGAAATATTAACTAAACTATGGAACGAACCTTCTATTTTCAGCAAACTTCCATCACTGTGATGTATTGTACTATTTATGTAAAATAATTTTTCCTACCAGTAATCCATACGTAAATCACAGTATCTATAAGATTAAATAAGTGTATACTCCACTCTGTACATACTTACGGAACTTCGTACTCCGAGAAAAAAGACTGAAAGAACCCTGGTAGTAATTGTTGGCCAGCGAACCCACTAAAATCGTTACTTTGGCTATCGGAAAACCTAACCGCTGGTAGTATTTCTACCAGGGAGCCTCAACCTTTTTTCTTCGCGTACTACCCGAACAAAATAAAAGCAAGCGTTCAAAAAAAAAGAAGCTGTAAGAACCTCAGGTTTACAAAAGCTGCGATACCTTTTGCGAAACAGCGACGAATCATTGAATAAAGGAACGAAGGTGGCTAAAGTGGTTTGGTCGGGCGTGTGTGCTGATCGCAGGTGCCGCCGATAAGTCCCACGTGCCTGCAGCGTCAGCCGTCGGTGGGCAACGTGCTGGTGCGCACGGCGAGCTTCAGCTCGGCGGTGAACCCGCTGCTCGCGCGGCAGGCTGCCTCGGCCGACGCCGCGGGCGGCACGCACAGCCTGCCACGCCAGCAGCGTCAGCAGTCCCAGCCGGTGCCCCAGCGGCAGAACAGCGGCAGCAGCCAGGGCAGCGGCAGCAACGGGGTGCTGCGCCAGGGCTCCCAGGGCTCGCTCTTCGAGCAGATCGCCAGCCAGGCTAAGGACCTAGTTAGAGAGACTACGAGGCAGAGCAGTCAGGACGGCATACTCGCTCACATGGATAAGGTGTGAATGGAACTTGCGTGCGCTTATTAGCTGTCTCGCCTTACTCGTACCTTAGGTTCTTTCTTTCTCTTTTGTTTCTTTTTTTGTGTAGATTTATGATATTTTGTATCATTTTTCATTGTAACATGTACATACATACACTTGGTATTATCGGGGGCGAGGAATGTTTTCTTGTACCTGAAAATGAAAACTAGTACCTATAGGTTCAATCATTAATTAAACAAAAATGTTTTTGTAAACTGCAAAATTCATCTTTATAAATAATTATTAGCTAGATTTCATTTATAGATATCACATTCTCTTCAGATTTATTAACGTCAATTTTCTCGACGGATCGAATGTTATTTTCTACAAATTTTGATACTTATCTTATCGTTTAATATATTCACTAGTTGCTGAATATCTCATATTTTTTAAATTAACCTCAATTTTACATAAATAATTCTTTTGTCATGTGTTTTTAATATACATATTTCAAATTTTCTGAAAGTGTATTAAAGCAAATAAAAATTCTTTGTATATCTCCACTGTACTATTCGCTATATCTAGGTCGGGGAAATTCACGGATAAATACCGAGGCTTTTACGGTAAAAGCACCTCCGAGTCGCTTTTCCTCAGTTGCAGTAGAAACGAAATAGAGTTATGAAAGATAAAACGCGTTTAATTAAGCTACCGGTATGAAACGAGAAATACGAGCTAAGCTGATTATTCCAGTGGAATGGCATAATATCAAATTAAACTTGCAGTAAAATAGTTAGAATTGTACCCTGAAACGTCCAATACGCTTAGTTTGCTTTCTTAAAAAGTATACAAACTTTTGTCATTTCTGAAATAATATAGAGCATATACAGATTAATAAATGTCTAAATGTTTGTTTTGCGAGGAAAAGAAAAATCTCAATAATTGTCAATCGTATCCATATAAGAATCATTAACTTTATTTATTTAATTTTTAAACAAATGTATATATTATTCTCGTGTTATACGAATTTATTAAATGTTTTATTTCGACATTTATTTCTTAAACTTTCATTTTATTGTATTTTCAATCTGGTGTGCATGCGAACGATATGCGCGCAGCTGTTGATGTTGTATATACATATTATAATTGGATAAATGTGCAGTATCCGTATTTAATTTAGCTAAGCATACATTTATTATTATTTAAAGCTTTCCTTTTTATAAGTTTTCAAGAAATTTTTTGTTTATTCAATTATTTTTATATTTTTTTAACTTTAAGAATCAACAAGAAAATACATTTCTTCAGACTTTATAACACTTTAAAATCTGCATCATTTATAAAGTATGTATCGCTACTATCGAAAGACATTTTCCGAACAATGCATTAGCAACGCTGATATTAAAGCTCATCTCGCATCATTCAATAATCGAAAATTTAGCGCGACAATATTAGAGTAGAGTCGAACTTTAAAGTAGAGTCCTAGTCTGCCCCGAAAGTGCTTTGTGTGAGAGTTTCAAAACACTCAACGTCATTTAAGCCGATCTGATTAATAAGTCTCGACTGTGTCTCCCGTAGAGCTCTTTAACTGCTCTCGAGCTTCAGAGGCTTGGCTTCGATGTATTACTATTTTCCTTCGTAATCTGGACTTCCGTTACAGTCAAGTGGATTATTTATTTGCAAGGGATTTTAGCGCAATTTAAAATGTAAAGGACGCAACAGGAAGAGGAAAGAGAAGAGAACGGAAATATTTTATGCGTTTCTGAAAGGTGGAATCACTCGTGAGAAGGGCATTTATTAACGTTGGCAGGTTTAATATACATAGAAAATACAGGACACACACACACAATGATGACATGTTTGAAACTAATACGATTTATTTAATTTGTTATTACATATAATTTGATATTGATTTAATGATTTTTTTTATACCTCGTACTGACTGAATTTCCAATGATTTTTTGACGCACTTATTTTATAAATTCTTTTCTTTACCTTTTAATGCTATACAGCTCAAACACCAAGCGAAAGAAAAAATTTCTGAAGCAGGAGAAGATAGCCTCTTTGCGCCTCTCGAACAAGTTAGTCAAATTGTTAATTTTAAGTAAAAATTATAACGATTCGTCTGTCGAAATTGAGATGTTTAATGGAAAATTTAATTGAATCGCAGTTTACGCAGCAGACGAAGAAGGCTATGGGAGAAGCGAGCAAGTCGGTACAGGAAGTGTCGAAAACAGCCATTGAGGCGAGTAAAACGGCAGCGGGAGTCAGCAAAAATACCTTGGATGACCTTACGTACGTCGGCAAAAGCACCTTTGGGGATTTGACCAAGAGCGCCAAGGAAGCTGCTGCTAAAAAGGGCTTGCTTAAGGTAACGTGCTCCTTTATTATATAATAGAAAAATTTACTAAACTCTATTATTTAGGATGTGGCAAGTGAAAGTTGAAATGAATAAAGGCACAGTACTAAAATAAGTAGAAAAATCGAGATTTCATGCGGCATTCAGTAGTTGCCAAAATTAACTTTTTCAATATTATTTTTCAAATATGCTTTATTTCGTACAATTTTTGTTATGTTTTTATCAATTTTATAATTTTTCTATTGATATTAATCGAAGGTATCCGAGGACATCCTACTTTTATATCTTTAAGTAGTTATAGTACGGATATGGTCAGACATGCATACGAACTCACTTATATGAGTTAAAATAGTGAAAATTTTTATTTAAAGCAACGCATTATCTTTTTAATTCTGATTCTTTTCTTTTGATATTAATATTTTCAATAAAAAATATAAATCTAAATAAAACTTTATTACAGGGACTAGGAGATTCTCAACAATCACCACCTCATTCACCACCTAGCAGTGTATTGCAACGCAAAGATTCTAATACACAGCTCGTGACCTCCGATTCTCGCACTGGCAGGCAGAATATCAGTCGCGACTTCTTCAGTAACTTTGGTAGTGATCTGAACGGGTTTGCCGAGCAAACGAGCAACATGTTCAGTGGATTGTTCGGTAAGATACAACGACTTCGTACCTGTCATCAATTTCAAATTTTTAATTTTTAATGCACAACATCTAAATGCACTATAATTTGTTCGTGACTCTCTTCGATAATATGACTTCACTTCACTGTTCTTTTCGCTATTTTTTATGGATCCAAATTTGACAAATGTATGCAATTCTGTAATTCACAGGTAATAAGAGTAACGCTAACAGAAGCGCGAACATCCTCCCTCAGTCACAAAAGCCCAAAGAAAAGTCACCGCTTTTCGGGTCTTTCCCCAAAGGTATTCCACAAAGTAAAATTTCACATCAGCATGATTATCAGCCTACAACTGTCTTCCCTCCCAGCCCCATTATCAATTTATCGATCTAATATAAGAAAATATTTTAGGAAAATCAAGCCTAGTCGAGCGTACCTCTTTGATAAAACATACCTCGTCCAAGACCAGTCAGGAAGAGCTCAGGAGGCAGCAAAATGCTGAAAGGACGAATACCAATACGGACAATCAAGCCTTCCTGACAGATGTGAGTGAATTCTTTATTATTATAATGAAGTTAAATTTTAGTATTTCTTTCAATATTTTACGGTATTTTATTGGAAATAATAAAAATGTTTTTCAGGTGATTAATCAAGTAATGGCTGGAGAAGGCGTAGGTTGGCTAAAATTAAACAGGCTAAAGAAACTCATGGAGGACGAAAGTTATCGAGACTTTATAGTGACCAAGCTGAATAAAGGCTTGAATAGAAAAATTAGTCCAGATGATCATATCGATGATGTGGTAAGTATTTAAAAAAATTATAACAGAAACATTAAAAAAAAAGGTGCTAATGCATATCAATTTGTCTTTTTGCAGTGTATCACGAAACCCGTGTACAAAGGAATGTTAAAGTGCCTTCAGGCAGTGGCGCATGGTTTGGCGCACACGTATGCGAATTTCGGCCTTGGTGGCATGGCCTCTGTATTTCAGATGATGGAAATAGCCCACACACACTACTGGAGCAAAGATCTTTCGGAAAGCGGCTTTGACAGTTCGGTCATGTCTCAGGTAAGCTAAATCTTCTTAAAGTGCTTTAAAATAAATTTAGAAAAGTAGGTAAAACTTAAGAAAATATTTTCTTGTCCAGGCATCCAGTCCGTTTGGTAGCCGAGAAAATCTGACGTCTCCGCAATCCCCGAATCATCCGGCGTACGATCCGTCGCAGAAGGGTTATTCCTCGCAGGAGCCACCGCAGGTGCGGCTGGAGCGACCTCAGTCGCAAACGGGCAGTGAGGACAATCAATCGACGACTGATATGTTCTTAGATATGTTCACAAAGAAAAATAAATTTTTTCTTAGTAAACTTACGTCTTTCGATTCGGAGGTAACGAATGTTTCAATAGTAACACTTTCTTTTCCGCGTTAAAATACTGAGATCTCACATTGAATTTTACACGAGATCTCATAACACTTAATTTGAGATCTTAAATGAGATCTCGTGTAATATTTTCCCGTGGGTACCCGATACGCAAACTCTTGTTAGTTGTTCATCTAATGATGTGTTTACGAAAATTACAGTCAAAAAGTGGAAACGCTGCGGGTAGTAACGAGGCCTTATCAACCGACGGCGGTAGTATAACGACTAATCCCGCCTTTCGACAAACGCATCAGGCATCCTTTCGTAGTACCGTATCTGACAGTGAAGTCGAACAGGGCAATGTAAGTTTAAACGCTCAATCTCATGGCTTTTATTTTCATTTTCAATTTCATTTTCATTTTGATAACAAATATTTTCCACTTATTACGGAAATTTAGTTCCCGCGTCAAGTGAAGCAGCGCACAGCTAGCGTCTGGTCGAGCAGTAGATCGTCCTTGAGCAAGTTCAGCGCGGCAGGCAATGTTTTTATACCGTCTACGACGAGTCCGAGTCCAGAGACCGCGAGGACTTACCTGTTCGAAGGGCTCTTGGGCAAAGAACGCTCCAACCTCTGGGATCAGATGCAGTTCTGGGAGGACGCCTTCCTCGATGCTGTCTCGCAGGAGCGGGACATGATCGGAATGGATCAGGGACCTGGTGAAATGATGGAAAGGTATTATTTTTTTTTCTTATGTGCAGATGAAAATTGGATCGTTCCAACTTTATTGCTTTAACAGTGCCTTAACTTTCGTTTCTTTAATTCAGGTTTTTTACTTTGATGGCCATAAAGAGTTTGTCTTTTTATATGCGATAAATGGATATAATACTTCATTATTTTGTGGTTACTTACGTAACATTTAATTACATTACGAAATGGTCCTTACGTAATTTCTTAATTCACTAGGTATAAAAGTTTGAGTGAAAGCGAACGACGAAGACTGGAGCATGACGAGGATAGGCTTCTCTGCACTTTGCTACACAATCTCACCGCAATATTAGTTATGTTAAACGTCGAGAAAAAAGACGTCAATCAAAAAGTTCGTCGATTACTAGGAAAGAGCCACATAGGCTTGATTTACAGTCAAGAGCTCAATATGCTTTTGGATCAAATAAAAGATCTCGTAAGTTCTATCAGTACAAAAAAAACTTGAACAAAGGTAGACTAAGCATTTAATTAACTATCGATTTTGGCAGCACGGGAACGACATCGATCTGAAACCTCTAACGTCGCGGCAAATGCACCGGCAGTCGTTCACGGTGCACGCAGGTACGAATGCCGAAGGCGACTTGCGCTTCCTAGAGGTACGCCACGACGGCCTCGTTCTGCGTTCGGTCAACGGGGTCATAGTTGAACGTTGGTGGTACGAGCGTCTCGTAAATATGACTTACAGCCCTCAAACTAAGGTCCTCTGCCTCTGGAGGCGGAACGGCGGACAGACGCAACTTCACAAGTACTACACTAAGAAGGTACAAATTGGTCATCGTCTTATATTCTTTCTATAACTAAGATTAAATAATTTGAAAGAAAAAATGGGTTATAAGAGAAAAGTAAGTTGATTCGAAGAGAAATTTGAACGATTGTTTATTGCAGTGCAAAGATCTGTATTACTGTATAAAAGACGCGATGGAGAAGGCCGCGGCCCGGGGCCGTGGCGCAAACGTGGACGTTGAGCTCGGTGGCGAGTTCCCTGTCCAGGACATGGTCACCAATCAGGGTGGCCTGCTACAGGTCTGCATGGAGGGCATCGGCCTCCTCTTCGCCAATAGCAAGGTAATGTGTTGACAACGAACTTTTGTTATTTATACATATCTCTCTATCTATCTCTTACGTCTACTCTTAAATTCTCTCTTTTTTTCTAAAAACTACGTATTATCCGCTCTCCATCCTTGTCGCTCCTTGACTATTTTTCGTTTTGTACTGACTGTGAGCAGCTTTATTATGAATCTTTATAAAGACGGAACTTATGATTTTGTTAACCTTTATAATAAACATTATGCATATTTTTATTTGTACCACGATGAATTTATTCAATTTTATAATAGTTTTGAGGTGTTTTTAATCATTCTTTACTATTTTTTTATTTTAAAGCTACTCAAGTTTGGTACGTTATTATCACTTTATGTTCTCCTTTTATGTGTATTTAAATAACTGTATTTTATCTTGTAACTTATAAAATGAACATTTTACTGTCGTAATAAGGGTTCCCTACATTGATACATAATTTCTCTTACTTTTTCCTTTCTTTTACTTTAATAAAGCTAGTCAAGCTGCGTAATATAATTACATAGTCTTACTGACGAGTTTTAGATATCCCCCATCTCCTTTGATTTTCATTTCGATCCAACTGTTATTCCTTTGGTGGGGTTTACTAATGAATGACTGTATAACAAACTTATATTTAACTCACGAGGAAATTAAACTTTTCTGTTATGGTTTTTCCATTTTTAACTATAAATCTAGTAAGTGTACACCTCGAGCTGGTGCGTACTCGAGACAATCTAATGCAATCGATCGAAAAGAATTCGTGTAGGAAATAGATAAAAAAAAGTATAATGAAATTATATTTTGTACGCGAAAAACACATCATCCCCAATACGTAATTGGATGAAAAAGAAAATAAATGTATGGGAAGCAACAGATTATTGTTTATTTTCCAATGTTATTATTATTATTTTTCTATTTTTTAAATGATTATTAATCCCCTTACATTCTTTAACTCTTTGTACACGTTTATTACTTTAATTATCGAATTTTTCTCTATGGTTTCTTTTTTCGTTTGAATTGCATTGATGCAAGGACCACTCAATATTATCTCCCATCGCTAAACCACCACGAACTGCTTAATTATGTATATGTACGTATCTTCTCTCAGTTTTATGTAATGACTCTTCGAAGTGTATTTTTTAATGAGATAAATGACATTTTCTTGTCACTTGTCTTCAAAGTGAGACAGGCACACGCTTTTGAAAGGAGCGATCATTAGTTTATTCGTTCGAAGCACACGTATTTCTTTTTTGAGCATTTTTTGGTATGATATATAGATAAGGTTGCAAAAAAAGCCATTTTTTACACTTACACTACTAACATATCTCATTGTCAAATGATACCTTTGTTTGAAAAATTGTGCGTACTTTGTTACGCTATCATTCATTAATGAAAAATCATTCAGTAAGATCATGAAAAATAATTTTTTTTATAGATAACATCAATTTAGTTGCATAAATTATGGAAAATTTGCAAAGGGAAATCGTACATCCCACTATCAATCACGAATTAGAAGCATATTATTGACAATGTAATTTTGTGAATTTTTGCACTAGTTTTTGCATTTAAACAAAAGAAGTCACTTGTACAGATAGCACCACTGAAGTCAAAGACGAATTGCCCGATAATGAAAACAAATACTTCGAACGGTCTTTAACTGTGCATATCAAAGTCCTCTTTTTGATTATTTTTTTTAAATTTCATTTTGTTCTCTCTCTTTTTTTCTCTATCTCTCTTTTGTTTCAATCTCGGTAACGACATTTACACCGATTTTTATGTTGGGTACATTCCGTCTTTTTTTTTAAGCATTATTCAATGTCTTTATGCATGGAGCTCGATGTGCAGCTACAGTCACTTTTATCTGTCTTATACATTTTATATTATATAATATATTATATACATTTTACATCACATTGATCGATTTCTCATCTATATATATAACGAAGCGATGTATTATATGTTTTTTACGACATATATGTGGCGTGTCGAATAAACGCGATGCGCCACCTTTTCTTATAAGCAATAAAGAAAAAATAAATTTTTAACCATCTTTTTCGAAACTTTTTTTTTTATATTTTTCATATTCGTAATTTTTATACCTGTTTGAAGAGTACTGGACTTTTTTATGGTAACGACGACTGAAATTTGTAATTTTTCGCTCCCCTTTTTTCTGCCTACTTCTCTTTTCTTTCATTATACTAACTTATATTTCCATTATTCTGTCCATTTGTATTTTTTTTTTTTTTTTTTCATTTTCTATAATATGATATATTTCATTTTATTCGAAAAATACTGATTACACATTACTATAATGTCTGTTTTTTATAATCTTGTATATCTGAATGCTGGATGCGATATATAAATGACTTATTTCTGCCGTGACATGTGCGAGGAAAGTTTATTCACCAGTACATATGGATCACAATTAACTACTTGATGATCCTTGAACTGTCAGTGATCGACAAAGATTCCGGTTTTATTATAACCAAAAAAATTCTTTATCTTTACTGATTATTGCAAAGTTACAACAAACTCTTTATCTTTAATATTATGCTATGTTACTTGAAATTCTTTAAAATAACTATTATTTTGAAGAAATGTTAATGAAACTGTGCATCTTTGCCGGTAGTCGATATATCCTCACTCGAACACGTGTGTATTTCCTTCGTTTATAAAATACAGCACAGTGTCCATTGTATGCCACACTCACACACACAGTCAACATGTCGAAATGTACGTTTCTAATTGAAAAAAAAATACAAGCAACTTTTTTTTTATATATATACATAAGAGAAATGAGCGTAACTTTTGGTCAATAGACTTTTCTCTTGGCTTGGGGAACTTTTGAGATGGTCCTTGAACAATGAACGAAAAAGTCCAAAGTGTTTAATGAGAGTTCGCGATTTCTTGTGTACTATTTTACGTCGCAATTATGTGCCTTTTGTCTAATTCTGACTGTTTTACTCTATATACTTGAACTATAGCCTTGAGTATGTATACAATTATTACCTCGAATACTTGACATCGTAACATGTTTTTATGTTTTGTAAACCGATAGCGGATATCCATTCCTTTTTGTTATACTAAATGCAAAGTTAGCAACGACTGAGCCGAAACAAGTAGATAAAAAAAAGAAAAAATTAATTACGAAAAGTCTTCCCACGTCTTTATCTCTATCTGTATATCTTTCTAAAGTTTCTCCTGCTTTTTTCTTCTCTTCCCGAAAGATCCTTTACCCCCAGACTCTCCCTTATCTAATGAATGTTAAAAATTTTTTTTTTAAAAGAAGGAGATGAAGAACGGTGTAGTTGGCCGTTTCTGAATCGTTCTTTACCAACTGTTTTGGTGGACTTAATTTGAAATCTTCTTTTTTTTTTCTGTTTTCTTGAACCGTCCGTGCGTCGGATCGATTGCCCTTGGCTGTGTGTGGGCAAGCAGGATTTCGAGGTATTAACTATTAAATATCTACTTTTTTAATTGACACGCATTATTATATACCATTGTATTACTTTTCTAAGTACAGCAAATTATCACTGTTTGTTAGCTATTTATGATTAATGATATGAATCACACCGACATGATTATTATTGAATTTTTTGTTTTTCTTTTTGTTCCTCCAAACTCCTTGATTTTGTACACGTTATTTGATCGCCTACCATTGGTTATATAGTATATATAATATCATTTGTTAATGTTTGCCGTGTTACGGAAATGCTTTTATTGATTATACTCGACTCTTTATTTTTTTTAAATTACTTGTCACTTGTACAACCAGACACACGACCACAAAACCACGTAAAATTATATCTTGATTGACATGTGTTACCTTGTTTTGTGTTTTTTACCACGCGGGAGAGGGTAGTCGCGTTGAAAAAGATTCTCGTTGACAACTTTTTTTGTCGGATTTATACTTAGATGACTTTTTCAAGACGCATGAATGTTGTTTTGAATGTTTATTTTATTTTTGCTAAAATCAAATAAAATTCAAAATACATATGCACGAATTGAGGCCAACTATTGAATGGACTATTAAAACTGCAATCTGTATTCAACTGTTCCTTCAAAGGACTTGAATAAATAGAAGTATTTAAAAAAAAAAATCTTTGGTATGCTTCTTCGAAGGCTTGTTTAGTGCTTAACTTATCTGGATTGGTAGTGACAATTTGAACGATCGCGACGTGCTTACTATGCGCCTAAATGAATACCTATAACAAGTTAGAAACACGCACATTTATTTACACCATGAGTGAAAAAAAAATTCAGTACACGATATTTAAAAATTAGAAATCGACGAGCTTTTTCTGTTTTACTTTTCTTTACTGACACGACACACTTACTCATTTCAATTAAGACTAATTGATCTTATATATACGCCAGTATTTTGTATCACTATATCTACACCGAAATAAAATGCATCGAAATTAGTTGATCTGCTCTGTCCACATGACTGTATTTATCCTATCATATAATGATTGGTGTTAGTTGTGACATAAGTGTTATATTCGATTCGTCGTTTCGCAAACTCGCATACCAGTCGCATCGAACGAACGAATGGTTCGACAAAGATAAAAGATATTCATAAAAAATTGCATGCTCGCGACGATAAACTGTAAAAAAAATATGTAGCTGGTATCGAGAAAGGCAAAACGACTCGTTAGAAAAGCTGTACTTACTTGCGTAACAAAAAAAAAATAAATGAAAAAATGACCGAATTCCTTGGTCGTACTGAGCTTTACTCTGTTTTTTATTCTGCATTGAAAAATCGACGACACACGAAATCAATCGACAAAGTACGCCGTGTATCTTAATTGCGTCTGTAGATGATCAATGCGACTCATTTGTTGACCCGAGCCCTACGATAGTCCTTGAAAATGTTTGAAACACTAAATACTTACGATCGTGTAGTTTGACACTCTGTCGTTCCTGTAGTGCCTCGCACACACGTAACATCTCAATTCTTATATTCTGCATACTGTAGTCGACTCTAGCATATATAAAAATCAGTCTTACAACGTAAGAACCTGTTTTTTCTTTTAAAACTTTCTTATTTTCTCTCAGCCTTATTTCTTTGTTTCCCTTTTCGTATATCCAGCAACAATGAATTTAAGGACAAAACTGATTGAGCGAATTTTCGACGATACTTACGTCCGATTATTGAATGAATTGGATTGAAAAATAAAATTTGTTTATATTGCTGCTTTTTAATTAGGGTATATCCGAAAATTCGCTCCTTTTATAAGGAAAGTAGAGAAATTTCAGATTTTGAACTTTCTTGCTGCTACATAAACGAGCCTCTTTATATGAATTTCTACCACGCAGGATGCATTTTACGTATTATGCATAAAATTATTAGACTGAATGAGCTTCTGCGGATTTTAGTGTGTAAGTTACGAGATTACGACACACACGTGTGAGAGCACTATCCTTGAATTTACGGCAGAATTTTACCGACAAGCACGCGAATGATTAGTTTTAGTAACATCGACACCATTGGAAACTTTCAAAGCTGCTCGTTAAATAAATTTTGTCGAGCGAGGCTTCATTGAGCAAACCACACACACTACATCGAAAGCTTTTCACTTTTCTCTTGTCTGTAATATTGACGCTTGGCCAAAGAAAATTTTCCTCGAGAAATTCTGTACAAAGTTAATCGTCATACAAGCACTGGCTTTTTGTGAAGCAAAAACGTAAGGCTTATTTTTTTAAAAAGCGTCAATATTGTCTAAAAAAAATAAAATAAAACACATATAGTAACAAATAAATAAATATTAACGAAGTATTAAATAAAAAAAATTAGAGATATTCATAGAATGTCTAGCCAAACGAGATAGTTTCGCAAAAAATAACTGCGAGACACGAGCGCAAGCATGATAGCTCTTTCTCTCTCCCTCTCTTCGCCCCGTTCATTCTTCTAACTGCCCCTCCCAAACTCAACCCTCACTCTTCAAAATGAAATCCGCAACTGGCACCCGTGACGAATCATTCTTACAACTACCCCTCCCAACCTTCACTCTTCAAGATTAAACCCGCAACTGGCACCCGTGTCGAATCAGTCCTCACCCCCGCCTCCTCATTCACGAAAAAAAAAAGAAAAATAATCGAGCACCGTATGCCGGAGCATTCATGCGATCAAACCGTTACGTTATCTCCACACTTGTTACGAGCGCACATCTCTTAGCCACTTGTATACGAATCCGTCACGCCTTCCCGCGGAGCAATATATACGATCCGACACAATTCGCGTAAGATGAACTTTAGGCCATCTCCAGAGTTGCCTGCCTGTAACCGCCTGCCTGTCGCTGCTTCGCCGCACTCACCACCCCCGTCGGACCTCCTCGCTGACCCCCCGATCGCTTTGCCCCCTTTCCAAAATTTCCTGCGACCCTCCCGCATCTTTTTTTTTATCCTCGCTGCATGTGCGCATTATACTGTCAGTAATATAACGAGCGTTGAGACGATCATCACGCGGGGAATGCTGCCGCGCGTCTTAGCTGTTGTATACCTTTGTTTTTGTTTAATTTTTTCAAATTTTCGTTTGTCTTGAGTGCACGATGTCGGTGTGAAGTCATACATGCATGCGGCGAATCGTCCGAGTAAGAAACGATTTTTGGTATCTTGCAGATTCAATTTATTTTTATCGGGGATTAAACTCGAATTTTTTTCATGTCACTTGGGATGTAAGTATTAGCTGAATTATTGAAGTGGTTTGATTACAAATTTTGGGATTTAAAAAAGTTTTGAAGTATTGAGAAGATTTTATGCTGCTTAATGCAATTTACGATTTGTTAAGGTGTGAATTATTTTTCTTATTTGGACCTTCGCCGAGCATCGTGAAAGTGAAAATTTCTTTCGATTCCCCTGCGTTCTCTGTAAATGCGAACAAGTGAAATTCATTCATTCGGATGAACTCGATGAATATTACGAGTCGGTCACTCGTCGAAGAGCAACTGAGTTCTAATGTAAAATCCGTGATTTTCACTTATTCACGTTTAGAGAGTTCGCGCAGTTTCGTTTTCTATGTAAAGCATGACCGAATCACCACACGAATTTTGACACGCTTCAATCTGAAAGGATGAAAAAGAAAAGTGATAAATGAATTTTGAAAGTTCGCGCGTTCTCAAACTCGAGTTATAATTGATTAGACCACAAAGTTTTGTTATATACTTGAACGTTTCGTAGTTTGCGACTGGCCAACACACAATTTAGACCAAAGTAGTGTTTTTTTTTTCAATATTTGCACGCATCGCTTAGGTTTAACGGATGCGAATGAATTACTTGTCGGCTCGTCTAATTGCGGCTGATTGTTATTTTCAGTTTTTTGTAAGACTCGAGCATATCCGCAAGTGCTTTACTCAGAAGGGTGGAATCTTCGTTTTGGAAGAGTTCAGTGAGTGTCCAAACTTCTAAATTCTTTTTCTTTCATTTACTGAATGACCTCGTTAATACCACACGCGTCTTCCAGGATACACATTATTATTTAAATTTTTTTTTGTTTTTTAAATTTAATTACACGTCAGAGATGATAATATGAAAATATTAATAATTGTTGTTAATCAGTTTCTTTTTACTGAACCTGCAAAAGAATTTAATTTAGCTGAGAAGACTATCTCGGTATTAACAGGTTAAAATAAATCACAAATTTATTAAAAAACTAATATATAATATTCTTGTTTCAGATCCTAAGACTAGACAAATAATTCAACGTAAATATAAGTCCCAAATGGTGAGTAAATCAGAAAACGCAATTACGATGAATATAGCTAATAAACTGTTCTGTCATTGTTGTTAAAACTACGCCCTACCTTACTATTTCAATGTTGAAGCCATAGTAGTACGTTAAGTTTTCTTTCTAACGCTATTCACTCACACAAAAAAAAGAGAATTTTGGTCAACATGAGAAAACAACGAAACCTTGGTTTTTTTTTCTCGCATGCAACAGGCCAGCGAAGCGGTTCGCTGCATGCACAGAATCTTCTCGGTTGCGTTAGCCATGCAACTGTCGACGGAGGCTCGCCTTGTAGAACAATCGGATAGCAAAAGTTCTGCATGACGTCACTGTTTTCTTTTCCTTTACTTTTGCGCCATTGCGCAGTGTAAGTCTTATTTTTCCATTTTTTTCATTCTTTATTCACTTCTTTTATTTTTTTAATACCTTTATCTTTATACTTTTTTTCGTATGTGGTAATTTGTGTCTTAGACTTTGTAAATAGCACGTGTACTAACTAAAGTGAATGTTGTAGTAGTAGTAATAATTTTTACGTGTACAAACTAACATATTTTATAATTATTTTTAAATAATTTAAATATATAATTAAAATATACACATTTTGAATGAAAATTAAAGTAAAATTCTTAATTCATAAAAAGAAAGGATTAATTGTTCTGATCGATCAAATAAAATCATAATGTACGTATGAATAGAATATATATAAAAATCTATACATCTAAATCCACATAAAATTTTCATTCAAAATACTTCTGCACCGTGAGCTTGACATGTAATGCAATCGACTGACTGAAATGCCTAAAAAATGAACACAAAGTCCTCGCTCAGAAAAGAACATCCCACAAGGATAAATGATTCATTGTAAAAACATTTATTTCAGGCGGATCAAATCTGCTACTCCGTGCTCTGTTTATTCTCGTACGTGGCGACCGGCAGCGACCAGTCGAAGCAGCAGCAACAGCAGCAGCATCACCATCATCCCCAGCAGCACTCGTCGTCGACGAGCCCCCGTCCGTCGAGCGTCGGCATGCACCAGCAGCAGCCGCCCCGCCGGGGCTCCCAGGTCGACACCCTGCACCCCCGACACCACTGACACAGAGGCAGGCACTCTCTACCCTTTGTGCACAATTACGAGGGCTGTGCACCTTACGCTTGTTTACCCTGGGTGTGAACATCAACGTGTAGCTCTATACCCCCTCGCCTTTCTTCCCCCTTGTCAGGATACTTTATGCCGATAAAGTTGCGCGATTGTTTTCTCAATTTAAGTTAATTGTTGTACTACTGTTTTTTTTAAAGAGTCTGTTCTGTTTTTTTATCTGAGATATTCTAGTAAAGTAATAGGAAATTCTTTTTTATGGACGTTGTATTTATTTTTAAATTAGTTTAGTGGAATATTCGTTAATTTTTAGTACTGTTTTATGCGTTCTATTGATTTATAATTCTGTTGACGAAATAACAAACATTTATGGAATATCAATTGTTAAACTAAAGATGTATAAAGGCAATTAAAAGAATAGACTGTTGTAATTAATATAAAACAAAAAAAATATGTAAAAAGATTTCTTTTACATTTCGGTTATCGAGTATGTATTACTGATAATTTGGCATTGCAATGTATTAGTCGCGCGCATCACATATGATGTAAAAAATATATATATAAAAAAGCATACCCAAAGAGCAATGTTACTTTAAAAGAAAATGTCATTCTCTCGCAGTGAAACTCGGCGAGTCAAGTAGAGTGAGAAAACGCAGTGTTTTTTGACCAATCGCAAAAATATTGCTAAAACAGATTATAAAGAAAAAGCTCTAGCTTCGTTCACGGCGTAGCGTACTGGAAGTACCGCACGGTTGTCGCTAAGCGTCCAACTGCAACTATTAAAAGTACGACTGTAAAAGGGAAGGAAAGAGAATAATTCTTGTTTACATATGTAATACGCGAAGAAATATCAGTGCTTATTGAAGTATTACACCGAATGTTTAGCTTTTATTTTGAAAATCTAATCTAGATACATATTAAATTTATGCAGTATAAAACATAAGCCGAGACAATACAACTTTGATAGAATCGATTTTTTGGTAATGCTAATTCTGATAACCACTTTCAGTGCGCACGAGTTGCTTTGAAAAAGAACAAAAAAATATGAAAAAAAGATCGCAAAATGATTATTTATCGATCCGTCAAACGGAAAATATTGAAAAAAAATTTTACAAATGAGCAGGATAATGTGAAACTGCTGGTATAGGCACAAACGATCTGAGAAATGAAATGCGTAGCGGTTGATGATAGGGGATGATGTATTTATTAAAAATCAGGAAAAGCAAATGATTGTGAAGCAAGCATTTTATCCGATGAATCCTATATTGTTTGATTAATATCGATACTGTGTAGATGTAACGGGTGTATGTAAATGTCTGCTTGAAATCTCCATTATTTGCCTCTGCACACCTTGGTTGTACTAGGCTTATTGAAAAAAATTATCGTTTCTGAAAATATCAATATTGCGTTTACTGAAAATAATTGCTTGGATAAAAATTAAATTAAAAAATTTTATACTTGATTTGAACGTAGCTAAAAAATATAACAAAGGAAAAAAAATTGTGTAAATATATTACTTTGTATCTGCGTTAACTAAGTTTAATGGAGATATGGTAGAGAAATAAAAACAAGTCTTAAATATGAAGAAACTAAAGCAATACCACTTAATGCGATAGCTTTATATGCGTGATTGTATCTATACTTATAACAATTTTTCTGTTATTGGACTCAGCATTTCGAATTTGATAAATTCTGCTAATTTCATTAATTGAGTAATAATATCGAAATTTCCTGTAAGATTTCTGTAATTGTCATTAAGAAATAGAACTAATACTGAATGTTTATTTAGTACAGAAATGATTACTCGGTAAAATATTTTTTCAAAACTGCAAATGGGCATGTATATACAAAAGATATAGTGCATTGAAAAACCTCACTGAATATGTTCACTTACTGAAAATAAACATGTATATGCATTTCTTATATACCTATAAATTTAGACTGTAATCAGTTAAAAAGAATATATAATGAAAAAAACGTGGTAACACATTAGATATTGTTTCAGACAAAAAAATAAAAGTACAGCAATCACAATAAAATCATTCTGTATAAATTAAACACAGGAAAGGTTCGAGTGCTAAGTCCAACGCTACATTTGTGCGTATACAATATTTGTAAAAACAAAAGGAATGGATAAAAACAAAGAATAATATGCAGCACCTTAAAAAAATAATAGAATGTTTGTAAATATGTATATTTTTAGTAAGGTGCATAAACTATCGTTCCAGATTTTCTTGTGCTTTAGTTTTTCGATTCCTATTGCAAGTAAAAAATTCATATCCCCAGAATGAGAGACCAAAAGATCTAGTGTGTATCATATATCATTATGCTACCGGAATCGAGACTCAGAAATATATAAAACTCTAAATATGTTGATGTGTTTTATTCTCATTCTGTCGTCAATTCCCCTTTTGAATATTATAAAAAGAGCAATATGTTATTTTTGTAAATTTTCATTTTTTTTAAATGTTTATATTTTTATAATATGTACATACGTACAAATTTTTACATTTCATTTTACATCATTTACCATTGGAAATTAATTTATTTTTACACAAAACTTTCCAATCTTTTTAATGTGGTCCAGCAGTATAATAAAATAAACAAGAAACTGTTAGTACTTATTCCAGAACCAGAGTTAATATTTTATTTTTTAATCTAAAAAATAAATAATAATTAATAGTTAATTATTCCATGCTAGTTATATCACCGGTAAAACAACCGGAACGCCAAGGTTGTGCCATCCGTGCGATTTTAGAATCGCCCTTAAATGAAAACGCTGGAATCGACAACGGAACGGACCGGAATCAACCGGGTTCGTAACAATATACATTCACATTGTTGTTGCTGGTTGTCAGTGGGAGTCGGGTTTATCTTTTACATTTATGTAAGTATTATTTATTATCACTTTATTATTGAGTTATTGCTTAGCTCAATACAGTATAAATAATTGCCCACTAAAACAAGAAAGAAATATTTAAAGTATTAGTATACAAATGCTCCAATTGTATGAAGCTAACCTCAAATGTCATCAAGTAGTTTCTATTTTGATGATTGTTACAAGATTAATGAATTTAATGTGTTATAGGAGGTGATAAATCGTAAACATGGATTATCAGAATCGACCTGGAGGAAAGACCGGAGGAGGAGGAGTGGCCTCCTGGTCGGAGAGTAACAGGGATCGAAGGGAGCGACTTCGTCAACTTGCTCTCGAGACGATCGACCTCAACAAAGATCCCTTTTTTATGAAAAATCATTTAGGCTCTTACGAGTGTAAATTGTGTTTGACTCTTCACAATAATGAAGGAAGTTATCTTGCTCACACTCAGGGAAAAAAGCATCAAGCTAACTTAGCCAGAAGGGCAGCCAAAGAAGCTAAGGAAGCTCCACAAACACTTGCTCCGGAAAAACCAAGAGTAGAACCTAAGAAGTTTGTAAAAATTGGACGACCTGGTTACAGAGTGACTAAGCAAAGGGATCCTGAATCGGGTCAACAGAGTTTACTATTTCAAGTAGATTATCCAGAAGTTGCAGATAATGTTATTCCAAGGCATAGATTCATGTCCGCTTATGAGCAGAGGGTAGAACCACCAGATCGTAAATGGCAATATTTACTGTTTGCTGCAGAACCCTACGAAACGATTGCATTCAAGGTAAGATTTTTAATCAAATTCTAATTAATCGATCTGTGCACGAGTTATATATTTCATTAATCAGCAAGATATCTTAACACTATACAAAACTTCATTTAATTACAATAAATCAATTTTAGCAGTAAAATATTTGCAATTTGACATTCACATTGTATATATCTTTTAATACTCATAAAATTTTCTTTTACAATAATTTATTAATGCAATCTTTACTTTATATTTACAGGTTCCAAGCAGAGAAGTTGAAAAGGCAGAAGGAAAATTCTGGACTCATTGGAACCGGGATACCAAGCAATTCTTTTTGCAATTTGCGTTTAAAAATGAAAAACCATCAATTGGAAAAGTTCCACCACCTCCAGTACCTTTGATACGACCAGGATTAGGACCGTCAATGATGCCAGTTCCCCCACCTCCACCAAGACCTCCAATGTTTAACCCTGTACCACCTCCACCTATGTTAGCTCCTGGAATGCCTATACCTCCACCTCCTCCAACTATTGGATGAATGTAATTAATTTATTTTAATCAACCTTTTATTAATTTTTTGTATGTAAGATAAGGTAAAGAAAATATAAAGCAATATTTAAAATTTTTTTGGTGTTTTTTATTCATAAAATTTTGTACACGAAGATGTTGCACGTACATGGAAGTCTTGAAAAAATTTCTGAAAAAGAGAAAAGAGTTACAAAGATTAATTTAATTAACGAAATCAGTGAAATTTGCATTAATAATAATTAATTAACAATAAATCAGAAAAGAACAATCTACATGGTTTAAAGTGTTGTACGCACTATTAAGTCCGCCCGTTCTAGATCATCATTTAAGTAATTTTATAATTTTGATAAAATAATTAAATTTACGAATTTGATTGAATAAATTAAAAATTTTTTGTTTTTCCTTATTTAAAATTTCTGCAGCTAAATAAAAACTCTCTTACCTGAAACAAAAAAATAAAATAGTTAATTAAATATTTTAAACATTTTTGTTTAAATTATAAAAAATATATTTTTTTAATCAGAAAGAACATTCAACAAGGAGATTGAGTGTTGTACGCACTCTTTCAGTCCGCCCGTTCTAAATCATCATTAAAAAAATATAATTTTCAATCAAAAAGTTAAAAAAAATTTTGTATACATACCCAGTAATTTAAGCGCTTAGAACACAAGTTCCACCAACAGCCTTGATCTTGTCCTCGGCAGACTTGCTGAAGAATTTAGCCTTAACTATAACTGGCTGTTTTGGCAGCCTTCCCTTGCCCAAAAGTTTGTAGTATCCCTAAAAATGAATAAATTGTATTTTTGAAAATCAATTTTAAAAAAAGTCATAAAATGTAGAAAATAATATTTAATTTACAGAATTCAAGTTAAATTTTAAGATATAAAATACTTACAGCTTTGACAAGATCAATAACTGGAACTTTGCTGTCGGGCTTGGCATCCTTGTACTTCAGCCTGGTTTGTTCAGAAACAAGGGTCCACAATTTGTCGAGGTTGAGAGATGGGCACCATTTGGTGTTTTTCCTCAAGTGGTAGTTCCTCATACCAAGCTGTGAAAATATAAATAAGCAATGTAATATCCTAAGCACATAATATATAATTTATACTTTCTAGTAGTGAAGTTCAGATTAAGAGAGGATGCATTCAATATATTTTTTCAGCTCGCCGGTGAAAGCATAACTTCATCATTCAATTTACAAATAATTTAATACTTATCATTTTATCAAAAAGTTGTCAAAAATGATTAAAAGTCAAGGGTTTAACAATTAAAACTTCTACTACTTTGCATCGTTTTTATACAAATTCTAAAATTACAGGTATTTTACCTTTCCGAAGTAACCTGGATGGTACTTGTCGAAGTTGATACGGTGGTGGTGCATACCACCAGCGTTACCACGACCTCCAGGGTGTTTCCTGTGCTTGCCTGAAAAAAGAAAGAAAACATATTAGTACAGAATAAATTGTTGTAACTTTTACTCTAGACTTTAGAAAAAATCCATATGTCGAATTCTTAACAGTAAACAATGTGCATATAGCTGCAATTAAAACTTGTACAAAATATTTTTAAAACAATGAAATGGTTTAAAAACTTACCAATACGTCCATGACCGTGGCTCACGTGTCCACGTAGCTTCCTGGTCTTCTTCTTATGTGTGGACTAAACAGAAAAAATAAGTAGACATGAGCAAAGTAGAAATACTGTTAACCACGGCCTAACCTCTAATTAAGACTGCAACTAAAAGTAGCCTCATCGATAAAACGCACAACGAAATAAATTTCTATCTAAGCTACGATTACAAAATAACAAATATTTTACAATTAACGCAATTCCGAACGCAATAAACGCCAATGCAATCGAATAAATAAGCGCGGCTGAGAGGTTAGCCGCTCCGACATTGACATTTGCATTAAATTCGCGTAAAATCGAAAAATCTTTTGCGGACAATGGACGGCCGGGCTCGAGGAACGCGCGAGTAACATTTTGCACTTAATCGGGATCGCGATGTCGTTGCACCGGACGGATTTTCACGGGAAAAAATTACACGCTGCAAACTCACCATCTTGGCTTTAGCGCGAAGAACTGAAAAAGGGGCGACTCTACCGACGAGGATCGCGGGTTCGGTAAGCTGGATCGCTGCAGCGCCGATCGAGGCGCGATGCGGAATTAGATATAGGTATAAAGATCTACAGACGATATATGCTGGCTTGTCCGACCGGTGGGCAGAGAACGACACGTGCTCCGAAATTTTGTTGTTTTCGACTGCTCCGAAAACGCGATTTGTTTACAATGAGAATTATTGGCTATTTTTGTTTATTGATTTATTGATTTATGGGGATCCTTATTTCGAAGCGGAGCGAATTTTGTTCTAGCGCAAAAACATGACATTGTGCTAAATCTTAAAAAGTTTTTTTAAAGGAAATTAAATAATTATTAATTAATTAACAATTTTTCTGTATAATAAGCAAATTAATCAATAATTTTTGTTGAAAACAAATGCAGAATGTTGAAGTATTTTAATCTTGGTATAGGGATTTAAGAAATTAGTATAATATTTAATTTGTTCTTATTTAATATTCTTTAATTTTTATTGGAAAACCTATATATAGCATCTATTGAAATTCAATCAAAATTTATAAGTAATTGTAGAAGATTAATTGCAAACCGTTTTAAATTGCACTGTCAACTTTTTTAAATTTCAAATCCTGATGCAATTAAGTCCTGTTTTAGAATAAAATCGTCTGGAATCGCGTCTGAAATTTATTATTGAAAAACTTCTAATACGGAAAAGCAAAAAAATCCATTCGAGTGAAAAATTGAGCCATTCTAAGCTTAGTCAAATCATACGGTGTTTCCTCTTGCCCATTGCGAGAAAAAACTATTTTTTATACTCTTTACCGCAAACCAATTCAACATTCTCTCAAAATATGAAAGAAAAACCACTCGATACGAGAGATAACACTATAGTTATTATAATAATTGAGCCATCGAACTTCGAGTGGCTTAGTTTTTTTTTTAAAATAGTGTTTTTTTTTTTAATTTCTCGCTTCTACATTGTGAGAATTAAAAAATCTCTAAAGCCTCGTTGAAAAAAAAGATCGCGATTCAACGAGTAACGAAAGGAAAGTCCGTCGGTGCGTTCGGTGCATCGAGCGCAGCATCAGCGGGCGCGGATGCACTTCTGCGCTCCCGGCCGCTGCCGTGCTACGCCGCGCGCCGATCGGGGACGACGCGCTCGGAGCACCGCCCGAGTGCAGCAGCCGCGGGGACGAGGGACGGGGATAGGCGCGGAGAGGCCGGGAACGGAAGGGGGACGGGGAGAGGAGCGCAGGGCCGCGGCCCGAGAGAGACGGCGAATCGGAACATGAATGGCTCGCTTTGTGTAATGTTATGCCATTATTGCAGATGAGCGGACGGCCCGGCTGCGGCTCCGCAGGCGCGCGGACCGCGGCCTTTTTTTTTACGCGCCGATCGAACGAGGCTGGCGAAGACTGACTTTTTATTTAGTCGACGAAATTTTTAGCTTGCGGATTGCGACGAGTGCGCGCGGTGAAAACCAGGGGTAAGACTGGTAATGTTTTGTAGGTATTGATCTGTGAGTTTTATGGTCGTGTCGTGATCTCTGTAAGTAGGAATATGTGAAATTCATGGGTTTTACATTAGAATATGTAAATATTCACTTATTCTACGTTTTAAGTATAATTTCGTTTATTTATTCGTATGTGGTCGATTTATAATTATAGTATGTGACTAAATTTTATTGATTCATATTTACGAAGTATAGTTTACTTTATTTCACGCATATAGTAGATTTTTAACGAAAAATAAAAATGACTTTTGTAATTGATCACGAGCAGACATTTTATTGCATAAAAAATCTTTTTTGTGCTTCAGCATAATAAGTTATTTTAGCTACAGTGCATGTAATCTCTTTTTTTTGTCTTGCTCAGCATTCAGTTTAGCTTATGTATTTTTTTTTATGCAGAAATGAGCAATTGATATGCTTTTCGCGGCACAAAACGAAATCCGCACGCTTTTGAAATATTAAGTACGTGATGTATTATGTCATGCAATGTAGATGTATGTACATACATACGAGAAATTGCCGGCTAACCTTATACGCTGTGCATTAATAATCTTTTTAATGTTAAACACGCGCCAAAGTCCTCTTTACAAGTCGTTAATTTAACAGTGTTAAAACATCTCAATTCCCTATGATAATCGTGCGGTATTGTTTAAAATGACTTCTGACTCGGCATATTTTACCACAATTTTTTTTACTTCTTCTGGTAGAAAAAATAGAAGCTTTTCTCATCAATTGCTTTTAATGAAATTCAATTCCGGTAGCTCGGTGAGCAGGTTTCTAAACGAGTTTTTGCTGGCATTATGTTATCTAGAAATAAAATTGTTGAAATTTTAGGAACATTTATTATAGTTATCTATGCATTAAAATTTTTTTTTTAATTTAAGAGTCAGTATAAAAAAGCGACAAATTCAAGGCTATAGGCTCACGTTAGCAGAACTGTTGAAAATTATTTAACTTTTAATCTATTTCATCTGCTCTTGATATCTGCTACACAAAAGTTAAAAATACTCGGATTAAATTAATATTTCAATTAAGTAGGAAAAGATTAACGAAATTTTCATAATTTTAAAAGCACGCGGAAATAGCAAATGCATCTTACAAACAAAGCAAAGTTGCAAGCCGTAGCGTTTTAAATACAAAAGACGAGGAAAAAAAGCGGAGAATAATAAAATTTTAAGTAGAAAATCATAAGTAAAAGTAAATATGCGCATTATTACAGTAAGCGATAAGGGAATGTACGTACGCACAGGTATAAAAAAAACCGCAGGAGCGAGCATTAACCGACTCTACACCGTGGAAAAGCTCAATAAAATGCAAATTCACACCGAAGTAGAAAGAAAGTTGTACGCCCCCGGTATAAAAAGTATGCGGACAAAGATTTTATTTTTTGCTCTCGGTCCCCTAGCAATAATAAATTTTTTAATTGGCTCACCCGAGCGCGGACCCTATCTACTTATCAAACTACCTTATTAATCTACGCATGAAACACTTCTCCGTAACATCACGGCATTAACATTTTATAATTGATCTCGCAATTTCTCCCTAAACACTCCGATAACTACCAATCCAAGATTTTATTTACGAAAAACCACACCAACATCCGCAACTCCGAAAAAAACCCCATCAACCGTATTTTTTATAAAAAAAAGGAGATACGCACTCTAAACACTATACCGCTCGTCCAAATCTCTAATTACAAGAGTAAAACCCGAAACGGCCGTCCATCCGGCGCGCGCGCGCGCCGAAAACCAGAAAATCCAGCTGCCTCGTCGCGATCGGCTGCGGGCGCGCGCGCCACGTCGCCGTCGCGCCCGAATCAATAAACAGGGAGCCCGGAGGCGCGGCCGCGTAAAAACGAAAAATCGCGAAATAAGTGAAAAAAAAAAGGAAAGGAACGTCGAAGACGCCGAAGAAGAGGACGACGAAACAAGGCCGCCTCTGTGTGCGCGCGCGGGAAAAACTCGTGGGCGGCGCGTCCATCGAGGAAGCCGGAGATCGAAAAAAAAGTATAGAGAGAGAAGAGAGGAGCAGCGAACGCGGAGGGAGAGGCTCGCGGGATATATCGAGGCTCGTAAAAGAGTTACCGAGCGAGCGAGAGAGAGCAGTGGGACGACGACGTCGGCGACGAGGTCCCCGGCCCACATATATATCTACGTGTATACAGATATATATGTGTATATATATTGAGAGGCCGGGTGCGGGAGGGGGAGGGAGGAAGCGCGGGGGCGCACTTCCGGTGCGGGCTATCGCGAGCCGCGTGGTCGTCAAAATACGTTACGTAACCGAGAGGCGGGAGAGCCGGCGGCGCGTGTGCGAGTCCGCCTCGTAGGCGCGCGCGCGCGCGAGCCGGAGCCGATGGAAAAATATGCAAATTATTCGCCGCGGACGCCCTCACGAAATTCTTGAGGCGAGATACCGGCCTCTTTTTATTTTTCACGGGAGAGACGCCGGCGACGGAGAAATCGCGCCGATTTTTTTTTGCCGCCGATGGAGATGTGCTCTTTTTTCGGGGGAGAGGAGCGATCGCGGGTTATTTGTTTAAAGGCGCAGTTTGGATCGTTTGATGTGGGTGGTTTCAGTGAGCTTTAAAAAGGAAGCTTTTCAGAGGTGATTTTTTTGGGGTGTGATTTATGTTGAAGGTTTTGGTGATAGTATACTTTACTTTACTTAATTTGTTTATGAATTGGTCGATTGTAATCGATAATTATCAAGAAATTTGCGTTATTACAATCAAGAGGTAGTTCCTTGAATAGCAATTATCTGTATTATCTTTATTATCTTTAAGTGTTTTAATTGATTGAGGAAGACAATCGATAAATTTGCAATCTCAATAATTATTGTTACTTATTATTAATAAAATAATAACTGATTTTCCAATCGAAAAATGAAAAATATTATAAAATCACGATTTAATAAAAAAATTTCTACTTATTAGTAATCTGTTTAATAATCAATTGTAATAAGCGCGACTATAGAGTGATTAGATTTGCAGATCTGACTATAAATTTATTAAAACTGAATTTAACTCTAAGATTGCAAATTTTCTTATTTTCATGATGTTGCTGAAACTAACTGAATATGCTCTTATTTATTTCATTCAGAATAAATAAATAATTATTTAATCAGCATGATATTTATCACCAATTATTGAAGTATAAACGTACATTATTACAGTGAAATTTATCAATTTTATTTCTAAATAATTCTAATAATTTATTTTAAAAAATTTTAATGCACGAGAATTTTTTGTAAAAACAAATGCAGAATTTAATACTATTGTTAATTAACGAGCAAAGAATGTCCCTGCCACAGAGGTTCAATTATTTTGCTGAACGCGCGCAAAGGCGATTCGCCTTAAAATAGGATAGGAACAGCGCTTTTTTCATCGCGGCCACGTGTGTACCATATGTGTAAGTACACATGTACGAGTCGTTTGTATGCGTAACTTATGTGGAAGGCTCCCGTTACTTCTTCCGCCTTATCGGATGCATACAATCTTTTTAGGCTTCGCTCAACTTATAGAATACGTGCGTGAGTATGCTTGCGACATAAATGCTAGAATATAATAGCTCCTGCTACTCGGAATTTCTCGGACATTTTTTAATCGTTCCGGGAGTTTAATAATATTTTACGTTGTAACAGATCTTTTATTTTTAAAAAAAAAAGGTGTCGCCTCTCATTATTTTCAACCTCGAGGCAAATATTGATTTAGTTTGTACAAATAAGGATAGTGTTAAATCAAAAATATTTCACAATTTTTATTCCAAATCACCGTAATAAAATTGTAACGAAGTACAGCACCAATTAGTATTTCCTTTCCATTTAAATCGGTCGATTTAATTTTATTAAAACCTTCGAAACGAGAGTCATTTTATTAAAGGAGCAACATCGCCTGGTCCATTAATTTTTACAGCCCGAAAAATGGCGCAAAAAGTAATGCGTTTTAAAAGACGTCGAAAATTGGCGCGTTCGCGCCGAAACGTTGCACAAAGGCCGCGCCGCTGCAGAGGCGAGCGGACGTCGATTTTTAACGTCCGGCGACACGCGGATATAAAAGGATCGCCTCGTTAAAATCGACGGCGAGTCATCGCGGGCGGCTCTCGCTCTTAAAATGCAATTCGCGCGCAAAAAGAAGCCCGGCGTCGTTGAGCGGCGCGGCCGCCTCCTTCGCTTTGTCTTCGGTTTAAAGAGGCCTCTCCTCCGGCACGTCATAAATAAGGCCTAATAAGTCCTCGGAAAAGTGACGCGGCCGCGAGCCGTTACCATTACGAAACTTAATCTCCTGCATCTTCACGGCGGCGCAATTCTACGGGAAAAAAGAGATCCTCAAGGCGCACAGTCAGCGACGAGGGTTGGGCTGCCGGGAGATCAAACTCTGCCCTTGGAATTTTTTTCTATCGTTTAATTGTCTAATTCTCGCTGCTGCGCGAAAATCTTTGCGGCGCGGATGGTTAGTTTAGATGGACGGAGGTGATTCGCTCGCATCGCGAGAGGATTGTTTCATTGCTTAAAATTGAGCTTTACGTACAGAGATGGAAAAAGATTTTATAAATTTCCTATTAATTAAAAAATTACTGATTGTATATAGAGTCCATTTTTTTTAATGATACCTATAAAGATAGGTATAAAATTATAGATCCTAGATCGTTTTAAATGTTGAAATATAATTTTGTTTATAAGGAAATTGTTATGCATTTAGGAAATGACTTTTAAATAAATTTAAAAATAAGTTTTGTATTTTAAGTACCTCTCGACGTTGTACAAGTTACTCAGAAAAGTGTAGATACTTTTACAAACATGTTACTTGCTCTATCTCACTCTTACCCAGTAAATTTTGCAAAAAAGTGTAAATTAAGAGTAATTATTCTTAATCAAATAATTAGTATTTGTATTATAAAATCTGTACATAAAAAATGGATGTTTGGACGAATCTCAATAAAACATTCCTGCCTCTTATAAAACTTTACCCCACCCCCCTCAAATTTTACAATAAACCACCGTAACGCTTATTACAGCCAAAATCCCTCCACCCACGCGCACCAGAACGAAAAAAAAAAGGAGAGGAAATAAAAACCCCATCAATATCGATCGAAGCGATTAGCCCCCGCGCGGCAGTCCGAGTACATTTCCCAGGGGCTTACTCACGCCACCCACTCGGCCGCGGGTACACACCGCCTCGCGTTACCACGCGGCGCTCATCACGAACTCCAATGACAATTAAGCGACGAGTAATGGGGCTCGGGGAGCGAATTCAGCGGGCGTTAGTCAGTGCGCATCTAAAAATACCGATCGCGTGTGCACCGCCGCGCGCGCGCACGTGTGCGTGCAGCGGGCGCGTCACCCGCGATGACGACGGCGCGCGACAATGGGGGAACGAGTCTTCTTCAAAGGCGCAGCCCGCCCGCGATATCGAAGCCGGATAAGAGCCGCCGCCGTGAAAGAGGTGGTGTTCTATATGGCGAAGGATGTGAATGAACGTACGCGTGAATCGACGGGGTTCGTTCACGCTGCGGGGGAATTTTTTTTTTATTCAGCGTCATGGCGGTGTGGCTTTTTGGCGTCAATGAAAAAGCGGTAGGCATTTTTTTTAGAGACGGCTCAATGATGTAGAGCGAGGAAGTTGAAGCAACTTTATCGTTAACATTTTTTTTCTATTGTAAAGTTGAATTAATGAAAAACATATTAGAAGTTAGTGAAATGCAGTAAACATAAGTAGAATTTTCTCCACTAATTATCAGCACATTTTACTAATTTCAACTTTAGGGGTATGCTGAGATTATTTGAAATCAATTTACAATTAATTATTCTCAATAATTATTACTTAGTTTAGTATACCACTACTTTAGTATTTAATTATTTAATACTCGTTTTTTTAAACGTAATGAATAAAATTATTGTAAAATCATGTTTTAATTAAAATTCGCTACTGAATAATAGTGATCTATTTAATACCCATTTGTAATAAGTGTGATTTAATTTCCAGTGATTAAATTTCCAGGTGAATATCAGTTTTTTTAACTAAATTTAATGGAATGTAAAACTCATGATTCTAAACTAAAAATAATTTAAAAGAAGTATGGACTTTCGTAAATTTAGTTCACTGAGTTTTCGAAAAATTCAAGACAAACTATAATTTTTTAATTAAAAGACTACGGTGTAAATTAATGTAAAACTCTGTGTTAATAAGTTAAATGAATAATCAAATGAAAAAAAGCACTTCGAATAATTAAACGAAAAGATACACTTAAGTAATTACATTGCTAAAAACCACTACAATTTAATAAGATCATAAACAGAATTATATTTATCCGCTCTTAAAAAAAAGTAGAGACACATTTCAATAATTGCAAAACTACATTTTGAGAAGAGAAAAAAAAAGGAGAGAATTTCATTCTCGGACTCTTAAATAACAGGCCGGCGACACATTTAGCAAGAGGCGAGCGTTAAAAAATCCATAAGGCTAAAAATGGTTCGATTACGAGTGCTCCACTTCGCTATGCGCAATTTCATCAGAGCACTCGCGCCGCGGCGCTCCCGGGGGGGAAAACGCGCCGGGCATTTAAATTACGCGCGCGCCGCGGTTATTAAACGAAATCGGCGTAATCTTCAGCATAAATAATTTATGCGCGTCCGCGCGCCTCCGAGAGAGAGCGAGAGAGAGAGAGAGAAAGAAAGAGAGAGAGAGAGGGAGAAAAAGACGGAGAATAAAGGAGGGGGAAGGATCGCGCGGGGTCCATTAAAGGTGGCCGCGTAAGACGCTCCACCGTTCGTTCATTCATTAAACATCTGCCGGTCATTCATGCGACCGCGTCCCCGAGAGATACTATAGCGCGCGATTCTATAGCATCCGAATGCAAATCGTCGTTTTGTTGTGTAGCGTCATTTTTGTTGTCCTTCTTTTTTTTGTTGAGTCTGGGTTTTTTTGCGGCGACTTTGGCGAAACTTGGGTCGTGACTGGGTTTGGAGCTTACGCAATGCTGCGTTTTGTTACGCAATCCGGGGCTGGTGTGTATAGTTTCTAGTGGAGAGTAAAGAAACTTTCGAAAAATTTAAATTCCTGTACTTTTTTAACTTAATAAATCGCAAATGTTGACGTTAATTAATTGAACGTATAATGAAAATTAAATCAGAATTTGTTTAAAATAATAAATTTGATAAAAAATGGTAACCCCGTAAATTGAAAAGTGCCAAAAGTAATAAAAATTTGATAATTTGTTTAAACATTTTCAAATTTTACTACACACACGATGAAATTCAATTTCGCCACTCCGATAATAATTTCGTTTACTTACACGTGTACCTTGATTAGACTATTTTCATCGTATACTCCACTCCCGCACTGTTGCGCTAATTTATCGCAACCCACATCTCTCGCGATTTCCCTACAAGCAGCTCGCAGACCGCGAGATAAAAAAAAAACTTCAAAAATTCCTCGGCGCCTCTATTTCCAGATTCATGCGGACGTTGTTACACGCGGGCAGCTCTCGAAATCGTCCGGCGAGCCGGAGCGCATACGTAACCGACTCGGCCGATAGCCGGGGCTCGCGAGATTGTGGCGGATCGGGCGCGCATCCGCGGGACGTACGCGACGAGTGAAAAACCGACGGCCCTCCCCCCCCTTCCCGCCCGCTCGTCTTTTCATTCATAACGGCCGGCTGTGCGCGGCACGTATTTGTCGCCGCTCGCGATGTGGGCCACTCCAAGGTTATCGTCGCGCATAGCGCGCGGCGCTCGTATTCTTACATAAAGATCGGGCCCGATATTGGGTGTCCGCGATACGTACACCCCGATGGCCGGAGAGCCGCGCAAGCTGCGTGCGGTTGATTCGTAGTTGTTGCGTACTTATAGCCGTTTTATGGAGTTTGTAGATGAAACGTGGTAGTGAGATGAGTTTTTTTTTAATCATGGTGGCAAGTTCAAGTTTGTACTTTTCGTAGTTAGGTGGACTGTAAAATAATTGACCATAAATTGGTCAGAAAATGAATATTCTGGTCAATTTATGGTTAATTTTTGTACAGGGTAACGCGTGGGGCACTTTGGTGTTCGTTATTATTTAACAGTGGGTTATTTAATTGTTTAATATTTCGTGACGAAATTTTTTACGCAATCAAGGCGTGGTTTGCCGGATTTATTGAATTCGCTTCCATTGCGAAATGAGAGAGAGTGAGATAAAATGAAAAAGCGACGAATCGAGAGGAGGCGGAAGAATATTTTTAAATATTTAAATTAATTTGAAGCATAGTGTCGTGAGCCTGATAGTTCAGTATAGGTAGTTTTTACGTTGTTTTACTCCGCCTTGTACTCCAGTGCTGTGTGCTTCTTACGTCAAGATGACCTTTGATAAAGTTTACGTTTAACTCAGATGTGTAAAACTGCACGTACTTACATGAACTCTTTTTTTTAACACTAATAGAATATCGTGTTTACGGCGTATTTTAATAAAATGTTTTATCACTATATTTACTATTATTTATTGTTTTTTTAATTTTACGAACATCTATGATTTACGTTTATGTACAAAACTGAATAGATCAATGGCTGCATGAATGTAATTTAATGAGAATGTTTGTAATTCATTCATTCATTCATTCATAACATACTTATTCAAAGAATGCAGAAACGTAGATAATTTACTTTCCGGAAAAAATATGTTACCAAATATGTCAAATCAAGATTAATTCAGTAAACAAGGTGCAGTAAGCGAATCAACTGCACTTTAATTTAAATCTCATTCATTTTATCAGCTTCTTAAAAACTGAACGAAAATTCAAAAATATCATCCTGTAAACACATTATACATTGAGATAAAATTGTAGAAACAATTACAATGCTGTATAGAAAATTGATGAAAATATTGATGAAAAAGTACCATACTTTCTATAGCAAAATTTATAGTAGTACCAAGCATAATTTATTATGATTATAGAGAATTTTACTATACCGAATAGTAACTTTTCTCCACAATATCAGTCTGTAGCCACTTTTCAATAGAATTTATTCTATAGAATATCCATAGACAGTACAATAATTTTTACTAAAATTTTTTCCGAGCGAACTATTTACATTATCATCTTCAGCGCAGTAGTCGCACGCACATACATCCGTAAAAAAATCTCACAAAACCAAGTACCCGCCGTCGAAAAGAAAAGAGACACGAAAAAACCGGGGAAAAACACGATTGCGAAGCAGTCGTCAAGCGGAGGCGCGCGTAGCCGCAGTCCCTCGCTAAAAAACGGGTGCGGCTCTCAGCGGCGGAGGCGGCTGCGTCGCAAGCTCGCCGCGCAGCGAAGGAGGCGAGGCGGAATGAGCGAAAAGTCGCGGGGGGGAGGCTTTCGCCTCGCTAACGAGCGCGCGGGTGGCGCCAAGATGAAAAGAGCCCGCGTAAAAAAGTCGAGGAGGGGGAGGGAGGCGCGAGGCGGCGGGTCGTGCGCGCCGCGAGCTGGAGGTATACGTATGCAGCGAAGAGACGCGGAAAAATTGGCCCCCCGGGCTAAAGTCGCGGATGAGACGAGATTTTCGCCTTGCTGGATATGACGGCGACGCGCGTTTTTTTCTTCTAAATCTGAATTAGGAAAGTTTGATGTGTAGAGTAAAATACATTGCAGGTTAAAAGTATCCCACTAATTCAAATAGTGGGATAATTTTGACCGAAAATATGTGACTATTCAAAAAAAATGAGTGAAATCGCTGAAGTTTCACTAATTCAAATTAATCGCAAGTCTCTTGAAAATCGATTTTAATGTTTTTTACACCGTGAATTTGGAAGTTATATGCGCATTAAACGAATAAAAATGAGATGTTGCATGGGATCTCGCGTGTACAAAGCTCTTTTCGTCACGCGCGTATTAATAATTAAACGCAGATCTCGCAGCATAAAACGAAACGTCCACTCGACCGCGCAACCACCGGCCAGTCCAGGCTTTTCCAAGCAACCGGTCAACGACCTCCTCTCGGCCGAACTCCACGAAGGACCCACGAGGCCCTCCTCGGCCCCGGACCGAGCGACAAGTCCGAGCGTACATCCCGGCGCGACGGTCCCTCCGGCGTTACGCAACCGCGTCCGGCCTCTCGCGCCGTTTTGTAAACAGCCGCCGTGGACCGGCATAAATTAATGCGGCCGCCTCCCCGAAAGTGCGCCGCTGAAAAAGGCGCGCGCGGGGCACGAATGAATGGGAGGCCGGGGCGACGCGGCTCGAAGGAGAGGAAGGATCGCGGACGAGGAGACGGCGATTAAGAGAGAAGGAGAGAGAGAGAGAGTGGAGGGGGCGACGAGGCGTACGCGGGCGCATTAGCGTGCGTGCGCGCCGAGCAAAGTTTGTTGCACCTGGGCATTGTTCTTCGCGGCGGCTGACCTTGCCAAGGTTACGCGCGACGCGCCCGAGCGAGGGACGGAGAAGGAGAGGAGGCGCGCCCGAGGTACGAGGGGAGGCCCCAAGTGTGCGTCGTGTGCGATCGAGCTGTTTGTCCTTTTCCGCTGCTCGCTTTTTACACTTTACTTGCCTCTCGAAGAGGGTTGAAAGAGCGAGCTTTGCTTCGGCGCGCGGCGAGGTGGAGTTCGAGATTTCGCGGGAGACGGAATGCTCGGTGGACTGACTGTGGGCTGATAAAAAAATTGTTGCTGATCTGAAAAGGTGTTAAGGTTGATACCTTTTCGATACTTTAGTTCCTCGAATTCAATTTTGTTGCGCAAAAGAAAAAGTAAATTTCTGAAGTAAAATGTATGTTTATTCACGATAAATCGACTGGAGTGAAATTTTACTTCTTTAGAGTCACATTTTGACTCGAAGACTAGATCGAAACCAACTCCTTCGATTAGAGTTTAGAGTGACTTTTTTTACTTAAAAGATAGATCTACGCTGTTTATAGAGTCACTCTAGAGTAGAGCGATTTTCACTGTAACTAAAAGTGTCAATGAAACACTCTATTCGTATACAGTGATCAGATCACTCTACTAGAATAAAACTTAACTCTACAGGAGTGAAATTTGAATCTAATAGAGTCAAATGAATACTAATTTACTTTAGAATAAGTTCAGCAATATTTCTGCTGCTTTACTTTAGAATAAGAGTGAAATTTCACTTCTACCGATTTGTCGTGTTTTTTTTTTTTCATCTACTTTTTACTTTAAACACTTATCTATTTTACACATCCAACATTAAACATTTTATCAGCAAGAAAGATTGAACTAGCTTGAGCAGGGATATAATAAAGTTTCATCGACGTCATCGCGCCTTTTTCTTCTCAATTTAAAGAGGATCTCGTCCGCGGGTTGCTTTACCCGTCGCAGACCGAGAGTCTCGCATTTTTCGCCGTCGTCGCGGCATACATGCGTATACCTTTGCGCGCCGCGCGCACCGAGCACTCCCGTGCACGCTTAACTATGACGTACGCGCGCGCGGCTCGAGTAAAGTTACGCGCGGTCTCGCGCGACGCGCCGCATCGAAAAAGCCTTCCTGATTGTATTAAATTGCATCGCCGCAGCGAAATACCGCGTACACCTGCTTCCGCGAACCGCGCGGAATGCGCAAAAGTGTAATAATCGCGCGGTGTTTTACGGGATCGAAGCGATCGCCTTTAGCTTCGCGTCCGCCGGCGAATTTACGATATCGCGATTCTCCGTATTCGTTTCATTAAACGTCAGGATTGAAAGATATATATGTAAATGTAAAAATTTATACGAACGACGCACGCCTGTTTTGCTGGATCTTCGTGTACAGTATTTTTGTTTCTAGTCATTGCATGCACTTTTAATTCAGCATTTTTTTTTATTTTACTCAAAGAAAAATTCAGACGATAAGTATGTAAATTGCGGATAAAAAGATTGAAATTTCTCGAGCAGACGTCGCGGCGACGGCGCGGAAAAATGGGAGCGAGGCGCGGTGCACGCGAGCGCGCGGCTCGCGACGTCAACGACTCGTGCAGCGCGCATCTCTCTCGTCGCCATTCCCCTTTTTCCGCCGAGAAAAGGGAGGCGAATCCGCATCGCGGCGTCTCTCGGCTGCGACTCCGCGAAAATTCTCCGCGGCAATTTACGCGGATCCCGCGACGCCGCGAGCGTCTAGACGCGATTGAAGAGGTTATTGCGGTTAATTTTGATAATCGAGCCGGCTCCAGTCGCACTTTTCGCTTCTTTTTTTTTTGCCACGAGGAACTTTTCTGCGATACTTTTTGACGGTACGGCAGGGACGCGGTAAATCGCGATAAGCGAAGGAAAAGCGAGGGTCTAACCGGACTCGTCTGTTACTACTTGCAGCGATTTTTTTTTCTTGATTACGCGTTTTCCCTTTAATTTTATGCATTTTCGAGAAAAAACTGGTGCTTTCGTTTTCACCTGGGATCTATTTTACCGAAACTACCTTTCGCTCCTTTCCGATTTTTAAAGCATTTCTTAATACGCGGTTCGATTATCCAAATCTCGTCAATAAGTTATTCGAAGCGCGATAACGAAATCAGTATTTCCCGTTCGTCCAATTTTGAAACCCACGTATTCATTTCACGTGGTTTATCACCGATACCTCGAACCAATCTACAACCTCACCTTTTAAAAAAAAATACGCATCTTTCTCCGTTTATAGTAATTCCTACTGAATAACGAACGGACTCAATTAAGAAGCATTCGCAACGGCCCAGAATCCCCCGGCGGACGAAACGCACTCCGCGAGTCACGCGCCGAGGAAAGACGGGGGAGAAAGAGGTGGACCGCGCGGAGCGCGTGTAGCAGGGGATCTCGCGCCCTCGACTCGTCGTCGCCGGCGCGCGCGATGCTTATATTCCGCGCTATCCGGCCGTCTGGCCACGCGGCGCGCGCCGCGTGGGACCGGAATTGGAATTCCTGGCTTCTTGGCACGCCTCGCCGGCCGACACGCTCCCGGCCGTCCTCCCCGCGGCCCCGATTGATCCATTTCGCGGCGCGGCTCTTTCATCGCGATGGAGAGGCTGCGGATCTCTCGAATTCTGGACGCCGGTCGCTGGAATTGCGCGGGAGCTGGACGGAGTTGCGAATAATTAATTGCGATGTTTATTGATTTTTTACTGTAAATCGGAATTTAATTACACTGGGAGAGAATAGTTCTGTAAAAATTACTTTCATATTTTTAGAAAAATTACTGGGGAGGTAGTAATGTTTGGATCAAGTGACCTTTTTGGTAAAAATTTCTTAAAACTTGATGAAAATTGCAATAAGCGCATGGTAAAAATTACTATTTTTTTGAGTATTTTTTACAATATTAGGTAGTAATTTTTATCAACCAGATCATCTGGTCGCAAGGTTACTAAAAACAACAATTTTTATCGAAATACAACTGTAATAGATAATTAAATTACCATTTGATTAACATTTACAATTTGTAATCGTTAATTAAAGTTTTGTTTAATTAATGATTAACATTGTAATTGTAATCGTAATTCAAGTATTAATTTTTACGCTGAATCATACGTGCACTAAGTGGCATGTGCAATCCAGTGATATTTTGGTCATTAGGAAGTAATCTTCATAATGCACTAAAGCATTAGAAGATCACTAAGTCTAATTATTGTAGTTTCAATTTAATGAAACATTCGAGAAAAGTTTTTGTAATATTTGCTTCAGGAAATTAATAACTTTAACATAACGAGATTTTAAAAACAACATAAAATTAATTAAAAAACAGTTCTAATTAGGAAATCCGGTCTCGCGATAACCGCGTCACTTCTTATCACCTCTCAAATTACCAAAATCACTGGACAATTTATTTCGTCGCCTCCTTTTCAGCTCCAAAATCTAATAAACTCGCATTCAAGGCACGACCCATTAAAAACCATGTAATGCAGCCGTAAAAAAAGTATCCCAACGAGGCCCCCGAACTAATTAAAAGTGCCTCGTAGGCAAGCGCGCGAGCCCAATTACCCGGAAGAAAGAAAAAAAAAGAAGAGAAGGAAGCGCAGCTCTCGCCGCCACGAAAACGAGGTCCGCGATTCGATTGAAGAAAACTGGTTTTGTGGAAAACAATCGCGCGCCTCGCCGCCTCCTCCACAGCCTATATACAGAGCCGGCTCGCCTCGCGCCTACGATTTCCTGCATCGATTCCGCGCCGAGGCGTAGGCTCCGGCTCGCTCCTCTTACACCCGGCTATGCCTACGCAGGCTCCTGCGTAATAAAGAGAGGAAAAAAAAGGAAGCGGAGGAGAGGAGGAGAGAGAGAGAGGAGGAAAAGACGCGTCGCCGGGTGAAGTATCTCCCCGGGATCGTGATCGGCACGTAACGGGACGCGCGCGTCCACTCGGCCGCCGAATTTGAATATCCATACGATTTCGAGGATAGACGCGCGTTTCTTTTGATCCTTCAATCACGCGGCTGAAGGGAGGGCCGTCTACGCTCAGGCGAGGTTGATGACTGAATCGCGCGCGAGCTTTCGATCGTAAATTACGAGAGTCATTCGTAGGTCACCATTGAGGAGTTAACGTCGGGTCGTCGGGGATTTTATAAAGATGTTCGATAAAAAAAATTGTATGAGTAGGCTTGGGGAACTTCATAAAAGAGACGTTCGTTTTTAATTTCGGGTTATACTGTGATGCGTTAAGCGTGCGCGTAACTTTTTTTTAATTTTTTGAAGCGACACGTAAAATATTGTTCTTTAAATTAATAATTTTGCTTTAAGTTCACGCTTAAATGCTCAAATTCATAATTTGCTTTAAGTTTATGAAAAAAAGTTTTCTATTTTTCATGTAATTATTGAACAATAATATACTATGAAACTATTTTGTTGAAATACGAGTTATATTGCAGTATGGTTTAATAACGACTTTAATCCAATGACTACAATCAAACGATTTTCCTAAAATTTATTATTTTTTCCGGCCAATAATCCTCGAAAGAAAATTGGCGCAAAGTGGAAAAAGCGACGAGCGGCCATACCGATTTCGGAGCGATCGCGGCCCGCCGGCGTCTCTTCGCAATGTAGCAGGTATGCACATATATGGGTAAAAGCCGAGCTCGAAAAACCCATCGGCATTGACTCTCTCTCTCTTTCTTTCTCTCTCCCTTCTTCCCTGCCTCGCGCGCATTTTCATGGAAGTAGTGGGTGTGCGGCGCGCAACGAGCGCCACGCGGAGGCCGTCTTGAAGGCCAGAGCGGTGCACTTGCGTCGCATGCCGATGCGTTTCCTCTCCTCCGCCTCCTCCTCCGCCCTCCTCCTACCTACCGCCGGAGGAGGCGGGGGAGCTAAGGGCGCTGGACTCGCGCGTGCACGGAGAGGCGAGCCGGACTGCGCGCGCGACTCGCCATTTCCGGACGCGCTGACACGCCGCTGTCCCATACAGGTGACGGCCGATCGACGTGAGCTTTTTGCTAATTCTGTATGCGAATTTTGTATAAGATTTTTAAAGATATCAGTGTTGTTTTTTTAGCGGTAAATATGTTGGAATTTGTTTAATCGTTGAATGGAGCGATCGGTTTTATACCGTCGTTGCTAACGAAGAAAAGCACAATTCAAAAAAGACTTTAACTTGCCTTTTTTTTTAAAGTCTAGAGATAAGTAAACTCTTAAAACTTAAAACTTAAAATTTAAAACTTAGAGTATCATATACGAATGATACCTCAAATTTACCAAATTCTGGAAAAGTTTACTTTTCTCCAGTACTTAAAAAAAGCCAAATTAAAGTAAGCGTTTTTTCAAATGTACTTTTCTTCGTTAGGAACGACGATACGACGTGTGTATGAAATATTTGATGACTCCGGTTAATTTTCAATGATCGATAATAATGGCCAATGCGAGTGGCTAATTTTCGAATTATCCCGAGTGCGCGCTGTAATAACTTTGTAGTAATGAGTACAATGGAATGTAATTTATAACGTAATTCGCTAATTTAACGACGGCAATTAAGGAAATTACTTTGCGATCCTTCGTACTTTCTCCAGCGAGTTTTTAAAATTAACTACCCGGCGAACCTTTGGCACTACGCTTAATCAAATTATAAAGAAACTTTTAATTCACCCTACCTCCGCAAACTCAATCCCTCCAAAAAAAAAACTAAGAACGCGACGCTGTCAACTGAAACCAAACAACAAGTACAAAAAAAAACTATACAAAAAAGTCCATCCCCGAAAGCAGCCGATAATCCGACACCACGGTAATTGGGCTATTGTTCGATATCCCGAGGAGACGCCGGTACACTCGGTTATCGAGGTGATACCAAAAATAAAGGCCGGCCTCTTTATCGCGCGGTCCCGCGAATACTCGCCAGATGCATACGTCTTACAAACACACAAGGGGGGACGGGGGAGACGGAGAGACATCGTTAAGATTTTGGGATTGATTTGTTGCGCGATTGCCAAGCGGCTCTCTCGCGATCGGGCGCGGCGTGGGTGTTTCCGGCGGATTGCGCGAGTGGGCCGCCGGCCATGCGCGAAGGAAAGAGAGAGAGACCTCCGTCCCTCCCGAGCGACGCGAATTTCGCACGAAAATTCCGCGCGAGAACGAATTTGTAATTTTCACGAATTTCGCTCGTTTTATTTTCTGCACTTCCTTTACCCCGTATGGGTTCGTCCGTAAATCCTTTTAGTGACTTTACAGCTCTTTAATCAGTGTGAAATTGATTTTTGTTTTCATAATCGGTAATTGCCATTTTAATAGTCGCTTTTCCAAACGTACGATGATTATGAAATTGCGAAATCGAATCATTGTAGTTGCGCAACGTCAATTCAACATAACGTAACGTCGATTAAAAAAAAAAATTATCGCAGAGATACCGGCTAACGTACGGATCGCGATCTCAACCCGACGATCGCATCGAACGAAAAAAAAAACGCCGTACGGCTACTGTTTTAAGGCCGCGGTGCTCTTGCACTCGCCGGGGCGACGCGAGAGAAGAGGAGTGCGACCGACGCGGGAGCGAACGATACGATATATCGCTCGGCCGGCGAGGAAGCGAGAGAGAGGGAAAAAAGTAGATCGGCCGAATGAGACGTTGAATGAGCCACTTTCAAAAGTGTAATAGAGAAAGAGATAAGCCGTCGTGAATAAACGCCGAGTGACTCGGCCGGGAGACAGAGAGAGCCGTTGAGGCCCGGGAGTAGGAAATGAGAGGAGTGTATGAAACCGGAAGGGCTGATTAAAATTCTAAAAAAGCGATGCCGCGCGCGAGCCGGAGGAAATTGGAGGTAAAAGACCAGCGGGCCGCGGCCGAGGACGCACACGTACGAATTATCAGCGAGCAAACAAGCTTTTATTGCTCGCGTTCGAGGCGGGTAAAAAAAACGGCGCTTGCTTATTCGGCTTTGAAACTAGTTCCTTTCTTTCTTTTTCTTATTACTTCTCGATTTGTCGGTGTGCATTTTTGGCGTTGCTCAATGGAATTTTATAATTTACTCGATCGCGAAATTTAATTATTCAAGTTATTTAACTTCTGTGTCATTCGCAAAGTACTATAAGTGTTCGTGTGCTTTTTTTATTTAAAAAGCAGAATGTTCTTTTAAAAGCACGCTCCAATCTTCAAAGATTCTTAATTACGCGCTTATTAAACCGTCAAAAGCTCGTTTTTACGTCATCTTCAGCTTCGTTCTTTAAAATCCGAAGCTTGAAAGTACACCCATCCCGAGGACAAGTAGCATATCGGCGCTGAAAAAACGGACCGACTTGACCGTACTCTGAATCGGTGTCATAGGCACTGGCCACCCGCGACAAAAAAAACGTCCGAAAGGAGAACAGGAAGAACGGGAGGCAGAGGGCGAGCTTCGCTCCGGCGAATCGTCGAACTTACAAGGGAGAGGCAAAAAAAAGCAAGAGGGCCTCATTAAAGCGAGCGCGTGACACAAAGAGAGCCTCGCTCTTGCGCGGGTGCGCGAGAGAGTACGAGAGCGAGAGAGAGAGAAATCGAGGGTGCACGAGAGCGAAAGAGAGAAAGAAATCGAGGGTGTACGAGAGCAAACGAGAGAGAAAGAGAGAGAGAGAGAGAAGCGGAAAGGCGGGCGCGCGTGTGCGTGCGCAAGCGGTGGCTTTGGACCGGAAGCAGTTACTTGTTGCCGGCGCACGAAAATATCAGCGGCCGTTTCGCAATCGGCCGACTGTTTGGTTCTTTGCCGGGTTTAATATAGAACGCGCGCGCCGGTCGGCGGCGGCGACGACGAGCGGAGAGCTCGAGCTCGACGCGAAAACATCGGCTCGCAAGCGCGCTCTATCGCCGCCGCCGCCGCTCCATCTCGAGCGAGCGGCCAGAGACACTTTTCGCGGGCGACGCGGCGCGGGATGCTGCTGACCCCCCCGTATACCCCCTCCGGCGGAGCGCGAGCTTTTCGAGCTTGCGGTGGATTTTGGGTTTTTTTTTGCACTTTCTGCTGTACTGCGTACTTTTTAACGCATGTGCACGTTGTTACGGTAGTGCGTTACGGGTGTTTTAATAATTGCATTGTAATTTGTATAGTGATTTTATTTGTTTATTTATTTTGAGTAGGCGTGGGTTACCGAGGCTTGATTTGTATAGTTTTTGCAGGTGTTAGAGCATTGAGTGTTTCGGTATTTTAATTTTAAATTTTTATAGTGAAGTTTAGTTTCTCATTTAATAAACAGAAAAGAATTTGTATGATTTAGTAATTCATTATTACCCCAACTTGTAAGTTTGAATAAATAATTAAATCGCTAAAATGAGTTGATTCGATTTTAAATTTAATCAGTCAAACTATATTGTATCAATGTGATATCATTTACAATTGCTTAATCTATATTACCACAATAGTAAAAACGTAAAATTGGTACTAAATCATTATGAAATAATTTTTAATTACCATCTTATTTAAAAAGTACAGAAATATTTCGATGATCTCTTTTTATCTTTGTTTTAAAACTCGTAAGTTATTTAGATTCTAAGATTATTAAAAAGTGCTCAGGTCTTGAAACATCGCTTAATATTATTTGGTCTATTCACCGCCTCACACTTTTCCCACTAACAGGTTCTCTATTTCAGTTTTATAGACTAGCCAACTTAAGCACTGGATGATTCGATTCCTGGCAAAAATCTACTACTGCAGCACCGTTTACGTGACTACTGCTGATGGTAATCAAAACCACGTGAACATTGAAAAAATTGATCCAGTTCGGTTAATTAAATGTCGTTAAAATTACAAAGGTCCGACTGTAGTACAGCATTTCTGAAGCCTGAATTTCGTCCTTCTAATAAGCCATCACTCTCTGCGGTAGGAATTCAGAGATCCTTCGTATCTCCTTAAAAGCATCTTTATCCTAATAAATCGATAAAACCAGCACCGCGGTAAGCGCAGCGCCAAATTGCGCGTACAAAGAATCGCAGTGTTCATCGTCGTCTTCCGTCCAGCCGATCTTCTCCCGAAAGGGGCAAAAATGCCTATTTCCTCACGATTGTTCATTGAGAGGAAGCTGACCTCTGATAACGGGCGTGGCAAGGCCATCGGCTCGCGTTCCCCGTCTCTTTTACACTATTCCAGTGATCTCCTCTGTCGGCCGCCTCCCTCTCGCTCCCTCCCACTCTCTTTCTCTTTTTCTCTCTACGCGAAACAGATATCGCGGCGGAGGCACGTTGCGCTCGTCCCTCGCCTGACAGATTTTTTTTTTTTTTTTTGTCGCTCGATCTCTTTTTTTTCCGCGCGCACTGTTGACAACCGGCCGTTATTGAGCGCGAGGATGCCGGCGATTTTTCAACTATTCGCACGGGCGTTTCCGAACGCCGCCGGCTTTTTCGGTGACCTAGCGTTTCGGATTTGTCGGGGGAGCGGTGATATTGACTGTTTGTTTATTTGCACACTCGGCAGGTCGACAAAATTGTTCTCGGTAAAAAGTCCTGTAAATTTCTGCTGGATCAATAATTGAGCTATCGAAAAAATAATTCGATTCAAGTAAGTATTGAACAAATTGATCTTAGGCTGCTTTTCTGAAAAAGAATGATTTTTCGAAATTTTCACTCTTCTATTGTGAGAGAAATAAAGCCATCGAATAGGCACATTTTTTATTTTATCGAAGTTTTTTTAGAAAAAATTAGAAAAATGAAATAAAAAATAATAGTCCACTAACTATTGTTTCTTAGATGGCGCAATTATAATAAAAGTGTTGATTCTCATTATTCAACGTTGGAAAGGCATTTTGTCATTGCAAACTGAAGTTTACACGATTATACACGTACAGTGGCAAAAGATTTGTTACGATTGTATTCGCAAAAATAACTCCGAATCTTTCTATATAGATCCACATCCTGTTTTCGAGAAACCAAAAATTCACCGTAAAGTACCCTAAATTGAATAAAACGTAAGCGCTTAATAATTTCTCAAAATTTAAACGTCTTCAAATCATCAAAATTGTGCAAGTATCATATTATAAAAGATACATACACAAACGTACTACTTGCATTTCTCACCTGCATTCATTCCCCTTTTTTGCAATTTCTCTTTAAAGTAAGGATACTTCAGTAAACGCAGGTAGTCAATCGCAAACATTTACAATCTCAGCCCCTTCGCGCGTAATTTTACCATTTAAACTGCATGAAATTTCGAGAAAATTAAAATCGTGAATTTCAACGGCGCAGCATCTCGTACAACTCCGAAGTCGAGCCGCCGGCGCGTGAGATTGGGCTCGCGCGATCTCGTGAAAGGAGGAGCTGCCTGCACGGGAGGAAGACGACGCGACGTCAGGGGCACGAGAGCACCGCGCGCGCCGAGAGCAGCGACTCCGAGAGAGTCATCGAGAAAAAGAGCAGGAGAGAGAGAGAGGGAGAGAGGCGGCGGCTCGCGTCGTCCGACGCGGAGGCAGCCTCTGAAAGGAGAGCGTGGAAGGGGTAGCCTACTTCCGGTCACGTGACACCGCAGGCCCACAGCCAGTTATTTTTCTTTCTTCTTATTCTTAGCCGTTCACATCCGCTACTTAATAACTTCGCTCTTCCTCACCCCCTTCGCCGCGCGCGCGCGCATCTGCCGACTTTTTCGCGCGCGCACGCGCGCATCGCCTCGATCTGCCGATACGAGGCTAATCTTCGCGCTGTTTTACTTTGATGATAATTATTGTTATTGTTGCCGTTGATTTTTTTAAAGAAAGAGATTATCGAAAAGAGCGAGGCGGAAAATCGGAAGATAGATAGAGTACGCGGAGTGCAGATGTATAAAAGTGTACTGAATTTTTTTTCATCTTTCTTCTAAAATATGTCTGTGCGCAAAGTAAATCAAAATTAATAAATAATGGACAAATAAAAGCAATCAATTCTTATTTATTAACTATCAAATTATTCATTCTCGAAAAAATATAGCAAATTTCTTTCTCGTACATCTACATTGTATCAAGTACACTATTCGAAAAATTTCAACAAGTAAATAAATGTAATTGACTTTTGCTTGCAATAAAAATCTTTACGCAACCGAGTGATAACGGTTCCATCGCGTAGTTACGTTTTAAAGGCAAAGCCCTCAGAGACGGTAATAAAATATATAATTTAAAAGACGAAGAATAAACTTCCTCGCACAAAGAGCACCCGATACGAGCGTCTCAAATGAGGTCACTTCCGCATCGTGAATGAAAGACGATAAAGGCGGAAGCGATAAGGTGGCCAAACCGTCGCGTCGCGCAAGCCCCCGCGGAAACACCGATTACACGCACACGAGCCCTGCGTATGCACACGTAGCGCACACTTGCGCGCGCGCGCGCGGACAGTCGGCACTCGCGCAATCTCGCCGCGACCAAAGCGCACAATCGGTCCCTGCCCCCCGCGCATCCTCCTCCTCCTCGGTGAGTACACCGCCGAAAAAGGCCCTTCCGCGGGCTCGAGTTTCGCGCCTATATAGGCGGAGGACATCCGGTGCAAGCGCCGAGTCGCCGCGTCGAAATAAGGTGAGCGCGAGGCGACGACGGAAAAGCCGGAGGAGCGCCGGCGGAGGAATGCCCGGCGGAATAGGCGATAGAGAGAGAAAAGGAGGGAGGGAGAGAGAGAGAGGGATACGCGCCGTGGGAAACTGGCAGCTCTCCTCGCCTCCACCTCGCTCTTGACGCGGCGGCTTGCTGCCTCTTCTCCCGCTCGATTCTATTTTATACCGGCCACACTTCCGCCCTCAGCTTTTGCGGCCTCCCGAGAGCGAGCGGGGCTACGCGCGCGCGCGCATCCCTCCCTATACGATCCGGGCTCCGTCTTTTTCTCGGTAGCCGACGCTTGGACCCGCCGCGTGCTCCCGGTCTCTTCTTTTTTCCTCGGGGGTTTTTTTTTTCACCTACACTTTTTCCGTTCGGATCCTCGCGCGCGCTTTTCGGCTTTTGTCAGTGAAGGGGGTTACGTCAGGGGTACTAATTACACCGGTCGGGTGTTTGGGGATTCCCCCGGAGGGAGATGGGTGTTTTGAGTTTTGAGAAGCGGCTTTAAAGTTGGGGCGATTGACATTTTTTTGTTTGAAATTCGTGGACACTTAAAAAAAGGTAGTGAAGTGAGACCTCGTATGAAAAATTGCATTATATTCGTCAGATAGAATATCGAAGAATCGATAAGAATTTTTTTTCTTTTTTCAATTTAATGTTTATTGTCGAAAGATCTAATGATTTGAAAAACATCACATCTCAGTATTGTATAGATATATTGTCTGAAGAATGCAGCTCTAAAATGTGATGTCACGTAATTTTTTAAATCTCTATATCTTAGGCTATTGAATAGCCCTAAGAAAATTGTTTTCTTGAAATAAGAAAAACATTATTTTCTTGATTTTAGTTTAACGTCACTAATTCAAATAGATTTATTTAATCAATCAACAATCTATTTTAATAAAATAGTTTTATTAGACAATCCAATCAAAATTTTTGCGACTTAGTATATATTATGTGCGATTGAAGTATCTTGCAAATAATTCACGCGAGGAAAACATTTTGTAAAGGAAAACTAAAAGTATAAAAACCGACAATAATTTAGTCATTTCCTCGGCGGGATTTATTTGTCCTGCGCGCAAGTCGCGAACGCCAAGTCTCGATACGCAAAAGCGTGCAATTGCTCGCGGGATAAACGGCGAGCGTTTCAATAAAATCGTAGCGATTTCCGACTGCGCGGAACGAATAAACTTTTATCCACCCATAAATATCCGCTTTCCTTTCATTTCGCCAATTCCTTTTTTTTCCCCCCCTCTCGAATGATTCGCGCAAGGCGCAGTGTCCCTCGGCGCGCATTGTATCGCGCGGGCGATTTTTCACTCATTAATTGCCGCCCCGATCGCCGGGGAAAATTCACGATTTCCGCCCATTCAAATTCAATGCGCCGCGCGCAGAATTTATTGGCCCGCGCCACGTATACTTAGGCGAAGAGATGGAAATTTTATAAGAGCAGAGTATTAGCGTCCCCGTGTGGCAATATGATTGAATCGAAGCGATTGATGATTTATTGGTTTTAGCTAACGGGCATTGTGCTGCAACGGCTATTACAGATCGGTGTACGCTCAACGTGTAATTTTTGAAATTGTGCCGTTTTAAGCTTGACTAATGTTTACTTTAACCACGATGTTTTTGACGTTTTTGACGTCTTCATTTTTAATTTAATTTATGTGCTTGCTAACGCCTTGTTAAAGAAAGTATTTGATGCTGTGATCGTTTTTAAAAGTAGATAGTGCACTAAATTTTAAAAAAGTTCCTTAGGTATCTATAAATAATCAATCAGGGCGAGAATCAATCACTTCGTATCCGCTAAAATAACTGAAAAGTTCGATCTTTCCGATCTGTGATTAAAAAAAAATAATAAAGATAAGCCATAAATGATTATCGCTGCAAATACTTTATTTGCGATTCATTAAAAATGAAAATCAAAATATCCCCTTTTGACGTACGATCGTGGAATTGAGGGGGCCTTCTCGGGGCCTTCGGTCCCTCGGGTACACCGAGGATACAGCAAACGCGTCGGCTTCGAAGAAGAGGCGCGCTTCTGCGAAGGATCTTCCTCCCGCCGGATTTTTTAGCCGCGCTTTTCCCGGGCGAGCTTTTGTACCTCCCGCATCCGGAAGCGCCCGAACGCCGTTGGGGACGCGCCGTACCTGGAAGCGCGCGATCCATTATTCCCCGGTCGATGCCTCTCTTTTTCCAAGTTCCTTCGCCTATTTGACTTGGACGAGCGAGGCCCAAGAAAACCAGCCGGGAGTTCGTTCCGAGAGTCGGTGAAGGTCGATCGTATTACTCGCGGTGCACTTTCGTGGCTGCACAAGTGCATTGTAACCGTTGTGCAAAAAATTTGCAAAAACTTCAGGAAGTAGCTGAATTTCAAAATGTTTATATCTTCGTATTCAAAAGTTAAGAAATGCGATTTATCGTTATTCGTTATTCGTATAGTACACACCCCGATTGAGCAGAGCGTTGCACTTAAAGAAAAAAGCTCATGTCAGTTTTTATCATACCAAAAAGGAACATAATTCAAATCTTGAAAGTTAAAAAGAAGTATTTCTTGCAGGATTCACCAGAAAGAAAATCAGCTTTGGAAAATTTCTTGGAACAGAAATAAAAGTACTTTTGGCAGTCGCATATGAACTTTTCTCCAGAAACGCGCTCGCTATTCCTCGGGAAAACTTTTTCGCGCTGCAACCCAGCAAAATTTACCAATCTTCGCCTTAACGAGCTAATTTTCACCGGTAAATCGAATCGCGCTTTTCCTCACTTTACCCCGTCCCAACCTCCGCTCCTCGAAAATGCCTCGCGCAGCTTTTCGCTCGCGGTGCTCGAGAGTCGAAGAGGATGCAGCGGTGCACACAGGCCGCGTCGTTGCACGCGCGTCCTCCTCGGGCGGCCTCGGCCGAGTCCGTCGTCGCTCGTCGCCGCGCAGCGGCAGCAGCGCTATAAAAGGGAGCCTGCACCAACGAGCATTAGATCCATTCCGTCTCCGGCGGATGCAGTCCGCTCGCCTAACTGGCGTTTCCGGTGCCCCCCCTCCTCTCCTCTCCCCCTACCCCCTTTATTTTTCTTCATCTCGTCGATGCGCTCCGCTTTATCTAGCGGCCTCGTGTACGCGGAGCGACGCTCGGCCTCCCCCCCTTCCTTTTTACCTCCTTCTCGCGCTCATTCATGTTTTTGCCCGGGGAATTCGCCGCGCAGCTTTTCCTACCTCGTCGCGTAAAGCTCGCCGCGCGCAGGCCTCGTTCACCGGTGCGCGAATTTTCTCTGGCGATTTTCTATGTGGGAGCGAGCTGTCGTCGTGCGCTTTTCTAACGTTTGTATTTTAAATTTTGAATCGGATGTGGATGATACGGACAGTGCGAAAACAAGCCTTTGGGATTGTTTATTACACTGAGAAAAAATTCTAATAAACATTAGAATATTGAAGTGTAAATCGATTTTAGGTGTTCACAATTTTTTAGCGTATTCCGCATTTTACTGTATACATTTCTCTATTACAATCAGTCAGAGATACCGAGAAGAAAAAAAAACTAAAGCAATCAAAGTCTAGCAAAGTCAGCACGGACTGACAAATCGATCGATGTATCTATTATGCAATATCGAATAATCACGTGCCCGAAGATAATAAATATTCCAGAAAATCGTCAAAAGAAGAAAAAAAAGCGCGATGCTGCGTTCGACCGATAAACCCCGCGAGTACAAGTCAACTTAGCGAAAAGAAGGCCCATACGCCGATAGACACCGATCAGCCGTAAACAGTCAAAATAAGTGGCCGCTCGCTCCGAAATGTGTCGCGCGCGGCTCCGATCGACGCGCACCGAGGCAACTCTTTCCTCCCCTCTCTCTCTATCATTCCCGGGGCGTCCGTGTAGTCCCGGGGGCCCGGGCCCTCCGTCTCTCTCTCTTCCTGCGGTTCGATCCTCCCACTTCTCGTTTTCTTTTCTCCCGGCTGCCTCCGCGGCGGCAACGGCTCTCCGTCCCTCTTCAGCGCTCTCGTCGAGCCCCCCGCACACACACACACACGCACACGACCTGAAAACCCGAGAGCCCGCCGGTGTGTTGGTGCGCGCGGCCACCTATATATGGGAGAGCGACGGAGAGAGAGAGCCACGTCACATCCGGTCTCATGCTGTTGTGGATCGCCGGAGCGAGAGAGAGAGAGGGAGGGAGGGATCGGAGGCACTCTCTCTCTCGCCGCGGCTCATTCGCTCTCCTTCCTGCGCGCCGCCGAGCGAAAAACACGGCTCCTCTCTCTCTCCTCCTGCTCCTCTTCTTTTCTTCTCTTTCTGCGCGTCTCTCTCTCTCTCTGCCCGGCAAACTTCCGCCCGAGGTTATGCACACTTGCTCGGCTTGTCCTCTGCTTGCTTTTTAGATCGCTTCACCTTGTATATGTGCACTGCGCGCCGGGACCCCTTCTTTTCTCTCCGTTCGCTCTTCTTTCTCTTTTTTCGTTACTTTATTCGTATACACTTTACCTTCTTCGCTGCACTTCGTCGTCTTCGGCGCGCGCTGCCTTCTTAATGAACGCTATTTCGCCCCTCCCCCCCTCCCCCTTTTATCGGCCGTTTATGCAGACGCGCTAAGTAGGATAGAGCTAGTTACGCCCACGTTGTTTATTGCACCCTCGTCGGTGCGCGCGTCGATCCCCTTTTTTTAATACTTCGTCGGGACGGACGCGATTTTCCCTTCGTTCCGGCGTGTCCGAAGATGAGTCTACGAGCAAGTGTTTTTTCGGAGCTTAGTTCTAATCGTAGTGTGTGCCTTACTGAGCACCGGTAAGTCGCGTTTGTTACCGACGACAATTTAAAACACCTCTAAAGGTTGTAAGGATTGTTTTGTCATTTTTTTCATTTTCAAGATAAATATCGATTAAGAATCTTGGAGAGATCAACGTGAAACTTTTTGTTTAATTGATGCAAAGTTATAAATATACTATGAAGCTCCAAAATTAAAATTTAGTGTAATCAGATGAAATCAGTAATTAACTTTTTAATACGAAATATTACGTAGAGATGAAAATCCAAAAGTTAATTTTACCATTAAAAAAAATAGATTGATAAAATATTGATATTTCAACAATTCTTGCTACTTTATATACAACAGATTCCAACAAGTTTACTTTATTAGCTACTTAATAACCCCTACTCGATAATATATTTCTGAATTAACGTGAATTATTATTAATCGCGCCATTAAAATTTGAAACTGAATTTGTAGCCCATACAAACTTAATTAAGCTTAAAATGCTATACATTTAAAAAAACGTCCATCTACAGTTCCGAAGGATCGACAGTTTGATATCCAATTAACTCGCTTTTGCCATTTCGCGTCGAGCGGCCGCGACTGTTTTACGAACGCGCGGCTTAGTTTACGCGCTCGCGTTTCCCAGCCGCAAGGAGTTTCGCGAAGCCGAGTCCGCGATCGAGGCGACAAATCGTCTCGAATACGTCGACCGTAGCATGCCGGAGGAAGAGGCGATAATGTAAAATATAGAAGAATTCAATTTCAATTAATCAAAGCGCGACGATAAACCCCGAGGAGCGCGCACCGAAATTCCCAGCGCTTTTCCCTCGATGTTAAAAAAAGCGATTTTCCGTACTTTGCATATATATGCATATATATGCATAATTGCTCGGTTATCTCGGCGAGTCCGCGAAATATTTTCCGACGTCCGAAGACGTTCCGGCGACTAGTGCTTGTATCGAAAGTCGATTCGCGAGCGGACAGCGCTATTTCAGTGACTTATTCATCAATGATAATGCTCTAAAAATAAAGCGTGCACATATACGCGATTCGTTCTCCCGACGCGAATTTTCTCCGACCGCTCGCGCTCGTTTCTCTCCGCCGAAGGGACGCCGCGGATAAATCGGCAGGGCACGTCCGATTACGGCGCGATTAATTTCAACGGACGCGGGGGGCGAGGGTTGCCCGAGCGCAAAACTACGAGACGCGCGGCGGAACCTCCGGGCGACTGCGCGCAGCTTTCAAGCCGTCAAGGCCTCAGACTCGGAAATTGTAGTTGCTTCTTGCTTTTTATTTTTTATTTTTTTTTTTGAGCCGCGCCGCTCGGCAGGTACTAAATTGAATTCCGCCCGGCAGATTGGTACGCGCGGCCGGTGGAAAAACGATTTTTTTTTTCTTTTACCTCCCGGCCGGAGAGAAACTACGTTAGCTCTTTAATAAACGTCGATCTATTTCTTAAATGCGGTTAGTTGCTCTGCTCGATTTTTCGTGAAACGAGGTTGCTAGCGGTGGAAAATTGAAACTGCAAATTTTACCGTTGAATTTATTCTTGATAAAGATGAAATTTAATTTTTTCGCGTAAAAAAGAGGAATCGAATTTAACTCAAAAATTTAAAGCGATAAAATAAATATTAATATGTTTTTGATTATCCATTTATAAGAAAACAATCGGATGGACTGCTGCAATCTGAATGATATTAAGAAAACTGAAGACAAGTGAAGATTCTTGATAAAAATAAAACTTAATTTATTTCTCGTAAAAAAAAGAATCGAATTGAAAAGAACAAATTGAAGCGAATAAATAAGTTTATGTTTATCTATATTATACGTAAGAACGAGTGGATGGAAGGCAACGTGAACGTCACAAGGAAAGGTGAGGGCGGTATATCGGAGAAGGTGCAAGACTACACAACGAGAGCTGAGTAATTTTTTTCAAATATATATATTTACAAGACATATACAGAGCGTGTGTAGGCCTTATACAGTTAATGAAAGGGGATGCCTGTCGCTCTCCTTTCGATTCTTGGCGAGTCATCTCTCTCTCTCTCTCACTCTCGCACAAATACACACTCGCTAACGCGCGCGCACATAGTCGCTCCCTCGTGCACTCTGTCGCGCGGCCTCTCCTCCCCGCCGACGCCCCGGTCGAAGGTCCGCGACCCCGCGGGGGAGGCGCGCAGAGGGCCGCGCGCAAAGAGAAAACAGCAAGAAAAAAAAATAATAAGAAAAAACGGTAACGAATGGTCGACGCTCTCTCTCTCTCGCTCTTTCATACGCTGCATTCATCCACTCCTCGCATCTCTTCCTCCTTCGCGCGTAGTTTAATAAATGGATGAGGGGGGAGGGGGAGGTGTTGCGCCGCCGGGGGGAATCGGGAGGCTTCCTTCGGGGAAAGCCTCGGATTTTTCCGCGGCGAAGAAAAGCCGATTCTCCGTCTCTTTCATTCTTTCTTTCTTTTTTTTTCTCTCGTTTGCGCGTGAAATGCAACGAGCGGCTCCGCGCGAACTTCTCGGAACCGACGAGGGACTCATTCATTCCGTCGGTGCTCTCCTTATCGTTTTTTTTTTCCTTCTCCGCCGCGGCGTTTCATTCATAGGATTTCGCTGGAAGTTCGCGAGGAGCCGCGACGAGCGATTCCTCCCTTCGGCGCGACGCTTATTTAAAAACCTTTAACATTTTGCATTTTCTTTTTATTCTTATTCTTCATTGGACTTTAATTACCTTACTAGTATCTTTTTTTTATACATCGACGAAGGTTTTTCTTTTGCGTTACAGAGTACAATAGAAGTGATAGCGTGATTTATCTTTTTTTTTTATTCATTCAGTTTAAATCTGCGTGATGGTCGCGCGAGTCGCTCCGTTACAAAAGTTATCTCGGCTGTGCGCGCGGATGCGACTCGCGGACTCTCCTCTCTCGGCCGCGCCTGCTCGTCGTCGCTTAGCGAACGGGGACCCGAGCCTTTCCTCGACCGCTTTCCCTTTTTTTTTGTCCCTTTCTTCGAGTATGAGTGCAGACGCGATGCGGATACGAAGCTCAACTGTTTCTCTCACTCTCTTACTCACACAAGCACACTCGCTCACTCGTTCATTAGTGTAGTAACGTTTTCCTTTACGAAGTATGTAAGAAGAAATAAAAATCGGTGCAGAAGGAATGAATTCGTTCTTCGCTGTCGAGGCCCCGAGGAGCGAAGGCCGCGCCGATGAAGATGCTGCAGGGGCTCTTCGGACTCCTCCCGTCGTTTCTGGTGTTTTTTCTATATATATATTTTTTTTAAATCTCGTTCCTTTTTTTTTAATTAAAAACATTTTTCTTTTACGCCGTCGTGTAAAATTTCGTCGCCGCTGATAGCCGTAACCGCCGGCGACTCTCCCTGTATATATATATATATTTATATATATCAATATATACGCTCTCTCGCACGCGCTCGCTCGCATTCACTCCCACCCGTTCGCTCGTAGTTTACAATAATAAATCGCGTGTGTTCGCGCCGATCGAAAAGAAAGCCTATACCGTGCTTTTCCGCGTTGACAAAAACGTTCGCAAGACTAGATAATACTGGAAAAATTAATAAAGTCAAAACACCCGACAACAATCCCCGTCAGAAACAGTTTTTTTTTTCTCGGAAAAAAAAGTAGTCACACTCTCCCACTCTGTCGCGCTCTTCTGTCTCTCTACATCTCTCGCTCGCTCGCTTTCTCTCTTTCTCTAGTCCGTATCGATTGTTCATTGTCCTCTCCCGCGTTCCATCCTTTTTTGTTTCGGTTTTAAATTAATTGAAAAAAAAAAAAAAAAATAAAAAAACAAAAAAAAATTCGTCGTCCCTTTATCGCGTGTTTTTTTTCCGCGTGCGCCGCCGCCGTGCTCGAGCGAAGGAAGACCCCGTGCGTGCACACCAGCTCGCGCGGTTTCGTTCGCCGAGCGCCGGCCCGCGGTGACACCTGAGTGCTTTTATCAATCCTTCCTCGTGTTTTGTTATTTCGCTTCGTTTTACTTTCCGACCGAGGACCGAGCGTAATTTTTTTTTTTTGCGTGGATCTTCATTCGTAAAATAAAACGAAAAATAATAATAATAATAGTAATAATAGTAATAATAATAATAATATATTAATAATAATAGTATTGATAGTAGTATTAATATTAATAGTAGTAATAGCGATAAAAAAATTATATTCTCTCAACGAAAAAACGTTCGTATCGGTCCTCGGCGCTGACGTCCCTTCCTATAAGTCGTAACTCCACCGAAAGAAAGAAAATAGCAGTAAAATAATGAAAAAAAAATTGATGAATAATAAAAAAAGGAAATTCGTTCTGGTGTCGGTCCCCTAACGTTTTGAAAAAAATATCTCTCGTCGCCGTCGCGCGCCTTGCATCGCGAGAATAATTGTGTATAATAAACCCGCGCGGTTACGCCCCACAAATAAATAAACTGTAGAAAAGTTTTGTTCTTTATACAAATGTAATATACAATATATATTTTTTTAGTTTTTCCTCTGGATTCACACGCACTCGCGCACGCACTCGCCCGCAACACTTTGACGCTTTGCAGTTTTATATATATAATCCTCGCTCCCACTCACCCTCTCTCTCTCTTTCTCTCTCGCTCTCGCTCTTTTTCCATCTCGCACTCGCTCGCTCACGCGTTTATATAGGCATTATTTATATATGTATAATAAACATAGAGCTATCTATATGTTCGTTCTGTCGTGTTGCGCGCGCGCGCGTCGTCGTCGCTGCTTTAGTCGCCGGTGCACTTGTTACGTCCTCCACCTCCGACTCCTCTTGCTCCTCTCCGTGGAGCATCGCACTCCCAAGTGTGTAGAGCGTCGGCGACGGCGCGCTCGCTCAGTTCGTCATTGACCACGCACACCTCTTGACCTCGTGTACCACGCACTCGACGATCCGTTGCGGCAGCCACTCCGGAGTAATAATTAATAAATAAAAAGACGTATCTTAGCGTGCGTCGTCCCTTCGTTCGCAGCCTCCTCTCTCTCTGTGGTCGCTATGGTGTGCTCCCGCCGCGACTTAAATGCAACCGTTGTACTAATGCAATACAGTGATGGGTTGTGTGTACGCGCGTGCGCGCCGGGGGCTCAGAGCTCCGGGCCCAGCGGCTCGAGCGGGTCCAGCAGCCGCTTCTCCGGGTCCCTGGAGTCCCTCATGAGCGCCTCCGACAGCTGCGCCGTCGCCAGGGCCTGGGACGTCGGCGACGCGGCGCCGGCGCGCGGCTCGCACCTGCAGCCCTGGGTCGCGTGCTTCGCGTAGCAGGCCTCGCAGAGCGCCACGCAGCCCCTCAGCGGCCAGTAGCAGAGGAGGCAGGGCAGGGCCAGGGCCAGCGCCGACAGGCAGCCCCAGCGCGCGGCCACCCGGGGCCCGCCGCAGGAGCAGGGCTCGTCGGCGCAGCCGCCGCCCCCGAGCTCGTCCGACTCGAGGGCGGAGGAGGGGCCGGCGGCCCCCAGGCTGCCGCCCCCGTCCGCGCAGTGGTAGAACAGGCCCTTGACGCAGCAGAGGCACGAGGCGTAGTCCAGCACCGTCTCGGCGCTGCAGAAGCAGGCGTTGTCGCAGAGCCAGCGGCTCGGGAGCGGCGGCGGCTCCCGGCAGCTCTCGCACCGGCAGCGGCCGCAGCGCTCGCACATGATGGAGAGGCTGGCGGCCTGGCCGGGCGCCCCGGGGCCCTCCAGCCGCGTGGCCGGCTCCTTCGTGAAGCTGACCGGCTGCTTGGTGACGGCGGCGGCCTGGCCGCGGCGCGAGCGCCCGGCGCCGAGGGGCGGCTCCGGGCGCGCGCGGTGCGCCGGCTTGGGCCCGTGGTGGGGCCTGCGCTCGTGGCCGGCGGGCTGGTGCTTGTTGGGGGGCGTCGCCGTCGTCGTCGGCGTCGTCGTGGCCTGGCCGGCGGCCGCGGGCCTGAAGGGCGTCTCGACGTACTCGTTGGCGACGCGCTCGCCGTCGGGCCGGGGCGCCTGCAGGCTCACCTCGGGGGCGGTGGCGGCGGCGGCGGCGGCGGGCGCGGGGCTGGCGGTGATCACGGGGACGGCGGCCCCGGGCGAGGGGCGCGCCGCGCTGCGGAAGCTGGTGGCGGGGGGCGGCGTGCGCGGCGGCGGCAGGGGCCGCGAGTGGTCGTGGACGCGGGCCAGCTGCGTGGCGCTGCCGAGGCTCGAGGAGGCCGTGGAGGAGGCCGAGGAGGGCGGCCGCGACGGCGGCGAGGCCGCAGCATTGTGCGTCATGGGGCCGGGGCCAGCTGGGCCGCCGGCCTGTGCTCGGGGTAGTACCGGGGGCGCTAGTAGCGGCTGCTGGGCCGCGTGCTGCTGCTGCCACTGCCAGTGGTGGCGGTGTTGCGCGTCCGCGGCGGCCGTTGTCGCTGAAGGTGGGACAGGCTGGTGCGGCTGGTCGTGAGGTACGCTCGGCTGATGATGGCGGGGCGGCTGGCTAGCCCATTGTCGCTGCTGGAGCGCTGCGAGGCTGCTGAGCGGCTGCTGCGGCTTCGTCGTGGTCGGTGGCACTGGCCAGCCTGCTGCTGCTGCTGCGGCGCGAGGTGGTAGCGCTCGCGGCAAAGCCGTTCCATTAGCGAGGGTGCAGCAGGATGCTCCGCGACCGCTTCCTCCCGCCCTCGCGACAAGCGCTTCATCCCCACCTGGACAGTCAAAGAAAAATGCGTTATTTATTCGTTCGTGTATTTTGTGTCATAGTAATGTAGCAATTAGCGCAGTTTATTGAGCATTCATTCGGTTCCTTTTCATTCGTACCTCCCGATTAATTCGTATTCCCAGCAGGATTTCTCTTTACCATTCTAATGTCGTTATCGGTATCTTTCATTGTTGCGAGCGGTATTATATGCGGCATCGTTAATTCATCGGACGGACACTGAAGTGTCTTGTGTACCGGTAATTAAAATATCGATTAAGGGATGTTAAAATACAATTGATTTCAATGAACGTGGCCGATACAAGAGGCTTGGGTAAAGGGCTTTTGCGTCACGAGGCTCGAAAACTTTCGCGTCGGCTGCTGAAGCTGTGGGCGAGGATAAATGTACCCTGATGTAACAGCTATCGCAACGGCACAGCGAGTCACGGCAGAAATTTTTGGAATAAAGCCACTTTGTAATACCGAGGCGTCCGCGCGCCAAAAAATAAACTACAAATTTAAAACATTTCGAACTTGATCTACTTAAGTTTGCTTAATTAATCGTTTAAATATAGAAAGTATTTTTCGCTTCGTGCTCCGTTCATCGTTTTCCGCGGAATCTATTAATGAACCCGTACTTTGTAAACGATTTTCTCGTCTTAATTCATTCCCGAGTCACCTTACGGAGACCATTCATAGAAATTCGAACGGCAGGTCTGGCGAGGCACAAAACCTCGTGATTTTTCAATGAAAACGATCGCAGTCGGCCGCAGTCGGAAAAGGCAGAATGAAGCGAGCGAGCGAGCGCGCGCGCGCGAGCAGGTGTGCGCGGGGTACGCGTGTGTATACGTGCGTGTTAGTGTGTCGTTCCGAGAGGCAGAGATCTTTCTCTTTTCCAGCGAGGCGGAGGAACGACAGGACGTGCCGCCGCGGCCGAGGAATCTACGCTCGTTTACGTTCACGTGTTGGCGTACAGTAAGCGACAAAAATATTCCACCGCGGCGCGACGAGCGACGCTCGACTTTGAAAATTCGCAGCTTTTTATGATATATATCGATGGGTTCTTTTTTTTAATTACTTGAAAGACTCTAAAATACACTTAATAGAAGTACTTAATAAAACAAACTTAATAAAAACTCGAAATTTATCGCTTGATTGGTGTTTTAAAATTAATTGAGTGAAGATTTTTTTTTGTTTATTAAATTTAATTGCTGTACACGCCTTTAAAACCAATATCGTGGAAAATATTTATTATTGGTAAAAGCTATCATTTTAAAAGAAATGTATAAATTTACGAGTCCATCGACTGTTAAAATAATCAATTCACGTACTTAATTTATTTAACAAATTTGCATTTCCCTTCTAAAATGATAATTGCTGTGGACACTAATTGGTCTACTCGATATATTTTGTAGAAATTTCGTACGTTTTATGCAAATATTCGCTACTATTCATCGTAATCGTGTTTCTTTAAATAAAAAAATGTTTACTTCTTTCATTTTATTTATTATATTTAACAGCTCATCCGCACATCAACTCAGAAAAAAATCTGTACATCGCATAGGAAGTATCCACGAAAACGTCGCAGATTTTTCGGAGCAAGGCGATAATCCGGGAGCTCCGTTCGAGCGCAAGCTTCTAAAAGCCACTGTACCGTGTCGAGGCTACGCGAGAGAAAGGAAGAGAACGAGCGCGAGGGAGACGGAGAGAGAAAGCGATATAGACAGATAGCAGGCCGGGCCGCGGAGGCCAAGGAGAGGATTGTTCCATCGTCATATCCTCGGCGCGGAGCGTTTAATAGATTGTCAAAGCCTCGGAGCGGAAGGAGAGAGAGGGCGAGAGCCGCGGCCGGAGTTACGAACTTTTTGCCCGTCGGGGTGTACGTATGGCGAGTCACGTCAGTCTCCTCGGCCGGCGGGAGAGGAGCGACGACGAGCCGCTCGGATGATATTCGACAAAGGAATGCCGAGGGAGGCGGTGCTCCCTCTCTCACGAGCGAGCGAGAGAGAGAGACGGAGACGGAGAGAGAGGGGGAGCGATACGTGCGCTCAGGTAAAGTCAGCGCTTGAATGAGACTTCTCGGGAATCCAGGCAGATGTGCCGCTCGCGCGCGCCGAGAGTTTGGCTTGAGTTTCCTCCTTTCTCCCTCCGTCCTTCTCCCGCTCATTCATTTCTCCGATTCACCAAATATCGCGCCGTCCCTCTCGCGCGGCTACGTCTTCACCATTTACGGCTCCGACCTGTCCCTCTCTCTCTCTCTAATGTTTTTAGGAGGCTCGAGGCGGACGGACAGATGGTGGTCGGTTCGATTCCGTTTCCGAGGGCCAGGCACCTCGCCTTTCTTTCGGCCGCCCTCCTCGGGGGCCCCGCTGAATAGAGCTCGGCGAAAAAAAAGGGGGGGCGGGGGAGAGGATGCACGCGTTACGCTCGGTGACTCTCGGAAATTGCGAGCGGATGTTTCGTTTTCCGACGGATCGCTTTCCACCAGCCCCCCGGGTCGCTTTTCGCCTGTTCTTCTTCTCCCCGGGGATCGGGGGCCCTCGAACTCGTTTGACTAATGAGAGAACGAGAGGAACGGCGCACCTTGCGTCCGGGGCCCCCGATCGATGGAAGAATCGAGAGAAGGCGAGAGGCATTCTTTAAATAGAGGCTGCTTTCATCGACTCGTTGCTCGTAAACGAGAGGTGGAGAGCCCGCGGGGACTCTTTTAATTGTCCACGGATTAGCGGATGACATAAACTGGGAAAAAATGCCGGCGTAATTTCGTTCTAACAGTGTATTTTGCGTGGCGCGCGAATAATTTAGGCGACCTTGCCTCGGCGTTACGCGCGCCGATAGCGCCCCGGCGGCTTGATTTACGAGTCGCGGATGAGTCGGCGACGACGATAAAAGTCGCGCCGTTGTACGAGCGGCCCGAAGTGAAATTGATAATCGACCCGAAAAAGTCCTGGCGCTTTATAACCCCGGGATTTCCGTGCGTCTGACGCGGGCGCGCGAATTAGCATGCGCGCCGTAAATTTCGAATTCGTTTTCTATTTACGCTCCTCCGCGGAGTAGCGAGTCAACAGCCTCGGCATTATATCGGGGCCCCGAATAAACGACCGATTATATATACGCGCCGCGCGGCCCGCTGAGTTATTTCCTTCCAGGCCGCTACTGTCCGAAAATATTTTCGAATTTCTCGGTTTACGAGTCAATTTATACCGAGTCGCGATCCAGATTGCGGACTCCCGCTTATTAGCAGCCCAACGGGCGCGTCCCCGAGAATTTCGGGCACGAGGCGTTTGAAAAACGCTCCTCGCTCGGACGAAACGATGTGTCAATAAAATATGCGAAAGAAAGGAGAGAGAATCCATAATAAATGCGAGAGGGGAAGAAGAAAAAATGGCGCGATCGGAGAGATCGCAAATAATTAAATTTCAATCGAAGAGGCAGGGGATAACAAGCGTCATTGTACGTGAATTTCGCCATTGTCCGCGAGCGGTGCAGCCTCCTCTGCGCGTAACGAAACGCACGCGCTGTACACGAGCAACGAAGCGTCAAAGGGAAACGTAACGAGGGCGCCGCGCGATTGAATTCGAGAGCGTCGCGAAAATATTCCGGGGCAAATTTATTCGGAGGATTGGCGCGCGAAGCGATGAATAAAGAGCCCGAGGAGGGCACGCACACACGCGCGCTCGCGCGCCTCCGAGCGCTAGATGAAAGTAGGCCTTGGAGGCCCGCGTGGGCGCGCGCGCCGAGAAAACCGCGACGTGGGCGCCGCCGTCTGTCCGCCCGTCTGTGCGTCTGCCCGCGTACCTGCCCCGATGAATTGGCCCGACGTACGACGCGATCGGACGCCTCCTTTTTTTCTCTCTATCTATCTGTCTCCGGCTGTCCCGTTTCTCCTCAATGGACACGCGAAAATTTGACAGATGCTGAATGATCTCGCGTTACCCGTCGCTGCTTTTGTACTTTACGCTTCTTTTGATTTTTTGATTTTCTTATGGATATTATTTTTTTTTTAAATTGTGGTTCTTGAAGAATTCAAGATTTCATTAGCAAGTTTTACGTAAAGTTTGTATAGTAAACATTTTATTAAATATTCTAAATGCAATGTAGGTTCCGAAAGAGTAAAAAAATCCAAATTTTATTTAAAAAATCGAGCTAATCTCGAAGGTTTTAAAGTTGAGTTAGTGAAATTCCACTAATTATAATGTTTTTTCACTAATTCAACTTTAGATCGTAAGAATCGAGTCTTTTTTCACTATCTCTCGCATTAAGAGTAAATTAGCTGTTATCGATAAACCTTGATGAACGCTATTCAAATTTTTATCGGGCATATTTAGTTTTATAAGAAGGTCTGGGCGTCAATTGTATGAAGTGTCCCGAACGTACGAGGCGCGTAGAGCTGGTTGTAACACGTGCACGAGGCGCTTTTTGATTATTTTTCTTGCGATTGTTTGCCGATGAGCGCGAGGCGCGCGAGGCGACGATAAAAATAGTCGGCGAGAGTTTACACCTCGCCTTTTCCAACATTTATTTTCGACGTGTATCCCCCGTGCAGTGGCACGTTTCGCTCCCGCTCCCGATCGGCCTTTTCGTTTAACGCCTTCGCGCTGATTTCAATGCTAACTGGATTTATATTCTCATCCTCGGATGGTTTATAAAACGGCGCCACCTTTTTTCCTTTTTTCTTTTTTAAACTTTCTAGCGCCCTTTTTCAAAACATCGCGCGCGCTACTTTTTCTACGCGAGGCGGAAGTTACTACGACATCGAGCTGGTCAGAAAATTTTCGAGGAAAAACCACGATTTATCGAAGGCGCACTATCGAAGGCAGGATGCTTCTTTTTTTTTATCTTATCGAACATTACATAGAAAAAGATATTAAAACTCTATTTCTGAATGGAAACTAAATAAGATAAGCGCGGTTGTTTATCGAGCCGAAATTTCATCGAAAAGAAGAAGCGGGGGACTAACTTCCTGGGGAGAAAAAAAAATCGGTGCAGTCGGTTTTATCGTCGCCGACCATAAGTCGCGACGAGAGTACAAAAGGAAAAGAATAAAAAGCCAAGGCAGAGCGGAAGAGCGAGTAACGAGCCGGTGCAGCGGTACGCCGCGGCCCTGAAGAAACAAGCGGACCATTCAGGCGGTCACCGAAAGGAATGCGCCTATCAGCGGCCGATTGCCACAGGTCAAAGCTTTCAGTCGGCGCGGTATACACACGCACACACGCCGCGCCGCTGCTCCCGATAAACGCGAAATTTTGTAAGCGATAAGCGAGAGGCGCAATGTGGGCGACACGGCCGACCTTTCGCTGTAAGCGCGACGACGACGAGGACTCACCGTGAATTCATGGGACAAGCGTGGGGTGCTGAAATCCAAGTATGCGGCGCGGCGCTCGAATCCGGTGCTCCCCTCAGACGCGGGCGTTCCCTTCCTCGCTGCGCTGCGCTCGCCCACCGGCGTGCATCTCTCTCTATCTCTCTCGCCCACCAATGCTCTCTCTCTTTCTCCCAAGGAGCACGCACCTCACCGACACCAAAAAAACACTTGCGACGTCGTCGATGGAAAAAAAAGCACCACGCGATATTTTCTCTTCAGGCTCGAGGCGTCCGCGTCACTCGGTGCATCATCACACCCGAGCACTTGGTCGCTCGGAACTCGCGCAATGCAGCACTGGCCGTGCCACCGGAGGCTCGGTGAAACACTCACTCGGCTCGGGCGACACTTTCAAACTGTGGGCAGTCGGGAGACTGCGAGAGAGAGAGAGAGAGAAGAGAGAGAGGGAGACGGAGAACGCAGCTGCGCCGCTCTCATTCACGTATACGGCGGCGAAGCCTTTGGCGCTCCCTCCATTCAAATCCCAGGCATGAATGAAGCCGGGCCCGCCGGTGTATACGCGCGCCCTCGCGCGTCGCGCTATACGTGCCTGCGTGGCGGACGAATTTTCCGCGACTACTGTGGCGGGCTCGCTGCGGCGGCTCCGAGACGGCGACCGGACGCCGGAAATCCCGTCGGCGCTGCTCCCGTGTGATGTGCGCGCGCGCGCGCCTGTGTGTATGTGTGTGCGTGCCGCTGGCGCGTGTGCCTGGCGCGCGCGTATAGTATGCGGCGGCTCGCTCGGCGAGCGAAAAAAAAAAGGTGGAGGGGGGGAGAGAACGATGCGCGCGCATCGAGCGCCGACGGACGACTGGGAGAGAGCCTCGGCGGAGAGCAGTCACACGGGGCGCGCGGAGTGGGCGGCCGGGCGGAAGCGGCGGCGCGAGAGAGACGCCAGATACGCTACTCTCCGCTGCCCCCCTCCACTTCACCCCCCGCGCGCTCTACCTTCCCTCGGGAGCGCCGCGGGAGGGGGCGGGGAGGGGGAGTGCGGAGGGGATCGCCGCCGAGTGTGGGACCTATCGCCATCTGGCGACGTCGCCGGGGAGCGAGAGAGACGGCGAGAGAGCGAGCGAGAGACTTTTTATGAATGGACGGAAGCTATCATTGAACGTTTGGAGATGAATGAAAACACTGCTAGCGCGCAGCGCTGCACACACACGCGTACGCGTGCACGCACTCGCGTGCACGAAAACGCACGCGTACACACCGGAGATGCCTCTCTGTGCGTACCTTTCCTCGGCCGCGATCTGCTTGACCCTCGGTGACGATGCCTCGAGGAGAGGACGGGGAGTCGCCGATTTTTCACAGGTTTTTGACCGGAGGTGCGTTCCGATTTCGTGGAGGAGAGACACGGAGGATGTGGAGGGGTGGGAGGGGAAGCTCGACAAACGGAGAGGAAGAATCGGTTCGATTTTTCACTCGGAAGCCGAGACCTGGTTCTTCGGGTTTCGACGTCGGCTGCGACGGGAACTCGGAGGACCTGCGGAGGAGGGGAGGGCACTTTTCTCACGTGGCGTCGTCCTCCCTTCTCTCGGTCCTTTCCTTGCGTATTCCGAATGAACGAGTACACGCATACGAGTGCGCACACCAGCACTCGTCGACTGACAAGACCGTGCGTTTCAGCTTGGGATTCGCGTACGTGCACTTTTTATTTTTGAGGCGCAGCAAAATTCGTTCGCGGATAGAGCGACTTTTTACCTTGACTCGGTTGTCCGTTTCGTCGGGATTATTAATTTGCGAATATTACACTGTGGAGTTGATTAAATTAATCGCAGCGCCTTTATTAATGCAGAAACGTCCAATTAGAATAAATTTGACGGGGAAAAAATATTTTTTCGAATAAATGTATCCCGCGAGCTGGTGTGTACTACGATTTTATGGAAATGAACGCTATGAATATTTAATTTTATGAATGAACGAAAGATTCAAATGTGTCATAGGCAACGCCGATCAATAATAATCTTATCTAAATTTTTTTTTTCCGAACGAACAAACCGAGTACCTAAACATTCGCTATTTTGTGTAATCGTTTCATTCATGCGATTAAACCTTGAATGAAACATTTGGTCTTACATAAAGGCGGCAAATTAATCTACTTGTTTTGAATGCTTCGTTAATACCGTAACCGCATAACTTTATTATTATTCAACGAGTGATTTTACGCTGAAATTCTATTTTCCTCCAATAATCATGGCAAATATTCCTTGTATATCAATGGAAAGCAAATTTGCTCAAGTCGTAACAAGGTGAGATTATCTTGAGATCCGCATATTTCTAATCGAACCGAGTAGTGCAAGCAGGTGTACAAAGAATTTTAGTTCGTACACTAAATTACAATCGATAATTTAGAAATTGAACAGATGTTATGTTTGTTAAAAAATGTTTCCCAAAGTTATGTAATTATGTCATACATTTGATAAAAAATTTCCTTTTGTTAATGCGAAGTTTAAAGTACACGGTTATATGTAAGATTATGTACGTTGTCTTATACTAATGTTTCAAGAAATATTTATTTTTAATAAAAAGAAAAACGTTAATCGATATATATTGCAAGTATATTTCGACTTTAACATAAAAAAGGCATAAAACTGTCAAGTAAGTCTTTAAAAAATGATTCACATTACTCGTGCATTAAGTTACGTTTTCTCACGAGTATGAAACAGATAGCAGGTGTGACTGAAGTTTTTTTTTCAGTTTCAAGAAAGTCTAAGCAATACAATTCAAGGTTACCTACGCATTCCGCCGGAGCAATCGTTGTTTATTATAGAAGATAAAAAGGACAGTATTTTTGCACTTGAATATCCATTCACTTTTTTTCCGCGCGCAGTTTAAAACCCGCTAAAACTCGTCTAAACGGAAACGTCGAAGGAAAAATGTAAAACGGAAACAACTGGCGAGAAATGTGTTAAAAAAAGAAGAAACAAGAAATTAATTGACCAAGAAAAGATGTTTGCGGATGTCGAGGAATATCACCTGTTTCCGATCGCCCAAGGTTTACCCTCTCCCTCTTTCTCTCCTCGTACACAAAACGAAAACACAAAATTCCTGTTAGAAAATGCAACGCAAAAGGCAAAAAACGCGGAGACACCAATTACTCGCAAAATTTATAGGCATCGGCTAAATAATTCCCTTCCTTTTAAAGTCCCCCGGAGGATGGATCGGGCTCGAGTGTAGCGGCGACAAAAGAAAATCGTCGCCGACGAGCGATAATAAACTTTTTATTCAAATGGACGGGCGAGAGGGGGGATTCGGCAGAGGCGTAGAAGAAAAGAAAGCAGAAAAAAAGCGGCTTCCGACATTCCGGCCGGCGAGCCTTTTCAGATATTCGTATTGTGTGTGGCAAGGCCCCGAAGAAGGTCGGCAGTCTCTCTCTCTCTCTCTCTCGCTCGCTCGTTCGGGACGCATGTGCACGCGAGCGCCGCCGGCGGCGCATACCACCGATCGGCGTCGTCCAGAGCGAATTTCGATGGTTCTTCGGGAGGAAGTCGATTGTGATTCACTCGGCGCTCGGCCGCTCGCTGGAATTTCTGCTCTCCTCCTTTTACTTCGCTCCCCCCTTTCCTCGCACGTGCGAGCGGGAAACGATCGATCGGCCGGGGAAAATTTCAACGCGAGAATCTCGAGCGCACGCGGAGGCGAGGAGGCTCGGAAAGAAAGGAAAAAACGTCGACGGAACAGGTGTTTCCATCGTTGAAGAAAAATAAAAGTGGAGAAGGTGGAGGGAGGGGGGTGAGCAGGTATCGAGGCTCGGTCGGGTTTGGAAAACAACCGTGGTAGTGACAACATTTGCAGAATGAAGAACTCCGGGGGAAAAAGAGCGAGTATGAACTGCGAGCGCGTGCTCCCCCCTTCCCCCCTTTCGGGCCAATCCTGCCGTCTTCCTCCGGCGCACTGCGCGCTTGTTATATTTATCTCGCTCATTAAGTCTGTCCTCGTCGTGCCAACGTTCATTCATGACTACGTTCGTCTCGCTCCCGCGTAAGCGCGCCTCATTCATGCGCTCCGACCCTCTCGCTCTCTCTCTGTCTCTCCTCTCTCAGTATCTCTCTCTTTCTCTCTTTTTCCTGCTCAGAGTTCACCGCGTTTTGCAACGTTCCGTTTTCTTTTTCTTCGCTTCTGCCGTGTTTTTACGTGCTCGCACATTTGCACAAGTGTGACACGTACACTTGAACGATAATATATGGAAATCGAGATGCACTAGGAGGATTCGTATGCAATCTTTTGTTTTCTTTTAAAAAAATGTTATATTTCTTATTATTGCAGTGTATAAATAATTTTAATAGCGTTCGAATTTAATATTTTTCCTCCATTATCTCAAAATTGCATCTACCTACAATATATTCTGATTTAAAATATCAAACCGCTCGATCGCATTGAAATTTAATACACTTATAAAGAACGAAATAATCAAGTTTAAACTCATTAATTTAATCGGTATAACCACGCAATAACGAGGAACCTCCATTATCAAATCCAAGGACACCATCGACTCGGAATTCCTTAAAACCGATAAGCCGCGACCACTTAATTTCCTTTTAAAAAAAAGAGAAAGAAAGAAACATCCCATCGAAAAATCGTCAACACAGCCTCGAAAGCCGCGTATACCCGGCCCCGTAATTTGGATGAGTCACGTCCCGCGTCTTGGGCAGCTTCCGTTTTCCCCCCGGGCGCTCGCCCGTCTGCCTCGCGATTCCCCCTTTCTATCTTTATCTCCGGCCGATCTATCTAGCCTCTCTCGGCCCCCCGTCCTTTTGCTCGTGCTCCGGGGTGCGCGCGCGCGCGTCCGCGAAGTGCCAGACGGAGCGGACCTCGTCCCTGCCCTCTCCCTATCTTCCTCCTCGATCTTCCTTCTCCTCGTCTCTCTTTCTCCCTCGCATTCCCGTCCCTCTATATATTTCTCCCCGGGGCGTAGCGTTTTTCTCTCGTTTCCCGGCTGGACCTCGCTTCGGAGCCGGTCCGCCCAAAATAATTTCGCGCCGCGCCGAGTGTAAACAGCGCCGGTGGCGGCTCGCGAGGCCCGGCCGATAGCCCGCCGCGCACGCGTTTCGCGCGCGCCCCGATGTATTTTACGCGTGAATTTTTTTGCGCGCAAATCGAATTATTCGCGGGTCGGTCTCCACCGTTCGCTACGGGGTCACAATTCCTCGGTCGGTGAGCGAGGCAAGCGACGCAGCTAGGGGGTGGATTTTTTTCGCCCGTTATAAGTCGATGACGCCCCGACGTTTCGTACCTTGTATTTGCCAAGTTCTCGATTTCTCGCGCAGGTACGTCATCTCGATTTCGCTGAAAGCCGCGTCATCGGTTAAATGCGCCGCGTAAATAAAGAGCCGCGCGTCGCATTAAATCGTCACCCGCGGGAGATTTCACTCCTCCGTTTCTTTCATTCTCTCCCCGTTATATCATGCCGCGGATGCCTTCGACGAACGAATAGTACGACGGCTTGCGAAAGGCGCGCCTCGTTGTATCGCGCAACTATTATTTCGACCGATTTATCGTTTTATCGCATCGGACCGCCTATTTTTACTTTCTCCTTTTTGTCCTCTCCTCGAACGCCACCGGAACCAGTCTATCCCAAAACCTGAACTCAAAACAACAACACTTCTTTTTCAGAAAAAAATCCTCATTTTTTACGAAAAAAGGTACGTACGTCGTAAAAAGTTTGCGTGTGTATATATATAACCGCACCTCTTGGATTTTGCATAAACGAAGAGGCCCATCGGCGCGATCTCGGCGTCGAGATTGCAGCAGCTCGGCATGCAGCCGCGTTGGCAGATGTGGAGTGTACGCGCGGGGCTTCCGCTGCTGCGGAAGCGCGGGTTCGCCGGCTGCCAACAAAATAAGAAGCCTACGACTCGTCGCGAAAACGTCGACCTCGCGCCGACTAAAGCGACGCTCTCCCTCTCTCGCGACGTCCTTCGAGAGGCGACGGCGGCTTCTGCCCCCTTATCAGTCGCATTGGGTCGCGTTTTATGGGTCCAAGTCCGTCGTGTGTTTGCATTGACGAAACGCTGCCGCGCGACGCGCTATCGGGACGCGCGCGTGTTTACGCCGGGGATTCGTTATATACGCTTTCCCGTGTAACTGGCTCGGGATCTCCGGCTTGTTTTCGACGGTGTTTACTTCTTCGCGCGTAATTGCTTTTTCCTACGTCCGCCGTCACCGGAAACTCGATGAATCAAACGAAAATAAATGTAAGGCGCGATCGGCTCTTAATACGAGGAGTATGAGCCACTCGAATCATACAGTCTCAGTGTTTTCTTTTCGAATTCGATTTTTTTGAATTTTTGAATTTCTACAATTATGATAGGCGAAATTTCTTTTTTCCTCAAACGTCAAAATCGCTTTGGCGGTTGAGCGTTTCCGGGGGACTTTGTTCGGGCATTTTTATTCCGCAAACTGAATCTAAATTCCAGGGAGCACTGGCGGAAGAGACCCTCGCGCGTGTTACGCGCGCTGCACATCTGGCAACGCGTGGGGTTGGTCTTTTAGGCGAGCCTGGCCTCGCAGAAAAAGGAGGGAAGCCGCGCGAAGGGACGCAAAAAAATTCTCTCGCCTGCGTGTCCCTCGCGTGCCTCATTGAAGCGGCTTCTGCGCGCGCGCGCTGCTCCGAAATAACTTCGGCGCGTCATTGACTCGAGAAATTTTTTAACGAGCCTCCCAAAATCACGTCTACCGTTAGCCATCACCTGAAGAAAATCCGTGCGCGCCGTTCACACAAAAAGTTCTATTAGTAACTTAATATTTCAGACCGGCCGGGGGAACCGGGATACCGATAGGAGAAAACGCAGAGAGAGAGGTCCGAGCAGTTTTTTAAGTTTTAATGCTCCGATGCACTCCGGGGCCCCGAGAGGAAAAATAGATTTTTTTTCACCGCGGCGAGCACTCAGCCGCGGCTACCGAGAAGAAAGGAAACTACGGAGAGCTACCGGGTCGCTCTCCTCGATGAGGAGAGGGAGAAAAAAAACCCACAACGAGCGAAGCGAGAAGACGAACGAAGTTGAAGCGACGACGGCGAGCCGAATGAAGTTAAATTTAGGCGCGACGCTAAGGAGAGAGAGGAGGACGGAGAGAGAGCGCTCGGTGTGTGTCGTAAGCGGGATTTTGAAGACGAAGAGCCGTATATACTCGCGGAGGCTGCGAGCGCGCGGCTTTAACCAGCGCGCCGTCGGGGCCCCGGCATTATATGTAGAAAGCGAGGAGGGAACTCCGAGGAACGCTCGCCGCTCCGCTCTCTTTCTCGATCTTGGGGCGAGCCGCGCGGCACCAGCTGCTAGACTCGCCGCGCCGTCATCGACCTCTTAATATTGACGGATGCCGCCCTGGCCCCGCGCGCGAAGCCAACGTGCATTTTCGAGGCGACGTTTTTTACCCTCGAGTTCGCTCCGAGGCAAACGGATTTATTAATCCGCTCGCTTGCGCTTCGAAATTTTCGGAGATACGCTTCAAGAGTCGATTAAAGAACCGGGGATCTTTGATTGATGGCGAGATAGACGGATAAGAGATTTAGAAGCGTTTAAAATGTTTCGTGTACGTCAGCTCGTCCCGAAAGGGCAGGGACGCGGAGAAGAGATCCAGGAAGCGAGGTGAAAAAAAAACGAACGAAACGGAGCCGGACGGGAGGAGGAGAGGCAAAAAGGAGGGAAAAAAAAGGAGAGGAGGGAAGAGCCGCCGCTCGCGATTAAACGGCGAGGCTGGAAAGTCAGCGAGAGGAGCTGCCTCGCGAAGCTTCGAGAAGGACGACGGAAGGAATAGGCATAAGGACGCGCGAGCGCGCGGCGAAAAAGGGAAGAGCGAGAGGCGCGACGAGAGAGCGAGTCCGTCGGTGCACTCTCCGCGCTGCTCGGAGCGCATACAAAAGGGCAAAAAAGAAGGCGGCCTCTCTCGCCGATCGCCGTGGAAATTCGTCGAAAAAAAAAAATCAAAAGCCTCCGCTCCAAATCCGAAAATTGAAGGTGCGCACGGAAAATGGAAGAAGAAAGGGCGGACAAAAATCGCTCGCGGCCGAAGGGCGAGAAATCGAGTGTCGTAAGAGCGATAAATCCGAGCGGGGAGAGAGGAGGGGGGGTCTCGACTATAAGCTGGAAAAATAGAGGACGAGGATGGAAAAAAGGTGAAAAAAAAGGAGCGCGCGCGAAGCGAGAGCGAGGAGGTTGCGCGCTCGGCCTACGTGTGTTATATATGCACACACGGGCGCGCGCACACACACACGCGCGTGCCGAGCGTGACAGCGTGGTTCCAGTCAGTGCGGAGACCCGTTGGCGTTGTTAGCTCCCGCGCTTACGCGTTTGTACGCACGCGCTTCCCCTCCTCCCCGCGCGCCTCCTCGTCCTCTCTTGCCTCTCCTTTCTTTTTTTTATTCCTCTCTCTCTCTCTCCAGCGTCGCCTCCTTTTTCTCTCTTTCATCTCTCCTCTCTCTCTCTCGCTCTGCAGCTCGAGAGACGAAGGCCTCTCCGCGCGCGAGCGAGCGACGCGCTCGCTATGCCTTTCTCTCTGTCCTGCTCTCGCGGAGAGGAGAGGTCCGGTTATCCGCTACTCTCCGGTCCACCGAGAGAGTGCCCCATAGCGAAGGAGGGAAGAGGACGCCAAAGGCCGCGGCCCGCCGAGAGCGACCGAGACGGATAAACGTGAATACGTGTATGCTTAAGCGGCCTCCACACTGTTGCTCCTGCGCTTTTGTTACCTGCGGTTTCACGATTTCCGATAAAATATTTTAAAAAAACTTCGGTGCCTCTCGAGAGATTCGCTAAGTTCAGTGTAATTCAATTTTTTAAGGGCTGCCGATGTTGAAACACGATAAATCTGCATTGATTTTTGTGTAGAGCAAGAAGACGAATTAACTACGAAAGCAACAGGTGTTTTCGCTCGTTGTTAAGAATCAGATAATTATTTCATTGGCTAAATAATTTCGATATCCTTTCATTTCATTAATATCCACTTGAACGAAACGGTAGCAACAAAAGCAACAAGCTTCACCACAGATTTTACGTAAATTTCCAAATTCCTCTGCTGTCTATCCATTTACCTATACATATCTACCTCTATTTTTATGAAATACCTTTATACCTATGTACACAACAACGAAGACTGAAAAATGTATATTATGAACATCATTTAGACATTTCATTCAACTAAAAGGCTTATCCCATCTATCCAATAGCTAACGAATCAATTTCCGTTGAAGAAAAAACAAATAAATGTTAAAATCCCAAAGAAATCAGAAGCGTCGCGACCGACGCAGCTGTGAATCGACGCGGAGCTCCGCGATTGTGGGCCGGGCCTTAGAGTGAGTGAACGAGTAAACGAGCTCTCGCGCGCGCGAGCGCCTCGCGGAGTAAAAGAATCCGGCGGCGGCGGCGGCCACTGGTCAGGAAACGTTCGAGTTAGCCGTAGCCCGTCGAGGACGAGGCACCTCGAGGTGGCGGCGGTACTCCCGAGGAGGAGGCGCGCGTCGGCCACGGGGAAGCTGGCTGCGTGGCGCGGGCCCCCGCGAGAGCCGAGTACAAAGGCCATGAAGCGAACGCCGCGCCACGTGCAGGGCCGTAGCTACCGGCTCCGCGGGGGAGGGCATACGGCTGCTGTACGGAATTTAACGTAATTTTTTTTTTCGTTCAGTGGAAAATACAGTCTTTTTAAAGAACTTTATAATCGCGGGGGATAAGTATAATTATAGTTTCATAGGTCGATGGAGATGGAAGTTTACGAGTGTCATTGAAATTTTATGGTACTCGAAGGATCAGTGTTTACGCTGTACATTTTTCCATGAATCGAGGAGATTAAAGAAAAAATATGACGAGATAAAAAAAAACATGAATGACTTAGCAGTAAGGCGACTGATAATGAAGGAAGTCGCCTGGAGTGTGTGCATTCAGAAACGTAAAAAAAAAAACAGAAACGCTCAATGAAGCGCGAGTGAATGTAAATGTTCGAGTGCCGGCTAATGCCGCGCCGAGGTGTAATCATAAGCGATGATCTTACGTAAAATCACAATGTTTTCGAGATTATCTATTGTAACGAGCTCGATAACGAGGCGGCGGCGACGGAGAGCCGCGATTCAATCGGCCTTTTTTTCCTTCATCAATGAAACGCAGGAATATATACGTATATCAACGCTTCGCGCGCGTGCATTCATGAACGCGGATCGTCGCCGCGTCTCGTTAAGCGCTCGGCAAAAAAAAAGACGCGCTCGCTCTGCATAAAGTACGAGAGAAAGAGAGAGAAGAGAGAAAAAAAAGAAGGAAACGAGAGCCGCTCGCGGAGTAAACGAAGAAGATGGTAAACAAAGTCGGGGTGGGGCGGGAAGTTTGAAGCTACGTCAGGGGCAGCGATAACGATCGCGGAATTTATCGAGCTTTTTGCGGGCGCCGCCGTCGCCGTCGGTTTATCGCCGGGAATTTTTCGGCGCGCCGAAGACACGCGAGACAGGAAGAGGCGATCCGCGTATAACGTCGCGCGCTATCTTCCCGCGGCGTAATTTTTCTGACGGCGCGCGCGTCCCGTCCGGGCAAACAAATTCATTAGCGATAAAAACCGAGCGCGCGCTCCTTCCGTCGCGTCGACGAATAAAGCGAGCCTGTGTACCTCGTCCACGCGGACGCGGGATTACCGGAGGATCGATCATCGCCTCGCGATTTACGAATCTCGGGGTGAGGAGGAGGGGAGGAAGGGGCAATTACTCATCGGCGAAGGGTATATACAGAGCCGGTGCCGGGGGAGGTAATAAGGCGAGAGCGGGGAGGCTCGAGTGCGGGCACAAGGAGGGAGTGCAGCGACGAAGGGACACGCAACACCGGATATCCTCCAGACGCGGAGAGACCGTGTGCGAGCCCGCTCTCGCCTCCTTTCTCAGAGCACTCGAGGTGCCCCTAATCGAGTGTCGAACCGAGCCCGAAAATTTCACTCCACCGCCGAGTGGTGCATCCACCGCTCCGCTTTTTCCTCGAGTACGCGAGAAGGCGATCATCGAGCGGAGTGCACACTGCGAAGATCGCGAACGTGGGTAGCGCTACGATCGAGGCGATTGCGTTGGCTGCAGCGGTCGTCATTGAGCGCGACGACTGCACACGTGCGCAGCCTCGCGCTATTGTGCATACCGGCGCTCATTATTCCGTTGCGAACGCACCAACGCACTTCGCGGATAATGCGTCGGACTTTTTTTCGTAACTGCGTTTTAAAAATCCAAAATACGCAATTTTTTTCAAACCTACCGTTCAGAAGAAACGCAATTGTGCATTGTACGGATAATCGAGTACTGATGAATTGCGCACGATTCCGGTAAAAATGATAATTCATTTTAGAGCAGAGTATAAGAGCGAGACAATTTATTTCTGATCTGACTCGGCAAAGTCACTTCATTGTCCTCGGCGAGCGATAATATAAAAGTCGCGGGCGAGCTGTACATTCATCCTTCGGCTCCCCCGTGCACCTGAATCGTTTCCCTTTTCCAGGCGCGATGAAGAAAAAAAAAAGAAGCCGGAGCTCTCCGCGAGAGAGGGAGAAAGAAAAAGGCAGCCGTATCTCGAGGAAACTCGTCGTAGAGTTTTTGCGTCCTTGCGTGCCGCGGGGTTGACGCGACTCGTCGGGCATTCCGCCTGGCGGCGTTTTTTTCTCTCTCTCTCGCTCCCTCTTTTTCCCCGGCACGGCTGATTTATAAGCGCGGCGTTGGTTTTCTCACCGCGCGGAGCGCACCTACGTCCATTTTTCTTACGCACGCCCGGCGCATATAACGCAGCGCCGGAGCCAGTTTATCAATGAACCGCGGCGATACCGCGAGCGTCAGGTGCGGCTCGCCTTTATTTCCCCGAGCGCATCCACGGGGAGAGAGAGGCGCTTTGCATTTTGATGCCAGGCGAAATCTTTTTTCGCATCGGGCGCACGTATATATCGGCCTTTTTTCCGAGCTCTCGCGGTTCCGCGTTCGATCGACTTAGGTTCTTTCCTTTTTTTTTCTCGTTCAGACGGTTATAGAGACGATCGGCGAGAGAAAAAAAAGTGCGCGGCGACGCGATCGGGCGTCATTTCCGAGATGACGTTACGCAAGCTCGCGGCGCGGACTGTTTGTTTTGTTGCTCTTTTTGTCAATTATACTTTGTAATGCGGAATTGACGAGGCGCGGTGAGTCATTATGGGTCAGTCCGTGACTCACCAAGGGAATCGGATTAACAAATTTTATTCAAACACCTGCTCCCGCGCGAGGCGCTGTACACGCTGCGTTTGACTACCAAATAAACGCAGGCAGCTATGACTCTAAGAAACTTGGAATCCTCCGGAGTCGCGCTCACCCGCGAATATACATATTCATTCGAAGGTGTACACTCTCTTGCAGGAAGAGACCGTGCGCACTGGAAACAATGCCGATTCCCAACCGTAGCTCCATTCATTAAAAGCAAAAGTCCGTATGCCCCCCTCGTACGCGCCGGAGGCTTTTAAAGGCCGTACGCGGTGTCCCGTTACGGTCGCGCGCGCGCGCTCCTCGTTCCCGCATGCGGAGGCGCACACCTCCGGCGGCGAGAGCCACCCCCGCACGCGGAGATTCGAACGCTCCTCCCTCGCGGTGACTTCGACGCGCGCCCGCCCGCCGCGGGAAGGTGGTGCCCGCGTGGGCGGCGGCGCATCGATTTTTCGCAAGCGGGCCTCACCCGCGCGTCGATCCCGAGCGCCCACGCGACTCCCGCGGGGGCTCGCGCGGATCCTCGCAATTTATTTAACCGCGACGCCGCGCTGAATGCTCAATAAGCGCGCGCCTTTTTTTTTCTCGGTTGCTGATGTCAGCGACGAGCTGGACAGCTGAGGGCTCTGGATTTTTATATTTCTGTGCGATTTTCAGTGCATTCGGTATTTATCTTTCAAAGAGTGAAAAATATTATTAGAAGGTTAGTAAGAAGAGTAAAGAATTCACTTTCAAGAGATAAGATAGGAAAACCGTGCGTGGTTTTCTCTGATGGCCAAGCCTAATTCGCAGCGACAGACTGGAAAGCAAGCAGAACGGCGATTGCTAATTATTCGGAGTCAGTGAATTTTCAGTAAAATTTATTTCAGAGAGACGCGGCGCTGCTCGGCGAGGGCATTTAATTATTCAGGGAAAAATGTGTCGCGCCTGTCGTTAATCAATGTCGCGCTAATAGAAAATCAAATTCCTCCCCCCTTTTCCTCTTCGCCATTGCGCTAAATTCTCCGACGGAATTACCAAAGTCGCTGTTCGCAATATCGATTGCCCCAGTTAACTTAATCTGACTCTTATTTAATCGCCGGCAAAAAAAGCAAGACGAAAATTGAATACCAGCGCGTACGAATCGAGAGAACAATAAAAAAAAAGAGGTTCTTTCCCAATATAAATAAATCAAATCTCCTCCTACGCTGGAGCGTCCGCGTACAAAAAAAAGCTCTCCCCCGCAAGCTCCGCGGTCGTAAACGCACGCGCGGAGGCCGCCGCGATTTTTCGCGATGGGCCGCGGCGCCGCTCCCGCTTTGTCTCGACTTAGTCGGCATTATTCCATTTTATGGTTTTCTTCCTTTCTCCGTCGGCGCGGCGCACGCGAGGGCCGCGCGCGCTCCTTCGAGAGATGGAATGTGGACGCCATATGGCCCCGGCGCGCCGCGCTCTCTGCACCCACCCACACCCACTTCTCTTTCTCTCCTCCGCAGCGATCCCTTTCCCATCTCCTTTATTTTCCGCCGGAGTTCCTCCCTCTTCCTGCCTCCCCCGCTTCCTCCTCGTGTCACTTCGCCCCTTCTTTCTTTTCGGCGTCTCGCGCGATTTTATTTCTCGTTATCGATATCTCCCGCTCGGTTACGCTCGCCCTTATCGTCCGAGCGCGCCCGGCGAGAGAGCGCGCGACGATGCGTATCGGCGAAATTGAAAAATTTCGACGTAACGTGCTTCGGTACACAAAAAAATCGTTTAATCGTCGCGGGACGAGGCGCCGCGCGACGACCGCGGGGACGAAAAATTTCCTACGCGCCGAGGAATCGTTAGAAAAATCAACTTTTCGTTATCGCCCGGGCCACGGATGACTTCATAACGTAATCCCCGGCCGATTGGAGAGAGAGTCCGGCGATAGCGCCGCTCTCTCGGCTGTGTAAGGCCTTTTTTGTAACGATTATCCAATCCCCGTTTGGCCGCGCTGCGTCTTCTCCTTTTTTTTTCGAAAACAAAAGGAACGAAAGTTAGCGATAAACCCGGCGAAGTCGCGGCCAAAATAAAAGCGAAGATAAGGCGCGACGCGCTAAAAATACGCCTTGGGAGGCGCGCACGTGCACGCGGGGACTTTTGGCGTCGAAGGAGAGAGAGCGAGAGAGAAAAAAAGAAACGGGAGGCGACGCAGCGAGGCACCGTGGGGTCAGAGCAAAAATTCACGCTGCGGCGAGAAGGCTCGGCGCGCACAAGCGCGCGCGGGCATTATACAATCGCGCCGTTGATTTCCTGCGAGGCGAGCGGGCCGCCGAGTTATGCTTGTCGATCGAGAGAGAAGCGGAGCGAGCGAGCGGGAGAGCGAAAGAGAGAGAGAGGAGAGACACCACGCGCGCGGCGCTAGATTGAGAAACCGCCGGCGATATCTGTGTTTCGAAGAGTAGCTCGAGAGATAGTCGAGGCGCGAGGCTGAAGAAGGAAGATAATTCGCTCTCGCCGCGGCGGATATAACGTTTCGACCGAGAGCTACGCCGCGAGAATCTACCAGTGCCTATTTTTTTTTCGACACCTCGCCATTCGATTCTTCGCTCTTCGCAGCTTTTTTCGATGATCCACCTGCTTTGGAGAAAAAGTTCGAGCTCGATTCACTCGTTTTTCACTCGAATCGATTGATCACTACTTCCCATTAAGAGAGCGCGAAACGTTCGTTGTTAAATGTAAAATAATTGAGTAGCGAAGAATTTGCCCGCTCTGGAAGAATTTACGAGAAAGAAAGTTTCGAGTCACCGCGAGGCGATTATACACCTTATCGGCAGTGGAGTAACAGAAATGCGTTAGAAATATGCAAATGCCATTAGGCGCGTGTGCTCGTGTAGGTGAAACAATGGGTAAGCTCGTGTATCGAAAAATCCGGGAGGGACGCCTCGATCTTCTCGAGCGACGAACTTTCGCCTCTGGTTGCCCCATCGGCAATTTTAACATTGTAATTTTTTTCGGAGCGACGATTTCCCCCCTCCGCGGCTCTAAAATCGTCGTGACTCAAGAGCGACTTTTGAAAATCCGTGCATTTTAATTTCGATCGAGCTAATTTATGCGAGCGAGTGGGTCGCGCGTTCCCCCGTCTATTTACATAAGTAATAATAATAGCGCCTTATGCAAATACTTGAATTGGACTCGTTTGCACGCCTTTGATCTTTAACTACTCGTGTAATAAACTAATTACAAATCCGAAGCGTTTCGAATGGAAATTCAATAAAAGCCGGCCGTCGAATTGGGACAAGTAAATGCGTCCAGAGTGTTTTAATTATAATAAAATCGATTTTCCGATCCGCGCCGCGTGTTCGAGCGATTTCATTTAAAATTAGTTAAGTATTCCCCGGCGACTAAAACTACACTCGACTGTGATATTCTGGATTATTTATTTGTAACCTCAGATTTATTTTGGAACCTAAAATGTTATCCCTCCAGTTCTGTACTTGCTGCCTGTAAAATTGGATTGCTGTTGATGGAATAAACACCGAACGTGCAAAATCGAGAGCTCGAACGGGGAGGGGACCACTTAACGGGCGTGACAATTTTTGCGCGAGTTCTAAAAACGCGTTCCGCGTCCCTCGATCGATATTACGAAAATGGAATCCAAAAATATACCGGGGCGAACGTACGTATCGATCAGCCACGGAGATATGCATTTCTCTCCGGCGCCTCCTTTATTTATTCACCGGCATATATACTATTACTACGGGGCCACCGGGGGCTTTTATCGTCCGCAGACTAAACTAACTCGGGTGCGCGGCTCGCTAAGGTAATCTAAATAACATCGCGGGGGAGGCTCGATAAACAGGTAAGTTATACCGAGAGCGCGCGCCGCAATTTCTGGAGGCTGTGGCGCAAGACGCGCGCGGTATCGCGCGACCGGGTCGCGTGCGCGAACTCGCGCCCGAGAGTAGAGGCATTAAAAAATAATTAATTCGATATAATTAATTTCATCGCGACGTTCGCCCGCAAAATCAATCGTCGCTCGCTCGCTCCGCGCCGATTGTCCGAAGTAAACATTTCGTTTATTTTGAAGAGTCAGACTGCGTCTGGGACGCGGTGTGCAGCGCGCAGATGGGAATTCCGCGTGCGACGAGAGCAAAAAAAAAAAAAAAGGAACGAGACGCGCCGGGGTATATCTTCCGCGTGCACGAGCTACGCGTAGTTTTTATCGCCTCGGGCGTATCGCGTGACTCTCGGGTACAGTGTGCGACATCTCGACGGGGAAAAAACCGCGCGCGACGCGTGGAAAGTCGCTCGAAAATTTCGGGCGTCGCGTTTCGTAAAAGGCGCGAGTCCCGCCGAAATACCGCGCGGAGAAAATTTTTGTCCGCACTCGACGGCCGACCGTCCGAGCGTGTAGATTACACGGCGTAGGCAAAAGAGAGAGCCGGGGAGAGAGGAGAGACAGGAAAAGCGAGAGGGAGGCTGAGGGAGTGAGAGAGAGAGGGAGAGAGGAGGTAGGCACGCACGCCACGATAACCGGGTGGGTAAACAGAGATAACGCGCTCTCTGCGTGTAGCAGGCTCCGTGTATACCTATACGGACGTATACACTCGTCTCCTCTTCGCATCGTTCGGAGGCTTCGATCGCCCTCTCGGGCTTTTGCGCGACGATCGCCGAGCTTCCGAGAAGCCGCTAACGCGAGGATGAAAACGAATCTATTTTGCACGCCGGCCCCAGATATCTCCTAGCGTTTTTCCGCGCCGCTCTCTCGCGATATCTCTCTCGACTTTTTCTCCAAACGAAATAAATTACCCCTTTTTTTCGACGGTGAGAAGGATGACTTTTGAAAGGCGATTTCTTAAGAAAGATTAGCCTCGACAATGGCCGGCTTATGCGGACGAGATAAAAATGGCGAGGAAACTAGGATGGAGAATAAAAAAAAAAAGAGGAGGAGGAACGAGCGGATCGGATCGGGGGCGTGCGATGGAGCGACACGAGGAGCGTATAAGGCCGCGCGTACACGAGAGATTTTGAGAGCCGCGCGCGCGCTGAATGGCCGCGCTATGTGGCGGCGCGCTCGTTCATACACGGCAGTCGTTAATGAATGAAAAATGCAAATAGCCCGCTTCCGCCCACTCGTCGGCCCCCCTTCCGCCGCCGAGTTTTTCCGCTTGCACAATCGACGACGGCGACGGCAGCCGGCCTCGTTCACCGATTCCTAATCCGCGGCTGCGCCTGCGTACACCTCGCCCACGGGAGGTGCGCGCGAAGATTCGCCACGGTCCGTGTACCTTTTTGGAGTTTCGTCGATTTTCTTTTTCGGAGCTGCGGTGATAACGATCGGGCGTGGGTGGAGCGTAACGTTACGCAACGGCGGGACTTTTGAAACGGTTCGAGGATTTCGGAGCACGTGGGAACCGCGGGTTACTTAAGGCGATGCGCTAAGAGCATCACTGGGTTATTTGAGTGGAGTTTCGAAAATGTAAATTTGTCGAACTATTTTTTTTGTAAATTATTCAGAGTTAGTTAATTAAGATGTCAATTACAAAATATTCTCAACGTGTAATAATTATCGAGATTGTAAAAAGATTATCAGGTTAAATTATTAAAGTATGATTTGCAAATGCGACAGTTTATAATATTCTATAAAATGATTATATCACGATTATTTTCTATAGTATAAAAATAAAGTTAAAACAAAGTAAGGAAAAATCCATAAAGTTTTCAAAAGATTATTAATCGATCGATTCTCGAGTGAACGAATAAATAAACACGACCAATTCGGCTGTGCAAATTTCATTACGCCTAATCGAACGATTACGCGTGCGCCGAATATATATAATACGCGCGAGAATTTCAGCGGGAGATTTTCCGCTCGACGGCCCGTGGAAGGTGGTGTCGCAAACGGCATCCGCGAAAAAAAAGCCCGCGATAACGAACGTAGGAGTCGCGCGACGGAGGCGAGGGACACACCTAAGTAAGGTAGGCGTTCGACGGGTGTGCGCGCGCGCGAGCGAGAGAGAGAGAGCTGCTTTCATTCATGAAGGAGGCGACGACGTCGCCGGATTTCACTGCAGGCGAACGCGATGCCTACCTACGTTCAGGTATACGCGAACGTCGAACGCGAGCGAGAGAGACAGTCCGTGACGTTTTATGGCCGCCACGGTAGAGTGCGGATGGAAACGCGCGGGCGACTTTCTCGCAAACTTTCTACATAGTCCCCCCCTTCCCGCCTGCCACCCACTTCCTCGAGCGGCTTTTCATTCAGCTTCCTTCGGCGAAGAGGATCCTCGGGCGAGTTTACTTTTGCCGAAGGAAAATTTAATTTTGGACTACTTTACGTTAAGAATTGATTGTTTTAAGTCATTTAAACATACGGTGTACTTAGTTTCTACTGGAGATTTATGAAAATAATATTTCACGGTCTGATAAATTTATACAGTATCGAGATCGAATTAATTAGATATTTTATGTCACCTAGATTGTCAAGTTCCAAAGTTCATTTTTTTTTGTCACTCCGGTAGATTGATGCCTGGTGGCAATAATTAAAATGTAATTTTAGAAACTTTCGTATAATTGTCTTTAAATTGACGACATTAATGCGACATCGAATCGTGACTTTTCTATTTCCAAATAAAAAAAGGAAAAGCTGATAACTATTCACAGTTAGTAATGGGAACGCAGCATCGTGTGCTTTTCAAGATATATATGTATTGTAGGTCCACGTTAATATTCGGCTACCGGCGTGCGAGGGAATTCATCAAATCGCTGAAGAATATTTTTGTATTTTGTTGCTTCTTTTGTTGTCGTACAACACCGGCTTTTGTAGAAATGCCAGGCCCAAACTTGATTTATAGATACGCGCGTATCAGAGAATGCAGTCGTGTTAGAATGACTGGGGAGACGCTGAATTAATTGAATTTTTGTTTTATGGTCCGTCAAGGTCAATGGACTTTAGAGAAGGAATTTAGCCTCGCTCGGCGCGTTATAGACTCCCAAAGCAGCGCCTCCTTCCTCCTTTATTTCAGTGGATAAACAGGAGTGGCCGATTCTTTTAATAATTGTCAATTGACTATTCTCGTTTCGCTAACAGATTTTAAAAATATTGCAGCCAAATCAGCCGCGCGGTTTATTTTGTATTCTGGGTCATTGGGTTATCGGTAATTAATTAATAAACTTCTTTTTTCAGTCGATCGATTAAAGTTGCTCAGCTCCGCTATTAAAAAAAAAACGTTTGAAAATAACTTGGAAACGAAGCGAGGCAAAAAAAGTAGAGTAGTAAAATTCTCCCAATTAATCGGAAAGTACGAGTGATAAAACATTCGCGCGCTACCTGACATTTTTCCGAGATTAAAGATAAGAGCCACGATTTTTACCTCGCGACTCGATCGCCGACTTTTATGAATGGTTCATTGACACGAGCGAATTAAACGATTCAATTACTCGAGCGTCGCACACCTCGAGGAGTGGCCGCACGAGCCAAGACTTCCGGTTCCCAGCGTTACAGCGGTGCCCGCCGCACTCGAGAAAAATAACGCGGCTTTTCGAAAGCGCGCGCGCACCGGTATATACCTACGGCGTCGCCGTCGCCCCGGCGCACACACCCGATATCGTCGAATTCCGGGAGTTTGATTACGCCTCGCTAAATAAAGTGAGACGAACGAAAATTGATCGGCGGCTCGTCGTCGGCGTTTCCTATAGCAGTGAAAACAAATCGATTGGCCGCTGATCAATGCGCGCCCATTCATCATCGCGCGTCAACGATACCTCATTGAAGTTTACAATATTTTAGAAAGAAAAAAGGATAACAATAAGTCAGCGCGATACTGATTGACGACCTCTCGCCGCAAGAGTCCCTGAACTCTCCTCTCTCGCCGCGAATCATTCAAGCGGCGAGATCATTGCAATAATGCGCAAGCATCGCAATAAAACCGAGAGTGTCGTCGGCTCGCGGTGCCGACGTGAGCGGCCGCATGCGCGCCCCGCCGATACCGGAAGTCCGCCGATCTCCTGCACCCACCCCCCACGCACACTCCTGCGGATCCCCTCGATCCATCAGACACGCACACGCAGCAGAGTAAAAATGAGATAAAAAAGAAGATCGGTGCACTCGACTCACCGTTTCGACTGGGCGGCCGCGGAGGCGCAGGGTAGTTGGGCGGCGTTAATACCGGCGGCGCAGCAGCGGCGGCGGCGGCGGCGGCAGCAATGGCTCGCTGCTGCCTGACGCGGAGCGTCGACGACGGCTCTGCCAGCGAGGTGGTCGACGAGGATACCGAGGTGGCGGTGCTGCTGCTGCCGCCGCTGCTGCCGGTGCCGCAGCGGTTGCTGCCGGTGCTGGTGCCGCTGCACGGGTGGCTGCTGGGCCAGGGTGGACGCCGCGGTGGCAGCGCCGGCGCCGGGTTGCAGTCCAAGGTATCCACACTTCCACACTTATCTAAACACCTTGCACCACGAACGATGAGCTCATGTGTACGCGCCGGCACGGCGTGCGGACGTACGCGGGCCGCGCGTTATGCGCTGTATACTCGTCGCTCGCGCACACTCTCCGCTGTTTTCCTCGCGCCGTACGGGCTCTGCGCGGCCGAGCGCGGCTCTGCCGGCGGTCCACGTCACGTCGAAGAAGAAGAGGAGGAGGAAGAAGCACCACCGGAAACTCGCGCGGCCGCCGCGCCGGGGCCGAGGTCGTCGTCGGGCCGGTCGTCCGGTCTCGACATTCGAGCCCGGATCGGCTGCTGGCCGCGGTGTGTGCGCACACCGCGTTATACACACACTGCTGGGGGAGAGAGAGCGCGCGCGCTCCGGCTGCAGCGGTGCACGGGAAAACGCGGCGCTTGTGCGGCGCGCGCGGGCGCGCGTGTGAGTGAGCGCGAGAGCGCGCGGAGGACACTAACACAGCGTCGCGGGGAGGCCCGCGGTGGAGAGACGGAGCCGAGAGCGGCGCAGTCACACTTGTGCCCCGGCGAGTCCCTCGCTCTCTCGCCAGATAGAAGATCGCCGAGGAGGAGAGTCTCTCTCTCGCTCGCTTGGCCGCTCGCTCCGCTCTTCTCGGCACGTTCGTGGAAAGTACAAAAATATATATCTGGCCGCCGCCGCTGCCGCTGCTGCTGCTGCTGCTGCTGCCGCGGACTGCCGCCGTACGCCTTGTTTATTATCTGGCTTTCTTCTCTCCGGCCGCGGAGTGTATAATCGGCCTCCGCTTCTCGCCGTCTCTCTCCTTCGTTCGCGCGGCGTCCCGTCGAAATCTCTCTCTCGCTCGTGCCGCGCGAGGAAAATAAAAAAAAGGTCGCGTTCGGCAACCGGCACTCGCGGGGGGCACACACCGTAGTTAACACCGTGTATATCGTATATCCTGTGCGCCGTGGCGAGAGGAGGTGTGTGCGCGCGCGCTCGCGCTGAGTCTCTGGCGGCGCGAGCGTTACACACGGCTGTGTGATTTTGCGGGAGGGAAGAGCCGAGCCGAGCCCTACGCTGGCTGCTCCGCTACTGCCTCTCCTTCCTCTCTCTCGCCTTCTCTTTCGCCCGGTGCCCCCCTCCCCTCGCCGCGCCGCCGCCGCCGCCGCAGCCGCCCCCTCGCCTCCTCCGCTCCTCGCGGTGTACGCGCGTCCGTGAGCGCGCGCGTGTGTGCGCGCGCGAGCGAGCTGCCTACTCCCTCTCTCGCAAGCGCTCGCTCGCTCCGTCTCCGTTTAAGTTGACCGCCAGTAAACGGGCTTCATTCACTGCTTATTTTATACGTCCGCAGAAATAGCTCGCGCGCCCGCGCACACTCGCGAGCGAGCGCACACGCACACGCTCGGCGATCGCTGGCTCTCTCGCGCGAGCTATACACACTATGCGGCCGAGCGAGAATGAGCTAGAGAGAGAGAGGTGGCCGCACACGTACGCTCGCCGTAGGAGAGAGACTCGTTCACGAGGCGCGAGTGAAACACACGTGAAAAGTGATATTGACCAAGAGCGAGAGGGACTCGCGTGTATATACATTTTAACTGGTATATACCTGGTCCGATGCGGCGGAGGAGAGAGAACCGATCTCCGTGTGCGCCGCCGCAGCCTCGTCCGTAGTTTTTTGCTCTGTTTCCGTCTCGCCGCTCCTTCGCCCCGCGAGCGTGTATACGTCTAAGCTATCCGTCTCTATTTCGCGCTGCTCTTGTTGCTCTCTCTCTCTCTCTCTTCGCTCTCTAGCCAGGCCTCCTACTCTCGCCCGTAGTGTCGTCCTCCTCTTCTTCCGCTGTCCTCGATCTTTTCTCGAGCTCCGCGGCGAGCGTCGCGTCTGCGCGCGCGCGCGGCCGATCGGCGCGTTGTTTACGCGCCGCTCATTCATAAATATATTCGCGCCGCGACGCGGCGGAAAAAAGTTCGTTGAATGGGTCGGCCGCGCGAGTAAACTACCCGGGCGGTCGCATCGCTTACGCGGCCGGGAAGGTAGTATACCGCGCCGGCGTAGTTTACGCGGAATCGGCATTGTAAATCGCGCGGTTTTTAATGAATGACGGCGCGGAGACTACGCGCCGCGCATATGTACACATCGCGAATTTTTCGTCACGTGAGCGCGACGATCGGCGCCTCGCCATCTGGCGGCGACTCCTTCGCGCCGACCAGTTTTACGCTTCGCCGCATACTCGCCCGCGCGCGCGTGTGTGCGTACGTGTGTGCTTACACGTACGCGCGGCGTAGCCGCGTAGCTCCGTTCGATTGAGCGGCGTGTGCTGCACGCACTCATTCAAGGGGCCGCGCTCTCGTGAATCGACGACGAATCGCTCGTCGATTTCTTTCACGGGGCACCCGAAATGTGAATGAACGCCGTCGGGGGAGCGCCCGCTCCACCTGCTGCTCGCTTCCCTCCGCGATGCGCGTGTATATAAGCGTGTATACGTGACTCGGGAGCAGCCCCCGTTCGAGTGCACACTCGAGCGTCGACGTAGTCCCTCGTCATCGGGGAAAAGCGATTTTTTTTTCTTTCCGAGAACGAGGGAAGAGAGGAACTGCATAGTCGCGGTGACTGTTGGAATTCCACGTAGTAAGAGCGTACACTCCCACCGGAGTGGAGCGTACGCTCCGCATTCATGCCTTTCAGAGGCCCGGCTGCAGAATGGGCGATCGGCTCCTTTCATTACGGCGTTGCGCGCGAATCGACCCATCTCCGCTGTACAGCTGCCCTCGCGATAAACGAAAGGAGCCTCGCGAGTGTCCCAGGAACACTTAGTCGTGCGCCGAGCACTTACTTCGTAAGTTTTGCGGAAAATTTGATTTTGCCGCGGTGTAAGGGGAGCAGCCGGCCGAAATCACAGTCGCGCGGTACGATCGCAAAAGGTATTCGATGCGGCGCGGCCCGTGCGAGGGAAAGAGAGAGGAAGAAAGAGGCAACGAGAGAGTTTTCTCGACGACGGCGAGGCCGCGGCAGCCATGTCGCGCGCGTTTTCGAGAGAGGCCGTCGACTCAGGAGTGTAGCTAAGACGCGCGAGAGCCACGGGCTGATTTTTCGTCGGCGATGGATGCTTTGACTCGGGAAATTCTTTCATTTTTTTATTCACGAATTTGTACAACTGCTGTCGTTCGGTCTTCGTGATCGCGGGCGTCGTTAATTTTTTTTAAACAAAAGTGATTCACCGGAGTCTACTGTGTGTACGCTAAAAAAATAGTGCCGCGAGATAAGTCGCTTGTGCAAAGAAAAGCGGCTCTTTGTTTTCGTGCGGACGACGGAGGAAAATTTAGGATGACCCAGTCGTTAACCTGAATGCTAATGAACTTTGAAAAGCTTTTGTTTGATAATAACGAGGCGAGGATGTGTACAAATTGATTCAATAATTATACGTTACGTGTAGGATTATCGTTTTTTTGCCTTTGTTACTCGTTACTTTCATAATTGAGTAATGAAAATTTGGTACTTTCGAAATTGAGAAAGCCTATCGAACAAATTTATTTATTAAAAAAATAAAAACTAGATACGCGAGAAAAGTAAAAATTAACTAGTTGTACACACCGTAAATCATCAATGGTTAATTGATAAGCAAAATGCGGTAAAATGAACCATAAAATTAAAATTTGCTAATTATATTTACAACTTTATAAGCAACGATTTATGCTGATAATAATATACGGTCGTAGAAAACCTACAAAGTCTCGGGATGAAACGGAATAGAGCTGAATAAAAACACAGTATATATAACTTCTTATAAAAGGTACAAGAAAAGTATAACGCGGAGCTGGATCGTTTCACCGCAGTCAGCAAAGCCATAAACCAAGCTGATGAAATGACATCGTATTCAGCCAGACGCAATACTTCATTCATACGTTCGTATTGTACACGGCCAACTTGCGAGATGCGGAGAAGTCGATGCCCCGCGCCCAAGAGCACAATCCACTATCTCTTTAAATTATTTCGAGTTATTTTAAAATTCAAAAAGTTTTTTATTTAGTGCACACCGTACGCCAATCGATTAATGATTTCATAGAGATCTCGCAAGTCGCGAAAGAACGTAATAATTTTGAATTAGAATACATTATATCGACGTTTTATTTACCCTTTAAAGTGGAATTAGTGAAAAACTGCTACAAAAATTAGTAAAATACACTAAAATTCAATGAAATATGTTCCAATAAACCATGATTATTAAAGAACTTTGCATTAATTTTTTCACTAATTCAACTTTAGAGACTACGTTTGCTAATTAAATTATATTTTCAACATCGATTTGTATGTAAATTTTGCGTACATCTAACGCGACCTATCGGTCCTCGTGTTTCTCGAAGAAACCCACTATACTTCCAGAGAAAAGTGCGGTCCAACCTCAGCTCCAACCCACCATCCTCGTTATCAAATCACAAATCTACACCGCGAGAATCGTTATCTCCCGCGATCCTGCGACTTCGCAAGGTCCCCCCTTGGAAGTTCGGCGAAGCCGTCCGATCGGAATTTCCGCCCGCAAACGAGAAGCGTCAACGCGAGCACACCTCGGACGCGGTGCGCCTCGCTTGAATTAATAAGTCGGCGAGGTCCGCGCGCGCGGCCCATACTTGGCACGTGATACTCGCGTGTGGGAAGAGGCTCAAGGCTGCCCCGCGAGTCCAACCTCTCCGAGGCATTGGGTTACGGCTCCCTCTCTCGCTCGCTCGCTCGGTCCACGTACGCGCGCCAGTTGACGCGAGGAGAGAGAGAAAAAATCCGTTGTCACTCGCGCCGGTTGCATTATCGCGCGCGGGGGTGGCGGGTGAGAACCGACTGACGGCCGGACGGTCGCTTTTAACGCGCGCGAGGATTTGATTCATTGGAGATATTTGTTCTGTTTCGTTTTATTTTTTCGAGCGTTAAACGAGTAGTTTTCGAGGTTGAAAAATGCAAGAATCTCGTACTTTGGATGTAGAGAGCGGAAAGTATTTTGAGCAGATTGCACTTGCTTTATGCGCAATTGAGAAAAAAATAACTATCGATTGTTTTTGATATTCTAAATGATGAATTTATTTTTTCGATTTATATAGGGTGCTATAATTTTAAATGACTACTTTCTTTTTATTTTTATACTGCGTCTCCTGTATTGTAATCATAATCTTTTGCATTGTACATTAGTAGTTGTTTAATGAACTATAATTTATTTAAACCGGTAATACCCCTTAAATACGAAATTGCATAGTTTAAACTTTTTTTGTAGAGAAGCAAAAGAAAATGCGAGACAGTGGAGTTTTGGGTAAATAAACACGAAGGAACGTGGCTCAAGTCGCAAAGAAGTGGCGAACGATTCGCTGACGGTGAGCGATCTTTTTTTTTACACGTTGGACGTGCTTGACGATTTTTCGCTCGGCTGTTTCTTTTCTTCGTTTTTTTTTTTTTTTACTGGCCGAGGCTCGGAGTGTGCTGGATCGATTAGACGTATGTGTTGAATTTCGCGGCGTAAGTGAGAAGTAAATTAGAATTCGTTAAATTTAACGCCGTCGTTCGAGAATCGGCTTTTGTTGTGTGTTTTCGCTGACCGGAGTTTCGCTTATGACGATCGTACGCTTTCGTGAGAAAATTTTTCGAACACATTTTTTACTAATAAATGTATTTTGATATTATTTCATTTAGACACATTTTTAATTAGAACATTCTTAAGAAATGAATAATCTTTTATAATCACGCAAAAGTGACATAATTTTTCTTTACCCCTGTACTCTTCTTGATTAGCCAATCAAACTTGCAGTGTGTTAATTCTTAATTTTTCTGAAATACATTCACTTTTTTCTCGATTGATCTCTCTATCTAAATATAAAGGAGTGAAAATTCACTCTCATATTTTTCATATTTAGAGAGTTCACACTTCCCCTCTATACGATTATATGCAATCCACATGATGACACCCAAAAAGCTCAAAAAATATCACTTAAATCCTCTCTCACAGTATATCCCTATATGCAAAACGTTAATACCGCATTTTCTTCCTCAGTAGCTACAATACCTCCCCCCGCGATTATATGCATTATCGCGCGGAGCTGCGCGTCGAAAATAATTCGTTGGGCGCGGCCGCGCGCGCGAAGCTTCGAGAGGCCATCTGTCGCGCGCGGGCTCGACGTCGACGTCGACGGGTCACGGGGAAGGAAAAACGGGGCCGCGAGCCGGCTATATAATCGCGGGCGGCGCGCTCGCGAACGCAGCGGCCGAAAGGATATCCGGCGCGCAAAGCGGAAACGCTTCCCGTCGACGCCCACCGACACGCGGCCGCGCGAGCGATTCGCGACCGAGACGGCGACGTTTCCGTCGCTCGCCTGCGCCGAAAGGCTCCGACGTTGCCTACCTCGCCGATACGCTCGTCGGAAGTGCAGGCCGACGAGGCCCCGTGCGTCTCGTTTTTCGAGTTTCCGTCGATTGGACGACGCTGCGGCGAAAGTAACGTCGAGTGCGGTGTGTTATCATCGAGTCGGTTCATGTAATTAGAGTGCAATCGATAAAGCGGTTATTGAATCAGCTGACAGATTTCGGAATTCGTTGTTTTATTGATTATGTCTTCGTGAATTTTGTAGGATTCCTCAAGCTATTGTACGCAATAAAAATTAATGATTTCATAAAAAAAAATAAATAAAAAAGATTAATTTTATCTACGGATTTTGTTCATACAAAATAGTTACTACCTAGTAATCTTGGAAACTAGTGACTTTATTGGTAAAAATTTCCACAAATATTATAAAAATTACGACTTTTCTGAGTAATTTTTACAACATTGTATAAGGAGTAATCTTTACCAGATAAGCTGATCTCAAAATTATTAAACATGTAATCGATTAACTAGAAATCTAAGTTGCCCAATAAAATTCAGGTGAAAAATTCAGATTTTAACCCACTCCAAAATAACCATCGAGCTGATTAACGAACGAATTCATCATTAATGGCCGAACAACGTTAATAAAATCCACTTAACCGTGCGCGCTAAGGTCAACGCGCACTGTGCGTTATCAATGAAAAGAAAAGGCCGTAGTGCACTCGTTAACCCGATTCCTCCCACGAAACTGTGCCGCGCGATCATTAGCAGTACCAGCGCGAATCGCGATAATTTAGCACCTGCCCCGCGCTAGTATGATTGATCGCACCATCGACGTGACGTTCGGACGGTAGCCGCGACGCACACACACGCGAGCACGTGCTCCCCGGCGTCCTCTTCCCCGGGCGCGCACGCGCGCGAGCCTCTAAATTACATCTAATTGACTGTCAAATTACGACAAACTGCGCTTACGTGTGCTATATTTAGCGTCTTTATTAGTCGCATCCTTTGCGCCTCCGGCGCTCCGCGCGCGCGGCTTTGTCCTTATTTCTATGGAACGCCTGCCCCCACCGCCGTACGGCGCTTCCTTTTCTTTTTTTATTCGCCCGCGCGCGGAACGGAGACGTGCGTGCGCGTACCCTTGGCGGCCCGAGCGCCGTGTACACGGCCTTTAGCCAATTGCGGGGTTAATTCGCTAATTAACTTTGGCGACCGCGATCCTTCGTCGGACCCGCCGTTTTTTTTTTCAAAGACGGTTTTCGCGCCGAGTCGAGGCTTCTCGCCGGTTGATTCGTTCGCTGGGTGGTGTTTTTTCTCTCGTTCGTTGGCTTTTGGTTCGCAGAAAGCCGAGGTATGGAATTCAACGAGGTGGACACGGCGCGTCGAAAGTGCGAAATTTACATTCGACCTTCGGGAGCGTCGCGTTGATCAGGCGGTGATTGGCACGGTTTGTCTTTTTTTGCCTTCGTCTATTTTTATTTTTCTTCACGATTCCGTTTTATTTCACGGTGCATCTTCGAGGTGTTGCGAAATCGAGAAATAAATAAGTATATGCGTGTAAACGAGTAGCAAAAAGTAGTGACGAAAAATTTAAATAATTGACGATACGATTTTTCGGGGAAGTGAGTAAATTGCGGCAAAATCAAAATGCGATTATCGTTGAAAATATTGAATTGTCCAATAAGTCTGCACGGCGACGTTAACTTCTATATGAATTTTTAATAGCGAATATCCGCTTGGCTGTAACTAAGTTTTCTAAATTTCAATTTGTAGATGATTTAATCTGTATTGCCTTTAGAAGCGGAAGTTTCGTTTGTCCGAATGTAATCAACCGCGAAACTTACTTACGTAAACGCGAAACCAGTATTTCAAAATGAAATTTGCTGATTGCATTTTCATTTTTCTTTTTCAACTCGCTTTTAACGTTATTTGTCAATTTTGCAGTTAATATTTCCTGACGTATAGAATTACAATAAATTTCGCATACGAAAATCATGACACACATTTCGCATCGTTAAAAAACAGGAAATTATAAAATTAACAAAATACATTCCGTTTCTTCGACACAGAATTTCCGCAACATTCTAAACTGCATAAAACAAAATTATAATATTTTTCCAATTAATAATCTATAATTTCTTGTTTAACTTCTTACTTCGTTAAAATAATTATCCTAGTATAATTTTAATGCAATTACAAAGTCTTTACTAAAAATTAATTCATCACGAACTCGTGCTTTAAAATTTTCCTTAACAACATCCTCCATCCAAGTATAACACTTCCGATCTATAGTAAACGAAAAATAGACAAGGCAACGAAACAAAAAGAAATCATGACGTACGGGCCAATTTATTGCGAAATGGAATACCGCGCGTGAGTGCGGGTGGCGCTCGACGGCGGCAGGTGACTGTATATATACCTCGGTGGCATAACCCGTGGAAACGAACACGTAACGATCGACGCAACGCGGGGCCGATAGGACGCACGCGTGTCGTCTAGCGCAGCTTGCAAAATGCACTTTTCAGGCGTCACGCGCGTGCACGTGAGCGCACACCGCGCCGAGCCATGAATGACGACTCCGCGTGTGACGCGAACTCATTCAGTCCCGACCCTCTGTCTCTCTCACTCTCACACACACTCTCTTGCACGTATGCGCGCAAGGATGCGACGCATTGTTTTACCTTCCTGACATAAGGGAAGCTTTGTGGACGCTCGAGGACGTTGTGTGCATTACGTTTCTAGTATGTATGTTAATTTTGTTTTATACGAGAAATTTTCTTTTGGCCTTGGTTAAGTAATGTTTTAATTTGTTTATTTTGTAAGATTTTGATGAAGTTTCCTTTACTTTAAATTTGATAAAGACGTGTTATTCGTTGATAGTTTGAGAAAAGAAAAATGAAATTACATTTTTATATAATAAATGTGTTGCCGATAAACTATAATTTTTTTGTTAATTTCGTCTACTATCAAATTTTGGAAAAACGGAGAATTGCACATTCCGAGAGTTACTCGTTCGAGTACGTTAAAACATAGAGAACATTCTTTAAAATTGATTACTCTATTTTTTTACATTTTTTAAACTAATTTCCCAATTATTTATAAGATTTTTAATCGCAAGACCTTCGATAATACTGCGAAAACCATTCCACTCGCTCTTTATACGACACAAAACTCCGTAGATCGAACGGTTCGATTGCCGTCCCAGATTCCTCGCTCGCGCCAATTCATTTTAGAGAAACGTCTAAAATGCGCCGCGCGAGTTCGGATCGGTTCGACGGCCACTATCGGCCCTCAACGATCTCCCTTATCGGTTGGCGCGGGCGGGTGATCGACCGCGCGAGACCCGATCGATAAGCCGCCCGGCGAACCCGCGCACGCCGCCCGCAGTGTCTGTAGAGGCGAGCAGCCGCGGCGGACATCGGCGCTTTATCTACGCGGAAATAGGCCACCACCGACGAATTTCGAGGCGGATGACTACTCGCTCGAAAAGCCGTGAAACTCGTGCGCTCCATACGTTCGAGTCTTATCAGTAATTTTCCGTCTTCCTACTTCGATTTTCATCCGTATACCTTTTGTGGTTTACCTTTATTTCGATGTGCCGCGAGAGGGGTTTACTCTTCGAGCGATTACTCAAGTGTAAAAATGAGGAGTATAAAAAATCTAGCGGTAAAAATTTCGTTCAAGTCGTGGGGAATGAATTTTTTGTTGAAAATAATATGCAAAGCCTTCGATTGCTCAAAAATGTAAAGAAAACAGAAAATAAACTAAAAACTGCGATTTGAGACTTATCATTACTGATAATTTGTGAATATTTTGAATATACATATATTGATAAGGTTGCACTCTAAACTTGAAGACTTCAAAATCCTTAAAATTCTAATCTTCGCAATCTCATTACTCATATTTAAAAATCGCCCACTTATAAATCGACGCCTCCTACATAATGCCATTTCCTATGATCACACAATATATTCCAATTTAAAACTCCATGTAATATAATGCTGAATCTTCCGCAAAAGGAAATATCCAGGCGCACGCGAGTATAAGAAACGCGATCTCGTTTTCCGTGACGTCAAAGCGACGTAAGACTCGGCGGGGGCGGTTATCTCTCCTCTCGTTACACCGGGCGACGAAAGCGGTTCGGGTCCCGCGGGCCGCCGGCCTCCCGCGCACGAACGGGAAAAGATATGCGGGGGGCCGCGGCCGGGAGATAGGCGCGCCGGCCGCGGGGGCGCGAGGGGAGCCCGTCGACGGAGGGAGAGAAAGAAAAAAGTCGCTTCCTGTTTCCGCTGGAACGAGATTGGCGCACCTACGCACGCGGGAAAGGAACTCGCGAAAGGCTGCTCTATCTCGCGCGGCGGTCCCCTTTCTTCCACAGCGGGGATTATTTTTTTTTTGCGTTCGAACGGCGAGGGGGTCTTGGATACTGGGTGGATGCTGATTTTTTTCAGCGAGGGAAATCGGAAGGGACAAACCTTACGTCTACTGGATCTATACTCTTTATCGAAATTCGATGTAAAACAGTTTTGGATAAGGTAGATGAATAACGATCAATAAATACATAAACAAATAATGAGCGCGAAGCGCGCTCAAATTAACTAGTTTAAATTTTCGATTCTATACTCAAATCTACTATATCAAAATACGTTGGCGATGGAGACATTTTATTGGATTTATGTTTGACAAGGACTTTCGAGATGTTGGTGGTAATGTTGATGGAAGAACGGCCAGTCGTTTAGTTTTTATCAATAAACAATATTTATTTTAATAGTCGTTTAAAACTATTAAGCCACATATGTAAAAAGTAATTCCAAAACGTTCGAGGTACTCCTAAAAAAGAAGAAATTCATCAAAAGCGCCCGCGCGCCCACGCGCACTTTCAACGTGGCGAATTACATAAGCCGATGGATATACACATATTTATATATCTCTCGCTTTCGCCGCGCGTAAAACCGCCCGAGGACCAAACTTGCGCCGTCTAGTCCAGACGCTAGCTTAATTTTTTTTTCTTTTTTTTTGTAAAATGTTTATCAAACACCACTTCGTCACAAGCTCCTATATTTATCGCCACGACGAGGAAATTCACTTGGGTTCAACGCAGCTTTACATCAAGACTATATACTTTTTTTTAATACCCACTTTTCTGGCGACTCACCGTCGCCCGCTTCTCTCTATTCGATTCGCCGTGTGACGCTTTAAAATCCAGAAGGAGAATAAATCACGCCCGTGAAAGGTGTGCGCGACCGATGGTCTTTAAAACAATGTTAAATGGATCGCTAAGAGTCGAGTTCGCAACGGTTTTTTTTCTTTCTTCCTTTCACTGCTATTACGCGCAGGACACTCGTTGGGGTCGTTGCTTTATTTACATAATAACAATGCGACGAACGACAGGATGAACGTAATCTTTTTTTCCAATTGCATAATGGCCGGTGCAGCCGCGGGACGAAGATAAAATTTCGCGAACTTTTGTTTAACTTCCTTTTTTACGTATCGCCGAAACAACTCAATGTCGATCGAATGCTATGGTGGCTTTAATGTTTCGCACAGTGATTCTGTAAAGTGTGGACGGTCGTTATGTTTGAATGCTGAACATAGAGTTGACTTGACACTAAATTTTCCGTACATTGTCGGCGCGCAAAATACGATTGCAAAAATTATCGATCTCGTTGTTGCTCTACACGTGTAAATAAATGATCTCTTTATGTTACATTCGCCATTCTCGTCTACTCTGAAATTCATCTATCGTCATCTATTTTCAGTTATTGACTTTATCATTGAGTCGAATGAAAAAACAACAAAGAAAAAAATCAATAATCGGTGGTACAACACAATTCATCCTTGTTTTAAAAACGCAGTCGAGTACTTTACGCTCCCAATAAAATTTTCGGTATCTCGCGATGAACAAAATGGCTCGATGAAGCGGAAGAAGTTGACGCAACGAATTAAAAAGTACAAACGCTTTTTTTCTCCTTCTTTCCTACGCACTTCTCTCCGACTTTTGTTGCAGTCGAACGTTTATTCTTACAGTATGAAACGAAAAAATGAAACGACACTTTTTTTATTCTAAAACATCGAAACGTACTTTTGCCATCTCTCGTACGGCTGCCCTTTTTTTTATTTCCGGACAGCAACTACCTAACACGTAAGTCTAATTCTGCTTCGCGGATGCGCTATTATTATCTTGTCCTTACTTACTCTTTATATATCATCCCCCGTGCCCTCCTCGCTCCATCGACCTACTTCATGCGGGTCCTTCGTCTCTTTCACCTTTGCCCTTTGTGCTACAAGTGAACGTTTTATGCGCACGCGACCGTGCAAATTTCTCAGTCTAGCTTCTTTCTTTCCCTTCTCATTTCGTCCGCGTCGTCTCGTTTCTGCTCTGTGCCTCGTTCGTTTTTTTTTACTTTTCTCCCTCTCTATCAAAGTGCGCGCGGCACGAAGACGTAGAAAAGAATGGTCATGTCTTTTAGAGGAGAACGCATCGCTCCAGTCCCCGCTGGATGTGGATAAAAATAACGAACAACAGTTCAATTTCTTTTTCGCATCACTTCTCATGTTTTTTTTTTTTACTTTTTTTCTTTACTTAGTGCCTTGAGAATGCAACAAATCGTACGTTCTTCGTAATATACGCCCCTACGGGACGAAGAAACTTACAAGAATCAAATCCGCGCCGCCAGTTGATTTTGACATCCATGTTAAAATATCGCGTGTACTTTTTTCTCGAAGATTTTTAAAAAAGCCCGCCAATTTATCCCGTTGATTCTTCGTAAAATAAAAAAAGGAAATTTACAGTAAAACGAAAAAGCGATTCTTATAATTTCCTTCAGCGCTCGCTTCGATTGATCGGTCGCGATATATCGGGTCGTTCGATGCGCGCTTCGCGGACGCGACTGCGCAACGACGTACCCTGCATACATGTGTGTGTCTCATGTACGCGTGTGCGCGTAAAAGTGTATGTACGCAAATCTGCGCGTACGTGCGCGAGCGAAGAGTAGTTCTCGACGTAAGGGCGACTCGATAAGGGACGTCTGCTCCATCGGATCAAAGACACGTGGTTTCTTTTTGCTATTTTTTTTGTTGTTGCTGCTGCTTATCATGGGTATAAGTATAAAAAAAAGGAGTCCGTCTCGCGGGCGCGGCCAGTGCGCGCTCCGAGGGATTAGAGGATCTGGAAGAGCTTCTTGAGTTCCACCATCAGCTGCCAGTCGGTCTTGAGCAGGTCGTCCCTGAAGTAATCCTTGCACGCGTCTATGCTCTGTCGGCTTATCTGCAACAAGTTCGTGAAAAAGATGCGGCTTTAAAAATTGTTCGCAATTTAGAGCACTTACGTGTTCAGTGATTTTTTTTATTATATTTATATTAATGGTATTGCGACTTATTAAATGTAAGCACTAATAAAATCTCGATAAATGTATGAATAAGTGAAAGTCATCCGTGTGCACATATTTAATATTAAAAGTTCACTTATCGAATGAAGGAACGACTTATTACGAAGAGTAAGTGCATATTCACTTATTAGTACGTGAAATCTGAGAATTTCACTTATTCATATTTAGAGAAAAAGTACATTAATTTATTTTATATGGATTTTTGGTGCAAATAGACATAACGTATTTTCTTTTATTATAATCAATAAAGTAACTCGAATATTTTCATTCCTCGATAATACCAACGGTGAACCTCCATATCAAAATGAATCGCTATAAATTTTTAATAATTGCTCTTATAATTACAACAACCTAAAATAATCCGTAAATTAAAAAAATTTCTGTATAAGGGCGACATTCACTTTATTTCAAAATTCCCACAAAAAAAAATAAATAAAAGATGGGAATTCCGCGAGCCACTTCCGGATTACCCCTCAGCACCCGTTCGCCTCATTTTTTAATCGCGCCAAATGGAAAGAGCCAATTTGCGCGCGAGGCGTCGGTCAAAAGTTCTCCAGCTGGCGCCGGCGGCTCGAAAATAACTCGCTCGCTCGCGCAGCTGCCTAATTGAATTTCGTTCCAGCGGTCTCGCTCCGGCGGCGGGCCAATTAGCGTGTATCGGCAGGGCACGAAATCGAGCCGCCGCCGAAGCCCCGGAAGCCGGAAGCTGAGCGCGCCGAAAATACCGCGGAGGCGCCGGAAGTGGCGCGCGGCGAATGGGCGCGGCGCCGGGCCGGATCGGCACCCATTGATAAAACGCGCATACCGCGGCGGCCGCTCTCCATTCAATACCGTATACGAGCGCGGCCGGTCAGGCGCGCGCGCGCGCGCGGGGGAGGAGAGGCGAGACCGACCGCCCACGCGCCGGCCCGATCGAAGCACCCCCGCACGCGCCGGGCCCACCATCTGCCCACGCGCCGCCGCGCCGTATGCGCCTCGGAAGTTAAATTGGATTACGAACACCTTCGCGCACCCGGCCGACCGAAGTTGCCCGCCGAGGACGCGGGGGGAGAGGGAATTCTGCTCGGGACTTATACTTTTCGGAAAGCGGAGGTTCTTCAAGGTTCTTGCACGAATTTCGTTAGGCTCTGTCACTACTTTTAAGAGATCATTTTGTTAGCGAAGGTATAGTTGTATATGTACGTAAAAATGTCTTTTCTGTAGTTTAATTATTTTAAGGAATCGCAAAAATGAAGCCACTCAGTACTGGCGCGTAGGTTGGTACCAAACATTCCTAGGGGAGAAAGTGTGTAGGTAAATTATACTGACCACAATGATACCGATACTGTCGGACATTGGCTTTTATATGCTCGATATCGATCATTCTTAAATGAACATTTGCCAACAGTGTCGTTCACCACTTAACTTAGCACTGGAATAATCAGAACTAAAAAGTGATTAATAATTTGTACGCCGATCAAACTAACTTCTAATTCGTTCGGACTGAAAATACAAGAACATCGCCTTTTATAGAAGTCGCATGACTGCGACATAAAAGGCCGGGGGAACACAACTGCGGACTTTATTAATTTAATTCCGCGCAAACTCACAAAGGAGCAAGTATAATGGAAGTAAATTAAGCCGACAGCGTAGACGAATGGGATGGATAGTGACAGAAGCAATTAAAGCGGCTCGCTAATGAGAAAGGACAGGTGAGGCGCGTTTTATGCAGCCGGCGAATAAATGCGCCGGAGGAACGGCATCACTTCCGCTGCGATGTCTACTATGCGGGAACCCGCTACACCGCCGATCGCTGCTCGCTCAACGGTCCATTCTCGGAATTTTATTGCCTTCGTTTTATTTCCTCCTCGTACAGTCGCATTACTGATGCGGAAATTTTGAGGAAGGAACGACGCTGCGCTAAATTGTGTTAATTTCGTTTTTTTGCGCCTTCTTTTTGTGAAAAAGTAGGATTGAGTGCACTTTAAACGGCTTTTCAGATTTTACGAGGAATCGGAAATTGTAGAAACTTATTGCGCCAGTGCATCGAGAGGAAAGGAAATCTTCGTATAAAGCAAAAATCAATAGTTACAGAACTCGAGCAAAAAGCATTTCGTTTTTTCGAAATTTGGAAGTCATTTTCGGATCATTTTTCACATGTCGAGAGTGTAGTAATACACTTATCACGCGAAGCCGAAAGAGACGGAATTTAAGAAATGAAATTCATGCTTACAGATTTAGGCACTGTGTAGGAAGGATATACTTAATTGTGATGTAATTAAATGGCCAACTTGCTAAAATGTAAATAGGTCCTCGCCATAAATCGTATACCTAACTTAGTGCTCAAATGATCTAAATATCCAAAAAAGCAGTTCACTTCAACAAATTTATTTTCCCCACTGCAACAGCTACTCTCTAAAGAAAAAAAAGAACCGACAAGAGTAAAAAGTAACTCGAGTCGCGTCTGCGATTGCGAACTGAAACCTACACCTCGATCACCGCAAAATGCCAGCACCACCTCCTCAAAGCCAAAATTTTCCGCGACACCCGAAAAGTACACCTCCTTTCCGCCTTCGTTATCTCTCCCGGCGGGCCTGCGCAATCCGGTCCCATTGAGCTCTAGCGCCTCCTCTCTCTGTCTTTCTCTCTCTCCGGACGGCGTTTCCGCGTGCAACTCCCCTCTCGCGGCACGTACGCGCGCCGCCGACCGGAAGTCCCGCTTCATTCATGAATCGGCCACAATGGCAGATTGCGCGCGCACACACACACACCACCGGCGCGAAGTGTGCTTTTCCCTTTCCTCCTGTGCACAGCCGCTCCTCCGTCATTCTTTCGCGTGCCCGCCGCACGCACACGCGTGCGCCCACCGGACGTGTACGACGCTGCCTCTCTCTCTCTCTCTTTCTCTTGCTGTTCATGCAGATTTTACCGTTAGATAAACGTCCCACAATAAACACGAGCGCACGACCTTTTCGTACGTTCGCCTTCGTCTTTTTTCTCGTAGTTTGTCGTGCGTTCGTACCCTTGTACGTGAAGTTTCCTTCTTTTTTTTTCATAAATTTATTCGGTTACTCAAGTTTTATTTGCAGTTGTGTCGGAGGTGTTTGATGACTTTGTTGTCGGGTACACGGTGTTCTCTGTTCACGATCTTTAATGTTTAAATAATAGTTCGTAATAGTACACTGCATTCACGTTATATACATCTCGTGTTTTATTTTTTGAATGTTTCATTTTTATTAAAATTTTTACTAAATTCAAAATCAAATTCGTAAATGTTCATCGAGCTACCAGAATTAGAATTTCATCGAGTCATTCGTTCCAATCTGACAAATCTGTATTACACGATGATGACAGAAGGCAATAATTCGATGCCCAGATAAAACTCACATCCCGTAATTCTTTCTCACGTTATTCCTCCATTAATCCACTCGCAACTACATCGCACGATCCTAAGATTTATAAGTCTCATCCCCGATCCCGAAAAAAGCGAAACTACTCAAACAGGCAGCGCGCATGTGCCGCGATCAAATCCCGCACTCTCCGCACCGTGTGGACCTTTCTCACCATTGTACGGATTACGCCGCTCGCGCGCGCGCCTACAAAAGCCGACGGGCCCCGGTTGAAAAGCCTTCCCGCCATTATCAACGTCGGCGCGCGCTTCGGCCGCTTCTCACACCTCGCGATGCTTTTCTCGCGGAGAAGGAAATCCGCCGAAAAAAGAAGAAGAAGAGAGAGCACCTGCCCCGATCGCTTCCTTCGCGCTCCACGGATTACCCCGGAGCGCATAAACAAACACGCGTAATGCAGGCGGCGGCGGCGGCTAATGCTCCCATCTCGGAGATTGGCCGCGCTTCCGTTGCGCGTCCCTTTCATCCCGGGCCGCCGCGGAGGAGGAGGCGACGCCCGAGGAAATCCGATTACGAGCGATTACGGAGGAAGCGGCGGCGCGGGGAGGAGAGCCGCGCGGGAAAGCCGTACGTGCAACGAAGAATGGGAGGACGCGGGAAAAGGTGTCGCGCGCGGATGCTCCTTTGTGGCGGGGCCCCGACGATTGTGGACGGAAGCGACGATTTAGGCGGCGCTTACGCAAAGACGATAATTGATCTGGGAATTAGGATGTACTGAAATTGTTCGAACTGTTGTTTTCTTTTTGTTGAAAAGTAAGGAATTTATAGTTTGTTCAAGTCTTGTTTTGTAATTGAAGAGCGAAAAATTAAAAAATCACTCTTTTTCAGAAAAACTGAGCCACTCGAGGCACGATTGGCTGTTGTCACTCGCTCCGAGTGGTTTTTCACTTTTTCTCATTTTAAGAGTACGTCTGTATCGTGAAATTGAAAGGTACCTTCTAAATATGAAATAGTGAATATTCATATTTTTCATGAGTTGAATATATAGTGAGAAGAAAACTATCGATCATTCATATAGTGAAATGCCACCGCGATTAGTGAAATTTCACTAAAAACTAGCGAAAAGAGCTTCACTACATTTATTTAATAATGCAATAATTTAGTGGTTTTTACTAATTTGACTTTACGCAGGAAAGAGAAATACTGTTAATGAATAAATTATGATTAAATCTCACCGGCATCATTAAATAAATCATATTCTTTCCACAATTAATTAAAATAAAAATTCACTGTTTTATAAAAAAATTCTAACAACTACAAAGTACTAATAATATTTCATTCAAGATTAACGAAACTAATTTAAATGTTACACTTTCAAATTAAACGTAATAATCATTTCTCGATTCGAGATTTTTAGAGTGAAATAGCTAATAATCCTGTTTGCAACACTATTTCTTAATGGTAAACTGTACTTATTTATTATTTAACGCACTTATTCAACCTAGAATTACGTACGAACGCACCTTACGCTACAACATTATACTTTACGACCAATTAACTCGACGCCAACTAAAACAAACGCATGCAAGTGCACCCACGGAGTCTCAACGGATATCTCTATCTCGCGCGAGCGCATTCCCATGCATCTAAAATCGATCCACGCCGAAGAAAAAAAAGAATTCATCGTCGCGCCCGGTGGGCATCTGTTCCCTTCAAAAAAGCGCCGACCCCCGCCTCCCACGCGCGCGGCAAGGTATCGCGGTAGGCGAACCGCGCGCGCCGCGCACACGTCGCGCGCGTGTGGAGGGACACAAGGAGGAAAGCATCGGCGTGCACGCGACCCGCGCGGCAAGAAAGGACCTCGGCCGAAGGGAGAGAGGAGGGGGGCGACGGAGGAGCGCGCGAGGGAATAACCGTGGGAACGGGCTCGCGCCGCTTCCGGCAAGTGGAGTGCGACCCTACGCGGCTGGCACGCGTGTATAGGTGCGCGCGCGCGGCCCGGGCTTCCGCCGAGGAAACTCAAAGGCGACGGCGGGCCCCCCGCTTGGAAAAGCGCGCCCGGGGATTTTGCCACTCGACCGGGCGGAGGCTGTGCACTCCGGACGAATGGCGACAATGAGCGACGAATGGCACTGTATATGTACGCTTTTCACGGACGGGGGACGGGGATTTTGCCGCACGGAATTTTTCAGGCACAAAGGGGGGCTGCGCGATGCAGTTCGGTTGGGTTTCGCTGGGCTGCTTTTCATTGTGTTGGAAGTGCGCTCGAGATTTTAGTGCACGGGAAACGATGACTTTTTATTCGGGAAAAATTTTAATATTTACTTTAAAAAAGTCGGGGATTCTTGATAAACTGCGGTTACTTTGTGCGCGGTACGTGAATGTTTAGTTTGAATATTTCTTTTTTGACGATGCTGCACTGATAAACTACACTGTAATTTAGTGATGAGTATAGTAGATTGAAGACTTTCTTTTTAGTACTTTTTAATGTTGAAGGGAGAACTACGCAAAATGGAACATCAGAAGAACTTGACAATTTAAAAAAAATGCTAAGCCAACGAAATATCGGCGTATGAAAAATATTTGGAACGTTGGAAAAAAACAGTGTAATTAAGCATACATTTTTTATGTCAATAATTTTTTCAGGAGTCCTCACTTTCTTTTATAATTCATGATTCAATTTCTTTTATTGGTTTTAGTACGGTCAAATTTAGTATGGGGTGTAAATTCACAAACCTTTATCTCTTATGTATATATAATATTTTAAGTCATACATAATCAAACTTCATTCAAGTTTTCAAATATTTATCAGAAAGTTGTAGTGCCCGGTATGATATTGAACAACGTAATTTATTACTTGTTTGTAAACCAATTTAAGTTGTTTTTAATCTATGACACACGCAATCGATAATTTTGAAAGCCAGTAGAAACATTCGATCATTACTCATTCGACAGCAGGAAACCGCGCTTCACTAATGATTATAAGATCACAATGATAATTACCGATCGAAAAAAAACAACAAGAAATTTTAACGATTTTAAAACAAAAGTGAAAGAATAACAGACAAAAAAAAGGCCGGAAAATTGCCGAGCATCAAGGCGGCGAGAAAAAAAAGGTCCTTTCATCGGGGGATGGACTGCGGGAGCCCTCATTAAAGAGGGAGGCAGTCTGCTCTCCTCTCGGAGCGCGCGGCCTTCGGGAGTATCACTGACAGTTTGATGCGTCGTTTGCGCTTCTTGACAAACAGGGCTCCCGCTACAAGCGTAAAAAAGAAGTCAAAAAAGCAAGAGAGCGACGGAGCCGTGAGAGAAAAATCGTGGAAAAGTCCGTTGGCGATAACGAACTTTTTGATGGATCGCGCCGGGGCTGTGAGTCTTACATTTTTACGACTTCGGAGGATCCGTGCGTTACCTCCTCGCGTGGCTCCCGACACGTCCCCCACGAGGGGAGCGAAAACATCGAAATTCGGCCACTTTACGAGGTTACCGGGAGCCCGCAGCTTTTCCGAGATTCCCCGGCGACTCGGAGGATCCCGACTGACAAGTATAAAAGACCCCCCGCACCTGACTCTTCGATCCCCGACGAAACGCATGCAGGATCCGATGAATAATTCAATACACAACAGGCGCGAATTTCAGCAGCGCGCGCATAACAGACTCGGGGATAGGAGATAAAATCAAGCGGCCGATAATTTACGCACCGGCCGTTAATAAAGTTACTAAAACCCGTTCGAAAAGCTACACTAAATAATTTAATTACACAATCAGCGTATCGAGCGGCGGACCTCGTAAATAACCCCAGCGCCGCCGCGCTTCGCGCACACCTATGTAACCCACCCACGTTATCGAGCCTTTTCCTTATCACCGCGAGAGAAAAAAAATCCCTCCCATTCATGAGCCGAGCGAAAGTGGATCGTGCAAAAAAAAAGGCGCGCGCGCCGCGGTGGCGCCCGCGGCCTCGCGCCGTTAATATGCGCGGCCTCGTCCGGAAAAGGAAGATGCACATCCGGCGACCACCTGCCTACGCCGAGGAGCATCCTACGCCGCTTCCGGCCTTCGTGGAAACTCTATCGCGCCTCCCCCCGCCTCATTGTGCGTGTGTGTCTAAGCGCGACTGCTCGACTCCCCTCTCTCTCTATCTATCTGTCTCCGTCCCGCGCGCAGCCGCAGCTTTCGCGCGCGCGGCTCGCCGATTCCCATTATGCAACTCCCCGCTCCCGGCGCGAGCAGTTACGCCCGCGGTTACTCGGGTTTCTTCCGTTCACCGGGCGAACGAGCCACACGGGGCTTTCTAATGTAGCACACTGCTCTGACGGCTGACCGAGTAGCTGCCCGCCCGGGGAAGTCGGTCGGTTGCTGGGGTAATGCACTTCGAGGGAAAAACTGCGGGAAGTTTTGCATGCACGAGCGAATTTGAAGTGCAGTCCATTTTCGTGTTCGCGCGGACTGACGTTAGTGGGACAATGTTTTTTGTGAAGCTTATTGGAGCGACAGTAAACTGTTAAAAATTCGTTGATCCAAATACATAATACTTGTGTTCAATTTATGTAGCTCACTTAATTATTCACAAAATTTATTCACACATTTTTTGTGAATCTTCATCGTAAATGAATTTAAGTATGATAAACGTTATTGTTCCAATAATGCTAGACATGCAAGCAATTTTTACGATTTTTAGTAATAACAAATTTTAATTAAGTTAGCTTGATACTCGATATTTTTATTATCAAATGATTTTATTATTTGATGAAATTTTAGTTCTAATTTATAAATGAACTTGATATGACTAGAATATTATGCTGTTTCTCCACAAACGTTTAAAAATAAATATAATTACGTTACACGCAGCAGTACAAGTCCATTTTTTAATTTCAATAAACAGCCACATATCACGTTACTTTTTAACAATATATTATATTCCATTACGCAAATCTCGATAGATCAACATGAAACAAACTGACAGCTTCCCCCAAGCGACCAATTTATCCAAAGCTTGCAAGCTCTCCCTCCGACCCAGAAAAAAAACAAAAATTCAAATCAGCCTAAAAGAGCGCAGTCGAATCAGCCGCGAAGGTAAGGTAACGAGGGGAGGGAGAGAAAAGAGCGCACGTGTGGGCCGCGAAAAAAAAAAAAAATAAGCGTCAGAGGCGAGGCGGCGAGCCGATGAGGCACGTGGGCTCGTGCCAATCCCTGAATCGCGCGCGGCGCGAGCCTCATGAATGGCGCGGCCCGGCCATTTAGAAAATGGCTCGGCCCCATTCAGCGAGCTTGGCGCTCGGCTTCGATCGAGTCCGCCGCCGCCGCCGCGAGGTCGCATCCTCCCCCGTGCACGCGCTCGCGTGCGCCCGTCCTTACGGCCAATTTCACACGTGCCGTTCATTATACACTCCCGGCCTCTATATCGCGTGCTTTTCCTCGAGTGCGATTTCGGCGCCTCCGCCGAAAATGTAATTAAGTCCCGGCTCCTTCGTTATCCCGAATTCGTGCGGGCTCTCGCGTTACTTCGCTAATTGCTCGGTGGATTGGATAACGATAGGGGTGAGTCGCTGCCGTGCCGTGTGGCAAAGGTGGAACTTCGACACGAATTCACGTGTTTTCGATGCTCGTTGCGAAATAAAAGTTTTTCGAGGCGAGGCGAAGCAATCGCGGAAATTCATTCCTAAATACATGTATACCGAAGGTGCAAGCTCCAATATTAGAAACGTATTCCAACGCCGAGGCTTACACTGAGAAAAAATTCTAATAAAAGTTCAATTAAAAGATACAATATTGTATATAGGAAAGTGGCCACAGTCTAAAAATTACCATCCTCTCGGTAAAATTTATTAAAAGTATAACTAGAATTATTTCTCAGCATATCTTTAGACGAATTCGATAAAGAGAGACAGCGAAATCCGACGTCCCACGTCGAGTCGGAGCTTTCGCCCTGCCGCGGAAAATTGCGAGCGCACTCGTGCACGCGCGGGCGAGCTTTTCCTTTTTCTCTCGACCCGATTCGAGGCGGTTCACCCCGCGACGGGATATATAGGTGGTGTGTGCAGGTCTCTCGCTGACTGGGTCGTAACCCCGGGCAACGACGACGTCAATGGGGGGGACGAAGTCGACCCGGTAACCCAATTTCGGCGGGCGCGCCCCGCCCTGGACGCGTATCCTTCGGGGGAATCCGGCGGCCCGGATAACTCGGGCGAGAGAGGGAACGAATGAAAGGAGGGTTGCGGATTGACGGGGAGTGAATCAAAGGCCGCCGCGCGCTACTGGGATGCGGCGATTCGAGCGGGAATTTCTTTGACGAAAAGGTATTTTTAGATCTCGGGGTCGTCTCTTTAATGGAAATTTATTGTGCTGCGCGCGATTGACGAACGGCGCACACCTTCGGGGGAGAATTTATACGGTTCCGTTCGCTCGCTCAAGGATGCCTGTCAATTTTATTGTAGCATCCTTGGTGCTGCTTCACTGCAGCGTGCTGGTGAACGAATATAAGGTGGAACGAATATAAGCAATCTTTGGGATAAAAAATAGCCTAAATAATCTCTGAAATTTAATAAATCATCAAAGCTTGTAGTAGCTTTATGATAAATATTATTTGAAATTTAGATATAAATAATAAGCTCAAGGAATTTCTTTTATTAAACCAGAGATCAGATAGAAATCTTTCATGTTTTTATTAATGATTTTATTAAAGTAATTGCTTTATCAGCGTCTCTGTATAAGTACTATAAATTAAATTTTACTAAAATTAATTTCCTGTTGTATAGATAAACAACAGTAGATAATCGTTATTATTATATTTAATATTATAATCAGAAACGTGTACCACAACATATTAATTAAAGTAGCGCTAATAAAATTATTTCTATATTTATGCATTCATCAAGTAGTACGATATCAAATTATCTTGATTTTCATTCATAATTTCACACGAGCAGTAATAATTCTGTCACGTTTGATGCGAATTTGTGCTACAAATTTTGTCCATTAACGCGTCCTGTTTACATACATAATGAAGCTTCTATTATATCGCATGGAGCCTTTTAACATGCAATCAATTTTCAAATAAAAAATTATTAAAACTAACAATTAAATTTTGAGAAAATTTCTTTCGTAGGTATCAACAAAATACAATAAACACATATTTTCGCAGTAACTATAGTTTTCTCGAAAATTCACATTTTATTAAAAAGAAAATCAACTCAAATTTCCGCAAAATACATCCTTGAAATATCCATTATCTCATTGAAAGCTCGTGCACGCGCCTCCGTCGAGATGAGAAATCCCCGCTTCGTCGGAACGTCAATACTCCCGCGGGGGCAACGAGAGCAAAAAAAAAAGAAAAGACAATTCAATTACATCAGCCCGATCGGAGAGGCATTAGGTAACCTCTCGCTCCAGAACTTGCGAAGCTGCGGAAAAGGCGTCACGTCCCGGGTAGACGGGCGCACGGGGGTTGAGGAAGTGGAAGTCGCCGGGCCGCGGAGGGGGACGGAAGCCGCGGGCGTCGACCCGCCGCCGCCGAGCCGCGCTCAATGGGGAGAGCGAGAGAGGCGAGAGAGCAGCCCCTGGATGCCCTGATTCCATTCAGCCGCGCGCGGTCCGCTCAATGAACTCTCTCTCTCTCTCTCTCTCTCTTTCGCTCGCCCGAGCACGTCGCGCCGGTTCCCTCCCTCTCGGAATATCAGCGCGCCGCCGCCGCATCGATCCGGCCCCGCCGCTTTCCTCCCCCGCGCCATCGCAAAAAAAAACGCCGACGTCGCGAATGAATGAACTTGCGCAACGCCCCGGGCGACCAATAATTGGCCGACGCGCGAAATTGCATCGCGACGCGATTGACGTTTCGTCGGAGCGTTTGGGACGCTGACGAAATTTTCGTGATGCACAACGGCAACCGGTGAAGAATGAAAATGGCAAAATCGCGAGTTTCGACTTTTAAAACGTCAAAATTACGTTCGCATTATTTTCGGAGAAACTTTTACGGTGACAGCTAATTTTTTTATCCTTATCGATGAAATGCCCTCTAAATTTGAATAAGTGAAAATTGTCCAAATGCACTTATTCAACGTGCATAGTCGTCCACTTATTAGAATAAGTGAACGACTATGCACGTTAAATAAGTGCAT